>OZ023233.1:35219146-35819146 GCA_964006365.1 Trididemnum miniatum
TGGCCTAGGTAAAAAATTCAAATGCATTTAGCCTCGACCACATGACCAAATCATGAAAGCGATACAGTAAGGAAGCTGAAAGACATGATTTTGGTTAAAGAAATGAAGTGAAACGCTAATATCGATGATAATTATTCAGCGTCTTCGAGGAAAAAAAGATGCACAATTATTGCTTTCGCTTAGAATAAACACACCATTTATGACAAACGAAACATATTTAATCAAGCAGCAAAGAATTTTAAGCATTTAACCAGTTTAGCAAAAAGCTACAAGCACAAAAGCCACAATTTGAAACTTAGTAAACAATTTGCACCTACATAGGCTTTATTAGGTGATATGTATCTGGAAGTGCTTTAACTCGGTTAAGATATCGCACAGGAAAGCACCCTCCGGCGGATTAAAAGGAAGCCATTGGGACGATCGTCTCCCATAGAACGTTTGCATTTTTACGATATCACCAACATAAGGTTTCTAAAAGAGCTGTCAGTGGTGAACGTGTTATTTTCTCTCTAAAGTTTAATACACAATGTATAACCACCTGAAAAGCAGGAAATCAAATATCATCTAGAACGTTGGTTTTCAACCAGAGGGTCGCGACCCCCATGGAAGTCATCAGGTCATGGAAGTTGGAAGTTCTAGGGGTCGCGAGAGGTATTAAGTATTTGTTAGAAACCCCTTTGTCGCTGAATCAGACGTTGTTAACGTGTTCAGCGGAAATGATGCAACTCAAGAAAAATTTATAGCCCTGAAAAACGACTCGAGTGTGGAGGATGCCTCCAAAGAGGATGCGTCCTTGCCTGCATATTGGTCAGCCATGGTAGCTTCGTATTCTAGAGTGGCAAGCACAGGGAATTCAACTTTTGATGTCTTTTTCATCAACCTGGTTGTGTGAGGAATGCTTCTCAGGATTACTGGGAATAAAGAACAAGGCCAGGAATAAACTAATAGCAGAGCTAGATCAGAAATGTTCTTTGTCCACTACCGAGCCACGCATTGACAAGCTTGTCACCAAAATGCAACACCAGCCATCTCATTAGTGCAGCTGCCATGACGTGTATAAATTTATTGAGTCTTTCGTGTAACAGAGTGATATTACAATACTTACGTTAGTCATTTTTATTGCTGCTATGCATGCGCAACTGCATCACATTCGTTAAACAACTCATAATTTTGGAAGGGGGTCGTTTGGTTATGTCGGATTACAAAGTGGGTCGCTGAATAAAAAGGTCGAAAACCACTGATTTAAAATAACATATTTTACCAGCTCTCTTTGAGCCAACCAACTTTTGTTAGGAACTACGGCCCACTTATTTTACAACCAAGTGCACTACATTTTATGCTAACTTCTGTCATACATGTGCAAGAAAACTAAAATAGAAAATCAAGGTTTTCTTCCAACTGATCAAAATGCTAGAATCCGTCCTTAAAAGTGATCAATGCAAAAACTTTGAAAAAAAACGAGTGGCATCAGTTGGTAATCTGACAAGATATAATTATACACGTGCAAGTAGATCGGCTATGTTAGAAAAATGCAAAACATAAAACTAACCGTATCTACTCTCTACGAAAAATTTTTAAACCAATTTAATTGCTCTAAACGCGTGTGCAAAAACTCAAACGCAAATAACCTCTTGGCCCTGGATTTAATTACAACAGTGCACAAATAGGTCAAACGAAATGAAAGCCAACATAAAGACTTGATTTCTCGTAAGATCTCAATAAAGTTATACTTCCCAACGTGCAGCAAACGTACATGAATTTTTTCATGATGGTATTTATCTAAAACAATATTGAAATGAAATCATGAAAAAATTGCATTTATCTAAAACACTTTTGAAATAGGATGGTCGGGAAAGGCATCCCCCCACATCTCCCCTGGATCCGCCCCTATTGTCTGTTGAATGTTGGCAAAATTAAGATTATTAGTACTTAAATTTTTTTTACAGCGGTTTTATGTATTGTCGTCATAAGACTAAGAGGGGGGCTTCAGCCCCCTTAGCCCCCCCCTGGTTGCGCCTATGAAAATAAGCGAGAGGCTTAATAACTACAACAGTATTACCAGCATTATCTTTCGCCAAACATGTACTCGCAATCCTTCGGTAATCACGTTCGTACGCATTTAACGAGATCTTCGCGGGCTTGGCTTACCATGCAATTGTGACGTCATGAATTACTGATAACCGCGTAGACGATTTAAATGAGGGGTGGGCAACCTTTTTAACACAGAGCCATTTCAAAAAATGTAACGTTTACTGGGGGCCACACTGCAAATAAAGCTGCAAATAGTCCCAGACACATCCATGCAAAAATAAAAATGTGACGTCATTGTAAAGATTGCGACGTCTCTGTACAGAGCTTCGCGGTTGACTGGTCTAGCCTTTTTTGCCTCTTTAAGCATTTATGCAATCGATTGCTGCACCAGTGTTACAAGATACGATTGCGTTTAAATCAAAACCCCCCAAAAAACATAAGTTTCAAAACGATAACCAGCAAACACTCACATATAGTTAGAAGAGGAATGGCCAAACAAAAATGGCCCGCGGGCCACAAGTTGCCCACCTCTGAAGAGTACATGACAATTTGACGCGTGCAATTTGACGTGAACAAACTTGACGCGGCCAACTTGACGCAAAGACAATTTGACGCGAAGACGATTTGACGTGAGGACGATTTGATGCAAACCCCAACCCCCTGACCCCACCCCCCCCCCGACCTCAACTACTCCGACCCCAACCTACCCGACCCCCGACTCCCGACTCCGACCCCCCCCCGACTCCCCCGACCCTCAACCCCCCACCCCAACCTTCCCAACCCCAATTCCCCCTACCCCAACCCGTTAACTCAAGTTACAAAAATGGGTCTTCGCTTTAATGCTTTCAGAGTTGATATGCTATTTGACATTTATCCAATTATTTCCATCAACGCTCTTGAATATGCCCGTCGTTTAGGCCATAACATCCAAAAAGTCTCATCACCTCTTCGAAGAATTGTTAGCTCAGAGCAGCAGTTACCTAAACAGTGGAAGGAATTTCTTCGTCACGATCCCAATAAAGAAGAGCTTTCCGTTTACCTCTATCGAGAACTACTAAAAGGAATAAATTTCTTTTCGATTTATTCGTTACGCATGGAGCTTCTTGTGATGTTACTTTATTGTAGTGGAAAAACCGTGCAAGTTCCGGAGCTTCACTGTGATCACCCCGAAGCTAACACTCGGTTGTTTTTGAATTCTATGCGCGCTGCCGAAAAGTATTCAAGTATTTTTCTGTCCTGTGCTGACTCAGATGTTTTTGTAATTGATCTTTTTCTGGCCCAAAAGCTACCAGCTACCATTTATTTGGAATACGGTAAGTACACAACGAAGTTATTAGGCATTTATAAAAGTTTATTTTTTTATTACCTGCTGTTGTTACTGACTTAATGAAGTCTAATGTTTTAAATACAGCGCGCATGAGTTGCTGGATAGTAATTTTTTCTACTTTTACTAATTGTATTGACAATTGACAGATGCTTCAACTTAAACTATTTGTATTTCATTTTTAGGAATCCAGAAGGGCATCAGTAACATTTCGTTGCAAGAGCAAGAGATGGAAAGTCGCACTACCGGAGGGCTTTTGGGGCTGCATATTTTTACCGGGGTTGATTCAACTAGTGCTTTCGTTGGAAAAGGAAAAAAGAAAGCATTTGTACTGTTCAAGCAATATGTGGGCTACAGTTCCAAAGAGGATTTCAAAGTCTTGAGCAAATATGGGACGTTTTGTGTGCAAGCTTTACTGGCATTCTGGCAATGACATCAACGAAGCACGGTACAACCTTTTTTGTACAAAAGCTTTGAGTGAGGTGAGCTTGCCCCTCTGCCGCAATGCCCTGATCCATCACGTCAAACGAGCTAATTATCAGGCGGCTATTTGGTGAAAAGCACTTTAAACTAATATTAATGCTCCAAGTCCAAACGGTAATGGTTGGATAATTGCTGCAAACAATGAAGTTTTGGTCCGTTGCATGACCCAGGCGCAAGCCCTGTCAGAATTGCTGTAAAATTACTTTTGCAATTGTAAAAAATCCAAATGTTCTAACAATAAGTGTTCTTGCGTTAGAAACGGCGTATCATGCACCGAACTCTGCTCTTGCGTTGTTTGTGAAAATGATTCTGAGACCGTAATTGAAGTAGAACTATTAAATGATGTTAGTGACGACGATGATAGTGATGACAACCAATTTGTAGCTAGTTGAAAAATGTTGAAATGTGTTTGTCGTGACTAAAGGTTTTATTTAAATGGAACGAAATTTGATATAGCTTATTCACACCAAACTTCTCTTTGTTTTTCAAGTAATAAAACCTGCGTATCAATGTAGCCTAGGTGTTTAAAAATTTATGTTTACATCTTTTTAAAGTGGATTGGCAACAACGAACTGTAACTTATAAAATTAATTTGCTGATCCAATAAAGTTCTTGTTCGTAAAATATATTTCTTTCGTGAATTAATGCCATTATTTAATTGTATAAATCTAACACAAAGGGTACCGGTATGTTGTGTCTGGTTACATTAAACATACTTTGAAATGCTTAATTCATACCAATTAAACTCCTTAGCGTTAACTTGATGCAATAGTTGAAATATGTGAAGTATGGTAAAGTTATCAGCTGTTAGAGAGTAGGATAATCGTCTCGTAACCCAGAAAGTATTTAGTAAAACTGGACAAAATTTGCAGATGTGCCAGTATGTATCGTATACGTAATTTATCCACGTCAAGTTTCACATTATTTTTCAATGAAAATTGTGGTAAAAAAAATTTATGTACACTCTGTTCAGAGAAATTTTTTACTTGTGGGTGATATGACGTCATCAACTTATGACGTCAGTATTTGTCACAAAAGCAAAATATTGACTGAAAATGTCCCAAACTGTTTTAAAGTGTTTGCATTGCTAACACAAGAAGATGAAGCAATTACTCGTTGCAATTATTCACTATCATGTATGACTGCGCGTTAAGCTAGCGGTAAATAACTGATTGTTGTACGTCTATAAAAAAAAAATACTCCATAAAACTGGCCAAAGTTTTGCAGATGTGTTAATATGAATACTTAGATTTTCCAAGCCAAAATTCAGCTTTTTAAACTCACTATAAATGAAGTTATAAGGAACTGTATATACACCCTGTCTAGCAAAAATATTTTTTGCAAAATCTTACTTGTGAGTTACGACGTCATCAACTTATAACGTCAGTATTTGAAATAGAGGCAAATTATTGACTGAAGATGTCTCCAAACTATTTTAAAGTGTATTATTAGCACAAGAAGTTGGAAGCCATTACTCGACACAATCATTTATTTTCTGGTCTGGTTGCGGTTTAAGCTAATGGTTAATATGTAATCATTGTAAGTCAACAGCAAAAAATTACTGCATAAAACTGGTCGAAATTTTGCAGATGTGGTAATATGTATATTTGGATTTTTAACACCGATTTTCAGTATGTTAAACGTACTACAACCGTAGTTATAAGGAACTGTATACACCCCCACCCAGAAAAAATAATTGTTTTTACGAAATCTTTTACTTGTGGGTTATCACGTCATCAACTTATGCCGTCACAGTTTGGCACAGACATAGTCTGTCAACCAAAGATTACTTTGAAAGTGATCTGACGCATTTACATCTACCACAAAAAAATTTAGAGACTTTTAAGTGCGTGGAATTTCCGCATCTTTGAAA
This sequence comes from Trididemnum miniatum, assembly GCA_964006365.1. Lineage (NCBI taxonomy): Eukaryota > Metazoa > Chordata > Ascidiacea > Aplousobranchia > Didemnidae > Trididemnum > Trididemnum miniatum. The sequence continues at coordinate 35,224,858 of OZ023233.1, forward strand.
GAGCTATTTTTGTTTTTATGACGTCATAATGACGTAAAGGCATCTGTTGGACACGGAAGACACCAGATTTAAATTCAGCAATTCTTAATCTTTAAATTTACGAAGTTTCACTTAGTTCTTCGGTGGGTATCACGAAATCCATTTTCTAGGCTTTTTTTTTTGATGACGTAACAAGGCCTATATCTGCGATGGACGCAGGGAACTTAATATTCTGATAGGTGCGGATAAGCAACCTAAATAGGCTGATGTGCTCTATTTTTTGGACTCTTTTTGATTTTTTTGACTCAAATTAATGATTAAAATCTGGCGCGTGCTGAGATTTTATGTACACAGGAAACAGGTGAATGGTTAACAGATTTTTTAACAACAATTAGTTACAGCAGATACATCTCAGACGGCCGAGTGGTAGAGCGTCCGCCTTTGGAGCTGTAGACTCAGGTTTGATTCCGAGTCGGGTCAAACCAATTAATTTTAAATTGGTATTCTCAGCTTCCGTGCTTGACGTTCAGCATTAAAAGGACAGTGCGGAGAACAAGCCGGCAAGATTACTTGTTTTGCCGTTGAGAAAGGATTCTCCCATTAGGTGTGGTAGACAGATGGCTTAGCGAATCCTTAGCGAGCTCGTATAGCGCATTGATCGCTTTCTCGTGATAGGAGGATAAATATGCAACGACTGTAAATACAAAAATATATAGTTCGTTTAAATTTTTCATAGCTTTTCGGTATTTATTGCAAAATTTGAATAAAAATTTGCCTAATTAATGCGCAACTTAATTTACGTTAGCAGGTAAAGACAATGTAAAGATGGGCTTTTTATAGTCATGCAGCCATGCCCAGTAAGGTGAGGTGAAACTTAAATTTGAAAATTCGAATTACAGATCCAGGATGGTACAGGTATTGATATTATAAGTTTGTGAACTTTTACGTGATAAAACACAGTAGATTTAAACATAGAGGGATTTGAATGCAAGAAATTTCAAACTCGGAGAACGCACAATTCAGCAATTGAGCTCGTTCAGCGCGCTAGTCACGTGACCGACAAAACGCGCTGTGATTGGACCACTAGCTGAAATCGTGAGTCTGCAACTGTGCATTATGATTCGCATAGCTTCCTTTCGGTAGACAAAAGAGCGACTGATGTTGCAGCAGCGGATCAGAGGATAAGAGGTAGTTTTGTCACGAGCCTAGTTTAAGTTCTCTATTAAGTTCTGTGCTATGATACTGTAAAAGTTCAGGTCTAATACTTTCAAGAGAGATTTTTTGCAAGCAAAACCTCAGCCTAATCTAATGGCATCAAAAGACTGTCAGCAAAAATCTGTCTAATCCAAGTTGAAAGTCTTTACTTCATGTTCTATAAATTGTTATTTAGGATTTAGCATAGGGTTAAGGTGTAATTTGCTGTGATGAGGTTGCAAAGAAAATCGTTGTTGGAGCAATGCTAGCTAACAAAACAAACAATTTTCTGCTTTAATGCTTATGGATGTTCGTAAAGCGTTTGACGCAGTATCCCACAAAATATTGCTAAAAAAACTTTGTCGTTAAGGTATTCGTGGTTCTGCTCATTCATTATTATGCAGTTATCTCTCAAATCGTCAACAGTTCGTCTCTGCAAATTCTTACAACTCCACCACTAAACCTATCAATATTGGAGTCCCCTAAGACTCTATTCTAGGACCTCTTCTCTTCCTCATATATGTCGACGATCTTCCAAATGCTTCATCCTGTGAAACAAGCCTGTTTGCTGATGATACTTGTTCAGTATCGACCAATTCAACAATTTCTGATCTTGAAACTGACTGCAATTTACAAATGGATAAACTAAATAAGTGGTGTGATGCAAATGAGCTGCAAATTAATCCTACCAAATCTTCAACTATGCTCATCCCAGCAAAAACCAATTCATCCAATTTACATATTCAAGTCCTTTATAATAATAATTAAATCGAATGCTGTAAATCATGTAAATATCTTGGTGTAGTATTAGACAACCAACTAAACTTTAAACACCAAATTAATCTTATAGAAAACAAATTGGCTGAAGCAATAGGCATTTTAAGCAAACTTCGGTATCTCCTCCCATCATCTACATTATTACTCCTCTATCATGCTGTCGTACAACCCCACATTTTATATGCTCTGCCACTCTGGGGCAGCTCCTTTCCTTCCTATGTCAACAAAATGCAACGCTTACAAAATAAAGCAATACGAGTTATTGCCAAAGCCAAATTCAGGGACAGCGTTTATACTTATATATTTACCAGAGCTGGAACGAGGACCGAACCTACCAAGACCGAGACGAGACGAGACAGCATAGCTTCGAGACCGAGACGAGACATAGCTTCGAGACCGAGACGAGACTTTAAAGTTACGAGACACGAGACATCACAAGCCAAAAATTAGAAAGTATAAAAACGGTAGTAATACTCTGGAGTATGGGCTCTACTAAGCCAAGTTATTGAAATAACTTTATAGCAAAGTGACATTAGCAAAAACAAATGAAGCAATGAAGCCGTCGCGGTTATGAACTGATGATACCTATTATAAATGTGATATTGGTCATATCGTTTTAACGATTACAATTAATGATTTAACGAGTTCACCATAATAACAACGAAACAGCTTATTATCACAGAAGATTTAAGTCCTTGTAGCTTGCAAGGCAAGCAATACCTCTCGCAGACGATTACACGGCCCAATATTCTTTTTTAATCTAACGAAAAAGATGTCCAGAAAACTTGAAAGAAAAAGTCATTGGTAGGCTATGTTGATCTAAACCAGGGATGTCGGCATTGCAGCCCACTATCCTCTGCTAAAACAATTTTTTAGCAAGTTTATCAAGTATTGAGCTGGAGAGTGTTCATGAAATTTAATCAAAACACTTTATATTTGATAAATAATAAATTAATTAACGTAAACATTTTAAAGTCGTTGTGACACCATGCATTTTTGAAAATCTATCTGGTTAATAACTTTCTCATAAAAAGAGCTAGCTCAAATCTGGAAGCACTTCCCATGTCGGTAACCAAATTTCCTGCTACTGTAATCCCTGCACTTTTTTCGATTTGAAGCCTTTTTTGGGCCTGGACTATTTTGAATAATTTTTAGATAGCTGTTGTAAACCAGACGAGAATAGCGTCTTTCATAGGGAACAAATTTGTGAAAATCTTAAGTTTATGATATATGACACGTTACTCTCTTAAAAATTTTTTGATTTGACACACCGTTTGCCCATAAAAAATGTGTTAATATTTTAGACGTGGCTAGCGGTTGTTATGTCTTTGAGTAAAGGCCATATTGTTAAAAGTTAAAACTGAATTAACATTATTGGATTAATTATTACATAAATTAATTATGTTAATGGAGTTTTAAATTTTCTTTGTTGTTAAAAACATTGCATTTTCAGCAAAATGCGGCTCAGTACAAGGCCTACCTATCAATGGTTAATTTTTTTTTTCTTAGAACTATAATATGAAATATTGGAATTCTGGTCGCTTTGCGGCCCAGTTAAATATTTAATTTTGCAATGGGTCCCTAATAAATTAAAAGGTTAGACATCCCTGGTCTAGAGTAGATTACCATCGAATGCATGTGCTTAGTGGTTGAAATAGACCAGTTTTCATATATGCTGCTCACAAAAAGAAAGCAAAAGCCTGCAATTCTGCAGACTTGAACAACAAAGCAAAGTGGTCTAAACAAAATGTGGCCAAATGTTTTTGCAAAGTGCGAAATCACGCACAATGTTTTACTTTGAATACATCGGGTAAGTAGGCTACCATGTTGCTTCCGTATCAAAGACCTGAATGCTGTTTCAAATCCAAAATTTTTTCATGTCTCGATCGAGACATGACCATTTTCCGAGACTTTCAAGGTCCGAGACCGAGACGAGACATTGGCATAGCGAGACCGAGACACTCAAAAACGGGTCTCGAAACGTGTCTCGAGCCGAGACACGTCTCGAGACATCCAGCTCTGATATTTACTCATACTTATACGTAAAAGTACAACTATGAACCGGTCTTTACTCCCCTCTACTTTAAGCTAAAAATTCGAAAAATATCAGAATTACGTGAATTCAAAATTGCTAAACTAATGCATCAACGATCTAAAGGCTTACTTCCTACCCACCTTTCATCTATTTTTACTGATATCTTTTCAATACATGGCCGCTCCACACGATCACAATCCCCAAAAAATTGTATATTCCTAAATTTTCCTCTTCTCGCTGCCAAAATTCAATTCGTTATCAAGGATCTATCATTTGGAACTCACTTTCACAATCATTGAGAAATCTTTCTTTGAAAAAGTTTAATCCAAGCTAAAAGATCAACTTCTGGAAAAATACACAAGTACATAAAAACTTCAATTTCTTTTTGTAATTTTAAGCGGACTACAAAACTTGCTTCTTTTTTTTTTTACAGTTTCTGGGTGGCAGCTCGACTCGAAAACCTTAACCGCTCACTTCGCTGTCTCCAGTCGAATTTCTTTTTTTAAGATTATGTACAACCTTAATGTCCAAATATTTTTCTTTTTGTATATGTACTTGCAGCTGTTTTTCATGGTCGTCTTCGACGAATAAATTTAAGTGATTGATTGATTGAGTGATAACTGTAAGGTGTTGATTGTGTAGACCAGGGGTGGCCAACCTGTGGCGCATGCGCCATACGTGGCGCATTGGCTACCTAAAAGTGGCGCATCGCACCTTTTTGATAACAAGCCACTTCTACTCACTAATTTTTTTTCATTTGCCCTCCACCGATATTTTTCAATGGAAAACAGAACATCTGAGGGCGTGAAAACTTTTTTTATTTTTTGCTCACCACCGACATTGTCAGTGGAAAACAGGACGTTTGAGGGCATAGGTGCACGCAGGGAAGCCATGGTGCCATGCCCCCCTTTGGCCCTGTAATAAGGTGCTAAAACCTAACTTTCAGTCTATAATTTCTAAAACTAATAATGGTTGTAGCCTCCTTTCACTTATTTTAGCCAAGCTTCTGCTTTTAGACGTAAGCTGCGAAAATATCTTTGCATTGCCTGTAGTGACTGCACTCACTGCACACCCTTTTTCGATAAAAAAAAGTGTGCTAAAATGAGTGTTTTTTTTATATGAAAACCGTAAACATCCGTTGGCGGCTGGGGGTTTCACCCCCAGACCCCCGGTTGTGGCCCCTCTTTGCCAAATCCTGGATGCACCACTGTCTGAGGGAGTGAAGTGAAGACCCTTTTTTGCTCTTCATCGATATTGCACGCTCTTGTTTTAAAGAACTGAAAAGAAATGGATGCTTGATGTGGCGCATCTAAATTAAGGGTAAAAAATATTGGCGCATGGAATCAAAAGGTTGGCCACCCCTGGTGTAGACTATTCGTCCTCGTAATTAAGTGAGATAACTTTTTATCACGATAAAAAATTAGGTACAGGATCTTAAATATTATTGCTCAATTCTTAATCTTGTTACAAAATGCCTAAAACCTCCAGGAAGAGCGTTCGGAGTTGTGCAAGTTCCGTCATTGATCCTTCCAAAGAGCTTCCTACCGCAGATTTACCAACGTTACGCGATATCCTTGCATACTGTGCTTTACTAAAGGTAATATCGTATATTTTTGATAGCAGTCCAAGCTTCGCATTCGGTAAACGTCAGAACAGCGGTTGTTAGCCTTTTTTGTCTGTTTCCCAACATAGACTTTTATTATGATCGAATTTCCCACCGGACTATTTTAGTCAATGATATCAGACATTTTATTATACAGCCAATAGGTATTAGAAGACTGACAGAACACCCAAAAAACTATAATTACTGTATTACATTGAAATACATCATAGCAAAAACAGTGTAAATGTTGAGTTGTCGACCTTAATGTGGCTTTTGATTTTACTGGTTGTTCACCAACAAGGCAATCTGGTTTCACTCTGTATTTGTGGAAAATCACCAAATCTTTCACCGAATTACCCAGAATTTAATATATTTCAAATTTTAGCATGGCGCAATATAAAAGAGTTACACAGAAGCTTTTTGTCTTGCACTCCTCAGAAAACGTTAAAGAATGGAGCTAACTGTTGGGCAGGTTGATTATATATGTCTTTGATCAACGACCACATGGCTCAATGTTTTTCCCCTTTTCGGACTTGTACAGTTGGCTCCATTCGCTTTCCCTCAATCATAAGCACGTTAAATTATTCTTTTGATCAACGACCATGTAAACCACTTTTTTCTCTTTTCGCACTTAACAGTTAGCTCCCATGTACATGGGCTACTTGCAGTACCAGTGTGTAATTATACCACCAGTACTTTGACCCACTGCAGGTTGTTATTTTATGACTCAAGGGTTACTAACTGTTTCGAAAATGGAAATAACACTGTCTTTGTTGATAATCGTTACGAAACAATGCCCAGGGCAGTCGGTTAGGTTTTTGAATAAAAATTACATTTTTGTGATTAATTTTTTGGTCTTCGAAGAAATTTGCCAATTGTTTATTAATTCAGATGGAAAGACATTTCCTACTGCTTTTAACAAAATTTCCCACAGATTAAGAACCACTGCGTTAGAACGTAGAGCATGAAAACAATAATACTGCTTATTTACTTTTTTATTATGACATAATCACTAATCAGTATTCCAACATGCTCTGTAGGAGTTTGGCAAGAAAATGGACAATTCCCTCTTCACTCAAATCGCAAATGATGTGATTGTTACATACCGTCGTGTCAATTCGTCGCTAGTTGTTGCTTCAGCTTCTTCAATCGCTATCAAAATCAAACTTGCTCACGACCAGCAGCTATCTTCCAACGGAATGGATCTCATGGTCAAAAGCGCAAAACCTTTGATGATAAGCTTGATAAAATTTTTGAAGTTTTAAAGTGGCGTTGCGTGTTAACCTCATGCAACAAATCTGAATGCAGAGATTCCTGTGAATAAGAAGCACATGTCAAATGCACATGTCCCTAGCAAGAACGCATTCCTAAGGCTCAACTAAAGTTCTTCCTCGCCCAACGTCAGCGTACACCAACAGTACCCAAATACCGATTTGGTCTTCTTGACAAGAAAACAACCAAAACTCTTCAAAAGATCGCGCACAACAAGGCATGTGATGCTACATTTTCACTCTTGTTGTGGCAGCAGGGGCGTAGCCAGGGAGGGCAAAAGGGGCAATTGCCCGAAATATTTTCAGTGACCTACAAATAAAGACGATAATGCTATACCGTAAATCTACTAACAACGCAAGCAGGGGCGGATTAATACCACTCGGGGGTCCGTAAATCTACTAACAACGCAAGCTGGGGCGGATTAAGACCACTTTTCGACAAAAAACTACGCTAAAATGAGTATTTTTTTGGCAAAAATCCTAAAAAAGCAAAAACCCTAAAAATCAGACCCCCTTAGCCTACGGAGGCTGGGGGCTTCGCCCCCACACCCCCGGTTGAGGCACCCCCTTTGCTGAATCCTGGATGCGCCGCTGGAAAAGCCAATGAAGTTTTGCCTCCCCCAAAATTTTGGGCTGGCTACGCCACTGTGTGCCAGTGTTGCCTATAAAAAATTTCTCCTATAGCTTCAGCTGAGTAAGCATTAGGTAATATCGAAATGCATCATACTGATTGCATTAAACTTTGCTTTATGAGTAATCTACATAAAGGTGGTCAACCAAGAGCGCCGAGATGTTTTTGAATCCTTGAAGAAGATACAGATGATGAAAGAAGCTGCCTTGCGAAAAGAGCAGTTTGATAAAGCGATTGCTGTAGCAGATGAGAATCCAATGTTGAAAGATGTACTTGGTACTTCTGCAGATGGTGGTGTAACCTTTATAGCTGGCTCAGGAAGGATAAACTGCGTTAGTTTATTCTCTTTTATCATCTTCCATTTTCTAAGCATAGCGGTCTATACAACGTATCGGACACAAACAAGCGACTATACAAGTAGTTTTCAATCACACCTTCATTTAAAAGACCTTCAATCAATCAATTTTCTGGACCCGCTTATCCTTGGGGGTCGCGGGGGCAGGAGCTCCAGTTGGAGCCTCCAAGCATCTCGATCCTCTGCAACAAAGGATAGATGCTCTGCTGGGATGCCAAGGCGATACCAACTAAGATCTTCTACGTAATCTCGCCATCGAGTTCTGGGACGGCCTCTAGGCCTTCGACCAATCGGTGTTGAACAGAGCAGTTTTTTGGCTGTTCTTTCCTGGGGCATTCGTGTCACATGTCCATACCAACGCAGTTGCGATCTTTCTAGTCGGAGAAGCAGCGCTTCGATGTTTAGAGATTCACGAATATCTGCACTTTTAACCTTGTCCAACAAGGTCAAACCGCTAATTCTTCGCAAGAATCCCATTTCGGCTGCTTGAACTCGAGACCTCACTTTCTCATTCATGATCCAACACTCATGGCCATAAGTCAGAATAGGAACATAGACCGATCTGAAAATGGATAGCTTTGCCTTGGTGCAAAGCTCCCGTTTCAGTGCCACAGATCGGTGGAGCTGGCGCATTACTGCACTTGCTTTTCCGATGCGGATATCCAATTCGCTATTTTGTCTGCCGTCACTTGTGAATGAGACGCCGAGGTACTTGAATTTCTCTGAATGTTTTAGTGGTACTCCATCAACTTGGAGAGAGCACTGCTTTGGTTGTCTGGACAGGCACATGGTTTCTGTTTTTGTTGAACTGATTTTCATTCCGGCAACAAAGCATGCATCCGAAAACTTGTCAAGAGCTTGCTGGAGACCATTTTGGATAGAGTCGAGTAGCACAAGATCATCTGCAAATAACAGACGTTGTACAGTGCATTCACCGATCTTTACTCCGCCACAAGACTCACTTTTCTTAACTATTCTATCCATATAAATAAGGAACAGAATAGGTGAAAAAGAGCTTTAAAAAACTTAAAAAAAAACTTAAAAAAAAGACCTTTAAAAAACGAATTAAAATACATGTGTTTGTTGCAAAAGTTTGTCGAGTGGTTGATTTGTTTTCTAGATAATTAGATGCGCTTGCCGTTTCCTGCAGTTGCAAGAGAAGTCATGCAATGGGGTGTCAGTTAAAGAGAAGCAGCAGCTCTGGTTACCGCAACGTTCATTAATGTTGGTCTCGTTTCACGTGACGTCCCGACAATGATTGTTGATCAACATGAAATACGGCGGGAAGTAGAAAAGGTACAAAGGAAGGCAACAGAAGGTGATGGTAAGAGGATGATGGAAGACAAGCTGCCAGCAGTGTTTTTCGATGGAAAATAAGTTAAAACACTGACTGTAGAAGAAGACGGAGGAGGGTAAAACAAGAGCACACAGTTCTCGCTGGTGAGCCAGGAGGGAAATGCATTGGACTCGTCACACCATCCGGAAAAGCCGCGGAACCATCGAATACTAAAGTTTTACATTTTTTACAAGAAGAAGCTCTCATCGATAATTGGACGCTAATTGGTGCTGACTCTACAGCTGTTAACACTGGCAAAGACCACGGTATTATTGCCAGGTATGAACGCTACGTTGGACATCGCTTACATTAGGACAAACGCTTGCTGCACACCAATGAGCTGCCACTTCGTCATCTACGTCAAAAGCTTGATGGTCCCACTTCTGGAAGTGCTTCAATTAAAGGGCCGGTGGGAAAGATGCTACCGTATGTAGAAAATCTTGAGTGGAATGAAAACTTTTTCCCTATCACAGCTGGGCCCGAGTTGCAACGATCACCGTAAGTTATTTCTGATCTATCCACAGATCAACGGTATCTCCTTTTTTCCGTGACATCTATTCAACAAGGGTAATTGACAACCGCTTTAGGTATTTGAATGCAGGTCCTTTGCTTTACGCTCGATGGCTGACTATGGCTTGCTGACTGTACAGGCTGCACCTCTCAGTGCATCACGTTGTTGGAAATAACCTTGATGTTCTCAACACATTAGTTTTTTTGAGGTTACCAATTACGCTCCGATGTGGTTTGGCATTAAGGAAAAGCCTGACATTCAGCATGCTCCATTCCATGTCCTCCGTCAAATTCCGTTGCTGGCCTTCTCCCTACTGCTACACAGAAAATTGTTACACCCTACGTGAAGTCTTGGCATGCTCATAGTGAGAGTCTCTTTTTTGCCATGCTTTGAAGTGATGAATCTGGATTGCAAAAGTTTGCTGCCTGGAAAATGTTGGAAGTTCGGAATGGCAGCAACCGAGGGGATGTCTCTGTTTGTGTTATTGTTCCACCACCGTCAGATTTCAATGCCGACTCTCTGCGCTTCCTGATTGACTGGAATAATATTACAATCACTGAGTCGATCCTTACGTCGCACCTGCCTATGGATGAGATCAGCAACCTGGTGGAAAAAAAGTTGGAATGCCCACGCTTTCCTTCACATCTCAGGCTGTTGAGCGGCTCATTCGAGAAGTCACTCAAGCGTGTGGTAGTGTCCCTGTATACCGACGTCGAGATGGCTTAATTCGCGCAAGAATTTCTTCACGAAGAGTCGTTGCCCAAAGCAAATACAAAATCTGACTTTGTTGCAATGGCAGATATGTAATGATGTATTGCTTTTACCCGTGGCTTTGTGTTGTTTTTCTGTGTTATTTCCCGTTCATTATCGCATTACCTGCTTGTTTTTTCTAAGAAACTACTAATTTTTGCATTCTTGGTCTAGTTCAGAGGGAATTCTTCAATTTCAAAAAATCATTTCTCGTTTTATTGCATTTTTTTTTTGTGGTGAACGATCACCAGTGATGTTGGTGTGTGTCATGTGATCAATTTTAACCAATCGCAGTGCTTGTGACAAAAGTGGCTGTAGATATACAATGCAAGGTTTAAAAATGGCTGTATGTTTAAGTTGGTTCATAAAAACAAAAACAAAGTATATCCTGATGATGAGGAAAGGCAAAGGTTGCCCGATTTATAATTCGAATTTTGATAGCATTTACTTTTTAAAATTTCACATCGCCTTAATGCCCGGTCAGTTTCGACTGGCATACCTCAACAATAATCCGTTTTCCTGCATTTTGGTTTTACGATTTAGCAAAAGTTTCGGTAGGTGTGAATTTTCAAAACTTCCATAGCTTAAGCAAGCTGTTTGAAAGAAGCTAAAACTTGTTATTCAACTATCATGTTTTTGCCCTAATTTTAGCTTCAAGTAATTTTTTTGCCTAACTAAGCTAAGCTATCGCCGCTTTTGTTTAATCTGTATTTTCTGAACACCGGTACTTTTTCACAAGATGTTGCAAAAGAATCTGTTCCATTCTTTTGATTCTTTTTTTTTTTTTCGCTACTGCTTCATCGTCCTATGCCAAAAATGCCGTCATTAATTAAGAGTTTCAGCAAAACTTTCCAACTCGAACGCTTAGTGAGTGCTTTTCAGCTCTCGCTAGTTTAGCGAGGAATCCGAGACAAATTTGCAGTCGAGAAGATTGTAATAGTTAATTTAGCGGAGCGCGGAAATATGACGTTTTCAGCTCGCTCGGCTTTGCGAGATCACTCTGTAATACGGCCCCAGTTTTTCTGAAAAGAGTGAAGGGTGCACCTCAGGGTGCATGACAATTTTGTAAAGGTGAACCAGCAAACACAAGACAGGAAGTTTGCAATAGCTGCCCCCGAAATATAACAAGTACCGATGACAATGGCAGCTTTTGATCGTTTAAAAAACCATTAAGAGACAACGGTATTTTTTGCCCAAATTCATTACTGCATTTTTTGATTAAGCGCTTAATTTTTTGTGGACTCATTGTTGGTCTCTTCGGCGTGTCGGCTCCCCAAAAGTCATTCGCGTTCCACTTTGGGTTCCGCAAATCTCAGGTTGAAAACCACTGCTGTAGAGTGACTTACAAAAACACATACACTTAATTAACTTTTTATATTTCTCGCTTGTGCCAATTGCCGCCGGGGAGGAGCAAATATTATTTTTCAAGTCTTTGATATGATCTGACCAGAAATAAAACCGCACTCTCCAAGCGAACGGTTTCATCGACACATCAAGCGCTGGTAAAAATTTCAAGAATGATGCATATCGATCGGGTATCGAACAAACGGCTTTAGTTAAGGTCTATTTACGCAACAGCTGCGACAACTCACTTAGCCACTTCAGTTGGTCATTCATTCAATTTGAAAAGCTGAAACAATGTCATAGTGACTGTTCTACACGAAATTACGTCCAAATGCTCGTTTTATTAAGTTAGCATCGCGGCTGCGGCGTTGAAGAGTCGCGACGGCTTCAACTCAAGTGGCTTGCCGACCGCAGTCCAATACAAGTGCTATTGTTTCAGAAGCTAAATTTCACCCGAAGTTTTCGCCAAATCTTCAACAAGAAAGCTCTTAATTTAGCGGTTCTTTGTTATTTGGAAGGTTATTTTGATAATTTTACTTTTCAAAGCGTTTACCAGAACTTTTCTACTTTTGCGCGCAAAAATAAGTTAAAATTTTTTTTAATTTCAAGTTTGGAGCAGTTTTGCAAAGTGTTTGGTCAGAAAATGTTTTTTATGCATCAGTTGTTAGTTGTAGATCATGACAATTAATTTGATTTTAAACGAATAATGTTTTATTGCGAATTGACTGATATGCTTTCGGGCAGATCGACTTGTCAATTTTTCGTGGCATCATTTCTTTGGATGGACGGAGAATTGATGAGAGGAGCTGCTGCGGCGCTTTCATCTTGTAAGTCTGCAGAAGCGGAAGTTTATTAAATAACACTGGTGTTAATAGTGTTCCAGAGAAGATTTGGACAGATCGCTCATGTGCATTTCTGTGGCAGCATTCTCAAGATTTTGAGCTATTAATGTCAATAGAGTGTTTGTTTGGATTGGTCTGTAAAATCTCGATCAAAATTCATGCGAATCGTCTAATTGTTTCTTCGTGAGAAATGAGTAGTGCCGCAGTGATTTCGATCGCATCATATCTCTGTTTGTCAATTGTACGTATAATCGACGCTGCCAACGTAAGTTTGAAAATTGAAAAGCAGTCGAATTGCATCGAAGCTCATGAGACTAGAACCCCTTTAGAGACTAATGGCAGTGGTCTTGTTGCCGGAGTGGAACGGTTTTAACTCGAACTAAGTAAAACAAAAAAGGAAAGAAAATGCTTGGCAAAAAAATTAATGAAAGCGGCATAGTCTTGACAGATAATTGAATCGTATAAAATGAACAGCACAAAACTGCTGATAAAACAGAGGCGATTTGATGTCAACGCATTTTTAAAAAATCAAAAATTTCAGATTGTTTAGACTCCGAACGAAAAACTTTTCTGGAAAAGCACATAAGCACATACGCCGTGAAGTGTTCTTTGTGTTTGCAATGTTCAATTCGTGCATACCATTCGTGTGGGTTTGATGTGAGTGATACGTTGGCCTTGTTTATTCTGAGGAAAATCAAAAAAAACAATCAATAAAGCTTGGAAACCTAAATTAGAAAGGTTAATAATCCTTTCGATGACGTAGGAAAACGCTGTGTACAACATACTTACCAGTACCCTGTCCACATATCCAATTTTAGTGTGCTTTAGGCCCACGGTTCTTGGTTCTTGTTTCTGTATTTTAATTAATTTTTTGACATCATCATCACTCTTTTAACTATGACATCAAAAAATCAATCAAGGACCGCGGACATAAAACCCACTAAAATTGCGCGTGTGTACAGAGTAAATCAAGACGTTAACCCAACGAAGTTGCAACGTGACATGGCCGAATGATAAACGGCCATTTTAATGAACTCGAGAAATGGATATAACAGCCCAAATATATTGGTAGCTGAAAAGGTTCATCGTATCCCAGCAGCGTGCTAACAACATGGCGAACTATTTCGCCATACAACATCCACGAAAATTCTACCCGGCCAGATTGGTCGTAATGCCTGTCAAGTGAAAATGACACTCATTAGCTTACTAATAGTTTATTTAACAGCTCAAATGGCTTAGTGTTAACGGCGCCCGCCTCCGAAACTGCAGACTCGGGTTTGATTCCGAGCCGGGTCAAACCAATGACTTTAAAATTAGTATTCATAGCTTCCCTGCTTGACGCTCAGCATCAGATGGGACAGTGTGAAGAACAAGCCGGCAAGTTTACTTGTTGGGCCGTTGGGAAAGACACTTAGCGGGATTACCCCATCTTGGTGTGATAGACAGATGGCTGGCAACCGGTCCTACTAAACATCGCAAAGGACTGAAACACCGCAAGGACGACAAAGGACATACTAAACAGCGCAAAGAACGACAAAGGGCTTGGAACCATACCATAACAAAGAACGACAAAGGACTTTAGCCTAGGATTAGGTTAGGGCTAGGGTTAGGGTTAGATTAGGGTTAGGATTAGGGTTAGGATTAGGGTTAGGATTAGGGCTAGGGATAGGATTAGGGTTAGGATTAGGGTTAGGATTAGGGTTAGGATTAGGGTCAGGATTAGGGTCAGGATTAGGGTCAGGATTAGGGTCAGAATTAGGGTCAGGATTAGGGTCAGGATTAGGGTCAGGATTAGGGTCAGGGTTAGGGTCAGGATTAGGGTTAGGATTAGGATTAGGGTTAGGATTAGAGTTAGGATTAGGGTTAGGATTAGGGTCAGGATTAGGGTTATCAAGTCCTTTGATGTTCTTTGCGGTGTTTCAGTCCTTTGCGGTGTTTAGTAGGACCCGCTGGCAACTCCCAGACTAATTGGGAGAGTCCGCAGCAGGAATCCTTGTGGTTGTAGAAAGGAGCCCTTCAAGGGGCTGCGTGTTTCTTGGGAAGGAGGAAGAGGAGGAAGCAAGAGGAACTGGAAGTTGAAGGAAGTCTTCATATTGCTCAAGCTGGGAGTACAAGGCAAAATTCAGCAGCAGTCAGTTTTTACGAACTACAGACTACACACTTGGTTGGCACCTTATTCAAGTAGAATTGATCAGTACACAACAATAACGCAGCAGATTATACACGAGTACACACATAATGATTGTGCCTTATATAATACATCAGTAACTATGATGTTATCAAGGTTCCCACGCAGTCGGGAAATCGGGAAATAGTATGGAATTTGGTAATACTATTTCCCGACCGGGAAAAAGTAAGGAAAAAGAGATTTTTTTGCTTTAGTATTGAAAAAGTAAGGAAAAATGTTCCACAGACAATTTACACAAAACCATGTAGAAAGTAGTTCGATTAAATTGGATATATTTTACGTAGTCCTTTTTATACTACATGGCAAGACTACTCAACTATAATCAGGATCAGTCCAGTTGTAAAACTTTATTATTTGCAAAGGTCCAGAAAAACAATTATATCTCGACTATAACAAAAGTCTCGTCAGCCTTGCTACGCACAGCCAATCTAGGCTAAACTCATTCCAGACAGTAAAGACTCTTTTTTGCATTGCTTTACCTGGACATCTCGACTTCACCTCTTTTCTAGGTTGTGCCCTATTTTTGGCAGGCGACTGGCCCCAAACAACGATACCCATTGAAAGAGCCTATAACTACCAACCCCAAACTAAGTTACCGGTAGCCTAACTAGCCCACATCACTAGAAGCCCCCATGGCAACCCACTCATTTGCAGCTGCAGACGCGTTTCGACCTTATTATGGTCTCATCAGTGCAGCATAGCAACCTCCCACCTTCCTGAAAAAAAAAATTCTAACCTTCAAAACAACTACACACCCCAAATCTAAGCCTCTACTCCAGGGGTGGCCAACCATTCAGATGCTAACAGTCACATTTCTTTCTGTTTTTCAGCAAAGAGCCATACCATACAAAACGGATAATGATTGCATTAACCGCACCATACCTCTATATGATACACATGTTTTTGCTTAGCTAGATTAGTAGCATACCGGCCGGTTAGCTCAGTTAGTAACGACATCGTTATCGGTGCGAGCGGTTTAGGAGTCGTTGCCTGGGCCGGTCAAAGCGGACACCGCTGTGATGTTTCTTCGGATTCGAAGCTGTGTTGCCAAAAGTTCGTAAGTTATACGTACGTTGGTGTTGCTCAGGCGCAAAGCCGCGGTGATAACAGCTCAGATGGCTGAGTGGTAAAAATATCCGCCTCTGGAGCTGCAGACTCGGATTTGATTTCGAGTCGGGTGAAATCAATGACTTTAAGATTGGTTTTCACAACTTCCCTGATTGACGTTCAGCATAAAAGGGTCAGTGTGAGGCAAAGAACAAGCCGGCAAGTTTACTTGCTGTGCCATTGGGAAACGCACATCCGGATTCCCCATCTTGGTGTTGCAGACAGGTGGCCGGCTACTTCTAAGCGAGCTTGTTATAGCGCATTGATCGCTTTCTCGCGATAGGAGAATAAATATGCAACTATTTCGCAAACAAAGTGATTATTAAGTGATCATTCAACTTATGCGTTGCCATACAACATAATTTCAGAATAAGGCTGCAAATAGAAGAAACACAGCATGTGAAAAAGAGCCGCATGAACCTGGGCAAAGAGCCGCATGCGGCTCGCGAGCCGTGGATTGGCCACCCCTGCTCTACTCGTTCTGCTCACGGTAGAACATTTGAAATAAAATCTTCAAGGAATTTGTACATGCTGGATTATGATGTCACAGATTCCCTGTAAACAATCGACAAGAATAGAAATGACCGGTTGGTTTAAACATTATTTTCCCGGTAATCTGAGAAGGAAATTTTTGTTTATGGTTTGTAACTATACCAGTTACCAAAACCTGCAAAAAAACTCTCTGCCCAACCCGTTCGCCCGTGAAAAAGCGGGGGACAAGGCATAGTTACAAACTGGTATAGTTACAAACCATAAACAAAAATTTCCTTCTCAGATTACCGGGAAAATAATGTTTAAACCAACCGGTCATTTCTATTCTTGTCGATTGTTTACAGGGAATCCGTGACATCATAATCCAGCATGTACAAATTCCTTGAAGATTTTATTTCAAATGTTCTACCGTGAGCAGAACGAGTGGAGGTTTAGATTTGGGGTGTATAGTTGTTATGAAGGTTAGAATTTTTTATTTTTTCAGGAAGGTGGGAGGTTGCTATGCTGCACTGATGAGACCATAATAAGGTCGAAACGCGTCTGCAGCTGCAAATGAGTGGGTTGCCATGGGGGCTTCTAGTGATGTGGGCTAGTTAGGCTACCGGTAACTTAGTTTGGGGTTGGTAGTTATAGGCTCTTTCAATGGGTATCGTTGTTTGGGGCCAGTCGCCTGCTAAAAATAGGGCACAACCTAGAAAAGAGGTGAAGTCGAGATGTCCAGGTAAAGCAATGCAAAAAAGAGTCTTTACTGTCTGGAATGAGTTTAGCCTAGATTGGCTGTGCGTAGCAAGGCTAACGAGACTTTTGTTATAATCGAAATATTAATTTGTCCCTTGCAAATTTCTAATTATATCTCGGTTTGACTTCGGCAAAAAAAGGCACCAGCAGGCGGTTGAAAACATTGCTATCGGCGCGGGAGGGTTAGCGTTGAATTTCCGGGCCTACCAAACATGTGCGATGTTTCTTCGCAGTTCAAAGGTGTGTTTTCTAGGCGCTACGCTTCAGAGATGGGGCTCGCCGTATGAGCTGGTTACACGATTCAGCGTAATGCCATGAGGATAACAAGATTTGATTTGAAAAAAAAAAGGGATTTCTTGTTTTTTCAGTTTCTTATAGATTGAATAATATCACAGTTAGCTGCCTTTTAAAATGTAGTGTGATAGCCGGGTTGAATCCAATCTTTATGAAGAAACTTTATGAAGATCTTTATGGAGACACCGATCTTTATGAAGCTTTTTTCTTTTTGTCAACTTCTTAAAAACACTTTATCTCCCTCGTTCGTTTAACTTTCTATGTTTTTCTCTTACTACCTTCATTCTCCATCTTTTTGGCTTTTCTCATTTCCTTTTACCTGGTACTGAATTTTAAAATTCTCACGCTCCCAACACGATGAACACCGACGTTCTCCAACACATTTATCGTTTTCTTTTTACTTGCTATCTTCATTGCAATCTATCAATTCTTTAAAATATTACCATTTCATGAAAACTGCCAGCTGTCACTTTTTTGACACGCTGTGCAATAAGGTTTTGATTAAAATTAAATCATTATTATTTCGGTTCTCGGAATATTGCGCCGAAGCGTGTAACGAGTGGTAA
Organism: Trididemnum miniatum; assembly: GCA_964006365.1. Lineage (NCBI taxonomy): Eukaryota > Metazoa > Chordata > Ascidiacea > Aplousobranchia > Didemnidae > Trididemnum > Trididemnum miniatum. The sequence goes on from OZ023233.1 coordinate 35,242,871, forward strand.
GGCCAATTTCCGCAGCTCAGCACCTGGACTACACAGCCCCGTAGAAACATTGCAGCGATGGCGAGCTGATTGCGAATTGTGTCCGATGTAACTAGTCTGGTATACGAACCCGAGACCTGCAACAACGGTAACGTTATCTTTATTCACTATGATAACTGATCGATTTTGGTTAAAATTTTATCTTAATTATTGCATAACCCACAACTCTTCGATCGCACCCACATACAAGGTTACAATAGGACAAATGAAAAACTCGCGCATTGAAAGGTTTACTCTTTTGTAGTTATGATAAATTTTTATGTTATCTGTTGGAAAATACTCGATATGCTGAAGCTTTATTGGGGTCCAGCTTCAGCATCCAGAAAGTCCGGATTTGGACCCCGGTCCGCCAGTTGAGTAGTAATGCTATAGGGGAAAGGTTGAAAAATAGAGCGCCGTGGCGGTAAAATACAAGTTTTACGGTACATCGATTTTGATTTTTTGAATAAGTTTGATTTTGGTGTATCTTGCATTTTTCATGTAAGTTAGCGGATGTTTTTATGGTCACAATGAAAGAAACATGTTGAGATTTAGCAATTTTCATCATGTGATGTTGATAAGATTTTTTTATTTTTTATTTTAGACGACATTGGGTGCACAAGGCTTATGTTGTATTCAAGTTTTGGAATGGAAAAAGTCGGGAATTAAAAAAAAAAGCGTGAGAAACCTGTGTTATCACAACATAAAGTCAAGGCATAATACTTATTTGTAAAAGTAGGAATTCTTATCACAGCTATCATTCTGCATCAGCAGTGCCTCTCAATCACTTCTCAACATTATTCATGGCTAATGTCATTACACTTAGACTATTACAGCACTACCATCCAGATGGCCCAGATCCAGCGCCAATGTACAGACAACCAACAGGTGTGCACAAATAAGATGTACAAGATGCAGTTATGTACAAACAATATTGTGGGCATTTTTACCATGCATAATCAAGAATCTGGATATATTTCCCATGGATGCTTAACCAAGATGCAGACAGCAAATAGGTATGCAAAAACACAATCATTGGGTATTTTTCAATGGATGCTTAATCAAGATGCAGATAGCAAATAGGAATGCACAAACAAGATTGTACAAGATGCAGTTATGTTCAAATAAGATTATGAGCATTTTTTTCATAGCATATTCCATTATTCAGACAGCAAACATAAATGCAAGCATAATCATAAAGTGTGGAGTTAACCACAGGCATTATAGCGCAGTAGGAGCTGAACATTATTATATGCTTGTTTATGCAATCACAAATTTATCATATCTCAGCACACAAAATAAACAAGCAAAGTAATCACAAATATTTTAGCTTACATATTCCCTAAGAAATAAGGCTCACTCTTTCATTCAATAAACAATCTCAGAAGGAGCGCATAAGCAATAAGCAAGTTAACATACAGTATTATAATCATATTCATTAATCAATTAGCAAATAATTAATCATCTATTGCAGGTTGCAAGTGCTTAAACTTGATTGTACAGGTTAGGTTTAGCAAGCGCTATGCCTCCGTCCCATGGTCCCACCAGTCTCAATTACGCGGGGAGATCCTATACAGTTCTACATTTATAGCCTGAGCAAGGCTTCTTGTATAAAAGAAATTTTTTTCACAAACAGTTTCTAAAGTCTTGCACAACTCCATGATGGTATTACTACATGATGATATTACACTGAAGATGACATAAATTTTTACCAAAAGGATTATGACTAGGGCGATTCACGGTCAACAAAGTCAATTTTTTTTGGAGGTAGAAAATAACTCTAACAATGTGGAAACAAAATTTCACGGTCGTAGGATCAGTGTTTATGAAGTTATAAAGTCAATAAATGTCAATTTTTTGTTTTTTTGGTCAATTTTTTTAATTAGGTCAATTTTTGCTTTCTTGCTTTTTTTGCGCGATTCTACTTTATGCTCAAAAAGAGATAACTCAGATAATTGAGAGATGGAAGTTCGTAACTGTTGGTGGTATCAAGGAGGTGTATGCTGTCGCCAGACTGTTATCGGTATTACAGTTTTACACATGCTTAATTTATTAATATAATGTTTGATGTAATTTCATTGATTCGATTGTGAAGATCCGTTCAGACAGCTCTGCAAGATTGCAATTTTCGCAAAATTTGTGTATGATAAAATAAGCTTTTCGTCGTGTTTTCATTTGTTGCATATTTTTGTCGCTACATGTCGGTAGTCAAAAACGTTAGAATTGAAAAGACAATGCATTAGTTATTCGAACATACTTTGATGTTACAGAGATTGCAATACAGCGAATAGGGAAACACTTGAATACGACTCTGGATTCTGCGCAATTACGCAGAGCAGTTAAACTTTCTGGCAGAAAACGTGCCGCATTATATGTGCGTACATTATAATCTAAGCACTAACTGAAGTGACTTTGGTGTTTTCTTTCTTATGGACTGGTTCTTTCATTTCATTGTTTCGTTAGGTCAATAAAGTCAATTTTTTGATAAAACAAAGTCAATTTTTTGAGATTTTTAGGTCAATAAAAAATCGCCCTAATTATGACATATTTGGATAGAAGTTATGTATAGCGACATAGTGTCGTCTATTTCTACACTGTCAACTCAATAATGAACGCGACAAGATGCAGTGTGATGCTCAATGCGTATATTGGCCATTGCTGTCTCTGCCTCGTTACTATCAGCGCTATACCCAGTGTCGCACCCAGGGAGGGGGTTTTGGGGGTCGAAATTCCCTCTTTTGAAACCGAACTCTTGTTTTTTGAAGTGTTCAAACTGTGCAAGTGCAGTACTTGCAAGCCAAACCGGCTGGTTGGTGTAGTGGTAAGAGACATTGTTATCAGTGCGGGCAGGGGGGTTGAGGGAGATGCACCCCCCCCACTAGCCATTTTCAAACATATTTTTGATCAATACAATTTTTCCATAATTTCGAGCTCTTTTAATAACAATAAACCCTAAGCTCTTTTAATAACAATAAGCTCTTTTAATAACAATAAAGCTTTACGCCCTAAGAGCCTAACCGCGCATAATCAAAAATGTACGAACAAAATGCATCATATTTGGTGAAACATTCAGATTTAGGGGCAAAAATTTAAACAAAATTGGTTTAAAAATTGTTCAAAAAGTACTAAATGGCTACTGCAGTATGTAAATTTTCCGGGGGAGCATGCCCCCAAATTCCATAGAGCCTTTTTTATTCTCAATACGCTTTAAAATGATTCTGCCGGAAAAAAATACGCTTAAAAATATGTCAAAATTTGGTAACCCTCTCTAAAAAATTTTGAATACGCCGCAGACATGAAAACATTTTGCAAATGGCTTCTTGCGCCTTTTTTGGTTCTAACGTCTTTGTAATTAGTTAACATTTAACCTGATTCAAAATTTCATTTCCCCACCAAAATTTTCTGGATCCGCTTCTGAGTGCGGTATCGAGTTTTTTTAGAACCCCCACCCCCCCTTTAAAATATGCTGGGCACGCCCCTGAAAGTACGCTATGGAACAAAGTTGTTGAACAAAAAGATCGCAACAGATACGACCAACATTGTTTTTACATTCATCGCAGATGTCGCTTGGGTGTGGGAATTCTGGCAACTTTTGCTATGTTTATGAACTCTTAAAATATAAATGTAATTGGAAAGTTGCTTTGAAAACTGCATGCCATTAGTTTGTGTACAGTATAACAGTGGCGCACCAAGGGGTGGGGTTTTGGGGGGTCGAACCCTTCCTTTTTTGCAGCCGAACTCTTGTTTTTGAAGTGAAGTGTCCAAGCTGAGCAAGTGCAGTACGTGCTGTTATTTCAGAACAGCTGTGACAGAATTTGCCCCGCATCATACTGAAGCCAAATCGGCTGGTTGGTGTAGTGGTAAGAGACATTGTTATCAGTGCGGGCAGGGGCGAATCCAGAGGAAGATGTGGGGATGCGTCCCTCCACCAGCCATTTTTAAACATGTTTTTGATGATCACTATTTTTTATTAATTTTGAACCTTTTCAATAACGATAAGCCTTACGCTCTAAGCACGCGCAATCGAAAATGTACCAACAAAATTTGGTAAAACACTCAGATTTAGGGGCAAAACACTTAAACTCCAGCGTAGGCCACTTCTGGTTTTAACATTCCCATTCATTCCAAAACCCTAAGCAATCTTTTTGTCGCATTTTGGAAAAATGTGGTCTCCAATAAAAAAAGTTTTCGCTTTATGCGTGGCGGCCCATTCCTGTGGGCGAGGGAAATGGTTGCATTTTTTCTGATTTTTGTTGCGCTAACCACTGGCACTAACTGTAGCTTGTTTTGTACCGTTTTTTGATGGTTGGTGCATAGTTAGCAATTCGTGAATTGTGCCGTACCAAGTTACCGGTAAGACTACAATATTGAGTAATTTAGTATTTATCTAGCTAATACCTATAGGCCTATTTAGCATGAAACTGACCAGCTTCTATCAAAAATCAACAAAATATAGGGCAGTAATTTCTTTCTTGAACTTTTATTGAAAAGTACCGACAAAAGTACCGCGGTACTACCGGCGGTACTTTTGATTTTCAAGTACCGAGTACCGGTACCAAAGTACCGAGTACCGGTACCGCCGGTACTTTAATAAAGTACCGTGCGGTACTTCTGGCCCTTCTGGTTATGTTTTAGTGCGTACCGTGCGGTACTTCTGGTACTTTAATAAAGTACCGTGCTTACCTCTGGCCCTAGTGAAATAGGCTACATGCGCCCTCTGAAATATCTTTCTTCTTGTTCGATGCGATTCCGCGGGATGTTTAATTTAAACTCTGAATAACTTCGTATCATTTTATCTCAGCAGGCTTAGGGCTAGATTGGTTGAGTTTTTCGTATTTAAATGCAAGTTAAAACCTAAGCTTAATTATGAGAACAAGAACGACAGAAAATTTGAAGTAGTTTTAATACGTCTTTTCTGCAGATTTCAAAATTCATTTTTTCGGAATTGACTCGTAATTTCGCAAACATGCTTTTTCTGGATGTTTGATTTTCTTTGATGTGATTTCTTCTTCATTTTTATCCTTCTATCACGAGAAAGCGACAGAGGCGCTATGCTTAGGATGAATCTAGACTCGCTTAGGAGTTGCCTGTATTTCCGAGTTTTCCACTTAAATTTTGCTTGACTTCTTCAATTTGCTGCTTGTCAGAGTCCACCAAACAGAGATAATTGTCGTGAAGCATCTTGTTCAAGGACGCAACAACCAGGCTTGGGTGGGAGTTGAACCACCAACCTTGCGAACATGGCCGTCGTAAAAACGACCCTCTGAACCACTCGACCACGCTGCCGACAGACATTCCACCGACTTACAACTCTCTGCAATAATGTTTCTTGAGTGAATTTCCTTACAAAGGTGCAAAATATAAAGTAATTATGTACTTTTTCTTGTGAATCCGATGGAATTCGATCGATATAGACCATATTATTAGCGAGCGGAAATCAATTTCGTTTTTTTGAAGGCCCACATCTTAAACATTACTGGCCTGAGGCCTATCTTAATAGCATAGGCCTTACTATGTTTTGCATTACATTTACTCGTGTCAACTCGACGAATATTTGTACAATGTTTCAAACTAATCGTTGCTGATTATGACAGTCTATTGCAGCAGCTCTTTCCATCTTACTTTGTAGCTTATTCGCCATCTGTCAGTTCTGTTATGGGATTTATTCCCAACTCCTAATGCGCATATGCATTTTTGCTCCAACCAACTTAATCGCTTGCTACATCTTAATTCATAAGGTACTAAACTCACAAAGCAAAACGTGTCTTTGCAACTGCGCGACTCCATCTTGGAAAATGTCTTCGTACAGCGTACACCCTTCTTTAAAACTTGTTTCCTGCTAAGGGAGTAATGAAAGTCTTCAACTTCCAAAAGGAAGCGGTAGAACAAAAAATTTTTGAGAATCATTGCTCTACACCCAGGGTCTCCAGTCTTGCGATCATGAGTTGCACGAAGCAATGTCTATTATTATGACCACATGAATCTAACTCACAGATCTCATGAATCTCATTAATTCTGTTTTTATCTTAATAACTTCACTAAAAGGTTTGACGTCATTATGATTCATGACGAACTCCTTCCATTGAAAACTCCAGCGTAGGCCACTTCTGGTTATGGGGTCCTCATTCATTCAAAATTCTTAAACAATCTTTTTGTGGCATTCTGCGCAAAAGGTAGTCTCCAATAAAAAAGTTTTCGTTTTATACGTGGCGGCCCATTCTTATGGGAGAGGGAAATTATTGCATTTCTTCTGATTTTGGTTACGCTAACCACTGGGACTAATTATAGCTTGTTTCACCCGATTCAAAGATTACACTGTACAACACCCAAAAAAATTCAAGAACAATTTGATGCGTTGTAGGGTAATTTGGGGTGGCTGAACACGAATATGAACTTAATTTTTTTGTATCACACTCGGATTTTCTGAAAAACCGTTTTGTATAATTTTTAGTTTTTGCAAGGATATTGCATTTACGAGGTGTGAGAAAAAAAGAAACTAAACTGTATCAACCACGCTCTTGGCATATTGCCAATTGGCAAGCCGTTCGCTCGCACTAAAACATAACTTCTTAACTCCAGATAACGAAAGGAACGACAATAAGGGGTGAATTACGTTACGAATTTGCAACACAGTAGAGCTAAGAGGTTGTGTTTTGCAGTGTGAAAGTTACTTCCCAGTTGACATTGGGCCAAGGGCGAGGTTGATACAGTCTGCTTTGGTTTTTGTCCCACCTCGTACAATTGTAGGGTGCATATAGTCAGCTTGATGTAGTTGTGGCTTCTATTGACGAAGCAGGTTCTGCTTTTGCTCACACTTATTGTATGTTTTGCTTATTTAGAGAATTGCTTAGTTTCAGATTAAGACATATACAATATAGGCATTAGGTGCTGGTTCATCATGGCTTCCTGTAAACGTAGATGTAAAAACGACCCTGACTTATTTTACTACATCTGTGGAGAGATGACAGCAAGCAAATATAGACAAAAAATAACCGATCCAATCAAGAAACTATATCTCGCATATTTTGGATGTGCTTTAGGTGACCAGGATAAAAGTTGGGCTCCTCATGTTTGCTCTCTGGGCTGTTGTAACCGACTTAACAAGTGGTTTGCTGGTAAAAAGCCCACATTGCCATTTGCTGTGCCAATGGTGTGGCGAGAACTAAAAGACCATGCTACTGATTGCTATTTTTGTCTCACGAACACCCAGGGATATAATCACATAGCCAGAAAAAAGATAGTGTACCCAAGTTTGCCATCTACAATTCGCCCAGTAGAACATTCGGATGAGTTATCAGTACCTATACCACCAGAAACCCTTCCTGAGCCAATGGCTGAATCTTCAGAAAGTTCTTGTGATAGTGAGTTTTAAGACGATTCAAGCTGCACTAACTGTCCATACCTGATCAAACAGCAGAAGTTGCACGACCTTGTCCGTGATCTAGATCTCACCAAAAACAAGAGTGAACTGCTTGGATCTAGGTTGCAACAGTGGAACTTACTGGCTCCTGGTACAAAAGTGTCCGTGTATCGTCGACGATCGGAACTATTTTCTAATTTGTTTTCAAAGGATGGAGAGCTTTGCTACTGCAATGACATTTCTGAACTGATTTCATTGTTGTTTGGAAACTATGACTCTAATGACTGGAGGCTTTTCATTGACTCATCCAAGAAAAGCATCAACGGTAGGCTGTTGCATATCGGAAATATTTTGCCGTCTGTTCCAATCGCTTACTTAACAACGATGAAGGAAACATACCACAACCTTCGATTAATGTTGGAAAAAATTCGTTACTCCGAGCATAAGTGGCTTATATGCGCAGACTTGAAAGTTGTAGCGATTCTTACGGGACTTCAGCTGAGTTACACGAAATATTGCTGCTTTTTGTGCTTATGGGACTCGAGAGCAAGAAGTGAACACTACATCAAAAAGCACTGGCCTCCGAGACTGCTGCCAACGCCCGGTCAGCATAATATTGCAAACATGGCATTGATTCCACAAGAGAAAATTATACTTCCACCACTACACATAAAACTAGGGCTTTTTAAACAGTTTGTGAAAGCATTCAACGAAGAGTCACCAGTGTTTCAGTTCTTGCAGAAGAATTTTCCAAAGCTGTCTGAAGCGAAAATCAAGGAAGGCGTATTTGTTGGACCGCAAATACAAAAGCTCGTTTTGAACGATCAGTTTGACGAGATTTTGCATGGAAATGAGTTGGATTCCTGGATAAGCTTCAAAAAAGTTTGCAAAACCTTTTTGGGTTGTCATCGTTCTGAAGATTTTAGAGAAGTTATAGCTGAAATGCTGAACAATTACAAAACTTTCGTATGCAAGATGTCTCTCAAAGTTCATTTCTTGAAGTCTCATTTAGACTTTTTTCACAGCAACCTGGGAGATGTTTCTGATGAACATGGTGAACGATTTCACCAGGACATATGTGTCATCGAAAATCGCTATAAAGGAAAATGGTCTGTGAGCATGCTTGCAGATTACTGCTGGTCAGTAAAATGCGATGATTCGGAAACACAGCACAAACGACGTAGGCATTATTAAATGAATGAACTTGTAAAAATGTGCTTGATCTCTCATCTTAACCGAATAACCAGTACAGTATATTATATCAATGGCAAACTTTTAATTTCACGCAAGCCTCCAATCAAGTGATTTGAGACACCTCTTTTTCTGTGTGATATTTTGCTGCCTTTATATATATGTTTATGTAACCTTATTAGTAACTGCAAAATCGGCAGCACTGATTAGTTGTAAACAATAATTATGATGTTATTTGACCAAAAATGCAACAAAAATTAAAATGCGTTTTTAAAAAAATCCTGACGTGATCGGTAAAAATAGAGTTCATATTCGGAATCAGCGCCCACAAATTTACAAAGGACACCTATTTTTATTCTTGAATTTTTTTATGACTCAAAATTTGTTGTACTGTGTTATTAGCGCATTTTATGAGACACTAGACGTGCATTATTAGCGCATTCAATGGGACTCAATAAATATCTATTGTCTACTGATAGATGTTGGATTAGCGCTTATATGACTAATAACGTCTTTTGAGCAAAATCGTAGGAAAAGCCGGGATTTTGGTGAAGTAGGTAGGTAGGTAGGTACTCTAGGTTAGAGGGAGATTGGTGAGGTAGGTAGGGTAGTGAAGCATTGGCGATTGGCTTGGCTAAGAAAGGGCTAAGATAGGTTGGATAAAAATAACAAACTGGTACCTGTAGCTGGTAAGCAGGTAAAGCATACTTGTAGGTGGATAGCTATTAGGAATGGGAAAAGTTTTTAATCAGCCTGGCATCCTTGCTTATTTTAATTAAAGAGAACAAGCTTAAAAACATGCTAAGCATGATTAGCAATTGGGGTATCGGTACTGGTACAGGGTAGCGTAGCTTTGTACAGTTGTACCTCGTATATACTGTTTCTAAATCATTGTGCAGGGACACATAACATATACTCAGAAATTTTACTAATAGGATGGTGCAGATAGGCATGAAAACTGTTAAGACCAGTCTGCAACAGTGGTTAGCAACCTGTGGGCCATTCAGCAATTTTTAGGGACCTCAAGCTGTTTGGTTTCACACCATCTTTCTTGGCCTAATAGTGTAGTGTAGATTAATACTCTATGATATAAAGTAGTGTAGATTAATACTCTAAGATTAATACTCTTAGGCTTAATACTCTATGATATAATGGCTCCTTGACTTCGGTAAGTACCAGTAATGTCCCAGTACATACCAATATTGTCCTTGTTATTTGAGGTTTTGCTTAAAAATGTATGAACAACTAGTCTGTGCCCCAAAACAGCCAGCGGGAGATTGGAGGTTCCAGTTTCCTCATCTTTTCAAAGTGCAGATTTGAAAAAGTTAATAAATAATGGATTCCTCATTTAAAATATTTCTTAACCTAAGCTTGCTCATTGATCAAATCGCCAGAAAAGCAATAGGTGGTGGGATAATTTCTGCTCTTCACATAGATTTTGTGAAATTTGGAAAATGTAAGACCTTTTTTCTGCCCTTCACCACGGCATTTTCGGTTACAACTTGTGCAATTCTCATGATCAGCAGCTTTTACTCTTACATTTTAAGCAAACTTTAGCAAAAAGAGCCTAGATCTTATGTCAGAAAAGTTTGGGCACCCCTGATATACGCTTTTATGAAGATATTATATACTTGATTAAATTTTATTGTAAAATATATGGTATTAAGAATAAACAAATTAGTTTTGGTTCATCAATTTATTGACCTCAACGGTCCGTTTCACGCTAGTACGCGATCATCAGGAGGTCTAAAACAACATACAACGTTAAACTACAGGTACTCACCAAAATCCAAATTGCAAAAATTTCAAAACTTTATGGAACTAGTTTCACGCTGCCTACTAAATTCTCCATAACTAACACATAAAGATAGGCAGTGTCTGAGTGCGCCACCGGACAATCGAGCTCCACAGAAGAAAACATAAAACTCCATTGCCCGCAACACTACGCTCCGTCACCCCCTATCTTCCTTTAGAACCGGTAACTTAAATTATCCTGCCTAACTCCTTGCGTTTTAATTATGCAAAATATGAAATCAGCTGATGCCCAAAACAAAGTATTATTACGAGATATAAAAGATTATGACGTCGAGTTTTAGCAGTATGCGAGCTATAAAACATAGAGATCGAAATTATATTTAAAAACAAAATTACTACGATAAGTCACAGAAAAGAGATTCCAAGAGGGTTGGGTAGGATCAGCGTGAAGCAAACTAAACAGCGCTAAAATACAAAATAAAATTTCTATAAATGCCTACACAAATAAGTCGGATTTTACGTTCTTTAACTTGAATTTATTTTTATGCCTACATTTTGCCATAATCTCGGATCGTTTGTTCAGTACATTATTGTCCTTCCCGGCAGTTAGAATAATGAATTTCTCATCGAGGCATAGGTTGCATCTTCTCATCCCACATTTATAAGGTGCTGATATCTTTTTTATAGACCATTTAACGATAGGATTGCCATTATTATTAATTGACGACCAGTAAAATTTGGACAGTTCGGTAGCATTAGCCTTATTTGGATGTCGGAATGTGTGCGTGTGATTGTTGAATCTAGATTTAAACTCAGGTTCGCAGCTGCCATAGTAGATTTTTGTATTGGATGCTGATGAATGTGAACGTTGTAGTTGGTTACTTAGTGGAATAAAACGGTTACTGGTGGACGATGATGATGATACGTCAATATTCGGCGAGTTGACAGGCTGGACAATACTCGCATTTGGATGCGAAGCGGTGCTATTTGCCGTACTGCGGATAGCCGCAGAAGGGGTTTGCTGTTCAGATATCTCAGCTTTATATACAATGGAGCGGACATTGCACATACCAACCATAGGACAGAGCGACTTATCTCGGCAATTGCACGCTTTTATTTCACATTCGCGATCAGTGGAAGTCTGCAAAATTTGCTTATTATGTGTATTAAGAATGGATCCAATACTCGGCATGCAGCTGTAGCTTATTTTGATGTTGTTTTTGTTGCAGACCTTCTTAAGCTTGTGGTTCCCATTAAAATGTTTCTGAACAAGTCTCAGAAATTCTTTTCCGATATTCGTTTTGACATGTGAGCTGAATGGGGGGTTGAACCAAGAGATATTGCGTGATCTGTTCCGCTTATTGCTAGACAGTTTCGGTGTGTAGTCTAAAGCCTCATTATAACCGCTTTTTGCAAGCGCCTCCTGATATTCCGGAATAGCTTTGGTAAACTCCTCTTTACTAGAAGATATTTTAGAGATTCGTGACCCAATCATCTTTGGCAAGTTCTTAATAATGCTCTTTGGATGATTTGACTTAGCATTAACATACAGCAAAGTGTTATTTGTTTTTTTAAACGGCCAGAATTTACCGGTATACAGGTTGAATGTAACATCCAAAAAGTCAACCTGATGCAAATTTGATTCTGTGTTTATTTTTAACCCAAACTGTTTGAATACGGCGGTGATAGTTTTCCTGAACTTCTCCATGTCAGGGCCGGACATATTACGCAATATAGCAAGCCCGTCATCCCTGTACAATCCAACCAAGTTCTTATCAATTATTTTCGACAGATTATCCAGTATAAACAAACCCACCAACTCACAAACTTCCGCACCATCATAAGATCCCATTGCCACATCAAATGCCTCGTTTGTGTAGCGTCGTCACAATCGGTGGTCGACTACAGCCGATTTCGAACTCAGTTTCATGTTTTGCCACTCTAGATCACAGTGACCTTTGTTACTCTAGGTCACAGTAACTGGCGTTTTGCAGCTTATATTTCCGGGAGTTGTCATTGCCGATTGCTTCTCTTAAGATGTGCGATTAGCTCATTGATTAAATTTGTTTCCTTTTTGAGTGTTTTACAGCTTCGTTCACATGCAATACGAAGTTGATTTCCGTTAGCCGCAATTATGATTGTGCAACTCATCAGATGGAGTTTGACGTGCTGGTGATAGCAGCGTCTATTTAGTCGATTTGCAAGTTGCAGTGCAATTGATTCTATTTGAATAAGCTTTAGATGTTTTAAGAGATTACAGAGCTGTTGCTCGATATCAATGTGTGTATAGAGTTACTAGTTGGAGCCTTTATTGCTCGACAAGAATTTAACTTTGAGCTTTCATTGCTCGACATTATTTGTCATCCGTTGAATTTATATTTTCATTACCGTCTGCAAGAAATAGTTGGTGAGTACCATATTTGCATACTTTGTCTAATCGTCGGTCTCGAGTAAATTTAAACCAAATGTTAACGGCTGACTGTTGTGCAACTGCGATGCACTTTCTTCTGATTTAATTTAATTTAAGATATATTAAAGGTTTAAGTTTAATGTTGCGATTATTGTCATTACTTATTTGTGTTTATAACTTTAATAGAAACCGCTCAAACGCTCAAAACGTTCAAATCGAGTGAGTTCTGTATCGACTCCGCGATAGCAGACGGTTTACTTCGGAATCGTTACAAAGAGTTTCAACTAATTCAAGTCAACCATTGCAAGAAGTTACATCTCAATCACTGCAAGACGTTTCACGCCTAAAAGCTTTGAATTATTTTACGATGTTCTACCACGTCAAAACGTAGATGTCAATTTCCCAAAGGTACTGATAAACTAATGGTTTTTGTGTGCTTCAACTTTCTTCAAACCTTCTACGAACTTTTGACGGACGTACTAAATCAACGTTCCAAGACTGTGTTGATATTGTACTTAGTAATTATTTGTTTGAAATTTAAATTTGTTAAAATGAGTACTGAAACTTCAGAACCTGTTGCTAATGGCGATGTGCAATCTGCAATAGAGCGATTGCAACGTGTTTTAAGTGATAATTACTTAATTGCTGAAAGGCTTATGTCATTGCGCAACCCCAGTAAAACTGACTTCGATGTTATTCTGGGCGAGATCAACGCCACTTATAAGGAATTAGTTGGGGCGATGTCATCGGCTGGGGCGGAGCCCGGGGCCATTGTTGCTGTTTCTCACAATAAGTTCGAGTTCGATTCTCGTAAAGATGAATGGCTAAATAAAATTGGTGCCCCGACTAATGGTAACATTTCGAATTCTGGTTCTCATTTGACTTCTTCAAAACCACCTAGCATTTCTCTTCATGGATCTCGTAATTCACCTTCTTCAAGGCGAGGTACGCGAAGTACTAGAAGCACTTGCTCTACGCAGTTAAGTGTTAAACGCTTGGAAGCTCAAGCTAAACTACAAACTGCCCAGCTAGAAGCTATTCAGCAAAAAGAATGAGTTATCGATAAAAAACGTAAAGCTGCTTTGGAAAACGAGATAGAAAAACGTAAAGCTGATTTGGAAAACGAGATAGAAGAAAGAGAAGTCTTTCGCAAAATTGCGTTAGCCGAAGTTGAGTGCCAAGTCTGGGAGAGAAATAGCATTGTCACCGAACCTCACAAGGACTCGAACCTGTACCAAGTGAGTAAGACGCTACCTTCTTCGTACAACCTTACGTCATCCTCTAAGGTTTTACCTAATCACAACTCAGTTGCTACACACTTGTTACTTCCTGCAACTGATAGTCAACCTAACGCTTCTCAAGAATGCCCAGATACTCTACTTATTAAGAACAACCCTACAGCGCTTGTAAAAACGAACCCGCCCTTGCAACAAACTTGTACTAAAGCTTTACTTGTTGACTCTAATCTTGATAATCTTGTTCATTCCCAAAACCTAAACATCGAAAGACCTTCTTCGTCACGCCCACCTGCAACTAAAGGCGTATCTTTCAGTCAGTTACCAGCTCGGTCAATCGCTACAAGCCGGTCGGTAACCTTTCAACCTGACGACAATTTTAAAACCGACTTGTTGATGTCCACTGCTGAAGCAAAGAATATTTACTCTTTCAAGCCGTGTGTACAAGCGACTTTAAATCCTTCTACCCTCGTTGATCCTTCCTTTTCTGCAAATTGTGATACAACAACATCAGTTAGTATTCAGAACCGACCTTCCACTTTTAATTTTTACCCTCGAACATACCCCTCTGACCCGCCTTCGACGTCATTCTACAATCTTTTACCTAATCCCTACAATGAACAAGGCCGAAACCCATATTATCCTACCGCTCCTGTTCTCTTTCCAGCTACCTACGACAACTTGTTTCTTCCAAGGCCAGAATTTCCTAAGTTTACGGGAGATCCCCTAGAATTCAAGTCTTTTATAAACAACTTCGAAACTCACGTAGAACCGAGGGTTTCCGATGAAAAGACACTGTTGTGCTTGTTACTTCAACACTGCACTAAACCTGTCAAAGATAAGATTGAATATTTCTCCGATCACGATGAGCATTGCTACACCCTTGCTAAACAAAGGTTACGCAGAGAATATGGTTCACCTTGGATCATATCAGATGTTTGCGAGCAAAGGCTAAAGAAGTTCGCGACAATTAAATCTGGTGACGCTAAAGAACTAAAATTGTTTTCAGAATTACTTGAAAAAACCAGTGTCATCATCAGGGACATCCAGAATTATACGAGTTTAAATTCTTTAGATACTCTAGCAGAGTTAGTGAGCAAGTTACCTTACGAACTTAAACGGCGTAGGGTGAAGAGGTCTGTTCAAATCGAGAATTCCTTTGGGCATCTAGCGAACTTCGCACACTTTGTTGAGTTTGTGCGACAAAAAGCTGACGAGATAAACTCTCTTTTTGGTTTGCGCTCACTCGGGTGTACTAGTTCAACTCGCTCAAGGGCGAAAGCTTCTTACGGAGTCGTGACTTCTCGACAATCTAAAACATTTCACCCTAAGTCCAATTCTGCTAATGCTTGTTGGTTCTGTAATTGCAATTCACACAAGCTTCTTGAGTGTAAAAAGTTTAAAGAATGCTCAGCACAAGAGCGTAGTTCTTTTGTAAAGTCCGCAAAGTTGTGCCACAAGTGTTTAAGTTCAAAGCACAGAACGCCAGAATGTAAAAGGTCAAACACTTGTACTATCAAAGGTTGCACGGGTACTTATCATCATACCTTGCTTCACTGGTCGAAACCCGAAGGTACTAAGGTATCTGAAACTCGTGAAGTTGGTACATCTACAACAGCTGAAGTTAACACAATGACTACTTGTAATTTGTCAAACCGAAATCCTTCTACATCCTTTCAAGAAAGAGACGTTTATCTTTGCATTGTTCCAGTTAGGGTGGCTTGTGATGGCAACGTCATCACTACGTATGCCTTTCTTGATCAAGGGTCAACAAGTTCCTTCTGTGATCAGTCGTTAGTTGAAGCACTGGGTGTAACCGGCACTCGTGAAAGCTTGCAACTCAAAACTATTACTGGATCCACTAAATGCTATGAAACATTATTGTGCAACTTAACGGTATCTGATTTAAATAATGAGGTTTCGTTTTCTTTACCAAATGTGCGTTCAATCGAAAAAATTCCAATTCAACCGAACATTCTTCCGGTAAAGAAAGATATGTCAAGGCTGTCGCATCTTTCGAATATAAAGTTTGAAACTCTTCCTAATGCATCAGTTAACTTGCTGATTGGAGCAGATTTCCCGGAGTTCTTTTGCGTATGCAGTGCTCGCAAAGGTCCACGTGGCACCCCGTGCGCTATTGAAACCCCAGTTGGATGGTCTTTACTAGGTCCTTCTATCTCACCTTCTCATTCCAGCAATTGTGAAGTCAATTTTGTGTGCAGAACAAATGAGCCTGTGCATGAAACCATTGAAAGGATGTGGGAATCCGAACTCCAGATAGGAACTTCTGTTTTCGACACCCCTAACTCAAAGGAAGATCGTATTGCATACGAAACGATGCAATCCTCTATAAGCGAAGTTAATGGCCATTATCAACTTCCATTATTGTGGAAGCTGAGGGTAACTGCATGCTATCGAACAATCTATCTTTGGCCCAAAAACGCATGTTTAGTTTGAAAAGGCGTTTACTTAATGATGATTCATTGAGACAGAAATATGCTGAGGTCATAAACACTTATGTGACCAAAAATTACGCCAGAGTAGTACCGCAGGAAAAACTGGAAGGCGAGCGGAATATGACTTGGTATCTTCCGCACCATCCAGTACTAAATGTTCATAAACCCGAGAAAATGCGTGTGGTTTTCGACTGCGCAGCCAGGTATAATGGTCGAAGTTTAAATGATGCGCTCATGTCAGGGCCACCTCTAATAAATACTTTGGTGGGCGTCCTTATTCGTTTTCGAGAAGAAAGAATAGCTTTGGTGGGAGACATTGAGGCGATGTTCCACCAAGTAAGGGTGGACCCGGTCCATGCCGATGCTCTACGTTTCCTCTGGTGGAAAAATGGTAAATTAGACGAAGAACCATTAATCTACCAAATGCTGGTTCACTTATTTGGTGCCACGTCATCTCCTTCTTGCGCTAACTTTCGTTTGAGGCACACAGCAAACGAGTTTGGTCATTTGTATTATCCTACTGTTTCTAAGGTCGTTCACCGAAACTTTTACGTTGACGACTGTTTGATTTCTCTTCCCTCTGTAGAAGAAGCTGTCTTGGTAAGAACACAGCTGAACGAAATGCTTGCTCGAAGAGGATTTCGTTTGAGAAAATGGATTGCAAACAATGCAAGACTTTTGGATAGTATACCGATAGCTGAACGATCCACTAAGGCAGATTACTCTTTGGATGATTCTGCTAATCAAAAGGTATTAGGAGTGCAATGGATAGTGAAGCAAGATTGCTTTACTTTTGACATAAATTTACCTCAAAAAGGGTGCACCAGAAGGGGTATTCTCTTAACTGTAGCTAGCTTGTACGATCCGCTTGGCTTTGCTGCGCCTGTGACGTTAGAGGCGAAGGCTCTTCTGCAGGCTTTGTGTAAACAAAAACTGGATTGGGATGAAGAGATCGGCGAAGTAGAACTACAACGCTGGTTGCGTTGGATTGAACAATTATCTGGTCTTAACAACATTCAGGTACCGAGATGTTTCAAACCAACCACTTTCAGATCCGTCGCGTCAATTGAACTTCACCATTTTGCGGATGCTTCCTCCTTTGCGTACGGTGCATGTTCCTACTTGAGATTAGCTGATGACGCAGGTAACATTTCTTTATCTTTCATTGCTGGCAAGTCCAGATTAGCTTCCATTAAATCCGTATCTATTCCTAGACTTGAATTAACAGCCGCTGTTCTTGCAATAAGACTGGATGAAATGATAAGAAAAGAGCTTGACTTGCCAATTACATCTTCATTTTTCTGGACCGATTCCACGGCTGTGCTGTATAGCATTAAAAACACCACTAAGCGTTTTCCGGTATTTGTGGCCAACCGCTTAGCAAGTATTGAGCGTGGTAGTAACGTTAATCAATGGCGGCATGTGTCATCTAAGTTGAATCCTGCAGATTCTGCTTCTAGAGGTCTGGAAGCTTGTTCATTGGACACTGTGAAATGGCTAAAGGGACCGGAATTTCTTTTGAGGTCTGAATCCGAATGGCCCGAGCTGAACACTTCTTCTCCAGAGTTACCACCAGAATTTCTCGAAGATAAAGGACAAGTTAAAGTGTTTAATATTTGTGAGCCTAGTGTTTGTGTTTTTGAACATTTGATAAACCGTTGTTCTAATGTCTACAAACTGAAGCGCGTGATGGCATGGATTCTCAGATATGTATCTGTCACGCGATCCCGCTTAGAAGGTAAACCCTTTCTGGTCGAAACTTCGCTCTCTGTGAATGAGTTACAAAGGGCCGAAACTGAGTTAATCAAATATGTGCAGCGCAACCATTTCCCTTATCTCCTTTCAAATAATACTAAGCAAAAGTTGCCTCGCTTCATGCAAAAACTTGATCCAGTTTCTGTCGACGGCGTGATACGAGTGGGAGGTAGAATCGACAGAGCCTTAGCAGACGTTGATGTAAAACATCCCATAATCCTCCCTCAACACTCTCACTTTACAGAATTAATAATTCGACAGAAACACTCAGAAGTTGGCCATGCTGGTACCAGCCACACTTGGGCGTCCATAAGAAGACGCTTTTGGATCGTGAAAGGAGGAGCAGCTGTGCGCCATTCTATCGGACAATGCATACAATGCAAAAAGCGCAACGCAGTCGTAGGTAAACAACTCATGGCCGATATGCCATCTTGTAGATTACAATCAGATAAACCGCCATTTCATAATGTTGGCATAGATTACTTCGGACCATTTTTGGTCAAACAAGGACGTAGCATGGTAAAACGGTATGGCTGTTTATTCTCATGTCTAACTGTCAGAGCAGTGCACATTGAGGTTGCTCATTCACTAACCACAGACTCTTTTCTCAATGCCTTTAGGAGGTTCATTGCCAGAAGGGGTAAGCCTGGGCACGTGTTCAGCGATAATGGTACTAATTTCGTCGGGGCAGCACGCATCTTAAAGGAACTTTTGCTGGAAATCGACCAGCAAAAAATCAATCATTATTGCACCCAACCCCAAATTCAGTGGTCATTCAACCCTCCTCAAGCAAGCCACATGGGAGGGTCTTGGGAGCGCATGATCCGCTCAGTCTGTAAAATCTTAAGAAATTTAGTGGACTCCCAAACTTTAAAAGACGAAGGGTTCCTTACACTAATGACCGAAGTGGAAGGAATTTTAAACTCCCGACCTTTGGTACCCGTTCTTTTTGACGATCACAGTACTGAACCGCTAACTCCCAACCACATTCTTTTGTTTCAAGGAAATCCTAATTTGCCCCCAGGTCTTTTTCAGGAGAGCGACAGCTATGCCCGCCGAAGATGGGCTCAGATCCAGTATCTCAGCAATCAATTTTGGCGTCGCTGGGTCAGCGAATTTCTACCTAACCTGACACAAAGACAAAAGTGGTTTCAAGCCACTAAAAACTTTCAAGTGGACGACGTCGTTCTTCTTGTGGAAAACATGCAGCAACGGTCTCGGTGGGTCTTAGGAAGGGTGTTAAAAACGTTTCCCGGTAAGAGAGGGCTGGTACGGTCTGTTCTCGTAAAAACCCAGAATAACATTGTTAACAGGCCCATCTCTAAGCTTTGTCTCATTGTTGGCCAACACGACCCGAAATGAGTTGCCACGATGTTTGTTCGTAATCTGCTGAATCTTTATGTTACGTTCTGTTTCAAAACTTATGTCTTTAAATCTCTACGTTAAATAATGCAGTTGTGTTATTATATTGCCTTACGTTATGAATTGCACTCTCTTTATATATATATACTTTGTTATTTATTTGCTACCCTTGTTTAGTTAGGTTTCCTCCGCTCTTGATGCAGTTGAAATGCCTACCCATATCGGCATTTGGGGGGAATGTGTAGCGTCGTCACAATCGGTGGTCGACTACAGCCGATTTCGAACTCAGTTTCATGTTTTGCCACTCTAGATCACAGTGACCTTTGTTACTCTAGGTCACAGTAACTGGCGTTTTGCAGCTTATATTTCCGGGAGTTGTCATTGCCGATTGCTTCTCTTAAGATGTGCGATTAGCTCATTGATTAAATTTGTTTCCTTTTTGAGTGTTTTACAGCTTCGTTCACATGCAATACGAAGTTGATTTCCGTTAGCCGCAATTGTGATTGTGCAACTCATCAGATGGAGTTTGACGTGCTGGTGATAGCAGCGTCTATTTAGTCGATTTGCAAGTTGCAGTGCAATTGATTCTATTTGAATAAGCTTTAGATGTTTTAAGAGATTACAGAGCTGTTGCTCGATATCAATGTGTGTATAGAGTTACTAGTTGGAGCCTTTATTGCTCGACAAGAATTTAACTTTGAGCTTTCATTGCTCGACATTATTTGTCATCCGTTGAATTTATATTTTCATTACCGTCTGCAAGAAATAGTTGGTGAGTACCATATTTGCATACTTTGTCTAATCGTCGGTCTCGAGTAAATTTAAACCAAATGTTAACGGCTGACTGTTGTGCAACTGCGATGCACTTTCTTCTGATTTAATTTAATTTAAGATATATTAAAGGTTTAAGTTTAATGTTGCGATTATTGTCATTACTTATTTGTGTTTATAACTTTAATAGAAACCGCTCAAACGCTCAAAACGTTCAAATCGAGTGAGTTCTGTATCGACTCCGCGATAGCAGACGGTTTACTTCGGAATCGTTACATTAGTTTTCTTAACCCATGTACTACTATCGTTAAATAAGACAGATTTTCTGCAATGCCTAATAATTTCCAGCTGATCGCTAGTAATCACATTAAAAGTCTGAGCAAATTTCAATGAGAGATTAAGAGATTAAGCAGATTAAGCAGACATCCAAATAAGGCTAATGCTACCGAACTGTCCAAATTTTACTGGTCGTCAATTAATAATAATGGCAATCCTATCGTTAAATGGTCTATAAAAAAGATATCAGCACCTTATAAATGTGGGATGAGAAGATGCAACCTATGCCTCGATGAGAAATTCATTATTCTAACTGCCGGGAAGGACAATAATGTACTGAACAAACGATCCGAGATTATGGCAAAATGTAGGCATAAAAATAAATTCAAGTTAAAGAACGTAAAATCCGACTTATTTGTGTAGGCATTTATAGAAATTTTATTTTGTATTTTAGCGCTGTTTAGTTTGCTTCACGCTGATCCTACCCAACCCTCTTGGAATCTCTTTTCTGTGACTTATCGTAGTAATTTTGTTTTTAAATATAATTTCGATCTCTATGTTTTATAGCTCGCATACTGCTAAAACTCGACGTCATAATCTTTTATATCTCGTAATAATACTTTGTTTTGGGCATCAGCTGATTTCATATTTTGCATAATTAAAACGCAAGGAGTTAGGCAGGATAATTTAAGTTACCGGTTCTAAAGGAAGATAGGGGGTGACGGAGCGTAGTGTTGCGGGCAATGGAGTTTTATGTTTTCTTCTGTGGAGCTCGATTGTCCGGTGGCGCACTCAGACACTGCCTATCTTTATGTGTTAGTTATGGAGAATTTAGTAGGCAGCGTGAAACTAGTTCCATAAAGTTTTGAAATTTTTGCAATTTGGATTTTGGTGAGTACCTGTAGTTTAACGTTGTATGTTGTTTTAGACCTCCTGATGATCGCGTACTAGCGTGAAACGGACCGTTGCGGTCAATAAATTGATGAACCAAAACTAATCTGTTTATTAATAGGCTCTGATCACCTGATCATGGAGCACTGTTTTTGCTTATACAGGTTATTTCTAACTTATTCTGATATGGTATTAAGAAAAATTTTCACAAAATTTTTTTGGTTAGATTTCTTGAATGCTTACCTAAGTTGTCTGTTTCCAGTAGCAGTAATCATTGTCGGCAGCGTGGCGCACTGGTTCGGAGCGTCGTTTTTACGACGACCATGATCGCAAGGTTAATGGTTCAACTTCCAACCTAGTCTCGTTGTTGCGTCCTTGGATAAGACGCTTCACGATGATTATCTCTGCTTGGTGGAGTCTGGCAAGCAGCAAATTAAAGAAGTCAGAAGAAAATTCAACCGGAAAACTTGGAAGCATAGGCAACTCCTAAGCGAGTCTGGATTCGTCCTACGCATAGCGCCTCCGCCGCTTTCTGGTGATAGGAGGATAAAGATGAAGAAATCAATCAATCATCAATCATTATCGACAAATTTGCGTCTGTATGAAAAGAAAATGTATAAAAGAAGCACAAAGGTAATTACCTGAGATTATTATTTATAACATGGATGACTTTACGAAAACAGCTAAAGAGGAAAAATAAAGCTATTTGAAGTAAAACAATAATTCTGTTTTCGTATTTTTTGGGTAGTAGTGTTGATCTTGCCTTGGAATTCCACCAAAGCATCTACTTCTTGTGGCACAAGACCGAGATGCTTGGAAGGACCAACTCGAGCTGCTGCCTTCACGACCCTCCAAGGATAAGCGGGCCTTAGAAAATGAATGAATGAGCCTTGCTGATTTTTTAAGCTTTTGTTATTGACTGATTTAAAGGGAACTGAAGTGAAAAATTCTGCCGTCATTTGGCTAAACCCATTAACTCCAAAGTCTTGAAATTTTGGTTTTTTGCTTGTTTTCAGTCTTTACTCCAATGTGCTTCTTCTGTGTAAATAAGTTATCGAATCAAGCTGATTTTGGGGTATCTATGGTGGCGAAACCCATTAACTTATTTCGGTACAAAAAGTCGTTAGAAATTGTAAAAAGTTCTATAGTTGGCAAAACGTATTACTCCACATTGTAAGTAATTGTTAATCTGTTAATGCCTCATAAACAAAGCTCTGCATTTCTCACTATTCTTTATCTGGTAAGTTGATATATAGCACAATGGTAATGCGTAACAATATAGCACAATGGTAATAGTGATGTAATACCAAATAGGGATTAATGCAAGTTTAGATAAAAATCGAATGCAAAAACTCATTTTGTCTTTATGCATTCATTGATTAAAATCATTGACATTAAACTTGTTTGATCAAGCACTTTTATCAGACCAAAAACTAAAAAAATCTATAATCAGGAACAATCTTTAAAAAACCTGAAAACTAAAACTTGATTTTCTCGAATAGTTTAAAAGTGAAGATTATGAGTTTTGCCAAATAACAGCTGAATTATTGTTTCTCTAAGCGACTCTAAGTTGTTTTTCTTAGACTTAGACTCTTAGACTTAGACTCTAAAACTTAGACTCTAAATTTTCTTAGACAAGTTGTTAAACGCATTTAAAAATGCAAATAACAAGTTTATGGATGCTTTTACTTCACGAAAAATCAGCATTTGAATTTTAAGGTGATGACATACAAGTGTACGTTTTACGCATTTAACGTAATTAGCCATGCCAGCGCCAATGAAAAGTGTGCTATTCCGCAAAAACCTCATTGCTTTTTGGGTTTCATTTTGCACAGTGAAAACAATTTTGAAATGAAAAATTGAAGTACTAAGTAAGAAATATATTGTGGATGGCCATTGGTTAACCGCTTAAAAATATTGAAACAATTTACACATTTGTAACCTATTTCAGTCGCTCACTGTCAAAAGAAAATTCTACAAAGTGAAGGTTAAAGGAAAAATAATGTTTCATCGTTTATGGAAGCTTTTGGGTCTGTTGGGAGTTGAAGTGCTGTAGCTAATGCGACGTCGTCAAATTGTAGCATTTCTGGCAATGATAATCCGCATTCAGCCAATCAACCTTTAGACGAAAATACTTCAGGTGTTTAACGCCGAGCCTGTTTTTTTGATATGTTATTGATTATTATGCCAGAACATACTATGCACTGCTATTTTGCTCAGCATTAAGGTGGTTCATCGCAGTGAGTGTTGCCATGTTCAAACTACCACTTTCATTTGCCTCATATTAATATAGTGAAACGTATGGTCGAAAATTGTCTGGGTGCAATGTAGAAATTTAAAGCTTTTATAGAGCAGATGCTCATGAATTGATGGATTATGTGTAAAGATTGTACGCTTGTGTGGCGTTCATTATTTCTTAATTTTTTTAATCAGGTAAAATGCGGTTTGAAAGATTTGTAGGCAACTGGAAATTTTAATTGGCATCATTTTTACCAAAGGTTTTGTATTAAATTGGCACAGTATATCGAGCTACTCGGCAAAAGTTATCATCTGACTGGAGGAGTCTGGAGCCAAAACTTTTGAAAATTGCTCGAGAAGCCTATAGTGTGCAAACACACCAATGCTACCTTTGTCACGGTACTATGGACAATATATTAAGATGCACAGATTGTGGCCCTGATATGCACTAATGTGAAGAATGTTGGAAAACCACACATCAGCATGTTTGATTTCACAATAACGAAAATTGGAATTTAAGTATTATGAATTGGTTTAGTAGGGCACAAAATACTTCGAAACAGAAATGGTCGTTTTTAAATATTAAATGTTCCTTTTCAAATGTTTTCCATTTGCTTGCAGTGCATGTCATTAATAAAAATTTTTAGGGAAGAATATATGACGAAATGATTCTTCCACCCAGAATATTGAAGCGTTGTGATGGCCATAATTGTTTGACAACCTTTCTTCGTGAAATAACTGTGCTTGATTATAAAGGTATTAAAAGTTACTTTTAATTTCGACATTGATTAGTATTTTGCATCTCGCTGATTTCACATTTATGAGTGTTACGGTTTAGCAAGGCTTCCAGCCAAAGCTAGACAATCATGTCTCTGTTAGTTTATCAAGAAGTTTACTTTGCTTGTTTTGTGCAAATTTCACTGTAAATCGAATTGTTATACATTATATAACATTAAATTCTAATTCTAAACTGTATATTAAATTCTAAACAATTTGTTGATTTTTTTAAATCTTTTACCTTGACTATTATTGATTATACAAATACTTGTTTTGTTACACCGGGCTGCTACCATTGGATTTTACAGCGTTAGCTTAATTGTTTTACGTTTTTATCATCGAGTCAATGTAGAATTTTGTGTGTGCGAATCCCAGCCGTAAACATTACTGCGCCATAACTTGTGGTCATGCTCTTCAAGTAAGCCACAAATTGCTGTCTCCACTTCATTGTTGGAGTGGTTGCGAGTAATGTGTTTGGAGAAACATGTTTCCACAGAGGGCTTTTGTAATGCTATAGAACGAAGGTTTATACGGTTTCAAAGTTTTAAGCTACAGGTGATTTAAGTGTACTAATCGAGTAATTAGTTATGTACAAGTTAACATTAATTTAAGTTAAATCGTTAAAAATCTGTCAAAAATATTTTCATAAAGTTAGCAGTCTTTTGCTCATTATTTCAGTTTGTAATAAAGTTCCTGCCGTTTCTGAATTGGCTTGAAATGTCGTTTTATACACAAAAAGGTTGAAAGAATTTTGTAGTAATTGATATAACTATTTACTGCATTTTGTTTATTTAAACACTTTTGTTTTTTCGTTTATTTTGTTTATTCTGCATTTATTGAAGCACTCGAAAGGTCTTTCTTTCACTCTGCTCCGTGAAGTGGTGGAATCTTACCGGCATCACATTTATCAGCTGCAGCATATGCAAGATCTATTTTCTGATTTGGACGACGGTACATCATGCCCTGCCTGCGCTAAAGTAAGTTTATTTTGTGGAAAAACAATAGACCTCTTGGTAAAGAAGCAATGCGATTTTAAAGAGCAATTAAAAAGCAAATGTTTTGAACAGGATCCGGACTCGGAACGAGTGTTTTGTTTTGACGGGAATTTCGGCTTGGTAAGGAAGCTTTCATCTGGTGAGCCAAGTATTGCACCTCACCATGCAAACGGTTTTTTTGCTGTCAACGTAAGGTGGATGACTACATTCAAGACTATGACGATGGTTCCTCTGCTGTAAGTAGCAAATTCTGAATATATTGATTTTGTTACGTGTTAAAAAAAATTCAAATAGGCCTTGCATGCGTATAAGCTTTTGTTTCGCTGCTTAACAAAAATCTTTTTAACGGTAAATCTTTGTGAATGTCTAAAATAGAGTGCTGCAGTGTTGTTTATTCAAATTTTGTATGCTTAATTGCATTTCTAGCTTAGTTTTTTCAGGAATTGTTTAGGTTGGATTATATTGAGTTGGCAGTGTAGCAAATTTTGTGTTTTGGTTGCTTATACAATCCAAGTAGATATGGCCACTTCAGGATAGTTTGGTTTCTACTGTATAGTAATTTCATTAATGTGTATCTTCGAATCCATGAGAGAATCCTAAATTTAATTTTCTAATGTTGGTTTTTAGGACAATTTTTACCAGCTAGTTAAAAAGATATATAGTTGCATGCTTAAAAGCTATGAAAAGTCAACCAGGCCAGAAAACAGCAAACAAACATCCCTTTATAATAATGATGATTCATATCAAAAGCAAACATTCAAACCAAAGAAAAATTTAGACTCCAAGTGAAAACATAAGTTCGAAAGCAAGAGCTATGAACATACATCAAAATTGTTCATTTCTTAATTTCGATAAATTCGCTTGTACAAAGCATTGTTTTTGTTGTGAGCTGGGTTAGGTTAAAACGCAATGCACTATCCGTTTCCTGAAATTAGAATCGTTTCCCAATCGGAACCGGATTCTTAGGATTCGAAATTCTAAAATGGACATCCCTGTATTCAAACTTAATTTTTAATTTGGTGGTTTAAAAACGATTTTTGATCTTGAAGACATCAAAAAAATGCAGTAACTTCCAGGCAGGAAGTCTTGTTCGTTCAAACGAAAAGTCTTGCAAATTAGATGTTAAAGGAGTTTTTGGAAGTTGTTGCAAGCATGAATTTCCGAAATTCTTCTTGGATCTTCGTCATGGAGAGAGGTGTTTTTTTTTTCC
Source organism: Trididemnum miniatum (assembly GCA_964006365.1). Lineage (NCBI taxonomy): Eukaryota > Metazoa > Chordata > Ascidiacea > Aplousobranchia > Didemnidae > Trididemnum > Trididemnum miniatum. Next base: position 35,269,571 of record OZ023233.1, read on the forward strand.
AGTAAATACATGTTATTTTTTTTACATATATGTAGTTGTTTTGCAGCTGCAAAACGGGTCAACGGAGTGGTAGGGAGATTAGCTGAGTTGGGTCAGGAGGGTTTCGTAGCTGGGTTGTGTCAGAATGGTTTCCATGTTGTGGAGTAAAGTGGACAAGGATGATGACTAAGCTCGGGTATGATTGGTTCTTTCCATTTTGGGTTTTGCTCCTTGAATTAGGAGTTCAATAAGCTGAGCTGCAGGAATATATATGTAGTATTGCACGCTTTGGAATTAACAACGGTGCTGTTTGTTGTTTTGTGAGTCGCATTCTTTTGTTGAGTGTGTTAATGTTTATTTATTAAGTTACTGTAGTTTTGATTGATTGCTCGAAAACATACTTTGATTTTACAGTACTTAGCAGCAATTGTTTTGTAGATTTGGATACGCGGTATGGCTTTTGCAAAAAATTTTGAACGAAAGTGGTGGAAATTTGAAAATTTTTTATGACATAGCATGCAAATTCAAAAGTCATTTACAGGTTTGTGATTACTTGTTCAAAATTTGCATAGAATTTATTGCTACCGGTATTGTGTTTCAGTTAAAGCAGCGGTCGGACGTATTAGGAAGAGTTGAATTTGCCGTTACCGTTTTTCACGGTTATGGACATACTTCTTCTTGTCAAGTGAGGATGCTTATAATACTGCGAAAATGAAGCCATTGATTATGCCTTATTTAATTTTTGTTTCTCTTTCATCCTTAGACCCAATTTAATCCACGCTGGCTCTCTGGATTTGGGCTCACTGACGGTGAAGCTATGGAGAGACTCTGATCGTACTTACGAAACTTCGATAAAATATCAAAAGAAATGAAACCGGAGCACCGAACCGATCTTCTCACAGGTGGTTTGCTACATTATGGCCAAAGAATTAAGAAACAAATCGGTACGGTACTTGCATTCCGCAATGATGTTTGTGTTATTACTTCAGTATTATGCATTGTTCGCAAATGATTAAATAATTTTCATACAGCGATTTTAAATCTATACAGGGTTATGTAATAAGAATATCAACACTACAATAATTTGATATTCTTCATGTATTTTTTTTTTTTATTATTATTGGCATATTTATCCTCCTATCACGAGAAAGCGACGAAGCGCTGTACGAGCTCGCTTAGGAGTTGCCGGCCATCTGTCTACCACACTAAGATGGGGGAATCCCGTTAAGTGCCTATCCCAACGGCACAACAAGTAAACTTGCTGGCTTTCTCCATACTGTCCCTTAAATGCTGAGCGTCAAGCACGGAAGCTGTGAATACCAATTTTAAAGTCATTGGTTTGACCCGACTCGGAATCGAACCCCAAGTCTACCGATCCAGAAGCAGACGCTCCATACCACTCGGCCATCTGATCGGTTAACTCGGCCATCTGATCGGTAAATCAGATGTAATTCAAACACTTATTAGATTAATTGATTCTTTCGGCAATTCGCGGACTGATATCCTTATATATTTGTATTTGTGAAGAAAATTTGTTTTACAGGAACCACATTGCTCCACAAGTTCAACAGAGCCGACCATACAATGAGGAAATCCCAAGAAGAATTGAGAAATATTATTTCACTGCACCCACGTCAGTAATATTCATTAACCGTTCGCCGCTCCAATATCTTATAAGTTATGATTTTAGTTTCTTATCGTGTTATATGCAGGAACATTTCCCGGTACTCTTTCAACTCTTTTTCAATATAAACAAGCGAAATTGTCACTAGGCTTTTCATTACTTAACTCTACCGGACTGACTTCATTTTTATTTTTTATACGTTTCTCCAATTTTTTTTTTATTTCTCCGGTTTTACTTTGCAGGAAACGTGTCAACCGAAGAGTTATTTAAACGCATGTCGTCAGTGGGGCCCGAAGATAGCGTTGACATTGATGAATTGTCATGGCAAGAGAGTTACGCGCTAAGACTAAACGAACTTTTTTTGAAAAAGAATCTAGTACTTACTTTTAAACTAGTTTGTTTACATTATGTTAATTTTTTGCATTTAGAAAAGAGCTGCACAGCGTGGAAGGGAGAAATGAAAACAACCTGGAAGCTGATTTAGCTGGACATGTTGCAAACTTAAGTGTAGTAGGATAACTATTTGATATCCAATCTATCACTCATGTCTTGAGTTTATTTTGCTTTGAAATAATGTTGTTTCGTAATATAATTAGGCTTGATAAACAGCTAAAAGTCGTCAAGCGGCAAAACGACATCTGTCGTTGGGAAGAATCCGATCCAGATTTTCTCGGTGTTGTCGCATTGGCCAAATCAAAAAAGCAAAGGATCTGAGAAGGAAAATTCAAAAACTGGTTACGGAAAGAAGATTTTCATCGTCTTTGGTCAAGAAATATCCGGGTACAACTTTCGTGTTTTTACTTTAAATTATAATTATTGTTATTTCTTCTTTGTCTAACAAGCGTCTGCTTTTATTTAAATGTTGCAAACATGTCTATTTGTCAACTTCCTGCTTTTTACCATTTACAAATTTCTTATCTATCTACATGCTGCAATGTTCTTTGTTTTGTTACTTCTTCCCTTTGCCACTACCGTTTTTGATATGTTTTCATCTTGTGGTATTCTTTATTGTGTTGACGGTGCGGAAACATTTACACATCAAGTGCCAAACTTAATATAATACTTATGTGTGCTGTGCAATGTAGGATACTTACAAACCATGTTAACATTGTTCTTTTACGGGCATTCGGTCTCACTTGCGTTGGGAATTTTGTTTAATGATGCCGCTAACGATTATGTTTCAGGTGGTCAAGCCATTGTTCAGAAGCTTTTGAAAAACATCAAGCGCATGACGACCAATAGCAAATCGCTTATTACGACGTACAATGAGTTGGGTGAAGATTCCGCTTCGAAGTTGTCTTTTCAAGAGGTGATTTTAGAAGATTGCAACGGAGAAGCCTCGTTCAACACTGAAATGCAGATGCGTAATTTACATCAGCTTATGTTGCGTAGCGAAGAGGAAGCTAAGATTGTTGGCAAGGACATGCAATCAGTGCTGTTCTTTTATCAACAGCAAATCAACCGAATTTGTGACCACGTGACCGCTTCGCCGGCAGTGCTAACTCCATACTTAAGAACCCATCAACTCCAGCTCGAAATTGACATAACGGCCTTAGCTGAGAAGTTTCAAAGCAATGTTTCGCCTGCATTCGAAATGCACACTCCAGTTTTGAATGAAATATTGCAAAAAGAACGAAAGCAGTATGAAGATGCAGATCATGATGCATTCGATATCGATGAAGTCAATGTACTTTTGGATGCCATTGACAATGATTCGGATGAAGAGTTAGACATTTGAATTTCTGATAATCTTGTTATGTACGTGTGCTTTGATGTTTGACCCGTAAATTACAAGTGTTGGCTTGCAACTTCACCTGTGCAAGTTTGTTTTTTTGTGCTAGTAGTTTGTGTTTAGTAAAAGTTTGACTCTAATGACATTCGTTTTATCACAGTTTTATCAATGACATTCGTTTTATCAAAGTTTGACTCTAGTAGCCGCTTTATCACATTTGCTAGCCAAATCGATTAACATCATAAATTTTCGGTAACCACATCAGAGTTCTCTGCCTTTATTGATGTTAGTTAATTACCAAAGCTGTATTGTTTCTAGGCACGATTTTTCAAAGTCTCGATGAAGGTGTGAAGTCTCGGCCTCTGTCTCTTCTCGACACCTTAAAGTCTCAGAAAATAAGCGTGTATCGGGGCCATATTTAAATGTTCGCTTCAAAATTGAATAAAGTAACTTGAATTGAATGAAAATCAACCACTACTGCCATTTCCGGTTTTTAGCTGTAGCGTAAAATTAAAACCCACTTTAATTTTTACGTATAGACTTTCATGCAGTTGGTGTTCAGGCTCTTGCGCACGACGAACCAGTAACATGGTGGGTTTTTGCGGCGAAGCTCAGGTGGATGGATATCTGCTAGGATGTAAAGATTGTTCGTTGGCGTGGGACGCAGACGTCCAGTCACTATACGCAGGGCATCGTTGATTGTCTTGTCTATGAGGTGAGTATGGACACTACGACACCACACTGGTGCGCAGTACTTAGCAGTAGAGTTTATCAAATCCAGCGCAGTTGTGCGCAAAGTCTGGGCACTTGCACCCTAGTTGATCCTGCCAGTCGCTTCAGCGGTCCGATGCGTGATATAAGCTTGTGCCGCAGTGACTCCAGATGATAACGAAAAGTGAGCGCTCTGTCCAGTTTTAATCCATGACAAGTTGGTTCAGAGGAGAATGAGAGCATGCGCCCCTCAACAGTAACATGAAGCTCACGTTTTGCCTCCTTATTGTAAAGGCGAAAGGCATCCGTCATCGTTTTGGTTACACTGAGCTTCAGCTTCCAATTATGGAGGAAAGTGGATGAGGTTGACATATCCTAGGTCAGAACCTCTTCTAACACATCTGCCATTTTTTTGCTGATTGCAATATAGCCAGATCGTCTGCAAAAGCAAATGTTTTGGCAATTGTTACTAGAAGGTCGTGAATTCTTCCGATGTAAAATCCTTTGAGATAACTTTGTCCTAAGGTGTTGGAATCCTCCAAAGTTCAGACACCTCTTGGTACACAAGTCTATTTGACTTGCGGTCCTTTGTCTTGTAGGTCCTGATACGTTCAGAAAACGTCGCAAAGACTAGGAGGTGTTCCCTAAACGAAGAAACAAAGAATGACAGCTGACTACTGTCCCCGTAGATTCTAATTGACAAGGAATATGCTGTCCTATTAGCGCCTAACGTGCGATGTATCAACAAATTCTCGTCTTCAACGAATTCTATTGATTCAACCACATGCAACACGATAATTAACCGTAGCATTTAAACCTAACTTAAACACATTTAATTAGATCTAACTAGCTGCGGATACGCTAGAGGTAACTTTAGCGTTTCCTAAAGAAATAGAGAACAAAGTAAACACACTGACCAAAAATTAACCGGCATGCAACAACTATTCAAACAGCAACAAAAATAACCCTTGCACCAGGTAGCAAAGGTACAAAGACCAGTGGTAGCCAGCACAGGCATCACGGGAAAGCTAGACAGACTAACAACGGTCCCGTAGTGTAAATCATAGCCAGCACCGAGCTACGATCCTACCGAGAAAATAGCTATGTTTCAACAAACACAGATAACTGTCAAATACAGGGCTAATCGCGCTCGCAGGCTAACAAATGCAGGCATAATTAATAGGTGAAACACACTTACCGTGCAATCCTATTACAGTATAAACTGCACTACATGTCTCAACACTGCACTTATCCAATCTCTAATATAATGGCAAACACAGACCCGCCAACATAGAACATTATACAAACAGGTTTCTACTGCAGAATCGGTACCCAGCCCTAGGCTATAACTCAATAAATCCCTCACAACAACAGACTAGATCCCACAACTATGACTTCCCGCAAAGGCTCTAATAACAGTCTAGCAACTTAATACACAAATGTAACATGTCTGCACTCTGCACTGTCCAGCTACAAACAAGAAACAACAGCTTGCAGCAATGCGCGAGCTAACTAACCAGTATGACGCAACAATTACCAAACAGTGGCGCAACAAATACCAAACAACAAAGAGCCAAGCAGACATCCAGCAGAAACGTGGAAAACCCTATACGTATATGAGCGTAACAGGTCCCATTTTTTATCAACTCTGATGCAATAGAGTTGGCGGAAATTGGACAAGTTTGTTGAGTGTGTCTCTGCTTGCCGGTGAGGTTGTTTATAGTACTCCATGCCAACCGACTGAAGTGCGTAAAGTCAATGGAGTTAACAGCCTCTGACCATCTGGCTTTTCGCTTTTCGTCAAGCCGATGAAGCTGAGCAGAAGCAGCAATATTAGTAGCTTGGCCCTGCGGTGCGTCAAGAAACGCCTGGTAGAGGTGTTCACACTCTGCATCCCAACACGGTTTGTAGTTCTTTCAAAGACGGCGTGGGATTGATTGCTTTGCTGCCGTGATGAGGGTATTGCTGAAGTCATGGTAAGCCTCATTAGTAAAGCTAGAATCAGGGGGTGGAAGACCCTGAGAGAGCTTATTTGTGATGAAGCTACAGAGCTCCCTGTCGACCTTTCAAAAGTTCTATCTGTTACAAGGCTCACTTGGGATTGTGGTCAAGGTTTTTGGAGCTGTGATCAGCAATGGTCGATGTGGAACCTGCGGACTTTTATAGAATACGTCTGTCAAGATACAAAGTATTATGCCCAGTGCTTGCAAAGGCAGGATCTTGGTTGGTACCGGCGCTCTAGCAACCAGAGATGAAGCTGGGGGCATCCTTCCGATTGTATAACAGAGCAAGGTTACTCTGGGCTGCCCAATCAGCCAAACATCCTCCATCTGGACTGTTTGATTTTTTTTTTGTATATTTATCCTCCTATCACGAGAAAGCGACGGAAGCGCTATACGAGCTCGCTTAGGATTGCCGGCCATCTGTCTATAGATGAAGGAATTCCGTTAAGTGCCCTTTCCAACGGCATAACTAGCGAACTTGCCGGCTTGCTCCACGCTGTTCCTTTAATGCTGAACGTCAAGCAAGGAAGCTGTTAATACCAATTTTCAAGTCATTGGTTTGACCCGACTCGGAATCAAACCCCGAGCCTACCGATCCGGAAGCAGACGCTCTATACCACTCAGACATCTGATCGGTAACCCCCATGTCGTATATTGGCAATTAAAATCAACAGCATAGAGACTTTGGTGTTGGAACACTGGTATGGATGTTGGCGTCAACTGTATAGATCAGGGGTGGCCAATCCACGGCTCGCGAGCCGCATGCGGCTCTTTGCCCTGGTTCATGCGGCTCTTTTTCACATGCTGTGTTTCTTCTATTTGCAGCCTTATTCTGAAATTATGTTGTTTGGCAACGCATAAGTTGAATGATCACTTAATAATCATTTTGTTTGCGAAATAGTTGCATAATTATTCTCCTATCGCGAGAAAGCGATCAATGCGCTATAACAAGCTCGCTTAGAAGTAGCCGGCCACCTGTCTACAACACCAAGATGGGGAATCCCGAAGTGCGTTTCCCAATGGCACAGCAAGTAAACTTGCCGGCTTGTTCTTTGCCTCACACTGACCCTTTTATGCTGAACGTCAATCGGGGAAGTTGTAAAAACCAATTTTAAAGTCATTAATTTCACCCGACTCGAAATCACACCCGAGTCTGCAGCTCCAGAGGCGAATATTTTTACCACTCAGCCATCTGAGCTGTTATCACCGCGGCTTTGCGCCTGAGCAACACCAACGTACGTATAACTTACGAACTTTTGACAACACAGCTTCAAATCCGAAGAAACATCACAGCGGTGTCCGCTTTGACCGGCCCAGGCAACGACTCCTAAACCGCTCGCACCGATAACGATGTCGTTACTAACTGAGCTAACCGGCCGGTATGCTACTAATCTAGCTAAGCAAAAACATGTGTATCATATAGAGGTATGGTGCGGTTAATGCAATCATTATCCGTTTTGTATGGTAAGGCTCTTTGCTGAAAAACAGAAAGAAATGTGACTGTTAGCATCTGAATGGTTGGCCACCCCTGGTATAGATGGTGGTTTATACACATTGACGATCTTGATGCCACTAAAATCCACGCAGAGCCACTCGATTGCCGATCCAGTTGGGGACTGATCGACAAGTGTCCAGTTGAGCTTGTCATGGACAAACGTAGCCAAGCCGTGCTTCCTGATCGAGATCATACCAGCTAGTGAGTAGTTGGGGAAACCAGCTAGTCTGCACTAGCGCAGTGGGTCTCCTGGAGGAGTGTAACAGAGGCTTTTTACCTTGTAGCTGACTGGCAGAGTATGCTCATTTTGTTAGCAGTAAGGCTCTTAATGTCAAGTTGGAGGATCTTCGGCCAAGTTGGTGCCAGGTCTTTGGGCTTGCTCTTTTGCTTCCGGAACCCAGGGTCTATCCTTTTTACCAACCCGAGAGCGTACCGTAATAGTCGTCATATGCCTGTTTTTTCAGAGCAGTTTCCATGGTCCACCACTTGGAAGTTAACGGCATGAACCCCCTCGATCCCAAAAAACGGCAAAGGACACTTTAGTTGAAAAACTATATTCTAGGCAAATTTTTTTGTCTTTCGACGAAAGATGTCATTAGTGCATTTCGCATTTTTTGTTATCCGTTTTGTGGCCTACAATTGAAGTTTTTCTGCGAATCTATCAGACAGCCAGCGTCATATACCTAGGCACATGAAAAAGTTCGTCGAAATGTGAAAAAGTTACCGTTAAAATATTCACGATTTTTTATAACGACAATTGAAGTTTTTCGATTTCGAAACCCGATTTCGAAAGTTTTGTGTCTCGTCTCGGTCTTGGCACGTACACGTCTTGGTCTCCTTCCCACTTTTTGCTTGTCTCGTTCCAAGTCTCGTCTCAAAGAATTTGATCGACACTCAAAAATAGAAGGGTGTTTCCTCACCATTTTCGTTACTGTGTTTCTCACCAACCGTGGTATCCCGTACCCTAACCAATATAGTACATAGCCATTTGATTAGACCACTGGAAGCCTGCGAGGAGAGATTGAAATCTGGACGCCCGTTTGTGCCTGCTGCGCAAAAATTATGCAATGGCCTGGTTAAGATAGAGCAAATTTCGGGGGTTCCAGGGGTCTGATTCATAGAGATTTTCTTCTGTGACAATTTAAACTCTAATGAACAGCTTGAGATCATAAAACCTTTTGCGTAAATTCTTTGAAGGTTCAACCGTAAACTGAACAGACTAGTTGACCAATATCAAGTTTTTTTACGATATTCTTGAGGTGCCATGATAGGCAAATTCTGCTGTTGCCTATAGAGCAGTGGTTCTCCGTCTTTTTGTGTGCGGACCGGTAACATTTCAAAAGAAATTTTACGGATCGGTGGGCTTTCAACATCTAACAAAACTCATAAAAGCATGTGATTCAAAAGAACAAAAGTGTCAAACTCCAATTCAACAAGATTCGTCTTTTTCATACGACACGTGTTGATTTAAAATTAATTCAGTTTGGACTCTTGCTTTACGTCACAATATTGCTAATTACAATTCGTACGAAGCTTGCTATTTCTTGTAGATCAGACTCAAACATCTTGCATTTTATATTCAAGGTATAAAATTGGAATATTGGCGACCCGGCAAAAAAGCTGACGCGGATCGGCGTTTGAGAAACACTGTATAGAGTAATACGAGTATAAAACCCACCAAATAGGTAAGATTTGCTTCACTCTCTTATAAACAGGTCCCGTCGCTTATCGGATCAAAGAAGTTACAGTAGTTTTTCGCTCAAAAACGTATTTTTATTGATACAGTACAACAAACATTTTGGATAACAGGAAAATGAAACACTCAAAAAGTTTTCGAAATGTGAAATAAGAATATTAAGCATACAAGAACAATGCTAAGCAAGTAAACGCGCTTCAAAAAACAAGCTGTTGGAAATGTGTGATTAATAAGTAGTGATAACTGATAAATAGCATAAAACTCTTCATTGAAATTCAAAAGCAGTCAAAAATATCAAAAACTCTTCAGTCAAAAAATACAAACTCTTCACTCTTCAAAAGCAGTCAAAAAATATCAAAAACTTTTTAGTCAAAAAATATCAAAAACACAGGGAAAAACGAAAAAGGTAAAAAGCATGAAATGCAGAACTAAATTTAAAGCAAAAATTTAAGTGGATTTACATCTCCCGAAACAATTTTCACAACATGGCTGCTGGCTCGAGCCGTGTAGTGATCTTGATCCGCCTGATCTTCGAGAATTTCTTTCTGAGCTCCCTCCTCCGCGGAATTCCTTCAAATTGATTTTTTTTTGTTTAAAGCAAGCACCAATCATTGTTGTATAATGTACACTGTCAACCAAACATGTTAGCCAGATTGTGGTTATGTTGTTTTTAATACAAAAATGCTGATTTATTTTTGCATTAAGACTTGAATGAGTGGTTCTGCGGCAATGATTCTTTGCACATTCTCGAGCCATAATAAGCCAGTGGTTTCATGGTGATACCATCCGGCAAACCAATAACATGAACACCACTTGATTGCAGGGAGGTATACGGCATTGCTTTTGGTTTTCCAACTGCTTCCGCTGTCACAACAAATAATCAAAATCACACAAAAATAAAAAGATTGGCTGTATCTACAGAGAATAGTTAACATTGCAAAGATGGATAAACCGCGACCCCCAAGGATAACCGGATTTTACCTAGTAAGTGAAAGATGGACAATGGCTGGCACATCTTAGCTAATGCAACTATTTGGCACATGAATTATTATTTTCATTTACTGGCATATTTATCTCCTATCCCAAGACGAGCTTGCTTAAAAGTTGCCGGCCATCTGTCTACCACACTGAGAAGGGGGAATCTCGTTAAGTGCCTTTCCCAATGGCACAACAAGTGAACTTGCCGGCTTTCTCCACACTGTCCCTTTGATGCTGAACGTCAACCAAAGATACTGTGAATACCAATTTTTAAGTCATTGGTTTGACCCGACTCCGAATCGAAACCCAGTTCACCGATCCGGAAGCAAACGCTCTATCCTCTCGGCTATCTGATCGGTTAATTTGTTTTCGATATTTTACAATAAAAGTCTGAAGTTTCGAAAATTTTCGCATTATATATGTTAGTGTAAATAAATTAAGTACAAAAGCAAATGCATTAGATTTTTTGGTTGCTGCAACTCGCTGTTTTATATTCAAATTTTATTAAAATCTGAGAAGGTGGGTTACATTTTTCCTTTTTTCTGGTTGACTTGAAAATTGAAAAAGAAAAATTCAAAACTTATACCGTATTTCGAATTGAAAATTGCTGCAACTCTTCGACGTAATTGTTTTACGTTTTCTTGGGAGGATGTGCAGCTTGATTCTAAAACCAGAAAAACAAATTTCAAAGAGCTGAATGCTCGTGGGCAACATTTTCCCCCTAAACACACAAAATGAAGATTACCTTGAATTGGACTATTATTTACCATCTGCACATACGAATTCCGAACCGTATCACTACTTAAAAAAGATCTTACAGAGGGGCTGCCAAAGATGTTCAAGTTTTCATTCTCCGCAACAATTCCTCCCGCGTTCACATTCAATTTTTCTAACACACTGCACTAAAAACGTAAACATAATATGAAAGCATTGAAAGTTATTTTTGGCAAGCAGTGTTAATATATATATAGCAAGCGTTAAACGATTAAATCGTTTGATAGTCGACAATCGCAACGCTAAAGAAAAACCTAATACATTAACAAGAGACAAAAATAAAAATCGGAGATAAATATGACGGATTTTTGTAAATTTTTCAGCTCTTTTTTTATTATTATCTTTCTCTTTTCTTTTGTAAGATCCAAGTCTTTCTTTTTTGCTTCAGCCTTCCATCTTAATTTCTCCGGCGAGCTCAATTTTGACCATTTGAAACCCCATTCTTTAAAATCTGTGCGAAAACAAAAATGTGGCTGAAAAGATGACGTGGTAAAAAGGCAGATGAAGTAAGAGCCGATAAAACACAAGCAAAAAACCTCTTTGTGTCTGTATCGCATGCAAGGACTGCGTGAAAGAGTATATAAGCTACCTATCGTATTAAAAATATTTACAAATGAAATAAAGAGCGAAAATATAGAAAAATTGTTCAAAACATGAGCAATCTGCAATATCACTGAAATTCTTTACAACCTCTTATTTAAAATACTTCCACGCAGTAATGGAAAACCAGTTTGTGTATTTTAAAGGCAAATGTGTTTTTAAAGAAATATATATGATTCCGCATTTTCAGTTAATTGAGGAATGTGTTTATAATGTTATACTCTTAAATGAGCACAAATTCGTTGGATATTTCTAGGCTTTTCAAAAGTTACAACCTAAAGATATTACTCACCTATGTTGCTTAAGCACCTGCTTTAAGCAGATATTTTATTCAAAGTCTGATATTAGTATTCTAACTAGTCACATACTGGTATTCTTTAAACTGAAATTGAGTACTTTAAGTTACCTACGTTTTTTTCCTTTAGAGTTGAGCAAAACAAATTGTAACCACTCTTTTGTCTATTTTAAGAAGACCGAGTATATTTCTTTACTCTTCCTGATGACGACATAGCGTTGCGATTGTAAATCCAACACTGCAATACAAAAAATGATTATTACATCAAGATGACACTTGTTAAGATTTAGAGCTCCATCGAGCTTTGAACAATTTTCAGCAAAGTTCAGACAATGTAGTGTCGGATTGACATGGTTGTAGAAAGTATTAGGATGCAGGATACCATAACATGTGCGAATTTCCTTAAAATTAAAAAAGAACTATTCGCTTTGCCTGCATTACAGCTGTCACTTCAATATTTACGAAATCATATTTTAACAAAACATTTTTGAAAGCTGCAACAATAAAGTACAGTGAAATGATTTATAATTGAAAATAATTGAATTAAATTTTGATTGTTGTGCAAAATACGCAGAAAACACTGCTTTATCAGAACTTTGGTAAATTTACAGCAACTCGCAATAGTTACACACTTATGTTTGAGAAAAAACTAATTAATCCATACACGTTGTTGCACTTTCATAATTTGAAGAGGCTATTTCTAAAAGTACCGAAGTCATGTTTTTACAAAAACTCAGGTAACATGTGATCAAGGGTGGAAACCTGGCTTCTTCGCGTTAGGGTGTCAGTTTCGGTGTGTTAAAACCCAGATGTCAGGTTTTAGTTTTGGTTTGGTTTCACGGCTGTTGAAAAATCGGTTCCAGTTTTGGTTTCAGTTTCGCTTACGCGCACCTTCGGTTTCTGAGTTTCAGTTTCGGTTGAAGTTTCATTCAAGAAAGTTATTTTACTGTGAATACGAATTATCTAAATTCTCTACTTCTTGGCGTTTTTGTTTTATTACGATGATCAGTAGCAGCTCAGATGGCCGAGTGAGTAGAGCAATTGCTTCAGAAGTTGTCGACTTAGGTACAATTCCGAGTCCGATGAAACCAAAGACTCAAAAATTAGTATTCACAGCTCTCTAATCGACGCTCAGCGTCAAAGGAACTGTGCTGATAAGGATGGTGATGACAATTTTTAAAACCTAAAACTTTAGAAAATTTTGAACAGGTTTTAGTTTTAGTTTCGGTTTTGACGTTTCAAGAAAAAACGGTTTTGGTTCAAGTTTAGGTTTTCAAAAATTTGGCTAAGTAGGTGTCAGTTTCAGTTTGGGTTTTCAAAATTTCCTTTAAAACCGGGTTTTCAGGTTTCGGTTTAGGTTTGAGTTTCCACCCTTGCATGTGATACAGTCTGCTCTTGAAAACCTAAGTCATATGATATAATGATTGGCGCGGAAAAAGTAGCCATTTCAATATACTGACACACCAGAATTCTGAAAATAGCATTTTTTATTATTCTAAAAGTGGCGAAGTCAGCCTAGGCAAGGAAAAAGTGCTCAAGTTTACATTGGCCAATCGCATACAGGAGCTCAGTCACGTGACATCAGTTGCTGCAGCTGCGAAACTGCATAGGCGCAGGCCTTGCCATTTATTGAGGAAACTTACTGGTTGGGTAAAGCCACAGGAAAACTTGAAGTAACATCATTTTCTCAAGTTTTATGAGCAAGTATTGCAGTGGTAGGCTAAGGTTATGTTAACCTATGGCAGGAAATGGAAGTCCATCGTTAACTAGCTCTGAACAGAAGTATTTTTTTTTTCTGTGACACGTGTACTGGCAAAAAAATAAACTCTCTCTCTCTCTCTCTCTCTATGCTAATTATTGCAGACTAGGCTTAATTAAGTGACTTAAATGTTATAATAATTTAGTAAGGCAGTCGTTTATCTGTCAAGCAGATCTTGAGCAAAACGACGCTTTAGTTTTTGAGACTAGACTAGAAAAGAGAATCTGTTGATCAAGGATTGGCTTAGTATACCTGGCCTAGTTTAGGAGTAAGCAAGGGCTGTCAATTAGACCCCAAATGTTAATGGATTGTAAATAAACAGCATTATTTCATCGCGAAAAACTGTTAGTAACAGCATTCAGATTACCGCTAGGGGTATGGTTTCGACTAATATCAGAAATAGATGCTTTCTTGAACTAAGAACCTAGTTGCTGTATTTTGCCATTTACTCGACAATGGCATGGGCAAAACAAAAAATTAGCTGAAAACAACATTGTTAAAAAAAAAATAAGCAACTGCAAAAAAATAAGTAGAAGATAAATAATCCATGATCGGTTTCGCACTAATTGCAGCTCATCAGGTGATTTCAGATTTGGAAGTGGTTACCATAATCAGAATTAGAAAGTTTAGTGATTTCTTGCTAGTGTATCAAGCCCTTGTGCTTTCAAGTTTTGTGCAAACAGAGGGACAGAAAATGATTGTATTTTAAACAACAGAGGGGCAGAAGAAAAAGTGTAGGCTAGAGTTTGAGTTTAATTCAAGTCAAACTCAAAGACTATCGTACCGGTATAATATTACTAATAATGCATGTACTGTAGCTTCCCTGTTTGATGTACAGTATTGAAGAGGCAACGGATAATGTTTTAGAGACAAGCCAACAAGCTCATTTTGCTGTATCATTGGGAATGGCGCTTAGCTAGATATTCCCATCAATACAACCTGTTTGACATGCACGGGGAAGACCATGAGATCCCCTCACTGTCTTCTAGCTGAGGCATCTTGGTAATGAAATGAATTAACTGAATGTGTTGAAAAGTTTTAGCTGATAAATTATTTATGTAAATTGAGTCCCCCCTACGTGTATTAAACCTAAAAGAAGGAAATCTGATTCTTCGTAGTAGAAAAAGAATCTTATAAAAGTAGCAAAAGCACAAGGCAAGCTTTAGTTTTTGTGATTTGTTTCTGCAGTTGCATTCTTAACTCTGTCAAGTCGTGAAAAAAATTTCCTTATTTCATGTTAACTCAGGGGTGGGCAAACTACGGCCCGCGTGATCATTTCATGCCGCTCGTGGGCACTTACAGAAACATGAACTTTGTACCCTAGTGAAATTGCATGAAAAATAGGACATTTGCGGTCATGATGACCTTTTTTTGCTCTCCACTTTATTTCGGGAGGAAAATAGGACATCTGCGGTCGTGATGACCATAGGTGCATGCAGGGGGGCTTGGTGCCATGCCCCCTTCCTTGGCCCTGTTATAAGATGCTAAAACCTAACTTTTAGTCTATAAATTCTCAAACTAATAATAGTTGCAGCCTCCTTTCACTTAATTTAGCCAAGCCTCTGCTTTTAGACGTAAACTACGGAATAATTTTTGCCTTGTCGCGTAGTGACTGCACTCACTGCACGCCCTTTTTCGATAAAAAAGTGTGCTAAAATGAGTGTTTTTTTACGTAAAAACCGTAAAATTTTGTTGGCGACTGGGAGCTACGCCCTCAGACCCCCTTGGTGTCCGGCTGCTGGGGATTTCACCCCCAACCCTTGGTTCTTGTCCCCCCCTCCCCTCCTTTGCCAAATCCTGGGTGTGCTAATGGTGATGACCGTTTTTACTTTTTTTTTGCAAGCAGTGCCGCCCTCGGCTTCAAAATATTTTCAAATGCGGCCCTTCTTGCAAAAAGTTTGCCCACCCTGTGTTAAATCATACTTGTGAAGTGTTGACTCCTCTAAATCCCGTGTTTTTCTACAACATGCTCAAATATATTTATATTAAAAAAAAAGGATTCAGAAATTAAAAGTGAATTTAACTCTAATTTAACCAACTCTAGAATCCCCTGCATATCCGAAGGCCTTCAAACGAAAAATTACGCAAGCCTTGCAAGTGCATGTGAAAAGATTACTTTCCTCAATTGATGTATGCACTCTTCGGTACTGGTACCTTCCAATTTAAAAAAAAAATGTAGATTTTGACCTTTTATTAGAACAACAAAGACGTAAAATCTGCAAACAGCTCCGTGCTTTGCATAAATGTAAAAAAATTTGGAAAATAATTTTTAAATCTTTGAAACCAGAAGAGAAACGTAAATATAATGATTTCCGCCAACAGGCTAAGCACAAATACATTACCAAATTTGAAAGACTAAAGGCCAAACAATTAACGCAAAATAAGAAGAAAGGTTTATTGGTTGAGAGTAAGAGAAAGCGAAAGAACAAAATGGATAGGCTAAGATAAAGAAAGAGACAAAAAGAAAAAAAGCTTGCATTGGCGAGAGATTTGGCAGATAAGACTATTCTTAACAAATCGAAGATTAACATCTCCGACACAGATAAGCAACTGCTTTTAAGAGGATTAAATTTTGTCCCAACACTCAAATGGACTTCAGCTCTCGAACAAAGTGAATGGCAATCAGCAAACCAGCATGTTAGAAGATTAGAATGGTCTGTAGCTTTGGGGGACTAGACTGCTTCAAATATAATCAATCTTTCTCCTAAGTTAAAAATACCCAGCCTTTCAAGACCAGATTCCGATTTTATTGATGACGCTACCAAGGTATATGCTGATGAAGTATTGTCGAAATTACGCAATTTGCAACCTGAAGTGGAAAACTCTACAAAACCAGAAATAATTTATCTAATGAACTTCGCAACAGCCTCTCAAAATTAATGAAACTCACAAAGAATAATGAAATTGTGATTTGCAAATCGGACAAGGACGGTAAAATTCTCATTGTTGATTTTTGTGATTATATTAGTGTCATGAATACGCAATTCGCTAATTATAATAAGTTGCAATTTATTGATGATGATGAGTATAACACACATATTAGGAATATCGTGAAACAATGTGAAAAATCTTTAGTTGTTTTGCACCAAGAAGGGGTCTGTAATGATAAATTGCTTTACCAAATAGCGAGAATAAAAATCAAAGATGGGAAATACACTCATGTTATAGGTAGTATTGCTAAATATTTTTGTTGTAATACACCTGCATATGCTTATCCGCTCTTTAAGACACATAAGCTTTCTGAAGATCAGCTACAATGTGCTTCTATTTTTGATATACCTGTTCGCTTATTACAATCCGCTGGACATATTCCTACATCTAGGATTACGGCATTTCTTGAACTTATACTGCAACCAGTGAGTAAAACGTTTTGTCAGATGGAAATTAATGAATACTGCAGGGATAGTCAACATTACCTTAGTGAATTGGTTGCTTGGAAGAATGAGGTCTATAACAATATAAAAGATACACTTTCATCCGACCCATTATTTATTGTTGCTGCTGATGTCGCAGGACTATATCCAAATTTAAAAAGAGACCTCATTTCACAGGCTTTACATTTTGCATTAGATAAATACACCCAATTCTCATCCGTAGTTTCTGGCATAATTGTTAAGCTCGCTAAGCACACCTTGGAGAATGTTAGTTTGAAGCACCAAGATCAGTTTTACCGTCAGTCACAAGGCTTAGTTACTGGAGATAATCATTCCGTTAGCTTAGCAAACATCACTATGCATTTCATTATTCAATTCATCGCATCAGATTTAAAGAAGACTATTTTGTTTAAACGATTTATTGACGACATTATTTTTCTTTCAATTGGTAATAATCAGACAATAATGATCAAGCAATGCTTAAAAGCCACATTTTCTAAATATGGTTTGGAACTTTCTTTTTGTGAAGCAAGCACCGATAGTTTGGAAAGTGAAGTTGAGTTTTTAGATGTCAACCATGTAATTGGTAATACGAACCCTTTTGGCTTCATCACCAGAAATTACGTAAAACCCACAGCAGTTCACCGTAGATTTCTGCATGGTAGTTCTCACCATCCACCTTCAGTGTTTAAATATATTTTAATCGGAAAAGCTAAGAGACTCAGACGCTTGAATGAGTACTACAATGACTTTACACTTATTCTTCAGGAATTAAAGGACAAAGCTTTAAAATCTAACTTTCCACTTCAGACTGTAGAGAAAGTTGTTGATTTAGCGTTACAGTGGAAAGATCAAATCAAAGATAACGAAGGCAATAATGGTGATTCTGATGACATAAAAAAACGAGTTCCCATAACTTGGCCCACCGCATTTCCGAATTTACTTCGTCTCAATGAAAAGCAAAGAAAGTTGGGACCTACATCAATGATTTCATACGAACGCCCTCCTAACCTGTTTAACCTATTGACCAATTACAAGAAATTATCTCATGGTGATCATGATAACCAGTCCCATTTCTCTCCAGGGTCTTTTCCTTGTAGACACTCTGCACTTTGCGGTAGTTTTGGTAAGAACAAAGAAAGCATGGTTTCTCCTACCCATATATTACAGACTCCCAATAACTCCTTTCATTTGACACAACACCTCACATGTAGGCATTGTGGTATTTACGTGGCCACATGCTGTATTTGCAAGGAACAATATGTATGACAAACTAAAAACAGATTTTCCATTCGGTGGAACTATCATCGTTCTGCTTGGAACAGTCAGAAAACCTTCAATGTAAATGAGGATGGCACAGCAGCTTTATTTCAACATTACCAGCAACAACATCAAGTCAGTCTCACTGAGGGTTTAAAAATTTGCCATTGCTTCACTGTCATTTTTGTTGAACAGCCAGATTATGACAAATTAGACCGTGCCGAAGACAAATGGGTAAACAAAATTGGGGCAACTATCAATATATAGAGAATTATTTTGCCTAAAATTAAATAATTTCGTTGAATATTATTTAAAACTATGTTTTCCATTTTCTTCATCCTTGCGTTGTTTTACACGACTATTGCCGTTGCTATATTAGAGTTTATATTTAGTAGTATTACTTTAGTACTCATATACTTTCTCTTGTATAATATCCCTGTATTTTTACCCTATTATTTGGTGTTTATTACTCTTGTGATTATATAACTGTTTTTCACGTGATTTGTGTTGTTTATTATGTCACTATATCGTTAATAACAAATTTTGGATTTACCTCTGGTCTTAAGATTTTTATTAGACAGTTAAATTACTTTCTTCTTTTGAGTATAGTTTTTACTTTAGGGTAGAGCTTTTGGTTTTTTCGATAGTTTTTTTTTTTTTTTTTTTTCAGTTAGGACCAGAGTGAAATCTTCTGTGCAAGCAAGGTAAGAGTTTATTTATTGTTTCGTTTTTACAGGACTGATGATGCTGTTATATCGAAATATATCTCCTTAAATAGATTTTCATAATTGGCAGACTGATTCTGTTTTTCACCAATCGTAAACTATGAAATTAGACAACAGTAAACAAGAATCATCTGACCTGAAGGTATTTGTAGTAGGGCCAAAGGATTCAGAAATTAAAAGTGAATTTAATATTAAAAAAAAGCAGGTAAAATTACGATAATACTTAATTGGGAAAAAAGTACTCAAGTCGCAATAGTGTAGAAAATGTACCTAAGTCATTTTTTTGTTTGTGTAATAATTGGTTATAAAAACGAATGCTGGCAAAAAATTTTTTGATTATCACATTTGCATTCATGTTAGTTCTGTAATACAAGGAAAAATGGTTTAAATTGCATTTCGTTACGGCAAACTGCAGATTTATAATTTTAAAACGCCTTTATCTCGAAAGTGATTTGCGTTGACTTAAGCACTATTAGAAATAGCCTCTTCATTTGTAGATCTCGAAAACGCGATAAGTACAAGAGCCTTCTCTGAAAGGATGTATGCTATTGTAGTATTTTTTATTTTCCAAATAGCAGTGCAGACTGCAGATACCTTAACTTGAGATATTGACAAGCTGTTAGCTGCTGCAGCATCTTTTACAAGCTGGGAAGTAGGGGTTCTCATGCCCATTGCTTCCCAGTATTCCACAAGAATCTTGAGCTGATCTTCACTGAGATCTTTTCTGTTGAAATAAGTAAAGTCAAAATTTTAATAATAGCAAAAAACCAAAACTGCAAATGGATTTGTAGCAAAAATGTGATAAGGTATAATTATTTTCGCACTCAAATCTTCGCTCAAAAAATCTCAATTCCAGTAATTGCTGAAAAATAAATAACTGAGGTTATTTTCAAATTATTGAACTGAAAGTGCAACGATTGAAGGAGACTGCGAAGGGAGCTCGCGCTCTGCGAGTCAGCAGCCACCCTGTATCTATATGTGCTATAGAGCGTCTGTATCTATATGTGCTTCACAGCTCAGATGGCCGAGTGGTACAGAGCTTTTATTTTATTTATTTTATTTGGTTGCATATTTATCCTCCTATCACGAGAAAGCGATCAATGCGCTATACGAGCTCGCTTAGGAGTTGCCGGCCATCTGTCTACCACACCAAGATGGGGGAATCCCGTTAAGTGCCTTTCCCAACGGCACAACAAGTAAACTTGCCGGCTTGTTCTCCACACTGTCCCTTCAATGCTGAACGTCAAGCAGGGAAGCTGTGAATACCAATGTTAAAGTCATTGGTTTGACCCGACTTGGAATCAAACCCGAGTCTACAGCTCAAGAGACAGACGCTCTATACCACTCGGCCATCTGAGCTGTTGATTCCGAGTCGGGTCAAACCAATGACTTTAAAATTGGTATGCACAGCTTCCCTGCTTGACGCTCAGCATTAAAAGGACAGTGTGAAGAACAAGCCGGCAAGTTTACTTGTTGTGCCGTTGGGAAAGGCACTTAGCGGGATTACCCCATCTTGGTGTAGTAGACAGGTGGCCGGCAACTCCTAAGCGAGCTCGTATAGCGCATTAGTAGTAGTAGTAGTGTCTTTTATTTCTGCACCGTCAAAATAAATTAACACAGCAATATAGGATTTCAAATACAAACGGACACAGAAAAGGGAAGAAGCGACAAAACGATTAACGTTGTAACATGCTAGCGAAAGTGAAATTTGAAGATGAGGGGATTAGTAGGCATGGTCGCAACACCCGATTAATTTAAAATAGGGTAAAAAAGAACAAAAAGCAAACATATGACGGCGAGATAAAAAAAGACACTGGAGAGACCACAGCTCCAACACCGCTATGATATAGTGCAATGGTAGGAACCATAACAGTGTACGGCATTTCGAGGTTACTCAATGTCGTCACAGTGCAACTAGAAAGAAAAAGAGTCCCAACCTAACCCCATACCAAGCGCCGTTGAGACCATAGAGTAACCACAAAAAGCCAGACAGGCAAAGAAACCTACCTAAAGAAATCCTGTCCAGCATGACCGCAGATTTACGACAACTATCACAAATGAAAATAAAAAAAAGATTATATCTCGTAATTGAAATAGTTTTATTAGGATTTTAACAATGCACTATGACTATGCATCCCATGCAGGAGTGTGTACAGAGATTGTGTAATAAAATTGACAAGATCAAGTTGTTTGCGAATCTGGGGGCAAGACTGTTTCAGGAAACTGGTGGTCTCTCAAGATGGCAAGAGCTAATAAACAACGAAAAAAAAAAAATAATAATAATAAAAAATTAAAATAAAAAAAAAAAAGGAAAATTGCTATGCTGTTTGAGAGGGAGCCGAAGGCATAGCAAGAAGAACCGAGTACAATTTGGCATTGATTGCTTTCTCGTGATAGGAGGATAAATATGCAACTAACTAACTAACTATGTCAAATGCAATCGGCTCCAGCC
This sequence comes from Trididemnum miniatum, assembly GCA_964006365.1. Lineage (NCBI taxonomy): Eukaryota > Metazoa > Chordata > Ascidiacea > Aplousobranchia > Didemnidae > Trididemnum > Trididemnum miniatum. Next base: position 35,291,028 of record OZ023233.1, read on the forward strand.
GTGAATCGAACTCGTCACATAGGATCTGTCACCTGCGTGCGGTACCGCTAGGCCATGTAGCTGAAAAAATTATTTTTTTGATTGGTGTTTACCGTCTAAACAAGTTATTGCAATCAATCTTAATTTCTGTGTTTTATCATGCTTTTTAGCAACTTCAATGTGACAGTTAAAGAAGCTTAGTCAGAGAGTGCTTGATGGGAAAGGTATGCCAGAAGAATGGAAAACAAGTGTTGTTGTTCCAATCTTTAAAGAAAAAGGGGAAGTGATGGATTGTGGAGAATACACAGGAGTAAAACTGCTGGAGCATGCAATGAAGATAGTGGAGAGAGTGCTGGAGAACAGAATAAGAGGATTGGTAACGATAGATGAAATGCAATTTGGCTTTATGCCTGGGAAGTACACGACTCATGCATTGTTTATTCCGAGCAGAATGTAAGAGGAGTTTCCTAGAAGAGAGAAAATACTGTACATGTGTTTTGCGGACTTGGAAAAGGCATTTGATAGGGTACTGAGAAAAGTGGTGGAATGGGCGCTAAGAAAGAGAGGATTAGCAGAAGTGTGGGTGCTAGCAGTGATGAGTTTATATGAGGGTTCATGGACGAAAGTCAGAGTTGGATCAGGGACATCAGAGGAATTTGGGGTAAAAGTTGGTGTGTATCAAGGGTCTGTGCTATCACCGTTAATATTTGCTATTATGGTTGATGCTGTGACAGAACATGCAAGAATAAAATTGAATAAAATATTATTCTTGCATGTTCTGTTATTCATAACCATGAATAAAATTTTGTACGTGGATGATCTGGTGCTGATGAGTGAAAGTTTGGAGGGTTTAAAGAAGAGGTTCCAAATGCATTGGAAGGCAAAGCATTTGCTTGAGAATTTGTATTTGCGTTTGTAATTTGTAATTCAATGCATTAGTTTGAGAGCAATCACAAGGCAAAGCATGGAGAAGTGCATTGGAAGACAATGGAGTGAAAGTGAATGTTGGAAAGACTAAGATGATGGTGAGTGGAACGCAAGGAGAAATCGCAGAGAGTAAAACAGATGCTTGTGGAATATGTGGAAAAAGGGTTGGGTTTAATGCAGTGTGTTGCACGCTATGTACAAGTGTTAGGGCATGTGACGTAAAATTGTGTATTTTTATGGCGAAATTTACCACTTAAAAGTAAATGTGGCCCGCTGAAAATATTATGCAATCAATGTGGCCCGCTAAGCTTTTCCGGTTCTCCACCCCCGATTCAGCTAATAGCTATAGGCCTAATTATTATGAAACTGTACAGTTTTACTTTAAAATCAACAAAATGTAGGGCAGTACTTTCCTTCTGAAACTTTTTTTGAAAAATACCGACAAAAGTACCGCGGTACTACCGGCGGTATTTTTGATTTTCAAGTACCGAGTACCGGTACCGCCGGTACTTTTAACAAAGTACCGAGTACTGATACCGCCGGTACTTTAAAATAGTACCGTGCCCGCCTCAGGTAGTCTGTAGATCCATAGCACTGGTAGTCAGGTGTTTCTGACTGTCTAATATGCCCTGATGAAGCAAATTGAGAGGTAACAGTTAGAACGTTTTTTTTATCACTGTAGTGCATGCTGCTGTCAGCAGAGCTCTGTTTGATAGCCCAATAATAAAACTTATGTTTCCGGGTGGCCTATGTATTAATTTTGTGCAATTGGTATTTTATTCTCTGCAGTAGGCTGCAGCAAATGGTAATTATTATTTAAGTCCATTGTTGCATAACCATTCTTACATCACAATGCTTACTTTAGATGAAATATTGTAATATCAAACTAAACATTTCAACATTTGTCACAACTGCGCACCATAATCAATTACAACTACAAGTTTAAAAAAATATCACATAAATCATGACAGATTGGAGAAAAATCATAGTAAACACGATTAAAGTGTCCATTTAAGCATATACCCAATTACCCAACGATTAATGGTTGGTAAAATTATGCTAATAGTAACTCCAGCAAACAGATTAGTCTAGCATTGGGTCATCATATCCCAAATTTATGTTCATTAACACCTTGGTTCATTGGTGAAATTTATAGACTTGTTCTTCTGTTCAAATATTTTTTTTCATCATCACTATTTTCAGTAGAAATTGTCTCTTATATCAGGGCATGGCTAAGTTGTTCCTTGAAGTCCTGTTTACATGATTTTTTGTCAAGAACGAGATCTTTCATAACCCAGTCAGTCAGTCAGTCAGTTAATTTATTTAGCGAAAAAAAAAAAACAGTATACTAGCAATAGCAAAAGAGACACACAAGTCAATAACATGCAGAAAGAAACAAAAAATTTTTTTAGTTCTAGATAGTATCATTTTATTACTAGAATTAATCGCAAGGAGACTGCGAAAGGACCGACTAAGGTCTTCGAGTCAAGCAGCCACCCTTTGGACCAAAGACAGATTAGAGAAATACACAAAAAAAAAAAACAAAAAAAAAAACACAAAAGCAAACTTAGCTAAAAAATACAATATTAAAGATTTGCATAATAGAGTAGGGTATTATCAATATTGTTGAGTGTTCAGAAGTACCTCTTCAAAAGGCTGTATTTGAAATTATTTTTAAATTTAGAAAAAGATTGATTTCTTAATTCGACAGATATAGAATTCCAAATTTTCGTTCCTTGGTAACGAAATGAATTTTGGCATCGATTGGTTGAATATTTTGGCGGATAAAGGTTATTTAGAGCATTTGTTCGTGTATGACGACTATGGATAGTGGAGGTTTTATTGAAAAGAGATGAGAGGGGAAGGGGAAGGGTGTGTCTGGAATGTTGGTGCATGAGTTTAGCTATTTCGTAGGTATATAAATCAGAGAGTTTCAAAATACCGAGTTCATAGTATTTGGGAGTGATTGGAGTTCGGATATCCGAATTTGTGATTATTCGAATGGCTTTATTTTGCAAGGTTTGAAGTTTGTTTAAGGAAGTTGTGAAAGTACTACCCCATACAGGAAGGCCAAATAATAAGTGAGGATGAACTAGAGCATAATATAAGGATTGAAGAGAAATTAGTTGCCAAATGAGAAAAATGCTCCACACATAATTAATATTTGCCTATCATACATAAGCTTTTTGCAATGGTTGTTGTGTACAATCAGTCACAGAAGTTCACAACATCTTTTTGACGCAGTAGTAGACAAGTGCATTGGTACATAATATACGATTCATTTGATTGCTCTATATACTACATTAAGAAACATTATAACACAATGCTGAAACAAAAAAACAATCCAGACTTCCTCGTCCACAGGCTTATGTATGATAGGCAATAACCGAGGACTTTCAAAATGCAAAACACCAGCAGCATTAGTAGACTACAACATTCATAAATTTATGTTGTCTGATCAAACCGCAGTCTAATAAGATTACTCCACAAAAATGTACTGGAATGTATGCCTTGTCCTTTTTACTTGCACATCACTAATCTAAGAATAAATTAATTCACTGCCAAGTGCAATTGGTTTATATAACCTATTGCAGTATCAGGTAAAGTTAAACATTAAATATTATTGACTTTGCTATAACATCACAAATGCTACGGTTCATACGGATCAGCTGATGGCTAACCCTACACATTACCATAACCTACCTGCATACCACGTGAAAATTTTCCAATGCAAACGCCCGTACCAATATACTCACAACTGACCCTACACTTATCCCCTTTACACTGTTACAGCTTTAGCCCTACACTACCCGACCACTAGATTAGTACAAGTCTGCTAGAGCTAGTACTAGCATAGGTGGGCAGTACCGCGGTACTTTTTAAGTACCGGTACCGTCGGTACTTTGGAAAAAAATACCGGTACCGCAGTGCCGGTACTTTTATTTCTCAATTTTTAGACGGTATTCGGTACTTTTGCAAAATCTTTTATAATAAAAAAAGAAGTTTGCACAGCTATATCTTCGGCAGCAATCGTTTGAATGATTTGTTTTTAAAATACAATACTGCCATCTCGTCAAGCGCGGCAATACAAAGATTCTTTTTCACAAAAGATATTTTGAAGCCAAAGAGGAGTGGTCTTTTAGAATTAGACGACCTTTCCCAAATAGTTTTGTTTTTGAAAGGCAATTCAGAGTAAAAGTTTTTCAAGTTTCGTTTCGTCGGTTGTTTTTTTTGCGTCGCCGTTTGTTCATAAGGTTGTTACTGTAAGAGAAAGTCTCAAGACCTGGGTAGATTTTTTAACAGCCTGCATACAACGTGGCTTAAGTAATATTGAACAGAGTTGCGCAATAGGCAGCCCTAGTGAAATCGATGCGCCTTTGCGCCCTCCGAAATATTTTTCTTCTTGTTTGATACGATTACGGGATGTTTAATTCAAAGTCCGTATAACATCGTATTTCTTTATCTCAGCAGGCTTAGGGTTTAATTGGTTGATTTTTGCGTATGTCCATGCAATTTAAGACTTGAGCTTAATTATGAGAACAAGAACGAGAAAAAATTTAAAGTAGGCCTAGTTTTAAGACATCTTTTTTGCAGATTTCAAAATTTATTTTTGCAGATTTGACTCGTAATTTTGCAAATATGCTTTTTCTAAACACTTGATTTTCTTTGATGTGATTTCTTCTTCATTTTTATCCTCCTGTCACGAAAAAGCGACGGAGGTGCTATGCATAGGACGAATCCAGAATCGCTAAGGAGTTGCCTGTGTTTCCGAGTTTTCCGCTTGAATTTTGCTTCAGACTTCTTCAATTTGCTGCTAGTTAGATTCCACCAAGCAGAGATAATTGTTGTGAAGCATCTTATCCAAGGACGCAACAACGAGGATTGGGTGGTATTTAAACCGTCAATCTTGCGAACATGACCGTCGCAAAAACGACCCTCCAACCACTTGGCCACGCTGCCGACAGACATTCCATCGACTTACAACTCTCTGCAATAATGTTTCTTGAGTGAATCTCCTTAAAAAGATGCAAAATTATAAAATAATTGTGTGCTTTTTCTTGTGAATCCGATCAAAGACTGTATACGTAATGACCGGAAACTATATACGTAATGACTGGAAACTGCCTATCGGAGAAGTGTAGGAAAGAAGAATTCTATTTGACTTACATATCCTTCTTTGTATCATCTTGCTGGATCCTGTAACTGTACATGCGGTTCGACAAACGTACCGGGATATTGATGTTTAAACCACTGATAAGCGCTGACGTTCACTGTGTTTTGTGGGCTGTATGCGCAGACACAGTGCCTGCCTTGTCCCCCGCTTTTTCACGGGCGAACGGGTTGGGCAGAGAGTTTTTTTGTAGGTTTTGGTAACTGGTATAGTTACAAATCTTAAACAAAAAATTCCTTCTCAGATTACCGGGAAAATAATGTTTAAACCAACCGGACTATTTTATTCTTATCGATTGTTTACAGGGAATCTGTGACATCATAATCCAGCCTGTATTATTTTCTTGAAGGTTTTATTTCAAATGTTCCACCTTGAGCAGAACGAGTAGAGGCTTAGATTTGGAGTGTGTAGTTCTTTTGAAGTTTAGAATTTTTTTTTTTTTTTTCAGGAAGGTGGGAGGTTGCTATGCTGCACTGATGAGACCATAATAAGGTCGAAACGCGTCTGCAGCTGCAAATGAGTGGGTTGCCATGGGGGCTTCTAGTGATGTGGGCTAGTTAGGCTACCGGTAACTTAGTTGTGGGTTAGTGGTTATAGGTTCTTTCATTGGGTATCGTTGTTTGGGGCCAGTCGCCTGCCAAAAATAGGGCACAACCTAGAAAAGAGATGAAGTCGAGATGTACAGGTAAAGCAATGCAAAAACAGAGTCTTTACAGTCTGGAATGAGTTTAGCCTGGATTGGCTGTGCGTAGCAAGGCTGACGAGACTTTGGTGATAGCGGAAACTCTTGTTTGACTTATTACGTCACAGCATCATTTGTGTACAAAAGGTCGTTCACTCCGTTCCGCTCTGATGCATATGAAGAAAAACCGAGAAGCTAAGACCTTTTGCATGCATTTTTCGCGCCAAATTCATTATTTTTGGACAAAATTGGTCATAAAACTTGAAAAAAATTGCAAAAAAAGGAGTTGAAAATGCGTTACAGGTGCAAGAGAGAATTACGAACTTAAACCAGGCGCTTTTAATCAGACGAAGACAAATTTAATGGTATTTATCCTATTGACTTAGCCTAAGAAACGGGAAAGCTTGAAACCTACAGTTCAGAGTTTTGAAGAGGCTAGAATGTGGTTAAGTTAAAGGTGTAGCTGTCTCGAGAATAAGAACGAAAATCAGAATTTGATATTTAAAAATAGACAACACGGTATTTTGCAACATTTTAAGTTGATTTTGACTGCTAAAGCTGATTCAACTAGTCTAGTTGTTTTCCGTAAGTTCAAGAGATTGATTAGCCTAGTCAGTGCCAACCGTATGGTTAATAATCAGATAATGTACCGCCGTACCGGTAAACGGTTTGCCAGGTAAAATTGTGTTAATTGAAAGTTTTTGCAGAAGTTAAATTATTTGCATAAATTTTATGAAGACCTGATGGAAGCTTACCTTCTTCTGTGCCTATTCCTGGTAGCCTACTCTTTTTGGCTGTTCGCTAGTTCATTAATTGTGAAAGGCACTTAGATTTAATAGGGTGACTTTATGAACTTCTTTGGCAAATTTGAGCAGTTTGTGTTGGCTTTGTTTTTATCAATAGACTACTAACGTACTGTATTGATTAGGCTGCTCAGATGGCCGAGTGGTAAGAGCGTTTACCTCAAGAGCTGTAGACTTGGGATTGTTTCCGAGTCGGGTCAAATTAATGACTTTAAAATTGGTATTCATAGCTTTCTAGCTTGACACTCAGCATTAAAGAGACAGTGTGAAGATCAAGCCGGTAAGTTTGCTTGTTGTGCCGTTGGGAAAGGTACTTAGCGGGATTCCCCCATCTTGGTGTGGTAGACAGATGACTGCATGGTAATTCCTAAGCGAACTCGTTATATCGCTTTCTCGTGATAGGAGGATAAGTAAGCAACAAAATATAGAAAAAAAAAAAATATAAACAGATTGGCAACTGACTAAATTGTTAGTTTTTATTGGTAAATTTTATTGTGGTTTACTTATTTTGCATTTAGCTTTCAGATTACTGGTAGCATAGATGGTGTAGTTTTTGTATGTGCCAATTGAAGTTGCAAGTTTGATAATTTCATGTCTCGAAAGCCCCCCCAAGGTATTTGACATTTGGCCTCAAAAAATTTTCACTGCAAAACTGTGCAAAACGCCTTTGCTCATGTTAAAATTATTGCCAAACACTATGTATACAAACCTAACCTGGCAGGATGTGTCGTTTACCGTTGCAACTTTGAGCAACATTCTCAATTAGCCTGTTTCCATGTCCACTCAAAACGTGGGCTTTCTGAACGTGGGCCGAGTTAAAAGTCGCGGGCTTTTCTAGCCCACTTTCGTTGCGCGTTTCCATGTCCAAAATGCTAAGAGTAAGCTTTGAATGCTGAACTAAATTACCGGTAGAGGCGCATAGTGAAACAGCCTAGCAACGATGTAACATAATTTTTCTTGGCATGATTGGCTTCGGTAATACTGAAGCTCTCGTCTTTTGTCGCATCAAAACTAAAAGCTGCTTAGTAAGGGTGGTTAAACAATGCATCTTCGCAATTTACTTCTCCATTTCAAGGCGCTTGGCCTATTTCCACCAAATCTGTTTCTCACTAACTCAAAACTTACGCATTAAATCATCCCAATTTGTAGCAGCATAACCCCAAACCATGCCCAAATGATCCCCACTCGGATTTGTTGCCTAGTTGCCTACTTAGTTAAGAACTGAAAAAATGCTTTTACATTTTTTACAAGGTATCAGCAATAAATGAGCTGCTGGTTAGTATACGTACCAGTAGTTCACAGTTAACACTGATCTCGGCAGCGTGGCGCAGCGGTTTGGAGCGTCGTTTTCACGACGACCATGATCGCAAGGTTGATGGTTCAACTCCCAACCTAGTCTCGTTGTTGCGTCCTTGGATAAGATGCTTCACGATGATTATCTTTGCTTGGTGGAATCCGACAAGTAGCGAATTGAAGAAGTCAGAAGAAAATTCAACCAGGAAACTTGAAAACAAAGGCAACTTTTAAGCGAGTCTGGATTCGTCGTACGCATAGCGCCTCCACCGTTTTCTTGTAACAAGAGGATAAAGATGAAGAAAGCAAATCTCAATCGCCGGATTTAACGCAGTACCGGCAGGCATTTTTTGGGAAAGAGATATACTGCCTGGATCAGGTGCACCCAGCCAATGAGCTTGCAACCAAAATGAAGATCACTCTTGGTCCCCACAGCTGCTTGGCAAGGTCGTATACTAATTGTCAAGTTCGTCAGCGTCATTGCTCAAACTAAAGATTTTCGCGTCTTATATATCACTTTGCCGGGCGTTATTTTTACATCGATGTTACTAATTCCACTCTACTCAGGGGAGTAGTTAGTTAGTTAGTTGCATATTTATCCTCCTATCACGAGAAAGCGCTATACGAGCTCGCTTAGGAGTTGCCGGCCATCTGTCTACCACACCAAGATGGGGGAATCCCGCTAAGTGCCTTTCCCAACGGCACAACAAGCAAACTTGCCGGCTTGTTCTTCACACTGTCTCTTTAATGCTGAGCGTCAAGCAGGGAAGCTGTGCATACCAATTTTAAAGTCATTGGTTTGACCCGACTCGGAATCAAACCCGAGTCTCCGGGTATAGTAAGAGAGTGAAAATTTTGGCCAGTTCGTAGAAACGCTTCGACTAAAACTCTCCATTTCCGTGACAATTGCAAAAACGTTTTTGAACCGAAGTAGCTGCAACTACCCATTGCCAACCTATAATTTTAAAAGCTGATCGTCACAAGCCGGCCTATACAAGACAAAAAATGCAGTCTTTAGAACGATGAACTTCATAGCTGAAAGTGAGCGATGACATAAACGTTATACGTCGTCCAGAAAACAATAAAATTATTTGTTTAACTTGAAGGCTGTCTCAGGTAAGTCTAAGCTCTGGGCGAGGTGCTGCGCATACCGGTATGAAAAATGATGCGCAACAATTTAAAGAATAATATACCACAAGTACATAACTGCTAGAAATGTCTTTAATTTTGCAGCGTCAACCTTTGAGTACCGGTAATAATAACGTGATGAAAATAAATCGGGGCAGCACGAGCAAACGCAAGGAAAAAGCAATAATGTACGTAGTAAATTGTTAGCAAGGACTATAAGCATGGGCGCGCCTGGAGGAGGCAAGGGGGCAGCACGCTGTAGGGTTTGAAGATCTTTTTCTAAAAACCCCTTTTGACGTATTTCAGAGGACGCCCTGTGGCAACGTTCTCAAAAACTCGCGCTGCAGAAAAGTTTGGCACGCCCAGGGGTATAAGATCAAGTATGGTTCACAATTATTACGCCAAAATAATAATTAGCAAAATTAAATGGATCATTGCTAACAAAATTTTCTCGGTAATATTATAACCAAAACAATATCTACACCAAAGACATTGCATGAATTACTCAAGAAACAAATCTGCAGATTTCATTGAAACAGTTGCACTGGGAGTTACTACTCCAAGCGTACTCTGACGTTACGGTCACGACCTCTAGATGGAGGTGTATGAAAATCCAAGCAGAGTATGTTTTAATTTAATTTGAATTTTTATCCTTCCATTGGGAAAAAGCGATGCAAAATCCGATATTTGGGAGCGAGACATCTAGGCGCAGACATTTGGGCGCGGTGTCATATGGGCGCGAGGACACTTGGGTGCAGTGTCATTTGGGCGCGAAATACGTTCAAACGCATTTTTAATCAACTTTTCGTTAGTTTTTTTTTTAAATATTAACTTTTCTGTCTGCAACGATCTTGTCCAATATTATACTTAATTTTCTGTTTTCAACCATCTCAAAGAAGAAATTAAGATACAAAAGATCTAAAAGTTGGAACATTTTTGTTGCAACGTTCTCGAACGACGGAAACAGATGAGAAAAAAAAACAATTGCAACAACACGGTAATGCGTGATTAATACGCTGCAAATTTTTAATGAAAACGTCAAAGTAAGTTTTCGTTTAAAAAATAACATGATTTTGAAAAGGTACTTGACCAATCTAATATATACGAATGAAATGGATCATAATTAACAGCTTAACAGCTGATTCATAATTTATTTTATCAAACATGATTCCATTTCAAAGTATTTACAAATCACAACTGCGTAAAGCATCTTCTTAATTTTGTTTTATTTCGCTGTCCTTAATTTTTTTTTATTTTTTATTTCGTAATTTTTATTTTTTATTTCGAGAGGGAGTGGGAGCGATTGCTGAAGGAATGAGGTGCATCCGGCCACCTTCGGACATGAGGAAAAACCGGATTAAAACTGGACGATGATGATGATGATGTCCTATATTGCGTGGACATTTTCTTTGGTAATCACTCTCTTAGGTTGCTAGACAATCGATCGTAAAAATGAGTTCTTATCTATCGTTAACTTGACCTTTACTTTGCTCCATCTTTTTTGATATACGTTACCGTTAATTAACACATCTTAATTTCTTCTATGAGATCGTTGCAAACAGAAAATTAAGTATTGGATAAGATCGTTGCAGACACAAAATAGTTTTTATTAATTAAATAAAAAAAAATAACAAAAAGTTGATTAAAAATGCGTTAGAAAGTACTTCGCGCCCAAATGTCTGCGCCCAGATGTCTCGCGCCTAAATGTCGTGTACCCAAGCGATAGGGATGCAATTAACGAGCTCAATCAAAATATGCATGGAACTTTGTTACAACTCAAAATGTGGTAAATAATGTTAAATGAGAACGCCACAAGTAGCCTTTTTAATATCATGTGGGGAGCAATGATTACCAATTCATTGGTTTTGCCCGACTTGTAATTAAACTTACGTGTAGGGCGCCAGAGGCAGTCGATCTATGCACTTGGCCATTTAAAAAGCATAAAATTTATAAGAGCTCGTTCACAACCTTTAAATATATACTTGAACACCTAGTAATTTGAATGCTTGAAACGAGCTGCTTGCGTAACCTGGTGGAAAACAAGCCTTGTGCTTAGATGCAACTTCAATTGCCAGCAGGCAAATCTCAACAGAAAAAATTATTTTAGCTTTGCGTTTAAAAAATCCATATCAGGCTACGTAATAGCCCTGTCCATAAGATGTTTTTGTTCAGAGTTAGCCATGTAACATCATGTCGGTCTTTACTGCTTCTACTTTCAGTTTTTTGCAATGAACGATCCTTCAGCAAAGCTTAAGCTGGGAAATCCCGCTTCCAAAAATAAGGGACCATACAGTTTTCCATCAATTTTTTACACCGAGTTCAGTTTAGTTGGGAGCAAGCCAGTTCATTTGCACTTTGCATGTACCATTCACGTGAGCATCTTGGTCATTGCATATGCGTTTCTCTTACAAACAGCTGTTGACAAAATCCATCTCACTGGCACTAAAATCCAAAATAATACGATGTAAGTTTACATCGTAGGCTACAGACATACTTTTGTTGGTAGTTTGGTTCTTTGAAGCAGTAAAACAATTTCAAAAACAGCATATCTCGCTTTTAGATTAAATCTATCTTCAGTTTCGAAAATTAAAGAGAATTACAATCAAGACTTTGCTATAGGCTGTTAAAATGATACAGCTTAGTAGTGGTTACTTAGTGCATATTTATCATCCCATCTTGAGAAAGCAATCAAGGTGCTATAACAAGCTTGCTTTGGAGTTGTTGGTTACCTGCTCAGAGGCGGAGAATCCCAATGAGTGTTTTTCCCAACAACACAAGAAAACTTGCGACCTTGTTCAAATCATTATTCCTTTCATGCTGTGCGTCAAGCAGAAAAGCTGTCTATACCAATTTTAATAACATTGCTTTGACCAATCAAACCAGAGTCCCACAGTCCACTTGGCCATTAAATGTTCACACACAAGTAGCTATCAGCTGTCTGCACTCTGTACCTGCTGCAATTTACGACTGAAAATATAGTTTGTTACATTATAGCTGTTGCTGATGATGGTGATATCATAGCTCGTATGTATAGCTCATAGCTGCTCATAGCTCGTGCAGAGTAATACAGTATGTATATACAATTATTATTTACTACAACTGCAAAATAGCACAACTTACTGTACATACAGATGTTGTAAAGCCAAACACAACAAAATTGCATTTACCAAGAGTGAAAGTAGCTCTCATGCACAAATATCAAAGTCTGCTCAAAAATTTAGTTCACTGATAATTCCATTGGATCAAATCAGCAGTAAATTTCACTCTGCAGTTTGCGTGTAGCACATTTACAAGATATTAAGCAAAGCTTTATAAAATACTTACCAAGATTTGTCGCAATTATTTTTATCCTGATAAGAATATAAGACCAACATATCAATCCACTTTTAAAACAAGTGAGTCAAAAACTTCACTTGCTGGCTTCCGAAACATGTTTTCAAGAATTTCAATAAGCAATCAGCAAGTTTCCCGGCTTCTGAAACATACTAGTAACACCAAATGATCTGAAATTGAAAGATTAAGAAGATAATCTATTTAAACAAATACCATCAATATTGCATATGCGTTAAATTATTTTCATTTATTTCTGCAATGACATCATGTTGAAAATACCAGTTCTTGACATAAGTAAGGTACCAGTGAGTTTTATTCTTTAATATTAATGTCTTTGCATAGTGCCTTCCACTGACAAAAATTCAAAACAAAAGCCCTTAAAAATTGTATAAAATACTAAGCCCTTGGGCAAAAAATTAGTCATGAAAATGCAGCGCACGCGCTAACCCAGCAACAAAATGATATACATTTTTTAGTTGGTGTTTAACTTGGGGTTATTTATGCTATTTGTCAGGGTATGGTCTATTGCTAGCTTGTGTCAGCAACACAAGTGAACAATAACAATTAGAATATTATTTAAGTAAATAAATGCGAGCTAGCAGTGTGCATGTTTCAGCGTGAAAGGGATAAGAGTCTACAACTAACAGACTAATCAACACTTTTCAACAGACATAATTTTTTGTAATAACATCAAGTTAGGGCGTAGCAAATTATGACCATTAAAGAACTAGGCTACCGGTAGTGAATACAAAGTGATATGCCAAAATTGAAAAAATGCCACCAATTTTAATACCAGTCAAGATTAGACATGGGTAAGGGTACTAGATATCAGGAATATCAGTGGGCTAAACGGTTTCTCTAATTATGCAATAGTATGCCATACTATTCCATAAATAGAGAACATTCTAATTATGGAATAGTATGGCATAGTATGGAATAGCACGGCATAGTATGGAATAATATGGAATAGTATGGCATAGTATGGAATAGTATGGAATAGTATGGCATAGTATGGAATAGTATGGCATAGTATGGAATAGTATGGTATAGTATGGAATAGTAAGTAAGGCACTGTGGTATATTATAGCAGAAATGGGTAATAAGACGTTTGGGGCACTAGAGTAAAGGGGCCCATATAAAGAGTCAAATTGAGGGTGAATGGCCCTCAGGGTTGAATGTGCTTCAGGCCTAATTTAGGGCAAAAGGAGTCACAGGTCCTCAGGACAGGATGGTTGAAGCAATAAATGAGCCCTAGGAATAAGATGTTAATTTAGAGCACTGGGGCATATCCTATGCATAACTGGGGCTCTAGGACCAATGGGCCTCAGGGCATTTGGGGCAATAGGGGATATGGGTCTCAGCATGTTTTGATCCCTGGCATAGCCGTAGGAGACAGGGGTGCATACTATGCTATACTATTCCATACTATGCCATACTATTCCACCCTATTCCATACTATGCCATACTATTCCGTACTATGCCCATACTATTCCATAAATAGAGACACCCGGAGTATCAGTGGGCTAAATCACCTACAAGCAAGCTTTTAAATATCAAAGTGGCTATTGTTACAGACACGTACAAATAATGACTTTGTTTACTTTATCACTTCGTCATGCTCTCTGGATCGAGGTCAGCGTGAAGGGATAATCCGATAGTAAAATAAACCAAGTGCTTATATGTACGAGCCTGTACAAATAGCCAGTGCTGCCTTTAAATATTCAACTGTTTAAGGTCATCAAAAGCAACTGCAACACTAAAAATACTTTTCAAACTTTAATTGCAATTGAGTAAATAAAGTACGGTAGGCCTACGCTAGTAGCATGCAGTAACGGTGCGAAAGCTGCTTGCGTAGCATTACCTATGTCACTCAATGCTGCGACATGCAAAAAAGCTAAGGCTGACCCAGCGACCACTTTAGAAATCAGTAAGTAAGAACGAACCGGTACCACCTACCAGCACCGGTTATTTTTGCAACTAGACTAGGCAAACAGACTTCAGAACTTGAACAGTGAATTGACTTCACTCTTACCAGTGCTTCAGAATAGCAAAACAAGGCTAACTGGCTAATAGGTGAATTTAGTAACGAGCCTAACCAGCTAACTGCCTAAGGCAAGTTGAATTTATCAACAGCTTACTCTAATTTCAGCTTTTATGAAGCGAAATTGCCCCAAACCTACATTTATTTGATAATCATACGCCAACTTCTTAAATGTCAACAACCTACACCACAGTCTAAGCAGTAGACCTCACGCAACAACTTTCTCAAAGCCCACCGTTTTGCAAAAGCCCACGTTCTTAGACCACCTATTTAGATGCAGCCAGCAAAGCCCACGATTTTGCTGAAATTAGCCCACATAAAGCCTGACTCGAACTGACTCGAGCAAAGCCCGCGGGCCAAAAGCCCACGATTTTTGGACATGGAAACAGGCTAAATGACAAACAAATACCGCAAAAAATGCAAAAACCGATTTGTCAGATACAGGAGAAGAGGACAAAAAAGTGTTCTGAAGAGTTTGTCAGATGAAAGAGCTAACGACAGATGAAAGATGAAAATTCTAACTACAAGTAGTTAGAATTGTAAATTCTAGTTCTTACAGTTTTGTACTGCCTTGCATACACTGCTGTTGATGACAGCTGAATTTATGTTGTCGTAACGTCCAGTTTTGAGATTTACAGCGGCTTTATTTTTCCTCCTTAAGCTATTTTCGTCCCATATTTATTGTATTCCGAAATAAATTTTAATAATTTCCTTTTCTATGTGTTATTTCATTTGAGCAACAGCTGTGATCCCTGGATAGTGGATATACAATTAACTATCTAGGCTCGTGCGATTAGATAGTCCCATGTTGACGGCATATCATTAAAATTCGTTCAATACTGTTTTTTTTTTAATTTGACTTCGGTCAATTGACCTAACTGTCTACAAAAATTTCGGTCATTTCAATTTTTTTTGGTCATGTTTGAAGTAACAATACGTTGAACGAAATGTACACCTTCTACTGTGTAACCGCAACACAAATAAAACCTACTTTGATCAGTTTGATGTCTGTCAGTGGCTGCGCCAATGGGAGGGACAAATCCCCCCCCCCACATCTTCTCGGCCCATTTTTGTAAATCGTGCAAATCCGTTAATTTTTTTTCTGGGGTAGGGGAGGGGGCAGACGTGGACCCTCTCCTGGTTTCCTGTCTTTAAAACACAAAAATTTTAACAAATTACTAGATAAAGCGTCAAGGGAACCCAGAAAATATAATTTGACCGCAAAATACTACCTTTTGACCTTTATATACTTCTCATATTCTGTCAGTGCCATTACTTTTTTAACAGTTTCAGGATTTTTCAATTTTCTTTTTCATTCTTTGCCGTGGTACTGCAATAATACACCATATCTAGGGTTACCATATTTTCACTATGCAAAAGGAGAACAGGTTTTTTGAGGGTCATCACGTCCGCACATGTTCATTTTTCTGCTCAAAAACAAGCCGTGAAAACCAAAAAAAAGGTCATCACGTCCGCAGACCGTAGTTTGCACCGAAACTTTCCAAAATTTTTTGTGGAAGAATGTTGTGACATGTTTTCACTGTTCGTAATGTCGAAAAGGAGGACATTTGGCAACTTTTTGGCGTCCTCGGAGGACAAATTTTTTTTGGTCAAAAAGGAGGACATGTCCTCCAAAAGGAGAGCGTATGGTAACCCTACATATCTTTCACTAAATTTGATCGAAGATTTGCAGAACAGACCGTTTTTTTTTAATAGCCTACTTTGAAGTACAGTAGCACACTGTACTGCAGAATGGGGCAACGGAACTACTAGGCACGATAACCGAAGGCAATGTCAATCTCTGAACAATTACGCTTACTAGTATCGTATTTTTACTTCGTACTAAGTCCCCATTTCGGCAAAAAATCCTCCTGAATATACGCCAGAATGCACCAAATTAATTCCAAAATTTCGAAATTTTCTGGGGGAGGCTTCCCACACCATACCTTCTTGAAAGAGTCTAAATTTTTGCAAATTTTCGTCTTGGTTTGTCCCCCCCTCTTATTTCTGAGTGGCGCCGTCCCTGATGTTTGTTAAACCTGACACCGGTATTCCGTTTGTAATTGTTGCTGGCATATTCGCAAAATATTTACTTGAACGGTCAATTCACTGAAATGGCTTTAATTTTTATCCGTTTTTACAAATTTAACTTGGATTATGATCGAAATTTCAAAAGCGAAAAAAAAAAAATTAACCGGCCGTTAGCTCAGTTACTTAGCGCACACGCTATCGGTGCGGGAGGTCTGGGGTTCCAATCCCAGGTCGGTCTAGTCGGCACAGTGTCTCGAACGGCTCGCCACCGCTGCGACGTTCTTTCGGAGCTGTGTCGCCCAGGCGCTAAGCCGCGGAGATGGACCACGACACTCATTTCGCGCTTCGGCGTAATACCGCGAGTATAATGATTTGATTTTTTTATGACCGAAATTTTACCGAAAAAAACAAAGCAGGTTTGATAGGCCTACCGGGTATAGTTTAAAGCAGGGGTGGGGAAGCGGCAAAGCACATCGGGCCACATTGATTGCATAATATTTTTAGCGGGCCACATTTACTTTCAATTTGTTAATTTTGTTTTAAAAATAAGCAATATTACGTAGCAAATTTATTCAACTTTCACGCTGAGTTGTTTTTTGCCGCAAAATCAGAGACTTTTGCGCGTTGTTTATGCCACCAAATAAAGCATGTAGCAGAATGTGAAGCAGTTTTCACAAAATCTTAATATTTCCTATTCTACCAGGGTCGCGAAATAGGAAAGGGTATTACTTCGCTGACAGGACGATTGATGATTGTATGACAAACGGTAGGAATGAATTCGTTCTTAGATCTGATCTCACGAAAAAACCACGACCTTTTATACCAAACGAATATAATAATCGGCCCAACTTAACTCACTTAACTACGGTACTCACCGTACTGCTTTTATATAAACACAAGCTCCACTGCTCACTTCAGCAACACAATCCAAAGGGGCTATACCCTTCAGCATACAACAATATTGCTTACTCTACGCACACTAAATCTACACTAGAATAAAAAAGCTCGAAAATTTACGCCTATTTATGCTTGAAACTCAAGCTCGAGGACGTTCTACAGCATTCTCAAAAAGAAACAAGAAGAGAAATCACATGACATGCAAAAACTCACACCAAATCACAGTAAACACGATTGTGACGTCAAGAGAAATCATACAATGTAAAATTCACACCAAACCGCAGTAAACACAATTGTGACGTCACAAGCACAAATTTTAAATCAGTGAAATTACGTAAAGGAGAGATCTGTCGAGAATATTCACGAGAGAAATTACGTCAGTAGAAATTTATGACTTCATAATGCAACCTTACGAAACAGTCCCACGAATAAAACTTCGGAAAAACAACGCATCGGTCCAAAACCTACTACAGTATACAAAGCATATAAAACAAAACATATTGGACAGTTATATCGCTACAACCAGTTTGTTGTACGCTTAACAAAGTTCTGACGCGGGCCTCATTCAAAACTTAAGCAGGCCGCATGTGGCCCGCGGGCCGCAAATTCCCCACCCATGGTTTAAAGTCACATTACATGAAATATCAAAAAAATAGTAGAGTAGGGAAACTATTTTTAAATTTTTAGTACCGATATTTCGCTGAGATCCGATACAAACCTTGGCTGCTGCTAAGCCTAGTAGAGTAGCATTTACGATTTGGTGTTGAGCGGGCAAGCCGTAAGGTGGGCCTATGGCATTCCAGCCAGCCATAATATCCGCAAGTTACTGTCATATTTGAAACAGCAAGCGACAGTTTCGGCTGGTCGTAGTCATCAAAGAGAGAATAAATTATTACGGACGCCACCACATTTTTTTCCCAGTTGCTGGGAAGGTATGCTTTTTACATCTCGAAAAACGTTTGGTGAAACAGTTTCTTCTTGTCTTTTCAATATTTTGAACCTTGAATTTGCACCAAATATTCAGGAAAATTTGAAGTTGATGCAGATTGTGTTGCCAATCAAACTTGCAATGCCTTGCACTGTTGCATATCAGCATTCTGCAATGCATTGAACAAGCACAATCAAAAACATCATCGCAAAAGTGTTATTGCCAAAAGACAATTCATCATCTTAGTTTAAAATAATGAAACTAAGACAAGTCTACAATTTGATCACAAAACACCAGTCCAGCGCCTACACCAAACACTGCCCAGAGCAGAGCCTAGACCACAAACATAAACCTAGACTAGGCTATTTTTGCAGAAAATAAATTAGTGGTTATAACAAGTAAATAAATATAGAGTGAGTTCAATCTAAGTAACAATTAAACAAAATAGACCAAGTACACTCCTCTCCTTTACTGTATTAGCAGCTTGATTTATCTTTGTACAGATCCCTTTTGTCAGCTTACTGGTATGTTTGTCAGCCTATCGCAATCACATATTTTTACATCTGGAGGGTGAGTCTTTTTGAATAAGGCGATAACCTACAAGTACTCGGCAGTTCTTAAAAATTGAAACAACTTTATTGCACTGCTGCGGGCATAGTCTGGAGTCCATAAAAAATGTTACTGCACCAGCAAGCCAGAACAAAGTAGCAGAAAAGACTGGCCCATGACTAATTTCACACTTAACTACATAGTCTTAAAAGGTTAAATTATTATTGTTGAAAACGTTATCACTCTTAGTAATCACAGAAACGACCTAAGACGTCGATCCACCAGGAAGGCTTCAAAATTAATCCTTTTTTGTTAGGCTAGCTATTTGAACCTTTAAGGGCCATCCAAAACTCATATTATTCAACTTAAAACATATCGCAATATGTCTGTCAGCATTGAAACTCAGAAGAGCAGGATAATACTTATATCCCCACTACCTTCAACTGGCTTAATTCCTGTTTTTATAGATTTAGGAATAGAAACTGTGCTAGCAGACTACCAATCTCCTATCTCTCTCCATTATACCGCGCACAAAATTAGTGCTTTTCTTCATATGCATCAGAGCGTGACCGAGTGAACGACTTTTTCCTGGTATCCTGGGAGTTTCCAGTTATTTAGTATATAGTCTTTGATCCGATGGTATTCGATCGATGTCGACCTCATCATTAGCGAGCGGAAATCATTTTCGTTTTTTTAAGGCCGACATCCTAAACATTACTGGCCTGAGGCCTACCTTAATAAAAACAGCTTAAAATATTTTGTATTACATTTTCTCGTGTCAACTCGGCGAGTATTTATAATGTTTCAAACTAATCGTAGCTGCATGATTATGACAGTCTATTGCAGCAGCTCTTCCCATCTTACTTTGTAGCTTATTCGCCATCAGTCAGTTCCGTTATGGGATTTATTCCTAACTCCTAACGCGCATATGCATTTTTGCTCCAACCAACTTAATCGCTTGCTGTATCTTAATTCATAAGATACTAAACTCACAAAGCAAAACGTGTCTATGCACTTACGCTTCCCCATCTTGCCAAATGTCTACGTACGGCGTATGCCCCTTTTAAAACTTGTTTTCTGATAAGGGGGTAATGAAAGTCTACAACCTACAAAAGGAAGCGGTAGAACAAAAATGCTTGAGAATCACTGCTCTACACCCAGGGACTCCAGTCTCGCGATCATGAGTTTTCATATTGTCTTTGTCCTTGGTCGCACGAAGTATTATCTATTATTATAATCACATGAATCTAACTTAGAGCTTTGAGTGCTTTCTGATAATCACAGACACAAAAATTAAGCGCCATGAAAAAGTTAGAACGGTTTATCCAACGTGAAGATCCGGAGTGCAACAAATTTTAAAAAATAGCGAAGCATAGGCCTACCTAAAAATATTATTGGCCCTCGACTTCTGGAGCACTTTTACATTATCAAATCTGGTACTTCTGAAAAAAAAAAAAAAAAAAAAAATTGGGTAGGCCTACCCCTTCTCTACACACTTTGATGCTAAAAATTCTGTTTTTATTTTATTGACTTCACCAAAAAGGTTTAATCGATCGACGTCATTATGATTTACGACGAACTCCTTCCATTGAAAACTCCAGCGAAGGTCACTTCTGGTAATGGGGTCCCCATTTGTTCAAAATTCTTACACAATCTTTTTGTCGCATTCTGCGCAAAAAGTGGTCTCCAGTAAAAAAAGTTTTGGCTTTGTGCGTGGCGGCCGCTAATTTCTATGGGCGAGGAAAATTGTTGCATTTCTTCCGATTTTTGTTGCGCTAACCACTGGCACTAACTACAGGTTAGCTTATTTTGTACCGTTTTTTGATGGTTGGTGCATACCGGTAATTTGCAATTCGTGAATTGTGTCGTATCAAGCACTAGCAGTAACACTACACTATTGAGTAATTTAGTATTTATTTAGCTAATAGCAGTAGGCCTAATTACAATGAAACTGTACAGTTTTACTTGTAAATCAACAACATATGGGGCAGTACTTTTTTTCTGGAACTTTTTTTCAAAAGTACCAACAAAAGTACCGCGACACTACCGGCGGTACTTTTGATTTTCAAGTACCGCGTACCGGTACCGCCGGTACTTTTAACAAAGTATCGAGTACCGGTACCGCCAGTACTTTAAAAAAGTACCGTGCCCACCTCTGTCCTCGTCCATGATCGCACAAAGTATTGTCCATGATTATGATCACATAAATCTAACTTACAGCTTTGAGTGCTTTCTGATAATCGCAGACACGAAAAAGCGCCATGAAAAAGTTAGAACGATTTACCCTAAGTGATGATCCGGTGTGCAACAAATTTCAAAAAACAGCGAAGCATGCCACTAATTGTTATTGGCCCTCGGCTCCTCAAGCACTTTTTCTCTATCAAATCTGGTATTATACTTCTGAAAAAATAATTGGATACCCCGCAGCTCTACACATTTCGATGTTAAAAACCTCTTTTTATTTAAATGACTTCCCTAAAATGTTGAGGTCATTACGATTTATGACAAACTCTTTCAATTGAAAAATCCAGCGTAGGCAACTTCTACTTCTGGGGTCACCGTTCATTTAAAATTCTCAAACAATCTTTCTGTCGCCTTCTGCGCTGAAAGTGGTCTCCAATAAAAAACGTTTTCGCTTTATGCGTTGCGGCCTATTCCTATGGGCGAGGGAAATAATTGTATCATTCTTCTGATTTTTGTTGCACTAACCTCTAACTATAGCTTATTTTGTATCTTGTTTTAATGGTTGGTGCAAAGTTTGTGATTCGTGAATTGTGCAGTACCAAGTACTACCGGTAACACTACCATATTGAGAAATTAGATATTTAGCTAACTCATACTATAGGCCTAATTATTATGAAACCGTGCAGTTTTAATTAAAATTCAACAAAATATAGGGCAGTACTTTCTTTTTGGAACTTTTTTTTAAGAAGTACCGACAAAAGTACCGCGGTACTCTTAATTTTAAGTTCCTAGTACCGGTAGCGGCCGGTACTTTTAACAAAGTACCAACTACCGGTACCTTTACAAAAGTACCGTGCCCACCTCTGAGTACTAGCCAATTTCACTGCAGAGTGCAATAAACTAAGCAATCTGAAAGTATTCAAATGTTACAACCTCAATAAACATCTATCATTTTGGCTAATCTAACCAGATTCTGCATTAGCCTACTTGCACTATTTTCTTGATAACTAATGCACTTCAGTCTCCGAATTCGCACGCTTTTGCTAAATTCCCACGCGTGCGCGAAGAGTCTATTGCCGCGTTACTATTGTACCTTCGTGCATCTTCGCGTTGCATTTATATTTTTCCTTTTGCCAGCCGAATGAGATAACTTAACTATATGCGTGTGTACAAGGATCATCTAGACTAGAAAACCCTAGGGTTATTCGGTGCTCCTTGTTTCTCAAATTTTTCGTTATGCTTGTTTTCTTTTCTTGAGTGTCAATAAACTGTAAACTGTAATTATACTCGCGGTATTACGCCGAAGCGTGTAACGAGTGGCGGGGCCCATCTCCGCGACTTAGCGCCTGGGCTACACAGCTACGAAGAGACGTCGCAACGGTGGCGAGTCGTTGGCGACACTGTGCAGTGACCATGCTTAGTGTTTAGGTGCAGTGACCATGCTTTTTCTTTTAGTTTTTAAATTCATTCTAGGGTTGTATATTGCATGCTTTAACGGTTAACGTTTTGTCGCTGTTACCTTTTTTTCGGCCGAATGTCGTGATATGCGTTGTTTCTATGTATTTTGATGGTCGTTGAATAAAACACTACTACTACTACTACTACTACTATGCCGATTTGACCGTCCCGGGATTTGAACTCCGGACTTCCCGCACTGATAGCGTGTGCTATTACAGAAGATTTTTCAATAGTACCGAGTACCGCCTAAAAATTGAAAAATAAAAGAGCCAGCACTGCGGTACCGGTATTTTTTTTCCAAAGTTCCGACCGTCGATACTAAAAAAGTATCGCGGTACTGCCCACCTATCGTAACGTTATAAAAAACAAGCTTGAAAATAAATAGCACATCCGGGAGTGCGGAAAAATGTTGACTTGGCAGTCGAGTGTAACTTGATCCAAGTGCAGTGTTGCGTATCACCAATAATACATTGCAAGTTGCAGGCGATGTAGCAGGATGTTGTCCCATCATTTTAGCATATCGTAGACCTGATGTGTCAGTTATGCCAGCTGTAGTGAATAGCGGGCCGTGGAGAGCGATTTTTTGAACCGATTTATCCAAAAGTTTCTACAGCTCTGACAGCTTAGTGGTAAGAGCTTCTGTTTCTGCAGCAGTACGGGGTAGTCAAAGTCAAATTTATTCGTGTGCACCAAAAATAGTCACCAATAACACCACTAAATCAGGTACTGGTAAAAAGCAAAAATTTCAGGTCTGACTAAAGGAACATGTAAATAGGATTTATGAAGAACTAAGTCACCACCTCCCCTACCATTTGATTTGTCACTTCTGTAAGTACAGTAAAACTGAAGATACCGGTATTGATTTGGGTACACCATGGAGTTGGATAGAGTTGGAGTGAGCCAGGTTTCTACAATAAAATTTAATTTAAAAAAATGGTTATGAACTGTAGTCAAAAAGTTGTCCAGAAAATGCAATTTATTAGCAATGGATCTTGCAGTGAAAAATATCGTACCACTTGTAACTTTGATGGATCAGTAGCCTAGTAGAAAAGAATAAATTTACCATGTTACTAGAACAATAGAACAAATTGGCCCAGACAGTCTGGGCCTGTACTTCAAAGGGTTCATTACCACCATGAGCTGGCAGTTGGGTCGCTTTCTCCGAATAGTTAAGTTCTCTTCGTGATTTTCTCTTCTTTTAGTTGATTGAAATTGTTTTAAATCTTTTGAATCTGTAAACATTTCCCATTCTTATGTCTTCACTTTTGCATTGAATAAGCAAAGGTCTTTTGTTTTTGTCGTGTTTGTTCTAGATCCAAGACAAACCATGCTTTCTATGTCAGAAGCACAGTGCTGAAGTAGACCTTCTTACATGTTTCTTACTGTAACACAATTTTCCTCAATGCATTTGGCTGGTGAATCAGAGTCACATTCAGGCAAACCTAACAATAACTTTTTCTTAACTTTTCCTATTCTTCTTTTTTATGGGAGAATTGCTTTAGGAATAGGGTAGAATCACTGTTCCCTCTAAAATTTTAACTAGTGCGAATTAGCCCAAACATGGTAATCAAGTCTAACAATTTGCCCAAACAGTTAAAGGGTGTATTTGAAGGTCTGGAAGATTGTTGTTAAAAATAAAAGTTGATATGGTAAAACACTTTCTTTGACACAAAAAAACTTCTGCACTTTCAACTAATTTGCCCATACCGGTAAATCATTATAACAATGTGCGAAAATTGAACAATTTTGCACAAAATTTCTCATTTTTTTCAAATTTTGCTTCTCAGAGGGAACACTGGTTAGAATGATATTCTTTTTTGATTATTGATGAAGACTTGGTAGCCTGCTTAGTCCCTTTCTTTTTCACAACCATAGCTCAGCTTTTTCAGTATTTTCAGTCAATTGCTTTTCATCTTGATCTTCAATGACTACTGTAATTGGAGGATCATTTTGGGTGGAATCAGAGTTTGACATGGGTATAGCTGCTGCCGATCCTTGATTTTTAGAGGCATCGCAGATCGGTGTTGTAATAGTTTAAGATGGGGCAACTTTGGACTGTCGAACTATGGGCGTTATTAGACTCCTGTAGTGTTCCTAGATTTTAGCTTACTACATTATTGGACTCCTGCATTGTTTCTATAAATTTTGTGATGAATTTAGGCTATAGCGGTCTTGGTTCTCGTATAAAATGAGCAACTTATCCAAAGATGCACTGTGCAGGAAGAAAGCTGGGGTGGGGTTGAACCAATGACCTTGCGATTATAACCATCGTATAAACAACATTTGTAACTACTATGCCACACTGCCAACCAGAGATGGGCGTAGTCTCAAAAAATAACTCCGCATCCGCTTTGAGTCCGAAGATTTGGACCTTGGACTCTGAATCAGCTCCATAAAAATTTTAGAATCCAAATCTGCCCCATATCCAACAAATGCAGCCAGACTCTAGATCTGCTCCTGAGTTCGTACATCATTCGGTATATTAATTTTTCGACACTTACATCTTATAAACTTGAATTATGTACTGGTAGTCCGGTACTTCAGGTTATCTTTATTTTTTTGTAAACTTCAAAACATTACTGCCAAAAAAAGCCTTAAAAATGCAAAAAAAAAGGAAGTCCCCACTATTTTTTAAATAATTTAATTGGGACTGAAACATTACCTTTAAACTTTTTTGTCCAAAGTAACCTCATTGCTATGCAAATTTAGTCAGAAATCGAGAAAGGCTTGATTACGATCCAAAACTTGTAGGTAATTGCCAAAAGTCAACAAAAATTTGGCAGGAGACTATGACCAGAAAGAAGTTAATTGATTAGTTGATGATGAATTATTGAAAAGCTGAGACCCAAAGTGTTATGTTGAGGTACTAACAAGAAGCTTTACTGCAGGTGTTAAGATGTAGGCAGTGGCTAAGGTTGCTTGACCATAATTTTCGTTTTCTGAATTCAAAATTACGTGAGAGTCGTGCGACGAGCATGGCTGCGGTTCGCATCGCTTCGGTTCGATTTAGATTTGTGTGACCTGGGGTTAACAATCGGGTTCGTGAAGATAATAATAATAATAACATGTTTTTTGTATACCGATTAAAGTTGTAAACACAATCTTTCTAACCGGTGTTAAAAATTTACTTCACAGTGTAAAATACAGTAAATCAAACAACATAATTCTCTAACAAAAAGTTTTCATACTCTCGAAAAAATGAGTCTTTAAAGCAGTCTTAAATGTAGTTATTGCATCAATACTTCTAATATCATTCGGCAGTTCATTCCACAAAATTGGTGCATAGTTATAAAAACATCTTGAAAAAAATTTTGAGCTGCTAATGGTTGTTTCAGGTAGATATGATTCATTACTGGATCTTAAACTTTCAAGTGAGGCATAAGGATGCAATAAATCAGGAAGATACACAGGCGCAATGTTATGCAAACATTTAAATACTGTCAAACAAACTTTATATTTAAGGCGATATTCAAACGGTAATATATGAGCTTTCAAGTAATACAGAGATACACCTGTGTCCCACTTAAGACCATAAATATAATGCAAACAAGAGTTTATAATCCTACTAATTTTCTTCAACTGGTATTGAGCTAAATTTATAAATTTAGCATTGCAGTAATCAATTTTAGACAAATTCAAACTCTTAACTAACTTTAATTTTACAGTTGTGGATAGATGCTTCTTTAAACAATACAGATAATGCAATTGACGAAAACAATATTTCTTCAAGAATAGAATAGAAAAGAAATAGAATAAAATTGCTTATCACATAACTTTGAATTCAGAAAACGAAAATTTCGGTCACGTAACCTTAGCCACTGCCTAAGATATAACATGTAAAAACATGTCAAAATCTGTCCAAAGTTGCCTCGTCTTATGGTACGATACATGTTCCCTTCTGCTAATAACATCTCTCGAGACCAATTTTTTGAGATCTTTTATTTCTTTGATTTCAGTAGTTGTTTCAATGAGAGCAGGTAATGGTCCAACTAATTCAAGTTTTGTATCATGTTTGTTAACCATACAAACAGGCAGAGGTGGGCACAGCGGCGCTGTTGAGCAGCGCCGCTGTTTTTTCAGCAGCGATAGCGGAAGCGCCGCTGTTTTTTTCTACCAACAGGCAAAGTAGCGACAGCAGCGCTTCTGTGAAGATAATTGACTTGCTGCTGCCGCTACTGCAAAAAAAAGTAGATTTCGAAGACAGTGTATTATGCAGCCATTTGATAATAAAATCGCAACTTAAATGTAGACTCGCTCAGCTTGACATTAATACCATGAAACAAATAAATGAAAACTTAAAGCCAAGTGATAGTGTGAGATTGCCAGCGATGTTCCATTTATTCATTACAACCATTTTCATCGTTCTCATCGCCAGACACTAATCCTGATTGACAGTTGCTGCTTCATAAAGACAACTGCATCTCGCCATCAGAAATCAAACATTTCAGTAATGCCCCCCGCTGGTTTGACTTCTCACTTCTTTGATTCGAGTATCTTGAATTGTTTTCCCTCATTAACACTACGACTACGACCCGTTCAGGAAAAAAAAGTGAAAACATTGTTTTTTCGATGACACAATTAATGTAAAAAAATCACTGATCAGTCTTTGCGATGGTAGACTAAAAATGATATACCGGAACAAAATTACGAAACTTAAGTTAGCTCGAGAATTTTGAACAAATTCAGAACCACTAAAGTAGTAGAAAAATGGTTGTTGATTTTATGCCAAAAGTGGTTAAGACAGTATGGCATAACAACAAGTAGGCCAAGTAAAGTTAAGTCTCATAGATAATTATTATTTAAAGTGATTCATAACAAATCAGTGACGTAGCCTAGAAAATTTTCAAGAGGGCGCAAATTGATTTTACTTTGTGTACTTACCCCCGATTGTGTGTTTTAAAGTATTCAATGGTAGTCATTTTAAATTGGGTGAAAATATTCTCAGTGCAGTAGGCTACGTCATTTTTATGATGCGAGAATTTGCCTTGAGCTCGTTAAATATA
The DNA here is from genome assembly GCA_964006365.1 of Trididemnum miniatum. Lineage (NCBI taxonomy): Eukaryota > Metazoa > Chordata > Ascidiacea > Aplousobranchia > Didemnidae > Trididemnum > Trididemnum miniatum. Next base: position 35,318,435 of record OZ023233.1, read on the forward strand.
ATCATATCGAAAGAAATAGCAAAAGTAAATTGGCTCTTGGTCTCTCCTGCACCCCTCCCCCCAACTTGGCCCCTGATCAGATTTCTGTGAATATGCGTCTATTATCACCAGTATTTGTTTTTCATGAAAATATCATTGACTGAGATAGAGGAAATTTATACTATTGATCAAATGTCCAGGTAGACCGGCCGTTAGCTCAGTTGCAAAGCGCACGCTATCGGTGCGGGAGGTCTGGGGTTCGATTCCCGGGCCGGTCAAATCGACACAGTGTCGCCAACGACTCACCACCGTTGCGACGTTTCTTCGGAGATGTGTTGCCCAGGCGCTAAGCCGCGGAAATGGGCCCCGCAACTCGTTACACGCTTCGGTGTAATACGGCGAGTATAATGAAGATTTGATTTTGATTTGATCAAATGTCCAAACTGCTCATAATTGAGAAATAATCTAGTTGCCGTATTTTCTGGCTGATGAGCCGACTTTTTGAGCTCATAAAGTGTTGTTTTTCCTGGCTTTAACAAAACAACATTTTATGAGCTGAAAGACCAGTTTCAGCTCATGAAGTGTTTTTTTCCTGATTACTAGCCTACCCAATGAGCCAAACAGAAAAATTGTTTTAACTACTTACAGATATACCTTTTTTTCTTTTTACATTGTTTGTTCCACATCATTCTAAACAAAATGTTAAAGGAAGATATAACATGTTAAGCTTAGTTATGCTGCTGGACATGTTGGACCTGATGTGTGTGTTCATTCTTGCGGTTTTATGTTTGTGAGCAGATAGAGTAGGTTTGGAAGTATTAATCTGTATATTAATTTTGTGCAGTAAATCTTGTTTAAATTGAGATATTATGGAACCTGGTTTTGTGTCAATTTTTGGATTTGGGGCTATTGTGATCATTGGTGGGCTGATTATGGCAGCTGTTTCTTTTTTCAGGTAATACGTTTAAAAATTGTATACAGCCACAAAGCAAAATAAAAGTTATAAGCCCTTGTTGTGACAACCACCCTGAACCAGTGGGGTGAGGTGAACAATCACATGTTGGCAACTTTTATCATTTCCTGTTCTTCTAATGGTTAAGGGTTAATGCCGTTACATAAAAAAGGGGGGGGGGGAATTTCTTTCTATTGAATTACTGGTACTGAGGTTTCAGTCAGGCTTATTAGTTTATAGTAAAGAATAAGTGAGTTGATTCCATTGTGCTTTAAGTACGGTAATTCAAAAGTTCTTTATGCCTCTGCAACAATGGAACTGCTAATGCTCTAGTGTTAATGAAAGTAGCCTACACTTTTTTAATAACTGCTTACAGGTTTCTCCTGGAAGCAGCCAAAAATCGTCAACATACTCAACTGGGGCAGTGCTCTCAGACTGCAGCTATCAATTGCACCCTGTGAAACGAATTCTTGTGTAGTTTTGAAGTTTTGAGTTAAGATCCAGACTGAAGCAGCTTATTTAGTCGATGATCTCGTGCTTCATCTATGCATTAAACATTTTTAAAAAAAACTAAGCAATCTCCTAACTTAGAAAAAATTTATCATCCTTGGTTCCTTATCAAATAATAGAATTTTTGAATAAGGACCTGAGGATCAGGGGTGGGCCTAAGTGAGCTTTGTTTTCTCAAGTTGCAAAAAGTAATTCTTTTGAAGAAAAAGTCTCTATTGCGTACCGCTTTCTTTTTTGGAACAGAAAAAACAAGTAATTTGCATCCTTTTGTTTTCTGTCAAAATGAAATTTTTTGTTGAATGCTAGCTGTTTATTACTGGGCTAATATGCATTTTCAGCAGAAAGAAAATGACAGCGATTAATCATTTTTGCGTTGGTTGTGTAGAGTGCTAAGGGGAGTCAGTTAAGCGCAATGGTAATACATTATGGCAGGTTGTGGACACAGCGGCATGATTCTCATTACAACCCATGTTTATTTACAAAAATTTGATTCAATTGATATTTTAACAAATTATTTCCTCTCCCCCCTGCTTTTCTGGCGATTTAGTCAGTGGTCATGCTCAAGTTCAATAGTATTTTAAACAGGGATTCCATTGTTTAATGATTTTTTTTAAATCTGCACTTTCGTCGTCGTTTGGCGGGGCATCTCTTCCAAGACAGATGAAAGGACCAAGGCCGAGGGTTTATCCTTTTACCACCCTGGCCACCAAACTGCTTGGGTCAGATGCTGACTGTAAGGGACTTCAGCCAGCATCTTGTTTCGTCATCCAAAACCATTAGACCAAACATACCTCGGGGTGCTCGATGTATGGGACACTGTGAGATGATGTGATCTGCGGTTTGTTCACTGGCACCACACTCACAATTCGCTAGAGGAGCGAGACCCCATTTGTACATGGACGAACAGAAACGTCCAACACCAGAACGCAGACGGTTGAGCTTGACCCAGGCTGCCCTGGGCAGACCCATACCCAAGGGTCTGGAGCTAGCCTTGGGAATGAAAGCGTGGAGTGACAATGCGTTGGCAGAGTACTCCATTTCGTGTTCGTCCATTCGGCTGCACGGACATCCATCTCAGAAAGACTGTCTAGTAATTTCCGAGCAGCAGGTACAAATGAGCGTCTAGATTTCAATCTCTCCCTACATACGTCCTGTGACTCATGAAACTGGCCATGTAAAATGTGGTCAGGGTCCAGGGAGCTGCGGTTGGCTAGGGAGAGTGTCACTCCTTGGCGGCGAAGCTCAGCTGGCTGGATGCCTGAAAGAACCGGAAGGTAGACCGATGGAGTGGGACGCAGGCACCCAGTGACAATGCGCAAGGCGTCATTTATTACACTGTCGATAAGCCGTATGTGCACGCTGCGGCACCAGACTGGTGCGCAGTACTCGCCAGTCGAGTAGACCAGAGACAGGGCAGCTGTGCATAATGTCTTAGCGCTAGCACCCCAACCTGTTCCGACAAGTCGCCTCAACAGTGAGACGCGAGCACTTAACTTCTTACGCAATGCTTCCAGGTGAGGACGATAAGTGAGCGATCTGTCCAGTTTGACCCCAAGATAAGTGGGAACTGGACAGAAAGGTAAGGTCTTACCGATGTTACAGACCTTAAGCTCACACTTAGCCTCTCGATTGTGGAGGTGAAAGGCCGTCGTCACCGTTTTAGTGTGGCTAAGCTTCAATCGCCAGGTCTGGAGATATTCCGAGAGTGTAGTCATGTCCTGGCTTAGAGTCCTTTCCAACTCCTTCCATTCTCCAGATGTATGAAGTATCGCCAGGTCGTCGGCATAGGCGAACTTCTTGGAGGTTATGGAGGGGATATCATATGTATAGATGTTGAAAAGGAGGGGGGCCAGGACCGATCCCTGGGGGACGCCATTTCTCAGGCGTCGTAACCTGCTAGGCTTGCTGTCGCCAGTTGTAAGGGTGAAGCTTCTGTTACGGATCAGCTCCATAATCATACGAACCATGTGCTTGTCCGGCAGAAGCCGCAACAGCTTGCAGGTGAGGCCACGGTGCCAGACAGTGTCATAGGCAGCTGTCAGGTCGATAAAGTCGGCACCGGCCTTCTTTTTCGCTTCGAATGCATTCTCAATGCTTTGCGTGAGCAAAGTGACTTGATCCACAGTGGATCTTCCGCGTCGAAAACCCGCCTGTTCCCGTGGGAGCAGAGGGTCAATAAGAGGTTCGACGCGGGCGTAGATAAGTCGCTCGAGAATCTTGTAGGGAACACAGAGCAAGGAGATCGGACGATAGCTCCTTGGGTCCTCTACAGGTTTCGAAGGCTTTGGGATCGCTACTACTAGCGCTCTTCTCCAGATCTTAGGAATTTTGAGGTGGTGCAGGCAGGAAGATAGGAAGCCACGTAGCCAAGATTTTAAGCTGGCTCCAGCATGGATTATCAGCTCTGGACAAATGGAATCAGGTCCAGGTGCTTTGCCTGGTTTTAAATGTTGGAGGGCAGCAGCGAACTCCCGATGGGAAAAACTCCCGTAGACATTCGCAGGATGTAATGGCTCAGCCCTCCAAAGGTCAGACACTTCCTGTAAAACGAGCCGAGATGAGCGTCGATTCACACCTTCGTATTTCCCGTTTTTAACCAGCTGAGAAGCAATAGCATCAGCTGAAACGGGACATTGACGAGGGACTGTCGTGACCTACCAGTCAAGTTGTTTATAGTATTCCATGCCAGCCGGCTGGAGTGCGAAAAGTCAATGTTGCGGACCGTCTCTGACCAGCGATTTCTCCGCTTCCCGTCGAGCCTTGTGAGTAGGGCTGTGGCAGCCCTATCCGAATCAGGGCCCCCAGGTGACTGCAGGAAATGCTGATAGAGGTCTTCACACTCCGCATCCCAGCAAGGTATGTGGTTTGATCGTCGACCACGAGGGATGCATTTCTTCGCCGCAGTGCTTATTACCTTGCAAAAGCACTGGTAAACCTGATCGATGTTTTGAGATTCAGGTGGCGGTAAACTCTTGGCCAGTTTGTTGGTTAGGTTAGAATAGTGGTCCCAGTTGGCCTTGCGGAAGTTCCATCGCTTTACTGGCTTGCTCAGTTTTGGATGAGCAAGTTTGGGTGGACTTATAAGCGAGGGTCGGTGTTGTGACCTTGGGAACTTTCCTAAGATACGTCTGTCAGGTAAGCGACTGTCCAAATCGACACTGGCAAATGCAAGATCTGGGTTGGTGTCTGTTTTCCAGCGGCCAGAATGGAAACTGGCGGCCTCCTTGGGGTTATATAGCAGGGTGAAGTTGTTGGCACTGGCCCAGCCAGCCAGGCATTCACCATCTGGATTGTTATTATTATAGCCCCAGTCAACATGGTGGCAGTTGAAGTCGCCAGCATAGAGGCAGGAATGGGGGAATGCTGGAAGATCAGATGCTTGCATCCATGTTGGAGGGGGTTTGTAGACGTTGATTATTTTATAGTTATCAACATCCACGCACACCCACTCGATCTTCGATGTTGGTGGGGACTGGTCGATTAGGATCCACTTCAGACGCTCATGGACAAACGTAGCAAGACCATGCTTCCTGCTCAAGGAAAACCCAGCTAGATGGTAGCTCGGAAGATCTAACCTTTCTACCGAGGTGCAATGTGTTTCCTGTAAGAGGATGACAAGTGCCTCACACTGTAACGCAAGATGATGCAACATGCTCATCTTGCTAGCAGTGAGGCCTTCGATGTTCAGTTGGAGAATGCTGGGCCTTTGGAACTTGTTGACGGTGCGCCGAAGATGCGCATCGCCCCGTCCTGAAAAGGACGTTTGCCGCTGCCCAGCTTGAACATCGTTAGGTGTCTCGCCGTTAAGGCAGATTCGGTTTCTGTCAGCCAGATTAAATAGCGTAGACAGAGTAACGCTCCGGGCTACGGGAAAGCATCTGCCATCCGGAGAAAGAAGCGAAAAAGAATCTGCACTTTGAAAAGGCGGGACTGGTCCTCCTAATCTCCCCCCTGGTTGCGCTGGGAACCCCTTCCAAATCCTTAGTTGCTTGACATCACCCAATGTCAGAAGAACAGGCATTTGTGCTATGAAAAAGGTTGTGGACGGCTGTTTCCACACTGGTAGTTTATTGTTCACTCCACCCCACCAGTGTTGGTTCCACAAATCTAAAAAGGAGTTTGTCCACTTCGTTGATCTTGGTTTTATTTACCAGCTTAGATGGCCGAGTGGTAAGAGCGTACAAAAAGTTGGTATTTGCAGCTTCCTGTTTGACGCTTAAATTGAAGGGATGGTGTGGAGAACAAGCCGGCAAGTTTGCTTGTTGTGCCGTTGGGAAGGACACTTCATGGGATTCCCCCATCTTGGTGTAGTAGACAGGTGGCTGGCAACTCCTAAGCGAGCTCGTTACATCGCTTTGATCACTTTCTCGTAATGGAAGGATAAATATTGTGACAAAATACAAAAAAATTTTTTTTTCAGTGCAATGTGCATTTTCAAATTAGCTAACATGAAAGCCTGCTCTGAACATGGGGAAAAAGCAGCAAGTGCTTAGAACGGCTTGCCTTGCTCCACTTTGTGCTAAAAGTACATTCAAAATGCCAGTTGCCATGGCACAGTGAGAATAATTGATTGATTGAATTAAGTTTTACAGTAGTGCATTCCTGAATATGTTCTTGCCAGCTGAAACAGATGTGATTTATCTTTCTATGTGGACCTGCTTTAGGCCTGGGCCAGAAGGAAAATGCAATCCCATTATTGATTACTTAGTGGATAGAACTCTGCCTTCTGGCTAGGGATGTGCCAGATAGTCGGATACTGGATAGTAGCACTAAGCCAAAATTAATATTTTAATGGTTTTTGTACTCGCTATCGTCTTGCTCGACTAGCGAGCCATTAAACTAATTGCATGAGATCATGTGACATACAGCAAACTTCCAAAAGCTTTGCATCATTAAAAATGGATTTCATTACTCTATCTAAGTTGGCCGAATCGGCAACGTGGTGGAGCGGTAGGAGCTCAGTTGATAAAATGACCATCTTACTGATCTCTTTTGATTCAACTTCAATCCACGATCTACTGTACGTTTGTGTGGCAACACGTTTTCAATGCTGGGCTTTATTTTTTTGGTTAAGAAGAATTGTGTAAAAAGTGTGATTTTGGTCAAGAGCGTGCTGAAAGTCGGATACCAAGTCGGTCGGCCACCATAGACGTCTGATCGGCGGGAGCAGGAACAGTGTTTCTTCAGGTTTAATACCAAAGGGGGTGGCATATATCTGGCCTAAGGGGTATTTTCATTATTACATCAAAAGTTGACTGCATGCACAATAGGGTGGGCCGTTTTTTACTTTTTTTTTCAAAGTTAAGATGGCTAGTGACGAAAAGTGGCACACCCATGAGAAAATGAGGTGTGCAAAATTTGAGCGAATTCGGGGGTGCTTTTCTGCTCCCGCCGGGGGGGTGAAAATGGAAATTTTTGAAAAAAAGCGCATAATTTTGGAGATATTTTTAAGCAAAGTAAATTAAAAAATTTAAATGTGGCTAGTGAAAATATTGGAGTTCAAGGTCCCTAGAACACGTTATTGCAGTTTTTTTGGGTTTGCTCAAGATCTACTGCTCCCGCTTTTTGATCAAGTTTGCTCAATTTTTGCAAAATAATTGCAAAATAAGAATAAGAATAAAAATTGCAAAATAAGAATAAAATTTTCAAGAAGGAGTGAACATTTTTTAACACATGAACACAAAACGAAGTGGAAAATAGTACTTATATCACATTACATGGTGTTCAAGTTTCCCTTGCATAAAACAATCAATATTGGTTCATATAATTGTTGCTTCAAGCAAAGTCTTTTTTTGATTCAAAGTGGGGGATCTTTTTTCTTGATTGCAACGTTGCAGTAATATAACCATCTCTTTCTGAAGAGCTCACAACGCAAGCAGAGGCTTCAGTCACAAGTTTTACTGCTCTTTCTACAGCGTGTGTGTGGCAACTGGCAAGGAAACATGGGGAAAAGTTCTTGTGGCAACATTCTTGATTTTATATGATTTTCTATCACAACATTTGAAATTCTTTTCAGTACAGGAGGCTCGCTAATTGCAGTGCAATGCCAGTCAATCATTTCATAGTATTTTTGGGAGTTAAGCAGCAACTTTGGCACAATAAAAGTACGCCTCTTTGTTGTGGCTGATATACGAGTTTTTAAAACTCGTCTCCATCCCAACTCACGCACATGCTCCTCATCATCGAACAACATCGCAATCAAAATGTTTTCGGGGTGGGCAAAAAATGCATTTCTCTGTAAGACTTTGTTTACAACATCGCGAACCCTTTTAGTCAAGTTTCGAGAGAAATTTAATAGTTTGAAAAAGTGCCTAGCACCCTCTGTAAAATTGCTGTGCTTCTTTACACTGAACCACACAGGGATATAAACATTCATGATGTATTGCACCAAATCTGTGAGCACAGAAGATGGCTGAGAAGTAGCAACGTATAGTCGAAGGGTTCTGCTTGCTGTTGTCAACCATCGTGAGTGGTTAATAGGCCCAGGTTTTTGCAATGCCAAATGGGTAGGAACTGACCCATTTCTTAAACTGTTAAACATGCTAAGGAGATATTTTTGATCCCAGCTAAGATCACTTTCATCAATAGTTATTTTTGTTGCGCTCACTGCTTTAAAATCCACAATATCCAATTCTTCGCAGCAGGCTAATCGTTTTCCAACCAGACCAGCAAAGTTTTCGGGACCGCTTGTACCACCATCTAGTTCTTTCATGAGATGTCGCAAAGGCAATTCGTTTGTATGCAATAGACAAATTATATATCCATTGCAAAGGCTTATCCAAATGCTCTTCTAGGAGTTTGATAACACCGCCATTCCGGCCGGTATTCACAGCGGTTTCATCACATCCTATTGCTGTAACTTCACCAATGCTTATCTCCTTTGAATCAAGATGAGCAATCATACCATTAAATATAGACTGACTCGACCCGGAAGCAGCTGTGAAATGACCGACGTATTGAGACTGTGGTTCATTAAGGAGTGTTATGTGCTCTTCCACGACTGTACGTTGGTGCAGTCTTCCATCAATTTCTTTTTGGCTAAGGGTTTGGTCTCTTCTTCCGTCAAAATACAAACTCTTTAGATGAAGAGCGGTATTGCTTGAAGCCAGATTGTTCGTTCTAGCCTTCTTTCTTGCTCTTTGAACTTTGTTCTTATCAATAACTGATGTTGCGTCTTTTTTTGTAATAACGCCGGCATCCTGTAATACAGATGATGCAAGAAATGCTGCAGCTCGGTGCGAAACTCCTGTGCGATCGCAAGCTTCAACGAGAGCAGATATGTCAAGAACATTCCGTTTTTTTCTTTTTGCTTGTGGAGACATTCCATGATCATCGTACTCTTCACCACTGCTCTCTTCGCTTTCGCTAGCACTTGGTACTTCATCGATGCTTGTTTCTGCAAAAGTTTCATCAGCAGTAGATGGGCAAAGGTACTGCTTTGCTCTTGTTATTTTTCTTTCGTTTCGTTTCTGATTTGCTCTCGTTGTTGCTTTATCCACTCTATCAATTGCCATGCAACGACTTGATCTTTGATCACTTAAAAAAGCACGCTCAGCAAGAGAAACTTGATTTTCTTGTTTGCAATTGCAAAGTTTGAAGTCCGAACATTTGCATGCACTGATGTCAAATAAAGTCTTTTGGGCCGAATCTTGCATTGTCTTTAACTTGTTTTTATAATTTTTGCTACCTTTAGATTTAGACTTTAACAAATTATTCATTTTCGTTCGATACTGACGCAACATGCTAGTTATTCTCTTTCTTGAAAGATGTGGTGTGGAAGCATATTTCCATAAATTCTCCAACTGTATGACAACGACAGTAGCAATTGCTTTTAAGGACGGCTCTCTTCCTTGTTTCATGTCCAGTCTCACGTATTGGTAGTATTTCATCACATCTTCGTAGGTGGGCAAAACTCTCCAGCTAATTTCCTTTGGATAGCCAAAAATTGGGCATTCAGCAGAACTTCTGGTACCGCTTACGTTACTCATAGTCAAAATTGGATAATTTAAAAGTATCAGTACCGGTACGCATATGGAATTAAATATTGCTAATCACATAATATCCTGCAAAAATATACCGTATTATATTATTCCTAAGTTAGCTTTGTTAAGCTTAAAACTAAGCCTAGGTTTGAATAACAGTGTAAAACTATATGTACCTATTACTGTAGCAAAGAAGAGAGGCTTTTGCTCAAAATTTACCTGGCAATTTTCCACAAAGTTGAGCTAATAGCGACATTGGTTTAAATTTTGTACTCAGCTGGTAAACTGCTTTCATAATACTGACTTAACTGACCACTCACTTATAACAAACAACCACAAGAAGTAACACATTCGCTTAAAATCAACAAATTGCCTAATCATTGCTTATTTTTTGACAGGTTGTCTACTATTAAAACAAACTCCCATGATTTCTATGTCAGCGCTGTTAGACATCAAGGCAATATTATGGCATAGTTAAATGAATGTTTTTAGGCATTTTAACAGTAGTTAAAATAGTATAATAGACTGATATTGTAATATAGTGAGCTTATATACGGGCAGCAAAACATAATCTTATTGAATAAAAACTACTATTGAAAATAATAGCTGCTTTGGTACACTATAATTATGGGATGAGAATAACTGAAGGAGGAAAAACAATGCCAAAGTTATACTCATCATTGGAATAACTGAAACATTTCGACAACATAGATGCAGCTGTCATCACGATCATCAGCAGTGTAATATACATCAGCAGTGTAGATTCAGCCGTCGTCATCAGTTATTCCAATAAAGATTATTACTTTGGCTTTGTTTATCCTTCAAGCTGCTATATTTTCTTTTTTTATACCTGAAATTAGCAAAAATTGAGCAAAAGTGATCGAAAAGCGGGAGCAGTAGATCTTGAGCAAACCCAAAAAAACTGCAATAACGTGTTCTAGGGACCTTGAACTCCAATATTTTCACTAGCCACATTTAAATTTTTTAATTTACTTTGCTTAAAAATATCTCCAAAATTATGCGCTTTTTTTCAAAAATTTCCATTTTCACCCCCCCGGCGGGAGCAGAAAAGCACCCCCGAATTCGCTCAAATTTTGCACACCTCATTTTCTCATGGGTGTGCCACTTTTCGTCACTAGCCATCTTAACTTTGAAAAAAAAAGTAAAAAACGGCCCACCCTAATGCACAATGCACAGTAGTTGTAACAGTTCCAAAATGTAACAGCGCAAAATCTCAGCATTGTTTTGACGAAATTTTGTGCTCATGCTATGTATAAAGCGAAAAAAAAACTCCTATCAAACATGTGACCAGCGTCAGCAGCGTGATTTTACGAGTAAAGCAATCGAGTGAACAATCGCCACACATTGTGTTGATTTTTGTGGTTTTGCACTTGTGAGCAATAATTTGTGATACCCATCGAAAAGCAAACTTCAAAAAAGATCAAATTTTTATTATACTCGCAGTATTATGCAGAAGCATGTTACGCAGAGTTGTGAACAGGCTGAAATTTTAGGCCTTAACTCGTCCCGAATTCGAAAATACAAGCCCAACTCAAATAAATGTTTCAAGCTCGATTTGGGCCCGACTAAAGCTCGAAATATAACAATTTTCTAATAAAGTAACAAAAAGATAAGTTTGATCGCAAATTCAATACCGCGCTGTAAACTGACAGAAACAATAATGCAACTTAACATATATTACTTGATTTACTTGACACATTCTTACTTGACTCTTTCTTACTTGACAAAACGACTATGTTACAAAGTGTAAGACCATGTTCAGGCCCGAACTAAGCTCCATATATTTTTCAAACTTCGGCCCGAATTCAATCTGACTTAAAAACGGCTCGACTTACAACTCTGGTGTAACGAGTGGCGTAGCCCATTTCTGCGCCCATGCAACACAATCTCGAATATCGAAAAAAAGGCGCAACGGTGGCGAGCCTCCCACACCAATAGCGATGTCTTTAACCACTTCGCTAAGCGGTTGGTAAAAAGCAAATTTAAATTTGAATTTTCGCATGTTTAAAAGCTACTAAAAAACGCATGGTTTCATTTGTAGTTACTCTACCACAACATTTCTGCAAAAAATCGATCCTGCTGTAAATCTGTAATGATTGGTAGATTACATTAAACTCTAATACAAATAGGCGATTGATGAACTAAGGACCTTGAATTACAGACTTCAACTTGCATATCGTTACAAAACCGCACAACATTCAAAAGCAGAAATCATCCATTACAATGCTACTGGTACCTTAAAATGTTGTTTTTTGAACGTAGTAAACAACCTTTCTACCAAAATTCTCTCTCCATGCTGTTTGCCTTCGAGAAAGCAATGGCGTCTATGTCCGTCGCTCATTGCATTCTTTTTTTTTTTCGTTTTGAACAAAAGACGAACATGCCAGTTGTAGGACAGAAGATAGGCTTGTAAATGCAAATTATTTGCATGGTCTTTAGGGATAAAAAGCGTTATTGGTCCCCGAACCTATACCGTCTTGGTTTAAAGCCGATTGCTTGTTTGTTCGTTTAGTTGCATATTTATCCTCCTATCACGACAAAGCGATCAATGCGCTATACAAGCTCGCTGAGGAGTTGCCAACCATCTGTCTACCACACCAAGATGGGGAATCCACTAAGTGCCTTTCCCAATGGCACTACAAGTAAACTGGCCAGCTTGTTTTCCATACTGTCCCTTTAATGCTGAGCGTCAAGCAGGGAAGCTGTGAATAACAATTTAAAGTCATTGGTTTGACCCGACTCGGAATCAAACCCGAGTCTACAGCTCAAGAGACGGATGCTGTATACCACTTGGACATCTCAGCTGTTAAGTTGTTTTCTCCTGATTGATTAATGATTACTGCCTTGCTGCTACACTATCAAAGTGGCTTTCCTGATGACAAAATTCACAGCACCAAAGGAAAAAAAAGCTTGTAAACTAAATTTGAATCCATTTGATATAAAAAATTACCAACGTAATCTAAGGTTTGGACTCGGTTGTGCTTTTGTAGAGAGCCTAAGGGTCATTCCATGTCAAATGAACCAAAAATAATGGAAAAGTTAACCCACCATCTCAGATTTTGACCAAATTTGGTGTGCAGAAAGAACTTTTTATGCTGATTTCAGCAAACTAAATTTTTTTGAAATCAGTTGACGTTTCACAAAGTTATTGGCTATACAAAATTACCACTTTTTGTGGTCAGTGAAGCGTAACGACTAATAAGAAGATCATCATCTAAGTTTAAATCTAAATTATTCTAACAGTAATTATTTAATTGTTGCAAAAACATAAACATAGGTTGTCTCAAGTATCTTATTTTTAATTGTGAAGAAAAATTGCAAAAACCCCATACACTTACCCCAATTATTGGGTGAAAAAAATGGGTAGTCATCAAAATCACTCGTGCATAACAAAAATTTTGATTGCTAATTGTTCGACGAGCACACATGCTATTGACAAGTGTAATACTTCATTTGAAAGCTCTTGTTGAGGAGATCTTGGTTCTAGAATATCTTCATTGTTTATTTTGTTTCTATCAAACAAATGTCGCACAAAATGTTTGCCTATTTTTAACCTGGTAAACTTTAAGTTATTCTAGAAAGACAATTTAATCATACTTTTTTTGATATTTTCAGGCGTGTTTCACAAACAACTACAGTAATTATCCAATTTGAAATTTATTATTGAACAAGTGCTAATCGTAAAATGCAGAAGTGCTGTGTTGGTATTATTTTAAACACTGAATGTCATTTAAAAGCCTATCCATCTCAAAAACAAGCTGTATTGTCAGTCTAAATCCGTTGAAACAATTTAGGGGGGTATGATAGGGGGTTGGGGGTGCACAATGCATGTTCAGGTTGTTCATATGAAACTAATCGATAATTTGTAATGGCTTTCGCTATTGTGATCTAATGCTATAATGAAAGTAAGTGTCATGTGTTTGATATGGAAGAGGGAGATGGTTTGTCTGACTCAATAGATCTAGCGTGGATATTGCTCTTAGACAGAAAATTGTTGGCATGGTGTTTGCATGTCCCAACCACATGATATAAAATTCCTGCCCCAAATTTTGTCATACTGCAAAACTTAATTATTTTCTGATTCTTGGTAATAATGTAGTAGCAGAAGTAGTGTTTAAATTTAATCCATTTCTAAACTTTTGGATTACTAAAGTACTCTTGATCATTTTTTTTTGAGCATGGGAACTGCAGTCCTTAACATTTTTGTACCATTGTTAATTTGAAATTTGGGAAATTGAAAAATTAGAGTTCAACTGCTTAATGCCTTAATCACAAACTACACATAATTGTTCATTTTGCAGCGCCGTTGACTGGTTGGTTTTTAGAAAATCGCTCTGCTAGAAAATAAAATCAAAATTAATTAAATTAGTAGTAGCGTACTTCAGGAGTGAATCCAGAAAGTCTTGGAGGGGGATGTAATTTTGAATTAGGTTGAATGTTAACTAAATGCAGAGACATTAAGGCGTTTAGACCTGGAAACGGACGTAAATAAGCCTTTTGAAAATGTTTAATGTCAGGGGCGTATTCAGAATTTTTTTCAGAGAGGGGGCATCAAATTTCGTCATTTTTTTAAGCGTATTTTTTTTCAGCAGAGTTAATTTTTAGCAACTTAATTACTTAAGTAACAAAAACGGTTGTTGGGAGTCTGGGAGCATACTCCCCCAGAAAATTTTTGAAAATTTACATACTGTGATGGCCATTTTAGTGCTGTTTGAACAATTTTCAGGCAAATTTTGTTCATATTTTTGGCCCCTAATTTTAAGTGCTTTACCAAATATGATGCATTTTGTTCGCACAGTTTTGATTATGTGTGCTTAAAGCGACTCAGGCATATTATTATGAATAAGTTCAAAATTATGAAAGAATTTTGTTCATCCAAAGCATTGTTGAAAATGGCTGGTGGGGGGGAATGTATCCTCCACACCCCCCCTAGATCCGCCCCTGGCCTACTTGGTTTGCCATCATAGGTGCGCCCCAACGGTGGAGGGTTCCTGAGCGCACTTCTCTATGAATGTAACACAAACTTAATGGTCTGTTACGCAGCAATAGTACAGTAAGCTATTGGTTAAACATATTCTCAATCGCTGCGCCATGGCAGCCTCAATTGCCATGTGGTAGCAGCATAGACACGCAAGGGGAACGGTGCCATGGCCCTCTAATGAGCTGCTGAAACCTAACTGTAAGTCTACAGTTACTTTAATAGTGGCCTCCTTTCATTTGTTTTAGCCCAGTTCCTGCTTTTAGACATGGACTACTAAAATTTTTCTGCAGTGACTGCATTCACTGCTGGTGCTGGTATGTCCTTTTTCCATAAAAAAGTGCTAAAATGAATATTTTTTTTTGTGATAACCGTAAAAAACTGTTAGTGGTTGGGGGCAGAGTCCCCAGCCCTGTGGTTGCGGTCGTGCACGTCGCGGATCATTGCTATGAAAACATTTATTAGATTGAAGTAGTTTCAGAAGTGCAGCTATGTAAACATTTTTAATGCAGAAAAGTTATGTTATGGGCACATGCAGCTTTTCACTCGAACCTCGTTTTCACGCGGAAAAAGTTAGTTTTGCAAGCGAAGTAGTTTTAGAAGATAATTGTTTTGAAACTTTTAAATCTCCAGACTCCACATACTGAATTTTGCAAAATACGAATCTCTTCTCTTCGTAAAATAAAAACTTTGGACATACAAAAGCAAAGCATCCTTTGGGGTATGTAAGGGGCAAAGCCCCCCCAGACATAGAAACGTGTTTTTGAAAATCCTCGCCGATTTTCTCCAGCCATTTGCATCACTGATATAAGCGCATTCGCACAGCATCAAACACTTTGGCTTCAGCATCCCTTTCAAGTAGCGGTGCGAAGATGTAATAGCATGCAAAGAAGCACTCGCAGAAAAACTATTTCATAATACTGAGCAGTATTAGCATTTCCAAACACACGAGGTAATAGTGAGGAATAGGAAGGTTTTTTCATGTAAGTGACAGCAAAACCTTTAAGCATTACAAAACATGTATTACCGGAGACATTTAAAACGTGTGTTGTTGATGAGTTTTTTGTGACAACATTTGTGATGATCAACTTTTGCTTCTAGTATGAAAGAAACCAATTATGAATCTGTCATGGAGAAAAAAAGACGAGAAATTGGAATTTCAACAAAAGTGAAAGCACAGAAACATAAACGTGAACAATCTAAAAAAAAGCCTGAAATCAAAAAGAAAAAGGGTATATATGTAAACTTTTTTGTAAACTTGTTTTGACTTATCAAATCAAATCTCCAATATACTTATGGTATTTTGTCAAAGTTTGAAACAAGTGATGGGGGTGATCTCTGCAGCTTAGCACCTAGGCAACACAGCTTTGACAAGACATTCCATCAATTGATGACATTGTGTCCAATTTGACCTGCCCAGAAATCAAAACCAAATCTTCCTGTGTTGATGATGATGTCTTTTGACCACTACGCAAGATATTTTTTATGCTGTGTTTCAACGAAGATAATGTGTTTCTGTTAAGGAAAGAGTCATAAGAATTTGACCATTTTTAAGTATGGTGCCGGTATATTAACCAGTATGCGACTTTTCAGCGTGACCGATTCGACGTCAGGCAACTTGGCGTGACCAATTTGTCGTTGAGACGACTTGACGTTGGGACGACTCACTGTTAGGCCATCTCGGTGTTGAGACGATTCGGCATGGAAAGCTGTGATTTGTGTGCAGACGTAATTATGGCGCTTAGTGCTAGAATGTGCAAAAAGATGTAATCATCACGTTTTAGATGTGCTAAAAGTAAACAATAAACGACTTTATATCTACGGCATCATAAAAGTTTTGCGAGATATTATTTTAAAGAGGTTTAAAATTGTTCAACTTAAGTTTTTCCAAAAAGTGGTGAGAAAATTGTTTTACAACTTTAAGTATTTGATTTCGTTTTGTAACATGAAATACAATTGCGCGTTTAGCAAGCAATTAGTAAATGCTGTGACTGCTTTTTGATTTTCATTTTTTCATCAATTGTAGCAAAAAATGTGTATTAGCTGAACGTAAAAAATATTAAATAAACACAAGAAATTTTTGTTGATGAAAAATGTACCCACGTAAAGATAAAGGCCTCGGCTTGGTTGGCTGTGGCTTATTGAAGAAATCCAAATCGGAAGCAAACTACTTGATTATTATGCGAGAGGTACACAGCATTTAATTTTAATTGCCAACAGATGGTTTCTCACCTACCAAGCATACAACCAAGCCAAGGCATTGACCTTTATGCGGATATATTTTTCGTGAACAAAAATTTCTCGTGTTTACTTAATCTCTTTTTACATTCAGCTAATACGCATTTTTTGCAGCATATTGATCTAAAAATGAAAATTGAAGTGCAGTCGCAGCACTTATTAATTGTTTGTTAAACGCGCAATTGCATTTCATATTATAAATCGAAATCAAATACTAAAAGTTGTAAAACATTTTTCTCACCACTTTTTGGTTTAACATATGTTGAACAATTTTGAACCTCCTTAAAACAATATCTCGCAAAACTTTTATAATGTCGCTGTTTATTGCTTATTTTTATACCTTCTCAAACGTGATGATTGCATCTTTTCGCACATTTGAACTGGTAGCTGAGAGGGTTTAGCTGTTCCCATCTAGGTACCAATAACCGAACATATCGCGATCTACTACGCCACAAACCATCGGTTAAAAGCGATTTCTGCTGGGTCTGCTTGGTTGCGTTTGGTGGTAATGGGAGCCCAAAGACCTCAAGAAACTTGCAAAACATTTTCTGTTAGTGACTTAATATTGCGTGAATGTGATTTTGTTAACAAGTATGTCTGCTAGCTACTTTCTTATCACTTTTGGTGTTCTGACATAATGCAAAGATATATGCGCAAAATAGACTTATTAAGGAAGTATTAGCCTAAAAACTGAAAAAGCACAGTAAGGAAACGAAAGCAAGAAGAACTACAGTAATTCACTAGTTCGTAAGCATGAAGGCAATTAAGCAGTAGAAGCCTCTAGAAAATACAAAATTTTGGCTTTTGCTGCGGCTTAACTTTTGCTGCTGATTTGAATGTACTTTTCAGTATTTTTTATGCTTCCTTTTTGCTGTCACTGCTTTAAGATGAATCTTCCTCGTCTGTGACAATTAAGGCAGCGTCAGAGACATCGTGCTCAAGATTTTGAGCTTCACCTTCAAAAGTAGATAAGTTTGGTTCCTTGGTTTCACCAAGCAAACGCAGTGGAAGATAATGACGGTTCTGAATGCCACTCCGGTATGAGGCAACCATTTCGAGCCATCCATCCATATTTTAAGGAATCAATATTAAGGCCTGGAAACAGAGTGTCAGCATGTCCCCAAATTCTGCTGACGTAAAGTGATCTAAATTTTTTTAGCACTTTTTGCACAAGAAGGTAGTAATGCGCAGTCGACTCTTTTCACATTGGCCATCGAGTTTTTTCACAAAAATATGAAACAAATGATGCATATTCTCGTTGTTTATTTTTCTTCACAAAAAAACTTTTCAGCCAAGCCACCGTTTTCATACGCAAACACCATTAACAAATGCAGCACAAACTTTTAGGGTCTTGTGGTTACAAGTAAAAACTTAGTACTATCAAATATAAAAAAATAAGCTGTCTTCATTGCTGTACCTGCTATTCAGTAATGCATTAGCTTGTTGAACAGAGAAATAGGTATCCATCTGGTTATTTTGTACTATATTATCATCAATGTCATTATCAGAGTCAAAGCAATTTGTAGCATCTAGCAGTATATTGTTAAGTTCATCAGCAGATGGCAGTGGTACTTTCAGCACAGGGTTTGAAAATAGGTCAGTAAATTCTGTAGCAGTAAGTGAAAAAAAGGGCAAGATCTCAGCAGCACATGAGATACAAAGCCAATTATTATAAAGATAATTTAAAGTTTGCATTTGTATTGGGAGTCTTCTTCAAGAGATTGGTACATTTTAGGTGATAACTGACTCTGCATACACAACATGAATCATGCTTTTGTCTTTTTGAGATGAAGTTATTGCAAAAATTACAGTCAATTGGATATTTGCGCACTTTGTACATATATACATACACAATTTACACAAAAGATAACAAAAATAATGTAACAAGGCACAAGTATAAAATAAGAAAATATTCAGATAAGTTGCTGGTGCTTGGCTTTCTCAAGAAAAAAAAAAAGCTGGTGTTTGGGCAGGGCCTGAGGATATTAAGTTAGGGAATTATAGAGTTAGATTTCAAATACAGGAGAAAAAAAAAAGAATATTGTATCATGGTTTTAGCACTGGGTACCGGTACAAAAGGAGAATGTATACTTGGGCCAACACCTGCAGCAATGGGAGTTTAAGGCTTCGAAATTTTTTCTATATCATAAAAATCATTAATTACTTGCCTGTGGTTATTGTGGTAGCAGTATACTATACCATTATTAGTCCAGACGTTGCGGAAGCCGAATTCATCTTTTGCATTTTTTACCAATCGAAGTCGTCGTCTAGTGAGGGATTCAATGATGGAAATCTTCTCCGAGTTGTTGTCATCTTTGAGCTAATACTTGTTGCTGTAAACCAGGTCACGAATTGATCTTCGAACAAACTTGACGATAATAGGAGGTGGTCGATTGTTTCTGCAATGAAGAACATGGCAGGTGTCAATGTCCAAGGGTTTAATTTTATAGACCAGTTTTAGTCTAGTATTTAATTTATTAATAACAAAATCCTGAAGGCCAAAGTAATTCCGGTCTGTTGGGACATTGTGGGATCCATGTAGTATCAGGCAGTTGCGGCGGCCATACTGCTCCAGGTCATCCAATTCTCGTTCTGTCTGTTGCAGGCCCTTGCTAGCTCCTCTACGATGCCCTCTAGCCTCCGGATGGAATCATCGATAGCTCTCAGCTGTAGGCCTTGAGCATCACCTGCAACAAAAGATAGTTCGGCAAGGGGCACTGGCAGTTTGAGATTGTAAATATTGCTGCGAGTACCTCTCTTGAGTTTCCTTGATGTTCTTCAACTCGTACATGATGCTCTCCAGAGAGTACTTACCACTGCTAACACCAGCCATTAAGGATCAGTTAATTTCAGCCTAAACTCAATGAATTAAAGATTAAAGCGTCAAAAATATTCTTAAAGATTAGACTAGCCCAGTTGACTTAATTAACCAGTTAATAAAGTAAGTTCAATAGCCTGTAAATTTCACAAGGTTAAGCAAAAATACAATCAAATAATTTAGAAGTGTACTTAACAATACCTGCAGCAGATACCATTTGCTTGTCAGCTGTACCAGTTGGAACCAGCTGAATGTCTTACAGCAATGTGTACAGTACTATTAGCCACAGCTTATTTTACCAGCAAGCAATAAACAATCAAGCACTCATCTGTAATCTTATTCAAATAGAATCAAAAACATGCTTTCCTACGCCAAGTCAAATGGTAACAAAAAAAACATGCTTTTCTATGCCAAGTCAAATATTAGCTTAACACAGAACTATCTCGTTTTCAGTAACATAGCATCAACTGTAATTTAAGTACCGATTTTGCTGGTCTGTTTGGATTTGATCGGAAGTCTGTTCGGATTCCATTAGAAGAAAGATAGTTTGATCAGCAGACATGTGATGTCTGGTGCGTTGGCGGGAAAGCGACCTACACTTAAAATTTTTTGTTTATTTATGCATTACGGTATTATAATGTTGCTACATATTGTTGTATTTTAAAACTACCCACTAGCATGTAGATATTTACATACGCAAGTATGTTATTTTGCAAATGGTGTTTTATTATGCATGTAAACATATGTTTAATGTAAGATAATATATAAATTTACAAATACAACTGAAGCTTGTCAAGTTTTCTTGCAAAAAGTGCTCAATGACTACAAAAGCCAGAGCTGTTACTTAATTTAATTAACTGCAAACTCACAGCATGCACTAGCCACTACACTGTGTTTCACGCAAAAGAACGATCATCTGGTGGCTGGAAAAAAGTTAAAACATAAAAAATTTTTGCAAAATTAGTAAAACTTACAATTTATCTTTTTCTTGAATTGAGGAGGAGGAGAAAATAAAAGCAGTTACTTTTTTATCCGCATAGCGCTCATCTGGGGTTTGTTATGAAAAGTTTTTGAAGGAAGAAAAGGTGATTGTTATGAAAAAAAGAGGACTGTTGACATGCGATAATGTCATAAAATGTGTCATATGATTGGTAAGTGCACCAGAAAGAAAAGGGTTGGAAGCGAAATCAACATAAATGCTGGCGGATAAAATTAAATGAAAAATGAAAAATGCATCACGAAGTTAAAAAATCGAAAAAACAATAGTGAACAATTGGCAAAAACAACAAACAGCAAAAAACGTTAGTGGATTCTTCTTAATTTGAACTTGTTTCGATGGCGGCATTTATTAAGAATTTCTCCTCTGGTGTTGAATATGTTGGTGGGATCCTCTTTGATTATAACAGCTTTTTCTGTGAGACATAAACTGCAAGTTCTTCCTTTACAAAAATTTTCTGAAACTGATGCGACTATTTTCCAGGTTGAATTAAAGTCTGTATTTGATTCTTTGAGTTTCCAGATAAATTGTGAAAGAGCTGTGTCGTGGCGATGGGTGACGTTTTTGAAGGATTGCTTATTGCGTTAGATAATATATAAATTTACAAATATTTTTTACAAAAAAATATAATATATGTACAAACGTTGGATGGTTTACATGTTTTAATGTGTAACTTTTTAAAGATGCATTTTCTTGTTTATTTGTATATTAAGTTTGTAAAATGTGGGCGGTTTTTCTTTTTAAAATTTTAAGATTAAGTAATAGCAAGGTAAGTGACTTGTTGTAGTTTTCCTTTAGGTTTATACTGTAATCTAATTACTGTTATTTTTGGGCACTGTTTGTGCAGTGATGATTGGTTAGGGCAGTGTTTAAACTAAGGACCGCGATCCTTTTGGGGTCTGCGAAGCAGTTTCAGAAGGCTGCAAAGAAATGGGGTTCTGACATGCCATGCTAATATGCCATTCAACTGTTTTTGATGAATGGGCGACCAGGGCAAGTACACTGCAAGGCCTCACTGGAAATTTGTCGTTTTTTAAGAAAAAGCCTAGATGTTGTGTAATGAGCTAGTCACCTACCTAAACCACTTGGATATGGGCTCCCGTTTAGTGTTTTTTCCATCTGCTCTACCAAGATACTGGTCAGCTTATTCTCCAAAGTAATGTTGAAGGTTAAGCAGGGAAGCTGTAAATACTAAATGTTTAAGGTCTTGGGGAATCGAAATCAGAGTCTATCGCATCAGAAGCAGACTCACTATCCACTCGCCACAGAACAGAACGGATTTATTTTGTCGCACTATAAACAACACGATTTGTATATAATAAATATATAACACAAGTTATATTCATCAATTTGCAACTATCGGCCATCTGGTCGATATGCACAATCACACAGTTTTTAGAAGAAACAGTTAGTTTAGAAGTAAGTATAATCACTGATTATCTTGATACTCCTAACCCAAGGAGTGGTTCTCAAACCTTTACAAAAATTTGACTTTGCACTCCCCCCTTAATTTTTTTCAATGACTCACGGACGTCACGGTCCTCAATTTTCATGCATAAATTTCGGTTCAGCACCAGAAAAAAGCTATCCTGGATGTGTACGCTGGATTAAGATGAAACACTGTGTTCTCTATGCAAACAGGTAATTAGAGAGAAAAAACTAGCAAATTACTTACTTACAAAGCCTGAAGGTTTGTGAATGGGACTTAGAGTTGTGCGTTGGATGCTCAATTACATGTTCTTCCATGTGGCAAATGCTTTACCTAGAAAAAAAAGAACAGAAACAGTTTGTCGGCAACTTTGTGTAAGTTTCCATATGAGCCACAGTTGGATCAATTAGCCTGCAACGTTCTGAGCGATTACAATAACACCAAAATATTTTGCAATTACATTTCAATTACAGCTACTTCGTGCAGAAAAACCCAAATGCTAATTTAAAATGAACAACTAATTACAATTACGATTGCTTAAAAGCAAAAACCACAGTTACAATTTTTGTGTACATAGCCTCTATACAAGCTATCTGTTAAGGACTAAAACGGTGTTTTACCTTGACCTCATGCTATGCTGTGATGGACAGCTGGCATTCGTGCTTTGAACAGACTTTCAATCAAATCGGAACAGACCAGCAAAATCGGCGCTTAGGTTGCAGTTGATGCTATGCTACTTACAACGAGATAGTTATGTGTTACTATTTGACTTAGCATAAGGAACCTTGTTTTTTCGTCACCATTTGACTTGGCCTTTGAAAGCATGTTTTTTTTTGTTACCATTTGACTTGGCATAGGAAAGCATACATTTTTCGTTACCATTTGACTTGGCGTAGGAAAGCATGTATTTTTTGTTACTATTTGACTTGGCGTATGAAAGCATGCTTTTTTTTGTTACCATTTGACTTGGCATACGAAAGCATGCATTTTTCGTTGCCATTTGACTTGGTGTATGAAAGCATGCTTTTTCTCGTTCCCATTTGACTTGGCGTTTGAAAGCATGCTTTTTCTTGTTATTATTTGACTTGGCGTAAGGAACCTTGTTTTTTTGTTATGATTTGACTTGGCGTAGGAAAGCATGCATTTTTCGTTACCATTTGACTTGGCATAGAAAAGCATGCATTTTTTGTTAGCATTTGACTTGGCGTATGAAAGCATGCTTTTTTCGTTACCATTTGACGGGAATGTTGTTTTTTGGTTACCATTTAACTTGAAGTAGGAAAGCATGCATTTTTCGTTACCATTTGACTTGGCATATGAAAGCATGCTTTTTTGTTTTACCATTTGACTTGGTGTTTGAAAGCATGCTTTTTTCGTTACCATTTGACGGGAATGTTGTTTTTTGGTTACCATTTAACTTGAAGTAGGAAAGCATGCATTTTTCGTACCATTTGACTTGGCATATGAAAGCATGCTTTTTTGTTTTACCGTTTGACTTGGTGTTTGAAAGCATGCTTTTTTTCGTTACCATTTGACTTGGAGTAAGGAACTTATTAAAGGATTTCCTTTCAAAAGGTCGCTCGGCTTTTCATCTGTCTGCCTTAGAAGCCACTTACATTAGAGTTTCTCAACCAATCCTGTGAAATCCTTTCAAAAGGTTGCTCGGCTTTTCATCTATCTGCCTTAGAAGCCACTTACATTAAAGTTTCTCAACCAATCTTGTGCCGGCAAAAGGAGTTTGTCTACACGCTGAAAATCTCTCATTAGCGCTTCTGTTTTTGATTGGTCCACACTTTTTGTCCAATCAGAAACTATTTCTCTTTTCTCTTTTCGCGTTTATAAGCAGTCTCAGCTCAACATTCTTTATTCTGACGATTCCCTTGACAAGTGTCAGACGAAAAGCTTCGGGAAATATGAAACCTCTGCTTCTGGCAATCTTCAAGTTCTGTACCACCAACCAACTGTTTAAAATATAGATTCATTACGCAGGTACACACATATTCCAATACGAATAAAAGTTAATAAAAACTTTCGTCGTCTTAGTAGAAAATGTAGGAAGGTAACAAGAAGCAAATCATAAATACATTTGGTGTTTATTAAGTGCATGATATATATGCATAACAGTGAAATTGAAGTAAATTGAAACAACAATGTTAAAATGGAATAGCTTTTCATTTTTGGTTATTGTGAAGATGCATTTTTAAATGTTTAAGAAAAGTTTTATAGTTAATTTGATTTTTGCTTTTAATTTCAGTTGGTAGTTCATTCCATATTTTGCAACCTTGATATCAAATAGAGCGAAACAATATTTAGAAGCCACTATTACTTAAAATAAGTTTTAATACAACAAAATTGTAAGGCTGGGCTTCCAAGAAGAAATAATGATGAGCACCCAAGATTTATACATCTGCCAATTGAGTCTGTAGGAAATTAGTTTGTTCTCTGATTAAAAATGTTTGTTCACAAGAGCATTGGTTTGTTAATTTTTGTTAACTAGTATGTTAAGTTGAAGTAAGTCATAGCTTGCTGTGTTCGACTCAGTCCTTTTAGGCAACTTAGCTACAATTACAAAATGTTGCAGCTGTGATGAGTGGTGGGTCGCACACACAATTGCAATGAGTGGTGGGCCGCACACACAATTGCTATGAGTGGTGGGCTGCACAAACAATTGCTTGTGCTTGCAATTTAACGAACTCGTCTTATCTTTCAACAGAACTGGATATTTTCTTTAAGACAAGAGTAAGGTTCAAGTAACAAATTTTGTTGGAAAATCTTAGGTGAAATCTGGTTTTATTTTCGGTCCAGAAGTAATCAATTGAGTGACATAGAGACCCTAACAACGTTTGAGTGACTGTAGTGATTTGAATTTATTTTAATAGAAGCGTGAGTGATTATGATTTATTCAAACTACATAAGATTACTTTTTATGACGACTATCTGTGTGCATGCCATGTTTGAGTTTATCGCATACCATATTGGGTGTTTAAGCCATGCTTTTTGCACGGCTAGTGTAGAAAACTGCATGTATTTGAGTATAACACACAAAATTTTCTACCAAAATATAAACTCCAAGTCTGGGTGCGCATTAAATACGAGGGCTGAATTAGCAGAAGGAAGTTAGCTAAGACATCCCACTGTTTGATTGAAAATTAGGGGTGCGAGTTATACTCTAATAGATACTGTAGATGCCTCTACTAGATACTGGTATCTGAAATTTGTAGGAGGTTTTCATAACACCTTTTTTTAGTTCAACAAGTTGAAAAGAAACATGGCTCTCCCATTGGTGATAATAATCGTGCAGTGAAGCAAAGTGCTAATGTACTGGGTGAAAGTGGTAAAGCAGATAACCTTGAAAATAAGGAAGTGTCTAAGAATGCAAAAGTAATGAAGCAGAAAAAAGAAGAAAACACTTCTGAGGTACTTGATTGTTATCACTAAAAATACTTTTTTTTTTTCAAATTTCAATTAAAAGAGAGTGCAATGTTAAAAAGATAACAAACATCTTCCTTCGGTTTCAATCTAAACAATAAGTGTCATTCAGAAAGTATTGTTTAATCCGAAGATATCGATGGCTAAACTATGTCAATATTCTTTTTCCTAATGTAGCAGTTTACAAATGATTAACAAAAGGTTAAACATCTGTTGTTGTGTATTTGTGGTTTTATATTTTGCTTGCTCTCACGGAAAGTTTATCTAAATGTGATAACTCAGACTGCAGTATCTGATGCAATTTCATTTCAATATCACCCTAGTACTGAAATTCACACCAGCCTGAGGATTTTAATACGACAAAACTTCTTGCATTTTGCGTATTCAAAATGTTGATCCCTATTTTGCTCGAGGTTTCAACTTGCACGATCTGAAAAATTCACAAAGACCTATTAATGGAAATGGGATCTTGAAATTCGTTGAGATTCCTGAGATTGAGGAAATATCTGCTGTCATTTTGCAAAACCTAATAAATCAATTTTTTGTTCTCCATTTCTGGTAGAAATTTAAAATTTTGACTGGGCCGTTTCTGAGGTACTAGGGCTTGCAAGACATATTAACTAGTTGATAAACATTCCGAAAATATTTTCCATTACTTAACAAAAATTCCGATGAAGTTATGACTATTACATCGTAAATAATGTATTACTAGCTTCGTCTCTAATTAGGGATGGGCATTTCGGAATAATTCTGTATTCTAGAATATTTTAGTACAATTAGAATTTTGAATCCTATTCTGGAATAAGTTTTTAAAATAAGCGCATCACTATGAAAAAGATAGAAAGAAGGATGAAAGCAGTGCGTGACACTGCAAATGCAATGGGCGCAGCATTTGCAGCATAACAATCATGTGCCTAGCGCATTTGAAGAGCAACTTTTACATCTACATAAAAAAATAGAAAAAAAGAGATTAGGCTGTTTCGTTTGCAAAATTTGGTTAATTAGAATTATCATTTCGGTTTCAACTATTTGAAATAAATTGACTTTTTGAATTTGAATCTTTAAGATTTCGAATTCAAAAGATTCGAAATTCTAGAATGCCCAACCCTATCTTCAATTACCACACCGTTATCAAATGAAAACAAGTAGCCTATGTTGTCTTGGTTATGCTACTGGTGGTACCTTCTTCGCACATGGTGCCGTTCAAAAAAATGCATCTTTTAGAACGTCCAAGAACAAATTTCCCCATCCTGCCAACTGAGATTATCGTTACATCATAATAGGTCTGTGTTTACCAAATTTTTGCGTGTGCGCAGTCTCTGAAAGTTGTGTTTGCGCACACATCTTAGAGGGAACACTGCTGATGTACCATTCATATGATTGTCAATGCTAACAGCTCAGTTCCTAAATTGAACTTGCAGGTTAATTATGCTTCTGATAATTGTTTTTCTTTTGTGTACAGTGGTTTCTGTGTTGCTAATTTTTTCCAAATTTGTTTGTGTCTTGGCTAATCACAAAATTTAACTGCAATTGCTCTCTTGTATGTATGTAGTTGCGTATCTATCCTCTTATCACAAGAAAGCAATCAAAGTGCAATGACGAGCAAATACGACTTGTGGTGTTTCTGCTGCAGCAATGAATTGTTTATTTGAATACATGTGGTGATGAAAAAAATATTTATTTTAGATGCCTTTGGTGACAAAAGCTGCACAATCTTCATCTAAACTGGATCTTCAAACGAATGCCAAGAAGCAATTGAATTCTGGTATTCAAATTAAAAGTGTTGGTGCAAATGCATCTGCAACATCTGCCTCTGATACTAAAACAACAGAACAAGCTGCAAAAAAAAAGATAAGCAAAAAGAACGTTCCTAGTGATAAAAAGAAAAACAATAATGATGACAACGAGAAAAGTGTTGCTGGTGGTGACAAAAAAAGCGGTGCCAATGTTGAAAAGAAGAACGTTGTTGTTAGTGGCAAAAAAACTGTTGTTGGTGCTGAGAAGAAGAGTGTTGGTAGTGGTGACAAAAAGAATCAAGGCAGTGGCGACAAGAAAAGTGGTGACCCTACGAAGAAATCAAAGGTAGCCAAGCAGGTTGAAGGAGGCAATTCACTTACAAAAGGAAAGTCGCCCAATGATCAAGGTTAGGCACGTTAGTTATTTTTGTGCACAATATTATGTACATGCTTGATTGATTGTAACAGGCCTATTTTCAACAGTAAATGGCAAATAGTATGCTTTTTGGTCGCATTGCTTTCATCGTAGGTCAAACACATGCGCTTGTATTGCTCTAGCTAGTAGCTGGTAGCATTGTTTTGGCACTGCCTGATTTTAAGGCTTTGGTTTGCACTTTATCATCTCTTTTGTTGATTAATTATTGTTGGATAATGGATAAGATGCTTTATAACAGTGGTTCCCAGCCAGGGGTCCACAGACCCCCGAGGGGTTTGTGAAAAGCTTGCTGGGGGTCTGCGAATGCATTAAAATTCGACAAAATTAATCAGCAATTAACTGACTCAATAAATGTTATGTTGATATAGGCACAAGGCAGAAACTTGTTCGTGCAAAAATACTGTAATGCACCGGTAGTGCAGTAGGCTAAATTGTTTTTCTATTTGGCTAAATATTGTGCAATTGCTAATGTAATCATCCAACCACAGTTCAGTGTTTTGGTGCAAAAAAACAAAAAAACCACAACAGGCTTCTCATAAGACTGCACCAGTCACCTGTATGATATTCTTCAAAGTTACTTTTCTGATGGTTCTTGAATGTAATGTGTTATACACTTACAATTAAGCAGTTTGTTGTTTAATTCGATGCACAATATTGCATTTAAAGTTTGTTAGCATTTGCAAAAGTAAGGTTTACCAAACTATTTGTGTAAGGTTGATCATAAAAACGTGGGGGTCCGTAAGCTTGATAAAGGGGTCTGTGACTAAACAAAGGTTGGAAACCACTGCTTTATAGTATCCATAAACTTTAACAAGTAGCAAATTAATAAAAATTCATCTGTTAGAAGAGTAGCAACTCCCATGCACGCCTTATATGTTGCACCTTGCGTGAATCTAACTTTCAAGTAGTTTTACTAAAGTTTATTTGCACATTACAAAATGTTGATTTCAATGCTGTGAATGTGTAATTTAGCGAAATGCATGCACTACTTAGTGGACTTATTGGAACTTTAGCCAATTAGGGTAATACGCAGAAAAGTATTTCTCTGTACCGTATTTTTGCACTTGCTGCAGTGCCTTAAAATAAACCAGAACATTTTTAATCTTTAAGTAGCCATAATAATGCAGCTGTCAGTGCATTTATAATGAACATTTTTATTGCAGAACTAAACGTTTTCGGCCTTTCATCTGGCCCTTGTCAGAAAAATAAAAGCATATATTAACTCGAAAATCAGAATGAAATGAAATTTTTTTAAAAAAATCAGAGAGCGGTTAATGCATCAGCGTAATAATGACACAAATAATGACATGACAATTCAGGTATTATTATACAACACAGTGCGATCATAGGGCTACAGTATTTATACATACAGTTTATAAACAATAAAACAATATAGATTAATGGTTATGATAATGGAATACATTTAAAACACATTCAACGAAATCGACGAACCTCCTCCATAAAGTTTCATCATAAAGTTCCATAAAATTTAGTCTTTATGGAGGAAGTCCTCCCGAAGCTCTATTTTTAATCTTGAAGCAGATTGCATTAACTTTTTATAGTTAGCATAGTTTGGATCAGTTAAAACTACAAATCTGTTATAATCTTGGTATTTTCATCCTTAGTTTTAACTTTTGTGGTGATTTGCACTGCTGTTGTTGACGATTGTGGTAATAGTTTTGGTTGCTCAGATGATTGAGTAGGTTAAGCATTTGCTTCTTGATGGGTGGCCTTGGGTTAGATTCTAACTCAAATCACACCATGACTCAAAATTTGTATGGATGGCTTCCCTACTCGACATTTAGCATCGAAGGACAATATGTATAGAACAAGTTGATGAGTTTACTTGTAACCTAAAAATGTTGCAGCTTCCCTATCTTTGAGTGGGAGACAGATGACAAGCAATTTGTGATGGAACTTCTTATAGTGCCTTAGTTTTTCCATGATGTAGGAGCATGATTTGTCAAGTAACAATGATGCAGTTAGTTATAGCGTCTGCTACAATCAATCAATCAAAATATTTATTTCCATGCCGCACAATCCGACACAAGGTAACAAGGCAAGATGAAATAATAAAAGTATAGAGGTAGTGGGAGTTTTCTTGTGAAGTGGCTGAATGAAAGGAGACTGCCAAATAATCGTTGAAGGACTTCAAGTTAAGCAACCACCTCAGTATCTAGCGTCTTTCGCTTAAGTCGCAATGATGCTAGACTAGTGTTAAAATTTTTACAAACAATTAAGTTATTGCAAGGTTTCCAAATTGTAAGCAGCAATAAGTTGATTTTTAACTTCAGTTTTGAATTTGTTATATGAATAAGTTTTTAGTTCTGGAGAGATAAAGTTCCAAATTTTGGTTCCTTGGAATTTGACAGACCTTTGGCAACGATTAGTTGAAAATTTAGGAAGATAGAGGCTTTTAAGAGATTGAGATCGCGTTTGCCGATTGTGGATTGTAGAAAGATTGACAAAGAGAGAAGAGAGACCAGTAGGGAAATTATTTTTAGAGTATTGATACATTAGTTTTCCTGTTTCATACTGATATAAATCACCAATTGTTAATATTCCTAATTTATACTTCTTATTTTTTTAGATCTTATTTTTTTAGGCTTTTTGTTGAATAGTTGCTGTCTACAGTTTCATAATATCAGTGACATTAATCTAACTAATGAGACCATAATAAGGTCGAAACGCGTCTGCAGCTGCAAATGAGTGGGTTGCCATGGGGGCTTCTAGTGATGTGGGCTAGTTAGGCTACCGGTAACTTAGTTGTGGGTTAGTGGTTATAGGTTCTTTCATTAGGTATCGTTGTTTGGGGCCAGTCGCCTGCCAAAAATAGGGCACAACCTAGAAAAGAGATGAAGTCGAGATGTACAGGTAAAGCAATGCAAAAAAAAAAAAAAAAAAAAGTCTTTACAGTCTGGAATGAGTTTAGCCTGGATTGGCTGTGCGCAGCAAGGCTGACGAGACTTTGGTTATAGTCGAAACATTAATTTGTCCCTTGCAAACTTCTCATTGGAAAAACATGTTACGGTGAGTTAGTGGGGCTGACTCCAATAAACAAGCACAAGTCTTATAATTTCATTCAATTACAACCCAAATATCTTGTGATATAAATCGCAGAGTTACAGTGAACTTCAGGTTACATACCAATGATAGCCACTTCACCAATTTGACCCTCAGTTACAAACTGATGGGCGTTGGAGAAGTATGCACCTCCAGCATGCAACCCAGAACTCGTGCGGAAGCAACAGTGAGAAATACGCCAGAGGAAATAATGATCACGAAAGCATGAATATTATACTGTGGGAAATATGTCAATGCTTTTGCCATCACTACCCTATGGACTGCTTGTTTGAAGACTTTTTTTTTAACGTATTGCTGTGTGTTCATACAAACTGCACTTGGGGCAGTTTCACTACAGACTGTTTTTCACACCAAGGCCATGGGCTTTTTCTTAAAGGTAGTTAGCAGCAACACAAAATTAGCTGTTGCAAATGATACAGACAATTTTCCTGCTTAGTTGCTGTATGTGTGCTTTTGTGTTCAATGATTAACTTGATTTTTCAGATTTGATTGAACTGATTCGTTCTGCAACTATTGATGATTCAACTGTGTCAGTGCTTGTTGATTTGCTGAACGAAAAATCACGGCAAAGTGATTGGACCACTGTAAGCAGTATGTTAACATATGCAACTGATCTTAGCTTTATTTTTTATTTGTGTTTAGGCTGAAACTGGTTCTCGTAAAGGTCAGGTGGCTGAATTGCAACGTCAGCTAATTCAGAAAGATGGAGAACATGCAAAACTAAATGAAGAATATCGCCGCAATCAGTTGAAATTGAAGCAGCAGTCGCAGGTAATAAGTTGATGAACCAACACCCAATGAGTGATTACTTGAACCTCTTGCTTGTTAGGAACTGGAGTCCTTGAAACAAAAAGATAACAGTTTGTTTGCTGCATTGGAACAAACTAAATATGAAAACTCAAGCCTGAAGCAGCAGATCGAAAAGCAAATGGAGCAGCAACAAACTGAATTGTTGCGCATGCAGGTAACATGTTGGATGATGTGGTACTGATATGATTTTGATGTACTGTGGTATATTTTAGAGCCAGGTAAAACCATTGAAAACTTTGAAAGATGAAAATGATTTACTTCGCCAAACCATCCAAACAAATGCTGGCAAGTAAGTGACTGTCAAATTGATTTATTAATGGCACGATTATTGATAATGGTAGGGTGAAGCACTGGATTTTCCAAAATTCAAAGTGGGTAGGCATTAGGCAAGCACGGAACCAAGGTTCAATTCTCTTGGTTTCAATCTTACTTATCACAACATTAATTAACTAGTGTATTGATAGGGTCATTGAAGTGTTCTTGAACAGTTTTTGTGCATAATATGGTTGAGTTGCTATGAGCAAAAGCTTTGTACAGTACAAGTGTGCAGTTACGCAATTTTTTAACCACGTGAACAAAATCAGTTGGAATAACATCAGCAAGACGGCAAACCTCAAAACAAGAAGGCAAATCTCGAAATGAAATATCAAGGCAAACCTCGAAACAAGAAAGCACACCTTGAAACGAAATATGAAGGCAAACCTCGAAACAAAGCAAACCTTGTAACGAAATATCAAGGCAAACCTCAAAACAAGAAAGCAAACCTCGAAACAAAATATCAAGGCAAACCTCGAGACAAGAAAGCAAACCTCGAAACAAAATATTGAGGCAAACCTCGAGACAAGAAAGCAAATCTCGAAACAACATATCAAGGCAAACCTCAAAACAAAGGGGCAAATCTCAAAACAAAATATGTTGATATGAATCAGTTGGCGCTAAAATTTT
Organism: Trididemnum miniatum; assembly: GCA_964006365.1. Lineage (NCBI taxonomy): Eukaryota > Metazoa > Chordata > Ascidiacea > Aplousobranchia > Didemnidae > Trididemnum > Trididemnum miniatum. The sequence continues at coordinate 35,350,779 of OZ023233.1, forward strand.
TGTATATTTTTTTGTTTTTGTTTTTTTTAGTTGCATATTTATCCTCCTATCACGAGAAAGCGATCAATGCGCTATACGAGCTCGCTTAGGAGTTGCCGGCCATCTGTCTACCACACCAAGATGGGGGAATCCCGCTAAGTGCCTTTCCCAACGGCACAACAAGTAAACTTGCCGGCTTGTTCTCCACACTGTCCCTTTAATGCCGAGCGTCAAGCAGGGAAGCTGTGAATACCAATTTTAAAGTCATTGGTTTGACCCGACTCGGAATCAAACCCGAGTCTACAGCTCAAGAGACAGACGCTCCATACCACTCGGCCATCTGAGCTGTATATACGTCATGCGATTGGTTTCTTTCATATTTAAGCTGAATTTGATTTATGAAAAATGCATGCCAGTGATTTTCATTTTAATGAAAATTAAGTAGTAATATATTAATGACGAGACCCTGACTTCAAACCAGTGCAGTTTCATCGATATTTTCTTGTTGTATTATAGCAGCAATTCCTATAAAACATGCGAGAAACCTATTAAATCAAAAATTTACAAAAGAAGCGATAAGCAACAAATGTTGCGAATGCCCTCTTGTCTTTTAGAGCTGTTATCATTTTGTGCGCTTCTTATTCATTACTTTTTGTGAAACTTGTTTTGTCTTTTAAACACAAAATTCTGATTTATGTTTTGTAGTTTTATTGCAGTTTCTAGTATTTTGCAGTTGCTTGTCGTAGCTGCAGTATTTACACAGTAAACTCCATAGAGCTCGCAAAGTACCAAGTGCTACAACGATTTTGAAAATGAACAATAATTTTGATTTTTCCTAGGTGTTCAAAAAGTTTCTGGAGCAATGAGCATGATTTAATTTTAAATTGGAAAGAAGTTGCAATATTTTTTCAGTGTTATTTTTTTTTCAATTTTGCGCTGCAATTCTTAGTTCACACTAAGGCCAATGTTTAAAGATATTTTAAGTATGGCTTTCTGTATTTCAAAAAAGCTTTACCTTATGCTCTTCCAGTATCAGTTTCTCAAACAGGAAGGCAATAAGTTATATGCATTACGTTTTTGAGCAGTATGCGCTCCTTGGGGTTTCCCTGTGGTTGTATCACCTCGCAGTAGACATCTTGCTTTACCCATCACTACCAAGAAGATTGCAGTTCTGTCCGAACTTTTGCTGTTTGCTTCCATTTTTAAAACATGATTGCAATGATTCATGGTAACTTCTCTGCATTCTTTAGTTTCTTTAACTTTCGTAAATTCTGTTATTTTTTGTGTAGTTTAGCAGACCAGCAGCGGGAAATGATTTTATTGCAAGCCAAGTTGGAAGAGAGTGTGAGAGATTGTGAAAAAGCAGAAATGCAACTTGCAGATTATCAACGAAATGTGCAACGGCAGGTACTTTTAACCCTAATACTAATGTTTCGTGTTTTCAATTGATCTTCTCATCTTATGTTTCATAACCTCGTTTTGGTAATTGACAGACGTATAGCTGAACACAAGGTTTTCTTGGTAATATTACAGTGCCGGCAAAAAAAACTTACAACAATTTACTTGCTTTTCTAGACCCTCTTATTTTTGGGGGTCGTGGGGGCAGCTGCTCGAGTTAAACCCTCGAGCATCTCGATTCTCTTCAACAAAGGATAGAAGCTCTGCTCCACACTTTGTACTAAGAGCAAGCTGGTGAGCGGACGTGCTGTGTAGAGCAACTGCAGACAGATTCTAGCTGCGCAAAAATTTCTATCGGAAGAGCTGGAAATTATAGAACCTAATCAATAACAGTGCAGAGTGTGAACAGTAATCCGAAATCTTTAAGAAAAAAAAAATGGAAAAGCTTAACAAGCAACTTGATACAGTAATCTCAAAGCTAGAGAAACTGGAAAGCTGCATGGATATCATTGAAAAAAACTTGAATTTAAATACAGAAAATTTGGCTAAAATAAATCTTCGCTGTGAAGCTATTGAAAAGCAATTAGATGACGAGGTTGATGTCACAGCGTTTCAACTTTTAGAAGAAAAAGTAACTAGGTTGGAGACTGCCTTAATAACCCAAACCAGGAAATGCGGAAATGTTTTGGAAAAAATCAACAAGCTTGACCAAAACGTAACAGAATTTCAAATAGACACTGAGAGGGAATTATTGGAAAAAGAAATTTACGATAAACGTTTCAATTTGCTTATACACGAAATTGAAGAGAATAGCCAAAGTTCCTGAGAAACTGAATGGGAATCGGAAGCTAAATTTAGAAAATTTTTGCATTATGCTTTAAAAATTCTTGAGACTCATGTTGTAGCAATAGCAAACATTCGCTGCCTGCCACAGCATTCAATCACAAGGAAAGGTAAGCGAGTCACTCGTCCACTTATTGTGAAACTTACCATTATTCAGACAAAAATCTGATCATGAGGTCACTAAAAAATTTAAAGGCTAATAATGAAGAAAGAAAAGCAAAATCACAAAGTGCAGCGAACTACGTGTACGTCACTGAACTATTACCTCGTGCGTTGCAACAACACAAGAAACTACTCCTTCCTGCATACAAACAAGCAAAAAAGAATGGAAGACGAGCAGTATAGCGAGTTGAAAAAGCAATCTATTGCCTGTACATTGACAATGTCAGATATAGCAACAACAATGCTGAGTGTTCTGATTCTGCTTGTGATAGTGAATAACTTTACTTTTGTGAGTGATATTTTATTTTTAATTGTTTGCTAATATGTTAACTCATAATGCAGCTAGAACTGTCTAGTAGAGAATTATTGTACTATTTACTTTTCAAATGATAATGGTTCTTCTTCGAGTCAAGTTCACATGAGGGATATGGAATTTCAATTAATGATAACATTGATAATCTAGATTTTGAAATTCCCCCCAATATTAGACCTTGCAGCATTACTAACTATACCTTGAAAAACCTAATAATCGATGAAAAAATTAACTTTTTTATATTGCATTTGAATATTTCATCACTACAAAAAGATTTTGATGAACTTTATGACCTAATTTTAAATTTGACCTTTCTGGCAGATATTTTATGCATTACAGAAACTCGTATAGCAGATGTCCCCCTTTCTAACGTCGAGCTGCCAGGGTACAAGTTTTTTGATTGTAACTCCCCGTCTGTAGTAGGTGGTGTAGCAATATGTATTCAACAAAACACAAGATTTGCTTTAATTAAAACTATAAAATTAGGTGTGGCTGGGGTTGAGGAGATAAGGCTTGAATTTTCTGATATAGATTCATTCCACTCAAAACGAATTCTCGGCTGTATTTACAGACATCCTTCGTGTAATAATGAAGAAGAATTCTTGCAAAAACTAAATGATTGCTTAGCGGATTTAAACTTGGCACACAAACAGTATTATATTGTAGGCGAGATAAATGTCAATGCCTTATTAAATTACCATCAAGAAATTCTGGCAAAAAAATATAACCTGATCCTTAAAAGTAACAACTGTTTCTCTGTAGTAACTACTGCAACTCGTGTTACACATCCAACTGAAACCTTACTTGATCATATTTTAACAAACGAAAAGCATTTAGAAGTTATCCATAGAGTAATCGACGACCACATTTCTGTTCACTCGTTAATGTTTGCTATTTTGAAAACTAATCAATCTCGAAATGAACGTGATAAACCCACGCATGGTAATAAATACGATGCAAACTCGTAAATTCAAAAATTTCCAAGCAGCGAAATTTTGTGATGATTTGAATGCTAAGCTGGAATTTCATATGAATTTGTCGCCCAAAGTTAACCTTGTAAATTTCAATCCAGAATTTGACAAATTTAATGAATGTATCTTAAGTGTAATTAATCGTCATGCGCTCCTTAGCGCAGTTAGTAGAAAACATAAACAGTTGCTGCAGAAGCCCTGGGTAAAAGTTATTTTTATTTCCATACGTCATAAGCAGAAATTGTATAATAGTCACTACAAAAGTGGAGACGCATTAAAAATTAATTTCTATAAAAGACATGCAAACAAACTAACCCATTTAAAAACAATTAGCAAAAAAAATTATTTCCATGACGAAATTAGTGAACACAGCTCTAACCCAAAAAACTTTGGGAAACTTTGCGATTTATTCTACCTACTAGTAACGAACAAAAACGTTTTTCTGATGCACCTACTAAACTAAATCACGAAGGTGAAATGGTGGAAAACATATTTGATGTAGCGGAAACATTTAACTAGTATTTTGCAAATGTAGGCAAAGCGCTGGCAGATAAAATTATTACGACAAAGCCAAACCATTGTAAGTCTTATTTGCAAAATTGTAAAGCTTAATTTTTTTAAATCCACCGCGAAGCAATGAGATATTTAACATAATTAATTCTTTAAAAAGTAAAAAATCTGCAAAAAATAGTGCAGTGCCTTCTTACTTTATTAAGATACTAGCACTGTACTTGGCTTATTTTTAGCATTCTCCTCTGAATGCGGCATTTTTCCTGACGCCGTAAAAATTGCGGCAGTAACTCCTATTTACAAAGCAGATGATTAACTTTCACCATCTAATTATCGTCCAATCTCGGTACTACCTTGCTTATCTAAAATATTAGAAAATTTGATTAAAATTAAAATAATATCATTTTTAGAAAAAAATCATGCATGTAATGCTTACCTGTACGGGTTTCGAGCTAACCATTCCTCAACGCACGCCCAATTAGATATCACAACATCGTTATATGACAATCTCAATGAAAAAATTCTATCATCTCTTGTTTTACCAGATTTTCAAAAAGCCTTTGGTACCGTCTCACATCAATGCCTTCTTTTAAAATTAGAACGTTACGGGATTCGAGGGATTGCACTTCAGTTACTAACAAGCTATTTGACCGATCGCATGCAATTTGTAAATATAAACAATATAAGTTCTAATTTAAAACGTTTAACCTTGGGTGTACCACAAGGGTCAATTTTGGGTCCCTTATTATACATTAATTATGTGAATGATTTTCAATATGCTGTAAAATATACTCCTAGGCTGTACGCTAGACCTGTCCAAATTTTGGACATTTTTAAAAAGTCACTGTTATTGTTGATTTTCCCGTGTGTTTTGATGAAAAAATAAGCTAGCGAAAAAAATTTTTGAAATCGGACCACGTTTTCGCCCTCCCCAGAGGCCTCAAAGGTTTTCCATATGAAAGCGCTATAATTAGGGGATTCCCCATCCATGCATTGCCTATTTTAAGCGTTTTACAGAGTTTTGGACTGCACAAAAAGTTTTCATGTGGTATATTGCTTTAATATTGTACAATAGGTTCATGCTGAATAATTTACCCTTACTATCAACCCCATTGGCCCCAAACGTATCAAGCATTTTAATGTTGTACAATTAGATGTTACTCAACTCAGCCTACCGGTACTTACTATTTTAATGTTTTACAGATCAATGCTATAAAAATAAATAAATACTGAAAAGTTTTTTTTTAAACAGTTTTGTTAAGCATTATGGCAACTGCTTCAAAACGTGCAAAAGCTTCGTTTTCCGAACGACCCACGACTATATTATCTTATTGGGCAATCGTGTGAATTACTTACTGGGTCAAAGCTTCCCACAACTCGACAAGTGCTGCAGTACATCTTGTACTTAAAAGAAATAGCTTCATCAAACACCCCGATCAATGTTTTTATCAAGCAAGCTGTTAAGGAAGTACTTCCGTTTTGGAACATGGCTGGTATTAAAACAATCCAGCAGCAGAACGCAGAGAAGAAACTACAAAATATTTGGCAAAACTGGATGAACTTAAAAAAACACAAAAATCGACAAACTGAAACAAATCAAAGCGTGGAAAAATTCACAGACCTTATAGACAATCTTTGGGATATAGGAGCATCTGATGCAATAGCTACAATTCAATCAAACCGATTTTTGGGTGAGGCCAAGAAACAAGATGACATCAGTTTTTATGAAGACCAGAAAGGCTTGAGAATTGACGCTATGTCAGGAAGGGACAAAGTTTTGCCCGACCAAATTAAAAGAAAATTGGTGCGAAGTGTTACTTGTCAATCAAGAACGAGTCAAGATGATTCGGATCAAACCGATCAAGACCATTTTGTATTTTGCAGCAGCGATTCAATGTCATCAACATCTTTCGAACATAGCGATTCTGACTGTTCTGTAATTTCATAGAAAACCTCCGAACAGGATGAAACACTAGTTACCTTGTTGGCTCCTAGAAATATTCCACAAAGCATAGAATTATCTACTGCTGCGGATCGATTAAAAATTTCTGATAATTCTTTAACGATGCTGATAGCATCTTTTATTAAAGCATGCAAAGGAGATATCAACGATTTCAATTTGTTAAGATCAACAGTGCGCCGTGCTAGGTCAGGCAGCCTTTTGGAAATATCCCAAGCGATTATGCGAGATATGTTCCATACTCCACCTAAAAACATCGCATTGCATTGGGATGGCAAGTTGATTCAAGACCGACTTGGAAACAAACACGAGGCTTTGGCAATATTAGTTTCTGCTGCTCCTTATCATTCAGAAGGCAAACTTTTAGGTGTACAAAAACTTGCTAACGCAAGCGGCAAACAACAAGCAAGAGCTTCATTTGAAATGCTTCAAAAATGGCAACTTGTTGAAGAAGTCGTAGCCCTGGTGTCTGATACCACATCAAGCAACAGTGGTGGTGTAATGGTGCTGCACAAATGCTGGAATGCTTTCTTGAGAAAAAAGTTTTGTATCATGCTTGCCGTCACCACGTTTATGAACTGATTGTCTAAGCTGTCTGGAAAGCTATATTCGGTGAAAAAACAACAGGGCTTGAAAATTCTCATTTTAATCAGTTAAAAACAAAATGGTCCTTAATTGACAAAAACAAATTTTTTAAACAAATAAGTGTACTGGATATATTGCAATCAGAAGCCGAACAAGCCGCTGAAAAGCTAAAAAAATGTTGATGACCAAGGGCTTACAGTTCAGGGCTGACTATAGGCAATGTGGCAAGCATGCTTTGGCACTGCTTGAGAAAAATCTCTAAAACGAAGGCGAAGTCATCCACTACAAACCTGGAGCCACTCACAGTGCTCTGTGGATGGGCACTGTGTTATATTGCCAAAAGATGCTCATGTGGGCAGACCAAATGGGATATGATGAAGATATGGTCTGCAAATTGGAAAGAATGAACCGATTCTTGAATGTTTTCTTTGTCCCTGCTTGGCTGGAGTGCAGCAAAGGCAGTGTTAATGACTTTAATGACTTGATGCTGCTGTTAATGACTTGCAGTTTATTCACCAAATGCATGATTTCAAGACTCTTGATCCAACTGTTGCTGCAGCTGCATTGCGAAAGATACAAAAGCCCTCTTGGTATTTCGAGGAAGAAACAGTTGTATATGTGCTTTTTAGTGATTATCCCTATATGACTGATGAAAGAAAACTTGCTTTAGCAGAGCAGCTACTACAGCACCCAATTCCTGGTGAATTTAGGATTGGCATTCCAAAAGAACCAAAAGTTGTGACAAAAGATACTGATTTGGTTGACTTCATTGGTCCCAATTCCTGGTTCCTCTTTCAAATGTTTTGAACCGATGGCAGTTGGTTGAAAGAAGACCCAAGTTTGTGGAACACCCTTCAGATTTATCAAGACATTCGGAAACATGTTCATTCGGTCAAGGTGATTAATGATGCGGTCAAAAGAGGAGTAAAGCTCATCACAGACTTTGCTGCCATTATTACAGATAATGATGAACAAAGGAGCAGTTTACTGCAAGCTGTCGAAAAACATAGACATGACTTTCCCTACTTTAGTAAGACCACGTTGAGTCGCTAAACCAGTAGCCGTATCATGGTGATTTCCAAGCTTTTGACCGCAAAAGCTGACTTTATTGTTGTTATAATGTTGCCGTTATTATTATTGTAAATGATGTGGTTACTGTTCTAACGTAATGACGTTTCGAGCTATGAGCATGCATATACATATACTAACGCTAAAGCATCCACCAGAATTTTTATTACAATGATAAGCTTACTGCCACATTGAAATAGTATAGGATGTGCTTTTTAAAAAAAAAGCGTAAATTGAGATTATATGTGACAATGGGGATTTCCCATGGGGCTAATGGGGTTGATAGTAAAGGGTAAATCGTTCAGTATGAACCTATTGTACAATATCAAAGCAATATACCGCATGAAAACTTTTTGTGCGGTCTAAAACCCTACAAAACGCTTAAAATAGGCAATGCATGGATGGGGAATCCCCTAATTATAGCGCTTTCATATGGAAAACCTTTGAGGCCTCTGGGGAGGGCGAAAACGTGGTCCGATTTCAAAAATTTTTTTCGCTAGCTTATTTTTTCATCAAAACACACGGGAAAATCAACAATAACAGTGACTTTTTAAAAATGTCCAAAATTTGGACAGGTCTACTGTACGCAGACGGTGCATGCTTATTGATCGAAGCCAAAATCGCACAAGAATTGTAAAATTCTATAAATAACGAATGATTAAAGTCACGAATTGGATGATAAGTAATCAACTTACGATTAACCCCAGAAATCTTCTTTATTAAGTATCCAACCCACTTGAAATGACCTCCCAATCAAATTGCAAATCAATATTTATGGTCATTATTTAAATTCGCAAAATAGTGTAAAATATCTTGGAATTTATAATTTCATACTGAAAAGACTAATTCACAAATTTCATACTGAAAAGACTAATTCACAAATTGCAAGAGCTACTGGGATACTTTGGAGAGTTAGAAAATATCTTTCAGCCAAGACGATGCTGTGTTTATATTATAATTTAGTACAACCACATCTTCTTTATGGTTTAACTGTCTGGGGCTCTACATCACCTACTAGCTCACAAAAACAGTTACAACTTCTTCAAAACAATGCTGTTAGAGCAGCGTTTCTCAACCCCGAGTCTGCGGACTCAAATGAGTTCGCGGAAGGGCGTGAATGAGTCTTCGAAACTTGCAGGTATAGCAAGTTACAGGGTTAAAAAGCGAATTTGAAGAGCAAAAAAAAGGTTATCACGTTCGCAGATGTGCAATTTTCCGCTCAAAATTAAGTGAAAAGCAAAAAAAAAATTTACACCACTAAAGTTTTGTGCATTTAGACCCAGCGGCTCGCCCTCCCCCTGAATACGCCCCTGCACACGTGAAAAAAAAAAACTGGGTATTTGCCCCCCAAAACAGGCCTAGTTACGCCACTGTGTACTACTACAAAGCATTTGCGAGCTTATATTGTCAGCATGCACGAGTTAAAAAAAGTGATATACCGGGTATTACAAAACAAGAATATGGCAAAGAGGCAAATTTTAAAATGGGAAAAAGACTGTCAAATTCTTAAACATACAGAAACTTCGAAGCTTTGTGGGACACTAGCTATGAAAACTATGAAGAAGAATGCTAGAGAGCATAACATAAACAAAGTGATGCAGGAATTGATAGCTGCAGGATTGCGTATTGACAATCAAGAGTCATTAAAAAAAAATAAATAAATAAACAAAAAACAAAAAAGATTGCCATAAAAATAAACTGAACAAAATAAAAGAATTGAAACGATTTATTTCACGTAGCCGATTTTTCAGCATGAATGCAAAGTTTCAGCTTCCAAATCAATGTTTTTGTTCAGGAGGGTATTTAGGGGGGCATTGTGCCATGTCCTCCCTTTTAACTCTACCTTTGTTGCCAGAACAAAATTAATGCTGCTAAGTGACTGAAATATGCCAGATTCTTTTGATGGTTTCTGTAGATTATGGCCAGGGGCGGATCCAGGGGGTAGGATGAGGGGTATGCATCCTCCTACCAACCACTTTCAAAAATGTTTTTGATACATACAAATTTTCCATAACTTCGAACCTCTTTGAAAGCGATAAGTTTTACTCGCGCATAATTGAAAATGTGCAAACAAAATGCATCGTATTTGGCGAAGCACTCAGAATTAGGGTCAAAAAGTTTAAACAAAGTTTGAAAAGTTTTCACAAAAATTATTCAAAACGCACTAAAATAGCCATTACAGCATGCAGATTTTCAAAACTGTTTTGGGAGTGCATACCCTCGCACTCAAATTAGTTCTGCTGAAAAAAATATAGAAATTATTGCCCCCCCCCCCCCCCTTTTAAATTTCTCACTATGCCACTGGTACCGCGGCGTAGGCTATCGCAGCGACTACAGCAAACAACATGCATTCACGTGTGACCGCTCAGTTATCGAACAACCTTGTTTTCATACTGAAGAGTGACTTGAGTCAGCGAATGTTAAGGCTAACTTGGAAATAGTCCATGGGCTAAAAAGGTTGAAAACCACTGTGTTAGAGCAATGGTTGGGTGTCGCAAATGTGATCGCATTTCCTTATCATATAAAAATTTAAACATATGGAAAGTTCATGATCTCTGCAAACTAGAAATAGCGAGTTTCATGTATTTGTATGAAAAATCTCGCCTTCCAACTACTTTTAATGATAAGATTATTAAACCTTCTGAAGTTCATCAATATACAACGAGAAGTAATCCAGAGCTAAAATATTATATTCCTAGATTTCGTTTGGCTAGGTTTCAAAAATCTTTCACATATACCAGTATAAAAATTAATCACATTGAGAAAAAATTAAAACAACTTTCTTACTCTAAATTTCGAAATACCTATAAAGCGATATTAACGGAGGCATATATGTAAGCTCAGTAGAAGCTTTTGGTACATCTCGATTGCTTAATTTTTTTTTTTTTCTCTATAAGTTTTATAATTACCTTTTGTGGAGCCCAAGACCTATTGGTCCCTTCACAGCTTCTATGGATGTGAGCTCATTTGGTCATGTATGTATTTTTTCCTTTGTTGTTTCGTTTTTTATTGTTATGATTTAATCCATGCCTTTGTAGTTAACAATAAATTGATGATGGTTGTGGGATGCCAAGACGAGACCAACTAAGATCTTCTACATAATCTTGCTGTCAAGTTGGGGGGTGGTCTCTGGACTCTCAACCAATCGATGTTGAACATAGCAGTTTTTTGGCTGTTCTTTCTCGGGACATTCATGTCACATCAGGGGCACACCCAGCATATTTCAAAGGGGGGGGGGGTTCTAATAAAAAACTAGCAACCCTTAAATTAATTTTCGTGGTTTGCCTCGAGCTGTTTTTTTTTTTGGTTATTTGTCGATCATTCACCAATTTTCTATTGGCCGTTTGCTCACAATGACTGAAAGAAATTTGCAATATTGTTAGCATTTATAAATCATAGCAATGTCTGAAAGAAGTTAGCAATGACTGAAAAAAGTCATAGTAGAGAATTAGCATAAAGTTAGCCATGACCAAAATGATGATCGCTTTAGCCATGACTGAAAAAATCATAGTAGAGGAACCTATAGAAAAAGTTACTGTTGGAGAGGTGATGACTGCGTTGAGGAAAATGAAGTTCGGGAAAGCCACTGGACTGTCGGAGATGGATTCCGAAATGGTAATTGCATCTCGTGATACAGGGATTAAAGTAATGGTGGAACTTTGTCTATGTGTGCGAGATGGTAGAGGCATGCAGGAAAAATGGGAGACTAGTGTGGTTGCACCAATTTTTAAAGGGAAGGGAGATGTAGTGAGCTGTGGTGCGTATAAAGAGGTGAAGTAGCTAAAACATGCAATGAAGATCGTGGAAAGGTATAAAGATCGTGGAATGGGATGAAGATCGTGCAGAACATGCTATAAAGATAGTCGAGATTAGTAAACTAATGCACCAACACTCCCATAATCTTCCCCTGGCATATTATTTCTATTCATCGAACTCTCTGCAATCCACATTAGGCAAGCTAGATCTCAAACCCAAAAAAGTCTTTATTGACCTAAATTTTCAACTAAGCGTTGTCCAAAGGTCTATAAAGGCTCATGGTACAAAAGTCTGGAATTCATTTTCCCCTGAGTTTGAAATTCTTTCATTTAGAAAATCTAAAAATAAATATAAAGATCTAATCATAGCTACTTATCAGTTGGATAAATAAGTCAACACGAACAAGATGCAATTTGGTTTTATACCTGGAGGAGGGGACCATAGATGCTCTGTTTAGTGTTCTCTTCGCAGGATGCAAGAGGAATATCAAGATAAAGGTAAAAAGATAAATATGTGTTTCATAGATTTGGACAAAGCATAGCTTCAAGAAAAGTTATGTACTGGACGATGAGGAAGAAGACAGTTGCAGAGGTAAAGGTGAAAGCAGTGATGAGTCTGTGTAATGGAGCAATGACAAAAGTGAAGATGGGATCAGGTTCATCTGATGAATTTTCTGGAAATGTTGGTGTCCATCAAGGATCAGTGTTGTCACCACTGCTGTTTGCGATTGTGGTTGATGCAGTGACTAAGTGAGTGAGGGACGGTTCAATTAATGTGATTTTATGTGCAAATGACTTGGTTTTGGTTATGAAAGATTTAAGGGAGAAATTCTGAGACCATGAAAGATTTAAGGGAGAAATTATGGCGATGGAAAGAGGCGTTTGAAGGAAATTGAATGAGAGTAATTCTTAATACGACGAAAATGATGGTGAGTAGATTAGAATAGAAAGTTACAGCAAGCATGATTGATCCATGCGGAAGGAGGGTAAAAGTCAACGTAGTCTTTTGTACAAACTGTGTGAGGTGGGTTCACAGAAGATGTGCATCCATCAAAAGGGTCACCCCTGGCCTGGCCAAGAATTTTGTTTGCACATCCTGTACAACTTCAGATGAGGATGGCATGGAACCAATTGAGAATATATGAGATAGAGTGGAAACAGTGAATGAATTTTGTTATTTGGTAGGTAAATTGAAAACTAGTAGAGGATGTGAGGCTGCAGTTACAGCAGAAATGAGAATTGGATGGATAAAATTTAGAGAATGTGGTGAGTTATTGCTTGGAAAAAGATTTTTGTTGAAAGATCATTGCAAGAGTTTATCAGAGTTGTGTCTGGTCTGCAATGTTCGATAGCAGTGAAACGTGGTGTTAAAGAAAAACAAAAAGAGCAATGGTGAGAGCAATGTGTGCATTGTATAGTGCCAAACTAGCAGACAGGAAAACTTACAGAAGACCTGACAGTTATGTTAGGATTGAATCAAACCATCGATAAAATGGCCAAAGCAAGTGGAGTGCAATGGTTGGGGCATGTTTTTTAGACTTTAATGTTGAGGGACGAAGAAAGAGAGGGCGACCAAAAATAACGTGGAGAAAGCAAGTAGAAGAAGAGCGCTTGAAGACTGGTCTGAATTTGAAGATTGCCCACAACAGAACTAAATGTAGAGAGAGTGTGAGCGATTTCCATGAGGTCAATCCAGTCACCTCCATTAAATGGGGACATCTCTGAATAATGGGATCATTTTCATCTGTCCAGCATCTTTGTTACTTGGAAGTAAAACTTATGTGCATGTTCAATGCAAGAAAACTACTTGTCTCGAATTTTTTTCCAGGTATTTCTGATGCTTCTTGCAACGAAGTGGTCTCTGAACAAAAAACTAGAAGCTAGGTTATTCACTATGATCTTTCACCATTCAGAAGTATTTGCATCAGTTTCGGGCTCAGTCATTTGCCCAAGTTTATTATATTTTTTGGACGAATTTGTGCTTGCTTTGCAGTATTTATGTCCAGCCATAGGCTTGGATGCCGCAATTTAGGGCCAGCTTTTACCTTAGGCATCAGTGAATTGATGACATTAAGTTTCTTTTCTGGTGTTTGGACACCATGCGTAATCACTAGGGCGATTTTTTTGTAACTTGAAACACTTGAAAATGGAACTTTATTTTTGTAAAAAAGTAACCAAACAGTAACTTTATTAAACGAATAAAAGTAAAACGAAAATAGTTGCAGCCAAACATGAAAAAACGGGAAGAAGGCCCAGTTCTACCTTGTGCTAAAGTTATAGTGAACACGCATGTAGTGTTTTGCATTTTGTGGTAGAAAGTTTCTGCCCTTTGCAAGTAATTTGTTAAGCATAGAAAAACTTCTTTCCACAGAAGCAGTTGTTGGCTGGCACCAAAGAGGCACCTCAGAGTTTGTAGATTGTAAATTTATCTTTCTTGCATCAATTCAAGACAAAAAAAAATAGAAAAATTATGCAAAAAAGCACGAAAAGCAAAATGTAACCTAAAAGACAAAAGGTAATTTTTTGTAACCTTATAACTTTTTAAATACTGACCCTATAACTGTGAAATTTTGGTTAAACACTTTTTACGTTAATTGGAGCTAGCAAAAAAAGTAACTTTTGTAACCAAAAATCGCCCTAGTAATCACGTATGTATATGAAAACCATGTGACCAGTTATAGTTTTACAGATAATTATTTCTTAAGTTATTACTACTGCTACAATTTGTACATATCACTCTATGAGTGATATGAGCCAGCCTTGAGTCATCTCATTGCCATTTCAGTGATGCCAAGTTGTTCCTTGCCATGCTGTTTTGCCCCATGATTACATGCATGAGTATCAGTTTGTATGCAGGCCGAATTTCAGAAAAAAATTCTCCGAGATTTTCATTTTTATGAACAGAGCATGAAGAAAGAAAGTTTTACAGTTTGACTTGCACTCGTTGTGATCAATGGCAACTTTACAGCTTGCATTTATCCTGTAAAGAGATAAAAACGTGAGGCCCAGTTTGATGTTCTTCAAAGAAGGTGTTCACAAAAACACCAGTGTGTTTATGAATCATGCCAATAAAGGTGACGTAGTACCAATGAGTGTTAAAAAAAACAAAACAAAATAGAAAGTGAATTACATCTGTGAGATAATTTCACAGTTTTACTGAAACTATCATGTAATTTCCACAGCTTTACTGACGTTTTCCATTGTATGTTGTTCAAAGGAACGATCAAACAAACAAAAATTACAAACTCAAAGCTAGTGCAGTGCAGTTTGTTCCTCCTTCGGAAAACCCTCAAATTCTATATTTTCTGTGTCTTAAATTATCAATTGTGAGATTTTGACGTCAAGCTTAGATGGCCGAGTGGTAAGAGCATTCTCTTCGAGAGCTGTAGACTTGGGTTTTGATTTTGAGTTGAGTCAAACCAATGACTTAAAATTTTGACACTTCGCATTAAAAGGACAGTGTGAATAACAAGCTGAGAAGTTTACTTGTTGTGCCATTGGGAAAGGCATTTAGCGGGATTTCCCCTTCTTGGTGTGGTAGACAGGTGGCTGGCAACTTCTAAGCGAGCTCATTATAATGGTGCTATGATTGCTTTCTCATGATAGGAGGATGAATATGCAACTAAAAAAAAAAAACATTTCCAAATTTGTCTGGTCACTGTCCGAGTCTGCTTCTTCACTGTTGTTCAGTGATGACTCTGGATTTTCTGAATGATCGCATAATGATGGGTGCTGATATTTGACCTGCAGTTGCATAACGTCGTCTTCCTGTTTTAGCAAACGTGTTGTCTGTCATCCAATGCTCCCATGCAACTTGCAGTTTGCGCTTGAATGGTCTGTTGATACCAACATCTAGCAGCTGAAGTTCTTTGATTAACCCACTCGGAGCAACAACAAACTCCGAATTTGTTATACCTTTTTGACTTTTAACTGCATCGCTCAGATGAGTGGGTAGCTGAGCGTCGAGTCATGAATCAAAAGAGGAATGATTTATGAAAAAATCCGTTTGGTGTTTTTAGGTAAACGTTGCGTAATCTGTCACTCATCATCTCTTTGTCCATCCTGCCTTGTGGGTTAGTCTTGACAATGGTATTGTATTAGCCAGAAACTTTGGTCTTGACAAGGTCTTAAATTTTCTGTGGTTTGTTTACTAAAGTTTTGGCAAATGAAAATGGGTGGCAACCAAGGATGACTTCTCATTTCCCGTTGCACTGGTTCCTGTTCTTTCAACAGTACGATTTATGGGTATGCCAAAGGCACATCATTCATCTTTGTGATGTTTGCGCTGCAGGAACATAAGCTTTTCTTAGTAGTCATCTGGTAGTTATTACATAAGTTCTTGTGCAAATGGAGAAATTACACCGCTTCGTAGAATGAAAGCATGAAGAAGGTGCCTTGAAAGTTGTTGATGTCCAACTCGCGTGTTATCGCTTTCAGTCGAATAGAGATGGTAAAGACACTTCCACTTGCAGTTCTCTGTTCAATAATCCATTATTTGAGTCCATCCGTCTACCGTGGCCATTTTGCTTATTGCAGACATGTCCATGCCAGGTAAAAACTAGCCGATTTTTGGGTCAAACTTTTCTCACTTGATTTGACTACTATGGATCACACACTTCAAAAAACGCATGGGGGCCACCTCAATTTGGGCCTCAAATTCAAAATGGCGGCCTAATTGCAAAAAAATCGTCTTAAAATGATACATACTTGTTTTTGACTTGTTCCTCCTTTGTTCTTGGGTTTGTTTGGTTTTAAAAATCATTTTGTGGAATGATTAACTAATTGAGCGCCTAAAATCCAATATTAATTGAGCGTCTAAAATTCGATCTAATACATTATTAACGTGCATTAAAAACCTAAATATATTAGGTAAAGACAATCTTGTCACTATTGCCTGGATTCCGGGCCACCTCGGCATCCAGGTTATTGAGAAGGCTCACATCTTGGCTAAATCAGGATCAGCATTACACTGCTTGAGACCTGAACCCTTCATTCCAATCCCATATGCCAGTTGTCGCACTGCCATAAAGGATTGGAGTGTTAAAAGATGAAGGACGTCTTGGATAGAATAAATGGACTGCTTGAGAACACGAGAATATGTGGAGTGGGCTTTGCCCCAATTAACTCAACGACTTTTGAGTCTCAAAAGACTTAGACTAAATGAAGTGTTGCAAGTCCTCACAGGTCACTGCAACTTACATAAACACAGGAAGACCATTGGATACAATGTATCATTGACATGCCCAAAATGTAACCTGGAAGAAGAAACTCCAAATCACCATGCTGGAGAATATAATTACTACCAAGACCTACGAAAGAAGGTATTTAGGACAGAAAAAAAAAACAGCAACAATGAAGTCGGTGGTAAAAAAACTAAATATAAACACACTGGCAAAGTATTTGCATCAGGCCGGAAGACTTGCTGAATACGGCCAGTTATGAATTAAACTAGATAGCGGTGAAAGTTGCAATGGGCCTAAATCAGTGATGGAGTACTCGAGTATTGCACTTGTACTCGAGTACAACTCGAGTACCATTTTTTTAATACTCGTAGCCCCAGGTACTCGGTTAGTACTCGTACTCGAAGGTCAATGTACTCGGTACTCGGGCAAAAAAAGCGCCGAGTACACGAGTACATTTGGCTTTCGCTAGAAGTAACAAACAAGATGAACTTTCGATAGCAAACTTGTTGGCTGTAGTCTACAGCCAATAAAACTCATAAATAAATTGATTTTATTGAGTTATTTTGCTTTAATTCGTGCTGACTGCCGCAGAACAAACAACTATTTAATGGTGGGAACAAGCAAAATCAAACATTTGAATGCGATGCAGCACAGTATTGGGTCAACAGCAAATAGTATTGGTTGACAACAAACGCTTTTCTGCTGCAGAAAACGTGTGAAAGTTGTAGCGACTTTTAATTTATTTTGCAACTAAAGTTACGGACCACAGAAATCGAGCCACGTGTGTGACAAAAACTGCAACAGTTGGGTTAGCGTTTTACGATTTCACCTCAGATGTTGATAGAAGATTTTGTACAGTGTATGTATTACTGTAATCTGCCAATCCCAAATAATAGTTTTGCTATGGTATTGCATGGTAGGGGTATCCGAAAAAGAACAAAAGTTAGATTTGAAGGCAATATTTTGAGTGTTAAATTTAGGTCATATAGAGATAGCTTAGTTGCATAGTTGTTCTGTAGCTGAGTTGTAGCTGTGGGTAAAATTTTACTTTTTTTTGCGAGAAATTGATAATAAGTTGAGTCTTTTGATGACGCATGCAAAATGTGTTTGAAATTAATGTGATTAAGCGCGAATTAGAATTATTTTAAAAAATGAATCTTAAAGCTGAAAGTAAAAAATAGTACTGTAAACCGGTAAACATACAGAATACAAATACCGCTATAAATTACAGTAGTAAATTAGTAATAGTAACTAGTAGCTGATATTGAATTGCAGCCTTATTTCATGCTCACTTAGTCACCTCTGAAATCAGGAAAGCATTATTTCGAGAAAATTTACTACTGCTACAAACAAATGCAGAACAACGCTAAAAAATTGTAATCAAATAGTAGGTACCGGTTTAGCAAAAAAAATCTCGGATAACGAAGTGTAATCAGCCCCTTAACTTTGTGATTGCGAACTATGTTTAATTTTGTGATTGCAAACTATGTTTGATAATGCTTTTAGCATATTTTGATGCTTTTGACTTTATGTAAAGGCAATCGGTTTGTGTAATCGTGTAGGTGCCTAATTTGTTTAAAATATAATAGTAATTTTTGTGTGTTATCGATACTTGTCAGAAAATTGTCACCTGCAGTTGTGCGACTTCTCAACATCCCAAGCACTGAAAAAACGTATTCGTTTATGTTTTTGCGACAAACTTTGAGCTGTTACAACTTAAAAGTTGTTCTTTTGCTAAATTTGTAAAAGTATTCGTACTCAAACTTTTTAACGGTGCTCGTACTCTAGTACATTTTTCAATATCAGTACTCGTACTCAAACGTTTTTTGTTGTACTTGTACTCAAAGGTTGAGTATTCGACTCCATCACTGGCCTATATAATGGCCTGCACAATGTGCCAGTGAGGATTGATGCTGGTCAGTCCTCTCTCTGGCACCACCATCCTTTAATAATAATAATGAATTGCAGTTGTATTGAATTTTAGACGCCTAATTAGTTACCTATTCTACAAAACGATTTTTAAAACCCAACAAACCCTAGAACAAGCGAGGAACTAGTCAAAAAACAAACAAGTATGTATCGTTTTAAGACGATTTTTTGCAATTTGGCCGCCAATTTGAATTGAATTTAAGGCCCAAATCGAGGTAGCCCCCATGCGTTTTTTGAAGTGTGTGATCCATAGTAGTCAAATCAAGTGAGAAAAGTTTGATTCAAAAATCGGCTAGTTTTTGCCTGGCATGGACTTGTTTATTGCCCTTGAAACCTCAACTTGTTTATTTTTTCCTGACACAAATCAAGTGAGCAAAGTTTGATCCAAAAATCGACTCGTTTTTACTTGGCATGGACCCGTTTATTGCCCTTGAAACCTCAATTTGTGTATTTTTACCTGACGCAAAGCATCTTGCTTTCTACTTGTGTACCATTGGTTTATTTGCATTAAATTGTGTTGCAGCTTTCCTTTTTCCGTGCTTTACTATGTACTCGATTGCTTTAAGGAGTAATCTTGCTTTGTAAGCATATCTCTTGACATAAGTCATCATGAGGACCATGAGTACCACAGAAAAACGTGGTGATACAAGCAATATTTGCATTATACAATTATGAGGCTCAAGAGAGATAAAAGTTTACGTGCGTTACTGATTTTGTTACGCAATATGTGTATGCAAGTCACAATAATACAACTTACAAAAGAAAAAATGAATCTAGTGAATATCATCGTAATTGCTCAGGTGCTTTTATGGTGGTTTATTGGTAGAATTTGGAGCAAAAGAATTTAAAAGTTCTCTTTCCAGGTTATTCCAACAAATCTTCTTGACAATATTTGAGGAAGCTTTGCTTTTAGTGGGTAGTTTTTGGTGCATAGTTTTTGATCAAGCGTTTTTCAAATCCTTGTTGATTTTTTTTCTAAACCTTTGCATCAATTTATGAAAATGCCACTACTGAAAGTTTAACAGTCTTTATTTTTTCTGGAAGCTATTTGATCAAATTTTATAAACAAATTTTGTTGAAATCTTGTTTTTGTTTACTTTAGATTGGAAGAGTGTTCAAATGATTTAAGGTGTCGTCTTACCACTGTCATGATTGCGAGTTTCATGGTTCAACTCCCACCTTAACCTCGCTGTTGCATGCTGAGATGAAATGCTTCACGATGGTTATTCCTTGTTGGTGAAATCTTATTAGCAGCAAATGAGAAAAGTCGGAAGCAAAGCTCAACAAGAAGAATGAAGGCAACCCTGAATTTGTTCAATGCATAGCATCGCTGTTACTATCCCACGACAAAAGGATAAAAATAAAGAAATCAAACAGTATCGAATTTATCTGTAAACAATGCCATTGATGTTATTTTAAATAACAATATATTTCTGTAGGCAAGAAAAGAGTCGTTTCCCCATTGCAGTCAAATTGAGTTGATTCTTTCATTGATTTACAGAGTGAGTCTGAAAGTGTTTACTCAAAACACGTTGAAGAATTGAAGTTAAAGCTTTTAACTGCAGAAACACAATTTGGAAAGTTGGAAAATGAATACAAAAAAACTCAAAATAAACTTCAATTCTCACAGGTGTGTGAATGTAAATAACAAGTGATGAGTTGAATCAAAAGCAGGTACTGCCCACTGTATTATGGTAACCACTTGGGACTAGAATATTTTGCATGCTCAATCGGGCACCATAATTGGTGATCGGTGCCAATTTACTCTTAAACCATAGGTGCCGAGTATGTGATTTTACTGCGCATGCGGTAATTTTATGACGTCAAAATTGAAGCATTACCATGTGATTACTTAAATCTTAAGATGTAGTAAAATTGGTGAAATTGATTTGTTTGCAATCATTAGGCTCTACTACTGCGTAGACTGTATTTTGCAACTTGAAATTCGGCCAAATCAGAAGTTTCAAACGTTTGGCTCGTGATTAACTTTTATCTTATCTTAACATCGTTGTCACACAAGCATACATTTTTTCTACCGCGTGCTATATATGCGTAATCACTTTGACTGACGCAGCACACTTTTGATAGCTCAAAGAATAAAATCGAGAAGAAAAATAATTTAGTGGAAAAGCTACACCTCATGCATGCTGCGTACGCGCCTGTATTACGCGTAGATGTTTGGTATTTCTGCGCAAAAGCAAATTTTGGTGCTAAAAAATTTACGTGGAGCTGCTTCAGCTCCACCAACAATAATTTTGAGAAAATTCTCGTCTGTACAAAGTGAATTTTACTGCGAAATGGAAAATAATGAATTTTCTCGGAGAAGCCTTAGGTCAAGTATGTCCAACCTTTTTTTTTGTAGCGGGCTGCATTGAGAGCTTGATTAGCCTTAATTCCTTGAATGGGCTGCAAAAGTTCTACGTTGCTTTCTAGAGCTAAAAAAATCCTCGTTTCTTTAGAAAAAGTGGTCTTCACTGCTTTGTAGAGCTTTCCCATGAATGGTAAGTGGGCCACACAGGAACACCAAAATGGCCTAATGCGGCCTGCGGATTGGGCATGGCCGCTTTAGATTAATGCAATAAATACGAGCTGCGCTAGCAGTAATCATTGCAACGTCACAGAAGCAAGTAATTGAAAAAATATCAATGTACCAACTTTTTTCGTTGTCAGAAACTTTACTTAGCCTAGTTTTTTACTCAATCCAAAACGCTGCATGTCGGGATTTGGTCATGATGTGTTTTCTAAACAAGCCTACCGTTGCAAACTTACGAAAACTAAACTAGTATATAAAACTTAGTTTAGCTTGCTTTATTTTTGTAAGTGTAACCTATTCACAACAAAATTTTCCATCTTCTATTTTTTCACAATCTCAGTCACATTATTATAAACAAAAGTAGGTTAACCCAAAAAAATCTTATTCAGAATGTTATCATACAATTAGCAGCATTAGCGCAAATCAAAAGCATTGCATTAACAAACAGAAGCGAATTTTAGTTCGCAAAGCACTTTATACTTCAACTAAATCTATTACTCATAAACGAAGCTGTTAGACTGACACGAAAACAAAGACTTTCATCACCAAAACTACAATTTATCAAACCGCGGGTGGGATTACGAGATCATTTGTGAGGGCGTTCAATCATAAAATTCTCACATCATTAAAAGCGGTGGAAAAGGAGATTCAGCAGAAAGTTATGTTATTTAAACCAAGAAAAAACTTTAGCAAAGTATTTTTTTTAATATAACCAAATGTGTGGGCATGCACGGCATGCTCGCATACCCGAAGTCGGCGCCTGTGTCTTAAACATCAGGAGGTTTTATGTGTGCGCAAACAAAGTAACAAAGGTGATAAAAGAAATTAAATGTTGTGCACTTACATCAAACAATGCATGGTCTTCAAGGTGTATTAAATGTTTTTGATTAATACGATTTTTCCATAAATGTCGAACCTCTTCACTAATAGTACGCCTCTTCACTAATAGTACGCCTTACGCCTGAAGTGGGCATAAATCACAAATGTTCAAAGAAAATGCATTATATTTGGTGCAGCTCATCAGAGTTAGGGGCTAAAATTTAAACAAAAAATGCCTAACAATTGTTCAAATAGCACTAAAATGGCCATTGAAATATGTAAATTTTCAAAAAATTTTTGTGGGAGCATGTCCCTGGACCCCCTACAGCTTTAAAGAAACAATTTAAAAAATATCAAAATTTAATTTTCCTTCCCTGAAAAAAATTTTAAATATGCTCCTAACCTGAACACATCTTCAAAGTGCTTATTCATGCCCTTTTCCGTGTGTGACGTCTTAGCATTTAGCCAACAAAAAAATATGAAAATTCCATTATACTCGCAGTATTACGCAGAAGTGTATCACGAGTGACTGGTCCCATCTCTGTGGTATACCGCCTGCGTAACAAACGTTGCTGTGGTGGCAAACCGTTGGCAGCAATATTTGATTTAACCTGCTTGAGAATCGAACCCAAAACCTCCATCGCCGATTACGATGTGTTTAATCACTATGTCAACCGGTCGATCGCATTTAAATAGCATTCAACTTAATTCAAAACTGTATCCCCCACCAAAATTTTCTGGATTCGCTCCTGTCAGTGTAATATCACTTTTCGGTGAACTATCAAATATCAGATTTGAGTATCGATTTTGTCTTGTAATTATTTTTGTATTTGGTTGCATATTTATACTCCTATCACAAGAAAGCGATGACTGCACTATACGAGCTCGTTAAGGAATTGCCAGCTATCTGTCTAACACACCAAGATGGGGGATTCCCGGTGAGTGCCTTTCCCAAAGGTACAACAAATAATCTTGTCGGCTTGTTCTTCACACTATCCCTTTACCAAGGAAGCTGTGAATACCAATTTTAAAGTCGTGGTTTGACCCGACTTGGAATCAAACCAAAGTCTACAGCTCCTGAGGCTGACGGTCTCACCAATCGGCCATCTGATTTGCAACCCTGCATGATTTTTTGAACATCTACACTTTTGGTTGGTTGTTTTTGATACCACTGTTTGTCGTGATAGTAATTAATTGTGAATTGTTACTGTAGAGTGAATCAGCGAAGTTGCTTGACCAGGTTGTGATGTTGAATGATGCTAGTGACCAACGTTCGTCAATTGAAAACCAGATTGCTGACACAAAACAAGCACTGGAGCAACGATTGGTTGAATTGGATGCAAATGAAGCGGAGCGTGCAGAGGAGTTGGCGGTATGTGGGTGCTTGAAAGTAGAAATAGTTTGTTTTAGCCCAATGAATGAATTTTAAAATGCATGATTATGCAGTAGCAATTGTCTTTGTAAGCCATAAACGCCTTGAATAAAAGGACTGGCGGCTGACAAACTCGGGTTTTTAACTTAGGTCTCAAAAAGTTATTATGAAGTTTCTCTAAGATTTTTGAAACTTTTTGCTTTTACACTTTTGCTTTTTACACTTTCTGGCGTCGTGCATAATTTATTCACACTCAACTTCTGAAAATTTGAGGTTGATTGGAGTAGGGTAAGTAACCCAAATCCCTAATTATTTAAAAACGCCCCTAAACTTCATTATTATTAGGTACCACAAATAAAAATATATTTTGAATCGTATTTATACCGTTTTTAATTACGTGATAATAGCTTCTTAGTTTATCTTTGCAAACTCCATGATATTGCAAAAAAGCGGCAATTCGTCTTTTTTTAGTTCCATTGCATTGCGGAATTCGATTAACTTCATTGACTTAATTGCTCTAGTAATAATGCAGTAAATCCAGCCTTGCAACGTATTGCATGTAGCGTCACTGACATAAGCACAAGCAGGATTATTTATTGCTTGGCTTGTCTAAAATCGCGAGAGACTGAATGAGCTCTAGGAAGATTTCTACTTGCATCATGTTGCAAAGGCCCACCCAGTAAACACAGCTTGGCGCTAGTTTAGTAGCAATTGTCTTTGTCGGCAGATCAGATCATGATCTGCCGAGCCTTTTTTCGTTTTGCAAACACGTGACGCGCTCTCCCTCATCGCAGCGAGATAAAGTGGAAAAAAATGATTAGGTTCGGTAGATCACATACTAAACTGGCAAGCACATTAGCTTCATTCAGTATTTAATCATGTGCAACATGTTTGGCGCTCTTCATTCAGAATTTATTTATGTGCCACGTATAGGCCTACGTATTAGGCCGGGGCAATTGATTAACTTTAATTTTGCCAAGCCTCCTTCTACTACATGATTATCAGTACTTTTTTTTCGTGTTTTTGAAGTTACCGCATTTATAACAGGCAGTATCTTATAATAATGTACTTTATTCTGAGCAGAAAAGGAGTTTGCTACATAACGCACTGCATGATTCAACCCGATAAGGTGCTTTTAGTACGTTAGAGCCATAAAAACGTGATAAGAGTTAAATCTGAAAACATAATGGAAAATGGAAAAGAATGTAGTAAAATTATGACAATGTTCGTTTTTAAGTGACGTCATCATCTCTTTATGACGTCATCGACCTTTGATTTTCTTGGAAAGGTAAGGTAAGATTAAAGATGGCTTAAAAATAAAATTTTGATTTTACATTAGTTGCAAACGAATGAGTTATATGCTATTATCCAAGTTTAGGGGTAGCAGGTATTACCCCTCAATTTTTATGCTTTTTAAGGGGCTGTTCGCTAAAGGATTTTTTAGGGCGAAAGAACTAGCTACTGACAAAGTTTTGAGCTCCCAAAGCACATCAAAAAACAAAGAAGAGACGCACAGATAGCTTGAGAAAACTACGCTAAAATTGCATTTAAATTGACGTCATCACCTTTACTGTGACGTCATTACCTCTTCAGTATCCATTTTGGAACATTCATGTATTGGTTAAGGTAAATGCCAGGTTTGACGCCTCTATCTCCTCTTAAATGTACTTTTCTACAAAACCATGCTAAAAATTTGGGACCCAAGTTAAAAACCCAAGTTTGCCAGCTGCTAGTCCGTCTATTCAAGGCGTCTATGGTGTGAGCACTTACTAGGCAAGGGCATCAATGTCACAGGGTGCAGACCACTACTCTGGCTGAGTGCAAGACAAACTACTGCACTATGTGGTGGGATGGCAGGTGGCTTGTGACTTCGAAGTAGTAGTATCACTGGTTTTGTAGATTGTCGGTGGTGTCAGAGCTGCTCTGGTGTTGCTGCACTAGGGTAGTTTTCATTGATTTTATACTAAACCTAAACTAAAATAGTATGTAATCATGAGCTACTTGTTGAATTTATCCTTTTTTTCTCAATTTGCTGCATGGATTTAAACGTTTGCAAAAAAAAAAAAAAAGAAAACAGGGGGCCATACGTATTTGGTTCCCTCTGCCAGACTTGAGGAGACAGCATCCCTATGCCCTCACTCGATCGACACCAATGTATGTCTTGTTTGAGTGAAATTTGTATAGAAACTGCACACTCGAAATAAGGATTTAATGAGGGAAATTGAGCAGTTGGAAATGGAGAAAAGAAACGTGGTGGAACAGTTTGCGCAGCATAAAGCTTCAGTAAGAGTTTTTTTTTTTGTGTGTGTGTGGTTAGTAGCAATAGTGATGTTTTTTATTTTTGCACTGTTAAACTGTTAACACGATAAAAAATAAGATAAGAATTTTTGTATTTGTATTTAGTTGCCCATTTATCCTCCTATCACGAGAAAGCGATCAGTGTGATATACGAGCTCGCTTAGGAGTTGCGAGCCATCTGTGCACCACATCAAGATGGGGTAATCCCACTTAGTGCCTTTCGCAACAGCACAACAAGTAAACTTGCCTGCTTGTGCTCCACACTGTTCCTTCGATGCTGAGCATCAAGCAGGGAAGCTGCGAATACCAATGTTAAAGTCATTGGTTTGACTGAACTCGGAATCAAACCCAAGCCTACAGCTCAAGAGGCGGACGTTCATACCACTCGGTTATCTGAGCTGTAAAAATCAGGAGTGAAAAGGCAAGAGTAGGTATGTGGAAGCTGCAATATCGCATTTTTATAAATACTGTTCTATTTATAGGGTTCTCATCAACGTGGAAACTAGTTGCGGTTAAGTTTTTTGACCATGTTTAGTTCTTCATGTAATGAACATTTTGGTGCCGGGGGGGGGGGGGGGGGGGGGTAGGTAAAATCGTAATTGGGCCAAACTCTATATAATCACACGTGCTGCTTAGCTGGATTTAGTATTAAAAGATTCAAAGCCATGATTGCAATATGTCTTGATGCCTATTATCAGACTACAACTTATTTGAAATGAAGTGAAATTTTGAATCGTGGATGTGAGTTCTTCATTGCCCTTGAGTTGTGGTACATCCGAGGTCACATGATTCACAGCAATTTTAATGCTCCATCTCCTCGTACATCTTTCAGCTTGGTTGATTCTGTGATATATATACTATGAAAATTCTGATCGTAAGAGGACCGACAAAATATTCTAATTTGCTTAGAACTTGTCAGCCTGTAGGTTAGTGCAGTGGTTGAAGACACTGCTATCGATGCGAGACCTCATGGCTTGAATTTCCTGTAGGTCAAATTAGACACAGTTGTCAACGGCTCGCCACTGCTACAACGTTTCTTCTGCATGGTGTTGCCTAGGTGTTACATTGTTAAGAATGACTCTGCCACTTGTTTTTGTGCTGCAGCGCAATATTGCAGGTATATTGAAGATTTGATTTTTTTTATAGTAATTCTAAAACTTATCAACTGTCTCAGTGAAAAGCAGAGTTGGATTTACATGTTTGCATGCAGGAGCATTTAAAACGGCGCAGTGGTTAATTGTGCAAGCAAGATGGCACAATTTCCAAATTAAGCTTTATATAAAGCTCATAGAAATTAACATTCATGTACTCCTTGCAAAACTTACATTAGATTCACAGCTGGGGTTTTCTTTCTTGTTTTGGCAATTTTAGCACAAATGTCAAAAGTCTGATTCCAGGTAAAGCTGTTCAAAATTCGATATCTAAAAATTAACAATAACAGAGATCTAGACTTGCACCAGTAGTGTCAATGGTTGAAAGCTTACAGTAAACTGGTAAATGTTTAATTAATTTACAATGTTATGTCGAAGCATGTAATCAGTGGCAGTGACCATCTTCGCAAGCAAACCCTGGGCAATAGATCTCTTCACAAGCATGTTGCAGCAGTGTTGGCAACTCTGTGTTCAATTTTCCTGACTCACCAATCGAAGCCCAGACCTTCTATACTGAAAGCAATGTGAGCAAACCCCACACCCTTTTATTATGGCTGTAGCAAAATCAGTTGATGTAAATTAGTTATTGTTGTCTTGCTTGATTAGGCCAGTTCAGGCATGGTGTACCTGTGAACAAGTCGACACAGATGCGTATGGTTTGATGCATACTGTGTAGAATATGTCATTGAAATGTTTTCGGACCTAATGCTTCCCATTACCAATTCGTTTGTTTTGAGGTTTAAATCTCGAGGTAATTGTAGGAGTAGTACAAACCATTGTTTCGTAGTTTCAAACAATATGCAATAAATGTTACTTTGCTTCTTAACTGTTGAATAATTCATAAAAACTTAAATGTTTTTTTATACATGTATTACAGATATCCTGATTAAGATAGCTGAAATGCTGATAAAAGTTAATAAAATTGTACTTTAGTGACTTTTTTTGATTTTAGGTCAACAAAGTGTCTGAAGATATGCAAATGACTACCAACAAGTTTGTATCCAATACTTTGCTGCGTTTTCCAGTGACTTTGTTGTTTCACTTACTGTTATTATTTTACAGAATTAATGAGAAAGAAGCTACGATATCGGCCTTGCAGTTAGATGTGAAAACGGCAAAGAAAGAACGAAAACAACTCGAAGTTGAAATTGAAAAGTTGAAGAAGAAAAATAATGTGAGAGCTTATTTTGAAGTAAAGTGCGAAGAGTGGAAAATTTTATTGAAACTACAATTCCAGATTAACTAACTATCTAACTAATCGCTTATCCTTGGGGGTCGAGGGGGCAGCTGCTGAAGTTGGAGTCTACAAGCATCTTGATCCACTGCCACAAAGGGTAGATGCACGGGTGGGATGCCAAGGCGAGACCAACTAAGATCTTCGATGTAATTTCGCCATCAAATTCTAGGACTGCCTCTAAGCCAGGGGTAATCAAACTTTTCACACAAAGGGCCTCGTTTGAAAAAAATTTAGAAGTTAAGGGCCGCACTGATGGGAAGTGCAAAAAAAAGTCAGCATGTTCTCAGATGTTCTGTTTTCTACTGAAATCCAAGAAGACCAAAAAAGGGGTCTACACGTCCCCAGATGTCATATTTTCTACCGAAAATCGGCGCAGAGTTGAAAAAAAAGGTCTTCGGCTTGATTCATGGTAGGAGTTTATATTTCTTACAACTGCCTGCTGGCTGCATAACATGGTCCTGTGGGTCATATGCAGCCCACGGGCCCATAGTTTGCCCAGCCCTGCTCTAGGCCTTTGACCAACTGGTGTTGAACATATATTTTTTTGACTGCTCTATCCCAAGACATTCGCATCACATGTCCAATGCAGTTGCGATTTGTTTAGTCAGAGAAGCAGCGATTTCATGTTTAAGAGATTCACAATTATCTGCACTTTTATCCTTGTCCAACGAGGTCAAACTGTTAATGCTTTGCAAGAATCCCATTTCAGCTATTTGGACTTAACATCTCGGATTAAGAACATAGACTGATCTGAAGATGGATAGCTTTGCCTTGGTGCATGCTTTGCAAAATGGATAGCTTTGCATTTCAATACCACAGATTGGTGGAGCTGGTGCATTACTGCTCTTACGTTTTCGATGCAAATTTCCCATTCACTATTTTGTCTGCCATCACTTGTGAGTGAGATCTCAAAGTATTTGAATTTCTCGACTGTTTCAGTGATACTCCACCTTAAAAGATAATCTAGTACTGGTGACCAGGAGCACACCCAGCATATTTCAAAGGAGGGTTCTGAGAAAAACTTGATCCCACACTCAGGAGCGGAACCAGAAAATTTTGATGGGGGATGAAATTTGGAATTAGATTGAGTGTTACCTAAGTACCAATACGTTAATACCCAAAAAAAGCGTGAAAAACCCTTTAAAAAAGGTTTTCATGAATTTTTTTCAGGGAGGGGGCACCAAATTTTGCTATTCTTTCAAGTGTGTGTGTTTTTTTTTTTTTTCGGAATTATTTTGAAGCTTATTGGGAATAAAAAAGGATCTAGGGGGCCCGGGGGCATGCTCACCCAGGAAATTTTTGAAAATTTACATACTGTAGTGACCATTTTACCACTTTTTAACCAACTTTTAGACAGATTTTTTAAGTTTTTTCCCCTAAATTTGAGTGTTTCGTCAAATATAATGCATTTTGTTTGTACATTTTCGATTTTGTGTGCTTAGGGCATAAGGATTATTGTTATCGTAAAGGTTTGAAATTATGGAAAAACTGTATTCATCAAAAACATGTTTGAAAAGGGCTGGTGGGAGGGATGCATACCCCAGTACCCCACATCCCCCCTGGATTCGCCCTTGCCCACACTGATAACCCTGTCTCTTACCACTCCACCATCCAGCCGATTTGGCTTCAGTATGATGTGAGAGAAATTCTGTCACAGCTGTTTTGAAATAACAGCACCCACTGCACTTGCACAGTTTGGACACTTCACCTTTAACAGCAAGGATTCAGTTTTAAAAAGGGGGTTTTGACCCCCCCCCCCCCTGGGTGCACCACTGTGGTGGGCTCAGTCACTGCAAAGACTGATACTAATATGAGAGAAGCAATTTCTGCAAAAGAATGGATGGCTGTCATCCTGTTCTGTGTACTTTCGGTGGATTCAACCTTACTAATTAGGACGTAAATTTGTTCGCTTGACCACTGCATTGTATTCTGTGTAATAGGTTATGCGTACTTTACTTGCTTGTAATACTGCTGGAAAATAGAACCAGTTTTATCTTCCGGCGATATTGCAGCAACACTTTCATGATCATTCGAAGTGGCCTTTGCACGGTGGAAAGAAATTTATTGTTCAATGTTGCTGTCAACATTGCACAAGGATATTGTTGGCATATTTACATGCATAAACATGTTGCACAAGTTTCTTGCTCATGGAAGGCCATCCTTGGACAGTTTTTCCTTTTGTGCTGCTGCCTTACGTACTTCAGAATCCTCTAAGCGAAGTTCTGCTGGTGACTTATTTTCAACCCAGGCCTTTTAGGCCACTATTTTGTGGAATTTTTTATGCATTTTTCGCCTCTTAACTTCCTGGTTCCAACAAGGAGTTTTTTTCCCGCTATTCTTTGTCTCTCCAACAAGCTTACATCTACAACAGTTAGTAGCGAACGTAATAACTGCTGTTCAAAGCAAAACCACTCAGTTTTAGTGACTTCTGTAAAGATCGGAAGTTCTTTGAACTTAAATGCAATGTTGTGTGCTAATGCAGTTTTTACCTCTTTGCCAGTGATTCCCACTCAAGTTGATAGGTTTTTCGTGGTAAAAAGTGTTTTTTTTGAAAGGTTTCAAAGTGCATACAATTAGGTGGTGATCAGTTGACAACTCAGCCCCTTTTTTAACACGAATATCAGACACAGAGAAAAACAAGTCTGCCGAAATGATGCAAAAATCATTCTGGGAGGGAGGCATTGACCCAAAGAGATTTTGTGCCATGTGTACTAGGGTGTTGCAGGTGCCCCAGTCATCTCAGATTTTGCTCACCTTTTTTTTCAAACTGCGTTTGGTCCAGTAGAACATGAACATGAAGTTTCGAAAAATTTTGTCAACATCTATGCTACTCGCCGGGGCATTTTCTGGACCCACTTCTCAACTTTTTCGTCACTGGAGGGCGCCATGTCAAATGTACATAACTGGAAGTGGTTTTTAAAAGATGCCCCTTCTTGTTCCACACATATTAAAAAACTGAGTGAATCGGACCATTAGGTCCAAAGATATGGTCATTTTATGGATATATTTACTCATTACTGCCTCTAGTTGATAGGTTTTTCGTGGTAAAAAGTGTTTCGTTTTTTTTTGAAAGGTTTCAAAGTGCATACAATTAGGTGGTGATCAGTTGACTCATTACTGCCTCTAGTGGTAAAGGTTAAGTTGCATTAACTCAAAAACTGCTCAGCCAATTGACGCAGAATTTGGTGTACCCCCGCATTTTCAGGGTAAGGATTTTTATGATGTTTTTGGTTTGAGTTGGAACTGCCACTGGAGGGCAGTAATCTTTTTTTCATCGATTGTTGCTTTTCCATTGCTTCATGTTTGTATGATGCAATTGTGTTATTGTTGAATAGCAGAACATGGAATTCTGAACAATTCGTAACTGTAGTGTTCCAAACAAGCAGCTTATTTGAGACTAAAATTGTTGAGAAAATGGGTCATTCCATGGCTAGTGTACAGTCCATGAATCATATATCTCTGATTTTGATGGATTTTGGTACAGTTATTCTCCATCATATTCTGAGCAGATTGGTATTTGCATCACGAAAATCGGACAAGTACTTTTCAAGATATCGCATTTTGAAATTTTGATCATTCTGGGGGTGTTTCGTAATCAGTCAAGCGTGAAATTTTGTAGATCTTCATTTAAACTGTTCTTACTGCCGAAGTAGTAAAACTAAAATTGACATGAGTTTTGTTTTAACCCCTCTCCATATTCAAGTCAAACTCGTGGTCATGCATCATCGCTTTTGTCCACTAGAGGGCCTTTAACAAGCGTAACCTAACTTTGAATGCCCATATCTTAAATACCTCCCCTTCGATTTTTTTCAAATTAATTTTGCAAAGAGCTTATACCAATAGCTTTAAAAAAATTGGTTTGAAGAGTGATATTTGGGTTTTACTCTGTGACATTCATTTATTTATAGCGGTAAACTATTTTGTCAAACTTTCAGTGTTTTTTGCTGTTTTCACTACATATAGGCCCAAACAATATTTACAAAGTGCTTAGCCCTGTTGATAGTAATGCGGTATAAATGTGCATTTGAGTGAGGCAACCATGATTGTGTCAGCAGCATGGCCAAGCAGTATTGCGCGCAGGTGACTGATCCTTCGTGACGAGTTTGATTTGCAGCTGAAGCTGCTCGCATTTGACATATAACGGGTGGTTGCTGACTGGAAGAGCGCAAGCTCATTTCGCAGTCTTCCTCAATTACTGTTGAATTTTCAGTTCAATATAATTTAAAAATATGATTCTGATTGTACAGATACATTTAATAATATTTAAAATGTTATTAACAGTTTCTTTAAACAGTGTTCGATTAGCATTTCGAGAGCTAATTAACATCAATAATTTTGAAGTTAAAAGCTCTGCAAATGACTTCCCTCCAAACAGAACAGAACATATTTATTTTAGTCGCACTAACAAAAACAATTCAAATAACTTAAATACATAACACAAGTTATTTGTGTAGGCTTGCAGCCGGGAAGTTGTGAAGGACCGTGAGGTCATTGAGTCAAGCAACCACCCTATGTTGGCATAAGCAATATGGGAATTTGGAATGAAATGTGTCTTGCCAAACTATTTGATGACTCAGTTGAATTTGTGCGATCCAGAATAATCTTAGTTACACAGCACCATGGCCTGTTGGTTGCAAACTAGTCAGCGCATTTCTCAAACTAGCTGCATTAGCCTGATGGGATTATGATTTTATTGGTGACCGTATATAGACAAAAGATATTCTTTGAATTTTACTTTGAATTCTTTAAATTTTAGAGATTTAATTTCTTGTGGAATTGCATTCCATACTTTTAACTCCCTGATACTTATCGCGAAATATGTAAGCGCAATTCATCAATTGATTGTCTGGTGGTTCGTTGAGTCGTCTCGCAGACTTTGGTAGAATAGTTTGGGAATGGGGTAGGCACTTGTTTTTGGAGACAGCAGTGAACAAATTTGGCAGTTTCGTAAGCATGCAAATCGTCTAATTGCATGGCTTAGTATGCTTTGTGAAGTGGCAAGGCGTTATCACGGTAATGAACTCCAGAAATAACCCTCATTGCTATATTTTGCAAGGTTTTTAACTTTGCTAAAAAGGAGGAAAAGGTTGCCCCCCAAATTATTATACCTAATGTGAGGAGCGGGTTGCTTCTCTATGACTCATCAGAAATCGACTGAAAGAGCATGGATATAAAATAAACCACTACAAAAATCAAGACGTGTCGTTTCAACAAAATGTGCCATTCAATGCATTTAATGGCTTGTTGTTAGTGACTGCAACATCAGACTAGGGCCAAAACACAAAGAGACCTTATAGAAATTAATTGGCTAAAATCTTGATTTGACTGCTGTATAAATTTAAAACAAGTGGCCGATAACTTCAATAGATGCATGATCACTATTGTGAAGTACAGAGGTGGGCACGTTCCTTTTTTTTTTAGGTATCGGCGGTACTCGGTACTTAGTTAAAATTACTGGCGGTACTGGTACTTGAAAATCAAAAGTATCGCTGTAGTACCGCTATACTTTTGTCAGTACTTTTCAAAAAATGTTTTAAAAAGAAAGTACTGCACTATATTTTGTTTTGTTGATTTTTAGTTAAAACTGTACAGTTTTATAACAATTAGTTATCGGTAGTACTATTTACGGCACAGTTCACGAATTACAAACTATGTACCAACCATCAAAAAACGGTACAAAATAAGCTTTATATATGTATGAATCAACAACAACAACAACATTTTATTTTGACAAAATCAAACAACAAAATAATAGTGCGTAACAGTGAAAACAACAACAAAAAAACTAACAAATAATGTCACAGAGGAGATGCAAAAGACCAGAGAGGTCGTCGAGTCTGCATCTCCTCACAGTAGAGTCTATTCAAAAACTTAAGGTACACAAAAAAATAAAAGCATAAAAGCACACATAAATGAAGTATGATCTAGAACTAGGTCTACTACAATTACATTAAATAACACCAAAAAGAGGAAAAGAAAACAAAAAAGAAAATAAATAATAATAATAATAATAAATAAGTTAAGCAATTGATTTGTAGACATACCGGCTCTGTGAAAGGGATAATCAAGAAAACTCTTGCGCAGAAAGAAGGTACTCTTTTAAACTACTTTTGAAAGATTTAACTTTCTCAGATTTTTCTTTGATAGTTTAAGGTAGGTTATTCCAAATTTTAGGACCAGCAATTTTTATGGATCGTTCTGTTTTAATTAAATTTTTCATTAGCCACACTACGAGTAGAATACGAATAAAATGAAGATGTTGAAGAAAATAAACTATTAAAATAATCAGGTAGCTGTTTGTTTTGTAATTTAGCCATGAATTTACCAACCTCAAGTTCGTAAATAGCACTGATATTAAGAAAGTTAATTTTTTCAAACAGAGGCTTTAATTTAGTTTTATATATTCTAGATTTGTTGATAATACGAATTATCGAATTCTGTTTAATTTGTAGCCGTTTTCTTAACGTGACAAAGCAGTTACCCCAACTAATGACAGCATATTGTAGATGAGAATAAACGATGCTGTAATACACAGAGATCAGAATGTTGATCGGAAGGAGGTTTCTTAATTTGTAAAAAATTGCGGAAGCTGAAGATAGCTTAGTAATAATGTAACCGACATGCCTATTCCAGTTTAACTTATCGTCCAAGTACACACCTAAATATTTTACACTATCACATTGCCTGATACTAGAACCTGCAAACGATATGTTAAATTTTGGTGGTCTAGAGCAGTTAGAAAATAATAAAAAATTAGTTTTGTCCAAGTTCACTGTTAACTTATTGATACAAAGCCATTCGTCAATTTTAAGTACTTCATGGTTGACGTTATTTTGTAAAGATAACACATCTTTATGTGCCAAGGTTAGAACACTATCATCGGCATACAACGTAACATCAAAATTAGAACAGCGCATTAAATCGTTAATATAAATTAGGAAGAACAAAGGCCCTAGAACACTGCCTTGAGGAACACCAGTTTCAATTATTTTTTCATCTGATTCGTAATTATTAACAGCCACCAGTTGTCTCCTATTGTTAAGGTACGAGCTAATTAAATCATAAGCCACCCCCCTTATTCCGTATTGATCTAGTTTGAAGAGTAAAACATTATGGTCCACTGTATGAAAAGCCTTTGCAAGATCCATAAAAATTCCATAGACTGTTTGTCTGTCATTGAGTTTACGTAAAATACATTCGTGAACTTGGGTGATGGCCAGAGATGTGGAGTAGTTTGTACGAAAGCCGAATTGTGTGGGAGAAAATACATTGAGTTTATCCCAAAATTTAATCAGCCTGCTTTTTATCACAGTTTCAAAAATTTTGTTGAACGGTGATAATATAGAAATTGGTCTATAGTTAGTAAGCTCATATTTTGGTCCACCTTTGTGAATAGGAGTAACTCTTGCGACTTTTATTGAATCTGGATATTTACCAGAACTTAGGCATGAGTTTATTACCCTAGAAAGATGAGGGGAAAGTATGTATTTGGCGTCTTTGATTAGTCTGGTAGGAATGTTTACCATGCCTGGCGGTTTATATGCGTTAAGCTTATCAATGATGGCATTAATTTCATATTGATCAGTTGGTTCCAAAAATATGGAGGTAGAGACACGCTGATCAAAAAAAGTTTTGTCACTTTTATTATGGCATGAAGAGTTTGCGAATCTTTTTGATAACTTGTGACCAATACTGCAAAAATGGTTATTCATTGCATTACAAATATCATTTTGCCCATAAATTAGTTTACTTTCGTATTTAACGTAAGTTGGTAAGGTGGAACTTTTACTTGGTTTACGTAGAATGTTGTTAATAGTTTTCCAAGTATCAGACATGCCACCACTTTTGCCTAGTCGGCATTGTAATTCGATTTTGACATTTCTTTTATGTGAGTTAGCTTGTTTCTGTACATCTTATAAGTTTTACAATTGATCTCACATTTACTCTTCAGATACTTTTTATACAATCTATTTTGAGTTTTAGTACTAGTAAGTATTCCTTTGGTTATCCAGGGTTTATGACTGTATGTGAGTTGTTTACGAGATTGCCTTACCAACGGAAAATGCGAGTCAACTAGCTCTTTCATGACGTTTATCAATTTTTCGAAGTCCAACTTATTTTGCATGTCCAGATAACGAAGTTTTTGATTAAGCTCATTCAGAAAAACGTCGCGCTTTATTTCCGTGATTTTCCTAACCAAAGGTCTGTTTGGTGCTTTTTTGGTGGCTCCAACGTTAAGACTTAAAAACGAAGGCATATGATCAGAGATATCATATTCGATAACAGCTGAAGAGTGAATATCCCTTAACATGCTATCATTAACATATATATGATCCAGTATATACTGGCTGTGTGTTGTAATTCTTGTCAGTACAACGATCAGTTGATCGCAACCAAGGCTAGTTATTTCATCTGCATAGTGTTTGATTTTATTGCTGGAATTGTATTTGGTATAATCAATGTTGAAGTCACCCAAGATCACATACTTTTTGTTATTTGTAAAAGAGGAAATTTTGCTTGCAAAGGCTTCTGAAAATTCGTCCTCGTTATTTCGTGGATGTCGATACATCGAACCTATGGTTAAAGAACAGTTGTTACGATGAGATAATGAAATATCCACCCAAACATCTTCGCAATTTTCAACATTCATACACAATGCACGATTTTCTGTGCATTCCAGATTCTCACTGACAAAAATTGCTGCTCCACCAGCTGACGTGAGCGAGTTGTTAAAGTATAAATGATATCCAGGTAAATTGACAGAATTAATATTATTGATATTTAGGCGAGTTTCGCTCAGGCAGATGACGTCAAGCTTCACGCATGAATGAGACAAAAATTCTTCAATTTTGCCAACATTTTTGTTTAAGCTTACTATATTGATATGACATATACATAGACCACTCTTTTGATGAGTAGTAATTTCAATATCAATATTTTCAAGGTCGGTATAATTGCCGCAGTATTTAGAGCCATGATTACCCCAATCGCAGTTTACATTTACATTATCAGAAAACATTTTGATTTATTCACTTAAACACAAAGATTAACAACTAACCAGATAAGAGCTATAATTTTTCAATATCAGATTCCGTGTTGATCAATATAGCACTCGTAGTTTCGTTTTCCCGGACGAAGATTTTACCATTCCAAGTCCAGATATATTGATAGCCGGCCTCTTTTGCAGATTGTTTCATTTTCCACAGAAGCCGCTTGTGCCTTTTCGTTAAGTTTTCATTGACATGTAGCTTTTCCATGCCAGTAATTGGGAACTCAGATAGTTTCCTTGCATTAGAACGACGTTTAAAAATCGAATAACGTACATCTCTGCTGACAAGCCTTGCTATGACTGCCGCAGGTTCATCTTTTTTGTCTTCGCCAGTGTTGTTTCGTTTAGCCGATAATCGATGTGCTGTAGAGATATCTTTTTTTTCCAAATCAACACCCAATGCTTTGCTCACTTTAATCACAATATCAACAACATCCTCTTTGTCATTTTCAGGGATGCCGATGAATTCCAGATTTTGTCTTCGTTCATATTGCTTAATATTGTCTATTTTAACAGAGTCTGAGTTTGATTGTTTTTCCAGATCAGCTGAGTTCTTGTTAATGGTATTAATGTCTTCACGCTGTTTTTTGTTGACTTCTCTTAATTTTTTGATATCATTATTCAGATCATCATATTTTGAGCATAAAAATTCTTGGCTCGATTTTAACTCGCTGATTTCTGCTTTAAGTGAGTCAATTTCAAGCTGCTGTTCTTGTTTAATTGCAGATAATGCTTCTTTCACTATTTCTTTGAGCTGGTTTTGCAGTGAGTCAGTAACTCGAGCAACACAAGATTGTACCAATTTGTCCTCATTGCTAGCAGACCTGCTAGTTCTATTCATGCTAGCTATTGCTTTTTTCTTATTCAGTTTGAGCTGTTGAATCTACAACAACTTACGCGTAATAGCTGTATATAGTTCGTGGCAAGTGACACGAAAATCAAAAAAAATGCAACCATTTCTCTCGCCCATATAGAGATGGGCCGGCATAAAGCGAAAACTTTTTAATGGAGACCACTTTTTGCACAGAATGCAACAAAAAGATTGTTTGAAAATTTTGAATGAAAGGGGACCCCAGTCAGCCCACAACCAGAAGTGGCTTTTACGCTGAATTTTTTAATGGAAGGAGGTCGTCATAAATCATAATGACGTCAAACCTTTTAGTGAAGTCATTAAAATAGAAGCAAAATTTTTAACATCGAAGTGTGTAGAGAAGGGGTACCGGTAGGCCTACCCAATTTTTTTCAGCACTCCAGATTTGATAATGTAAAAGTGCTCGAGGAGTCAAGGGCCAATAACATTTATTGGCATGCTTCGTCATTTTTTTCGAACTCCAGATCACACGTGGGATAAATTGTTTTAACTTTTTCATGGCACTTAATTTTCGTGTCTGTGATTATCAGAAAGCACTCAAAGCTGGAGGTTAGATTCATGTGATCATAATAATTGGCAATGCTGTGTGCGACAACGGACGAGGACAATATGAAAACTCATCACAAGACTGGAGATCCTGGGTATAGAGAGTGATTCTCAAACATTTTTGTTCTATCGTTTTGTTTTGGAAGTTGGAGACTTTCATCACCCCTTTATTAGGAAATAATTTTACGCCGTACGTAGACATTTTTTAAGATGGGGTTGTGTCATTGCGAAAACACGTCTTGCTTTGTGAGTTTAATTAGTAGCCTATGTTATGAATTAAGACATAGCAAGCGATTAAGTTTGTTGGAGCAAAAATGCATATGTGCGTTAGGAGCATAGGTGGCGGGGGGGGGGGGGCTAGGGGGGTTTTAATTTACGCGTTTTGTTCTACACAATACCTCTGCATGAATGTTCTTAAAACCTGGCAAAGTGGCCGTATGCGGGCGTGAAGACTTTTTTTGCTCTTCACCGATTTGCAGTAGTTAAATCAGGATATCAGCGGGCATGGAGACCTTTTTTTGTTCTTCACTGATTTGCAATGACGAAATTAAGAAGGAAATCTGATCATTGCTTTTGCCCCCCCCCCCCACTTTAGAAATGCTTCCTTCATCGCTGGTTGGGAGTTGGGAATAAATCTCATAATGGAACTGACAGGTAGCAAATAACCTGCAAAGTAAAACGGGAAGAGCTGCTGCAATAGACGGTCATAATCAGCAATGATTAGTTTGAAACACTATATACTCGTCGAGTTGACACGAGCAAATACCATTATCGAAAACGTAGAATGCTATTATGCTATTAACACTGGTCTCAGGCCAGTAATGTTTAGAATATGGGCCTTTAAAAAGCGAAATTGATTTCCACTTGCTAACTATAGGGTCTACAACAGTGGTTCTCAAACTGGGGACGGTGGTTTCCTTGGGGTCCGTGAAGCAGTTTCACGGGGACCACAAAGAGGCCGCGCAATTCTGATAAATCACCCATATCATTGTGCTTGATTGAACATCTGCGGGCATGATGACCTTTTTTTTGCTCTTTGATTCTGCGTGGAAATTTATGCTTAAAAATAAAGGACCGTGAGTGATAGAAAAATATCTTTGTGGACCGCAAAGTCGAGATTTTAAAAAGGTTTGAGAACCACTGGTCTACATCGATTGAATACCATCGGATGTACAAGAAAAACTACGCAATTATTTTATATTTTTGCATCCTTTCAAGGAGATTCACTAAAGAAACAGGCTGTATTGCAGAAAGTTGTAAGTCGGAGAAATGTCTAGAAAAAACATATTTACTAGTTAAAGTCGAAAAAATGAATTTTGAAATGTGCAAAAAAAACATCCTAAAACTACTTTAAATTTATTGTCGTCCTTGTTCTCATAGTTAAGCTTAGGTTTTAAGTTGCATTGAAACAGTAAAAATCAATCAATCAAATCCTGAAGCCTATTGAGATAAAGACAAGTAACATCCCGGAATCGTATAGAAAAAAAAAAAAAAAGGAAAACATTTCGGAGGGCGCATCCATTTCACTAGGGCTACACATTGCGCAGTTCTGTTTAACATTACGTAAGCCACGTTGTACGCAGGCTGTTAAAAAATCTAATCAGGTCTTGAGACTTTCTTTCACAGTTATACAACCACATCAACGGACAGTAACGCAAAAAAGAACGACAAAATTATCGAAAAACGTTTACTCCAAATTGCCTTTCAAAAATAAAAGCATTCGTAAATGGTCGTCTGAAAGACGTCTTCGTCTTCAAAACATCTTTTTCTGTTGGAAAAGAATCTTTCTATTGCCACGCTTGACGGGATGGCGATTTTAAAAACAAATCTTTCTAACAATTGCTGCAGAAGGTGTAGTTGTGCAGACTTCACCTTTTTTATGATTTTTTATTACAGAAAATTTTGCAAAAGTTACGAGTATCGTCTAAAAATTGAGAAATACAAGTACCTCCACTGCGGTACCGGTACTTTTTTTCCAAAGTATGGATGGTACCGGTATTAAAAAAGTACCGCGGTACTAAAGTATCGCGGTGAAATAACCCTGCCCACCTATGGTGAAATAACCATTTAAATGCATCGCAAAACAGAATCTGACAATTGAAAACACATGTTTACAAGCAAGACACAAGCAACTGAGAAACGGTACTCAAACTAATATGAAATGTTTAAATCACTCTGCAGTATAATAACAGTTAAATTTAATTGTTTGAGTTATGCTGCGCCCTCTCATGTTGAATTTTTTGGTCGTCTTTGATCGTCCTGTGCATAATTGGTTGCTAAAATCTTCAAACTGTGAGCTAAAATCTTCAAACTGTGAGAGCTCAATATTCATATTGACACCACAGTTTGAAGATTTTAGCAACCAATTAGTATATTGACCTCTCACAGTTTGAAGATTTTAGCAACCAATTATGCACAGGATGTGACTCAGGGGAACAATGCATTTATCTTTACGAGAAGGCTAGTAGTAGAGTCGCTAAGCACATGGATGGTGCACTTTTTGATAAAAGCACCGAATTTTCAGGATAGGTAACATTAAGCATAAAGTTCATTTTTAGAGGTGGAGGCACTTTAAATATTGTTTCTGAGGACCAGGAGAGGCTAAAAATAAACGGAACTTAGCGCCCCTAGCGGTCAAACGTGAGTTTTTCGTTTATCGATGTTTATTGAATGGATGTGAGACTTTGCACTAATCCGCACCACGATTGAAGCAATTTTACCGCATTTGTGTGTGCTTGAAAGCCGTGACGTCAACAATGACGTCATTACAGGATAATTTGTTAAATTTTTTGCTTCCAGTAGAAGCTCATCTAGAACACAAGTAGACGGTATTGTGACAGACACTTCATTGTTTACCATACACCTCAATTGTAATTACGCCATTGATGACGTCATAAACAATTATGACATCATTATTGCCTAATTATGCAGTATTATAAAAAATTAAAACTTCAATTGTATGTGCTTGAGAAATGATAATGCTACTTTCCGAGAATGCATGTGAATGATTTTGTTACAGTTGCTATGGTTTCGTGCTGCACAACTATTATTACGTCACTCAGTGATGACGTAATAAAGATATATAGGCGGAACTTCGCCATAGTCCTTAGTGATATTGAACTGGGAAGTAGTAGAACCGACCACTCTCCTCACATGCTACTGGATGTACCAAACTCAACTAGAATGTTGGTTACCTTTTCTACTCTAGCTCTTCTGTTCTGATTGAAAATGAAAGAAATTAGAAACTGATGTATGCTTTCGAAGATAAAACAAGTCATTTTTAGGATATTTGCAGCACAATCACTAATTAGCAATGAAACACAAAACGCCAAATACACAACAAAAACGAAACGTAATTTCGCATCTAATCAAAAATTAGAGAAAAGGCTGATACTTTGCTGAACGTGCATTTGAAATTAATCAAAACTACCCAAATCTAAAACTGCATTTTCACGTTGCGATTTTACTTCATTTTTGTGTTTTCACACAGAGTGATATGGTTTGATTATTAATTAATTATCAGCCACGCATTGTGATGTAAATGCCGAAGTCGGAAAAGATAAATAGCCTATTAATAAAAGTAAATGCAAATCTCGCATTTGAAATGCTATAGCCTACGAACTCGAAGCTGACACCTGACTAAGGCTGCTATGAGCAGAAGTAAAACAGTATTTTGTGGAAGCGTAAATTGAATCGGCGTTCTGCAAAGTTTAGAAAGTGTACTTCACTGGTGCAATCTGCTGAACATAAACACAAAGCAGAGCGTTTCAAACCGGCAGATACACATGTGCAACGTCCAGTACAGCTTTTTTTGCTCTTGCAACAATTAAGTTCATAGCAAGATTTTGCATCTTTAGCTAAAGTTGTCCATACCTGCTGTCATTCTCCCATTTTATGGACTCATCACCAGTTCGAAGGACCTGGCAATCGAGGATTTTTGACCAATGTTTGGCTCCAACAATGTGCTTGAAGACCGGCACGTTTGATATGTTGTTCCAATGCTGCTTTTGTTGGCGGTATGTTTTCCAGACTTCTTGACTTATGAATGAAGAGTTTCTTTCTTGCCTCATTCACCCCGAAACATGCACTGGTTCTGTCATGCATCAGGATTGCGAAGTGTTCCAGCAGAAGAATTGACATTTTGCTTTTCTGTACATTTGTCATCTCGAAAAATGCATCAGTGACCTTTCCCACGCCATTTACTTTCCTCTTCCACTGAAAAAAGACACGGTGTCGCATCCTGTAAATGCTGAGCAAGAAATGTAAATAAGTTTTATTGTTATCATCACAGAGAAAACTTTTCCAGTTTTTCGGCATAGTATTTGAAGGGAATACTCGTCCGTGGACACCTTTTCCTCGCTTCTTTCTGATTGTTGCTTTTGGACTGCCTGGTAAGTAAGCATCCCAGACCGCATCAACACGGCTAGCTTTCACAATTTGTGAAGATACAAATCATCTTGAAACGTAGTTGCTGTACCGGGATTGAGCATTTGCACAGCGGCTGCACCATCAAGAAGGATTGCATCAACTTCAGGTGTTAGCTTTTGCTGCCATGCTCCAAAAACTTCGAAGCATTGCAGCAAGTCAGACTTGGTGCCCGCTCGTAAGCCATCTCCATGTGAAAGAGCAGATGGAGCTGCTTGGTTTGTGTGAGAAAAAAAGTTGGTCGTGAGAAAAAAAATCGACGTCTCCATTTCTGGTGTGGCATGCAACGATCTTTCTTTAAAACAGCAAGCTGTACCTTTTCTTTTAAAGAAGAACTTGCAGAGGGACTACTAAATAAACGCAAGTAGTTTTTGGGCAACCTTTCAGTCACAGGTTTCAATAAATTTTGAAATCTTTCTTTCACAAACTTTCTGTTATGCCATCTACCACACACGCATGCATGATGTTTCTTATGTCAAGGGCTGGAAGGTCATGGCTATCTTCAAGGAAGGGGTTGTTCATTACATCTATGGTAGTTATTAAGGACATGACTTCATTCACAAATTTCCATTGCAATCCAGGCTGCGCTCCATGATGCCGCTATTCTTCTTGATCTTTACCACCTTTAAACTCTGCTGTTATGCGAACAATTTCTGGTCCTGCCACAGTCCATCATCTGAGACCTCCAGGGTTTCCCATTAGGCCAATTGCTCCTCCAGATCCTTTAACATGTGCATTGTTTTGTTCACGACACTGGTCTATCGCCATTGTGGAAAATTTGTGGCCAGTTTTGTTAATGACAAAATTTCCGGCTTTAAATTCTGCAAAAACGCTTGAGTGCTTCTTTGATAGCATCATGTCGCAGATGTGTACTGACTACCATCTGGAGTAATATGTATGATCCAGCGCAAAAAAACATGGAACAATATTCTGTCAAAGACTCAACGTACATGTCAAAATTGCCCTCATGGATCGACCGAACAAACACCAATAGAAGAATCTCCAATGACAATGTCTTTGTTTAGTAATCAAATTGACTTCTTCACCGCTGTTTACCGGACACCCAACTTTACTGGCCAGTACCTCCGTTGGAACTCCTTTTCTCCCCAAAAGCGAAAACTTAACTTAATCCTTACCCTTACCCACCGTGCCCTCAAAATTTGCTCCCCTGACAAGTTGCAACCAGAATTAGATAAAATCACATCTATTCTTCTGGCAAATGGCTACCCAGATGACGTCATTAAAAGTGCAATAGCCAAGAAACTCAAGCAATTTCAGAAACCTATAACATCTGGTCCGGAAAAATGCCCGGTATACTTGCGTCTCCAGTGGTTGGGGTCTATTTCTACGAAATTTGAAAAGCAAGTGAAAGCCGCCGTGAGCAACTGCTTCTTTGCCGTGGAGCCACGTATCATCTTTAAAACCAAGGAACTGGTTCCAGCCACCAAGAAAGATGTACTACCCGCCCATCAACAAAGCAATGTTATCTACGAATATTCATGCCACTGTAATAGTCGGTATGTGGGTCGTACATCCCAAAGGTTGCTGTACAGAATCAACCAACATATTCCAAAGTCAATCAGAAACGCCAATTCCATTTTGAAACGTAGCCTCCCATCACGTGCTTGTAAGTCCTCCACCCCTAACCCCACCCAGACTTGTGATTCAGCAGTTGGGCTCCATCTCCTTTTAAACGCTTCATGTGCTAAACATTATCACCAAAACAGATTTCGCATTCTCGCCAGAGGTCGCTCTTCCTTCCATCTCTCTGTTTTGGAATCCATTTTTATTAAAACATCAAATCCCGACCTTTGCAGGCAAAAAGAATTTGTTTACAATCTTAAGATCTATCGCTGATTGACGCGTCGAAACAGCTGATCAGACTGGCCAATCAGTGCTTTTCCGCCTCCTTTTTTCCTTTTTCTCT
Source organism: Trididemnum miniatum (assembly GCA_964006365.1). Lineage (NCBI taxonomy): Eukaryota > Metazoa > Chordata > Ascidiacea > Aplousobranchia > Didemnidae > Trididemnum > Trididemnum miniatum. The sequence continues at coordinate 35,395,663 of OZ023233.1, forward strand.
TTTCTTTTTCTCTTTCTTTCTCTCTGTTGATACATAAGACTTGCATTTTAGTTTACTGATTTTTGACGATCTTCTCCCGATGAGTGTCAGACGAAAAGCTTCGAGATGAAATCACTATACTTTGCTATACTAAAATTCTGTACCACAAACCAATTGTTTAATCAAATTGAACACATTCGCTCTCTTTGAACACCATTCTTGGAAGGACAAAGCAACTTCATCTTGGTTAGGAGTAGCAGATGTGGAAAAGACATCAGGGGCTCGCTGTAGAAGTATGTATGAAGATGCAGCAGTAATTTCGTGGGTATGTCGGGTTTTAGTCACATGGATGGCCTTAATGAACGTATTTGCTGTTCCCGAACCAGCAATATCCCCTTGCGTAAGAGCACTGGTCCATCCACTGTCTTCTGGCCAGTTTACCAGCATCTACTGTATAATGAAAATAAGATCAGATTCACTCCAAAAATCTACCGAAACAGAAACGTCATACTGAATTAATACGGCACTTACCCTTAATACTGGCATTTCAATGTGCAGACCTCCAAACGTGATTACAAACTGATCTTCTCCGGAAGTAGCAGGCCATGTCCATTGGATCTGCTTTGCGAGTGCAAAAAGCAGCTGGTCTGCAGCAAGGACAGGAACCTGTCCTGGATTTAAATAATCCACGGCAGCTTTTACAACACCCATAGAATGTTTTATCATTGCAACTAAGTGTGCATTTTCCACAAAAAGAGGTAACAAGGCCATAATGGCTGCGGGTGGAAACTCCATTGTTTGAATACTTGCATGATATGCAGACGATGATACTCATTCGTTCTCGGCTAAACTTCTTTTCTTAACAGCATTCGAAACGGTGTCTAGCCATTTATGCTCATCCGCAACTGCATTAAAAGCTCTGGTTAAATTAGTCGGCGGCACTGGCCCTTCGAATTTAGGCACAGTAAACTGTTTTGTCTTAATGACTGCTGGCAAAATGGTAGGGTAGGTTGAAGGCAAAACATTGATTGTTTGGGTAGATGATGGCGTTGAATCAACAATATCCCAATTTCGATCAATGCCAGAGAACGTATTTGTTTGGTGTTGCAGAGTGATACAGCAGTTTCGTGAAAAGAATTCTTTGCTGTTGCAGAAATTGGTTTATGGTCAATATTGTTTACTGCTGCAATCGTGAACAGATCACGATGCAAATTCGGTGGGCAGACAACCTCCTCCTCCTCATAGTGCTTGCAAATCCTATTGGAAATGTTTGACTGAATTTGGAGTACACGGTCATATGATACGCACAATCCATTATTATTTAAAATGTTAGCCAGTGTTTTACTACACGTTACTGCATGAACTTACAATCCCAAATAAAGTGGCAATGGAGTTTTGAGATCAAGTTCTTGTCGGAAATTTGCTGATGGTTGGGAGGTACGGAGTTGTTTTATGAAATTGAGGACCACAAGTTGTGACACCGACAGAGCTGCAGTAGTGGATGTGGTGCTGGCAAAAGCTGTGTTTGACTTTTATTAGGCAATAATGATGTCATGATTGTTTATGACGTCATCAATGGCGTAATTACAATTGAGGTGTATGGTATAACAATGAAGTGTCTCACAATACCGTCTACTTGTGTTCTAGATGAGCTTCTACTGGAAGCAAAAAATTTAACAAATTATCCTGTAATGACGTCATTGATGACATCACGGCTTTCAAGCACACACAAATGCGGTAAAATTGCTTCAATCGTGGTGTGGATTAGTGCAAGGTCTCACATCAATGCAATCAACGTTGATAAACAGAAAACTCACGTTTGACCGCTAGGGGCGCTAAGTTCCGTTTATTTTTAGCCTATCCTGGTCCCCAGAGGTAAAATTTGAAGTGCCTCCACCTCTAAAAATGAACTTTATGCTTAATGTTACCTATCCTGGAAATTTGATGCTTTTATCAAAAAGTGCGCAATCTCGCCCTTTTTTTGCATTTAGCGACTGTACTATAGTGATAAGATCTTGCTGGACCTTTCGGCCTCATGCAGTCCACCCCAACTTCTTCATCTGGTTAAATACTGACCACACAACCTACATACCAGTCCTGATCATACAACAAAGCAGCATACTTTCCGAGTCCAGGTACTGTGGCCTCAGCATGTTCATCAATAAATGACACTTTCAGAAAAAAATCAGCAGCAGCACTGGTCCTTTTTGCTCCTATCATGCCATTTCTCAGTGACATGGCCTAGCGGTACCGCGCGCAGGTGACAGATCCTTCGTGACAGGTTCAATTCGCGGCTGGAGCTGATCGCATTTGACATATTTCATGGGTGGCTGTTGACTCGAAGAGCGCAAGCTCACTTCGCAGTCCAATTACTGTTGAATTTTCCATTCAATTTATTTCCACGTGGTTGAAAAAAATGAAAAGTTCGAGTTCCTTTTAATGCTGAAGCAAGCTAAAACCGTTTTTGCAAGTCTGGTGAAGCTGATTATAAGTCATCTGAAGTAATTAACTCAAAATCAATTTGCAGAAAACGAATCTTTGCAGAACTGAATCATTGCATGGACATCCAGTATCTGATTAGCAGCATTTCACTTTCAGGAGAAGTTGCTCTTTTTACTGGTCCACCAATTCCGTCACATGCACCTTTTCCATGACTTGTTGCATGGAAAGACCAAGAAGCAGGAACACCAAAATCGAGTTGATGATGCATGAGATTGAGAAATGATTTGAAATTTTTATATTGCACTGCGCATCCATCTGAAAAGCATTCCACATGATAGACAAGAGGTAAAAGTCTCCTTAAAAATGCAATAGTTTGCTTTCGAATCTAGAACATCATTGGCACATCATGAACCAAAATTTTTCAAATAAAGCAAAGAGAACGATGCCCCATTCATGCAATTGCAAGGCCCAGTCCACTTATTACAAAGCATGAAAAGAATCATTGCAAATTGGACATGCGCTTGTCTCAATGGTTTTACGGAAAACTACTCATCTCAAGTGCAAAATGAAGTTCAAGGTTTCCACTGGACTAACAGCCAGTGCATGGTTCGTCCGGTATTATGTTAACATTAACAGAGTCAACATTAGCAAAGCTCTTAATGTTGTTGTTAAGTTTCAGGTCCTGGTGCGGTGCAGATGCTGCAAGGGTACAGTTAAACCACCACGAATTAAAAAGGAATGTGGAGAAGTTCACAAATCCAGAAATCTTTTGTAACTGAAACTTAGAAGTGATTCCTTGAGGGATATGTTGTTGCAGCATTGCCATTTTGTAACAATAGAGCTGTTTCCTCATCCATCGGGCTTTGTGAACAGCACCGCATCGCAAAAACTGGAATCATTCTTCATTAAGTCTAATGTATGCTTCCATTCAGTCCAACGATTCTTTATAATCACCTCTTGGATGTGCTTCCACTTCACAAATGCTGTCAATTAGCACTTTGAGCTATGTAGCTTATGTGATGGCAAATTCTTCTAGCTCTTGTGGGTCTCTTCTGATATGGAGTTGCTCGGTTGTGTATGGAATAGCTGGAAAACCTTTATCTCGAAATCTTTTCAAAACTTCGATGTCTGGTGAACGGGAGGTTTCGATTTTGAGTGCTTCCCACACATGGTGAGAAGAACCTCTCCCACATGCTTTCTGCAAGCCTGCCAAAGAAGAGCTTTTCCTGACTTGCTTTGGAGTGTCATACAGGCAGCAGTTAGATGACCTGTATTAATACGTAAACACACAATGTAGCAGTTGTACTTCGGCAATTCCAGAGGCAATATATTCTATGGGGACAGCTAAAGCAAAAATTTGCTCTGCTAACAGCTAATCCAATAACCAAAAAGATTAGCTTCGCTAAAGCTAATTTGATAACACAAATTTTTCGTTAGCTAGTCCACTAATCCGCTAATTAATCATAAGACTATATTTTGAGACAGAAACAACGAAAAATCAACTTTGTAACTTGAAGCAATCATTTTAATATTGCGTTTTTCAGTTGATCAGCCAAGTGTAAACAATATTGTATCAACGCAATTTCCAAAAGTTTATTTAATAGGATGGCATATTGTCAAGGTTTCGAGCACACGCTGAAAGAACTTACAGCATTGAAATAAACTGGGCAGTGAAATTAGCACAGTACTGAAATAAGCAAATTGGCGAAATAAGCAGAGCAGGGAAATAAGCACAGTTGGCTTCTACCGAAATGCGTCGGTCTGACCAATTTGGCCATGTCTGATTATCGCGCCTTTGCAAAATGAAAGGAACTCGATAGATCGGCAGCTGAGAGAGGTTAGCATACCTTTTCTATACTGCGACCGAGTATTGAGTACTGTGTCAAAAAACATCGGCGAAAAGTGATTTCTGCCGGGTTAGATTAGATGCGTTTGGCCATAGTAATGGGCCCCCCCCAAAAAATAACCATAAAACCGCTTGCATACCTTTCCTAGGTACCACATGAAACCTAGTGGAAACGAAAGCTTACATGGACCAGATTACGAAATGGTATGTGACAGAAGTTTTTTCGGCTGCTTTACCCCCAACAGAAGCCCCCCTTAAGTTCGACTAATGACGTCACAATATAGCTAGCGTATTATTTCTAGGTGCCACATGAAACTTGGTGCAAACGAAAGCTTACATTGCACCGATTACGAAATGGTATGTGACAGAAATTTTTGCGGTGGAAGCCCCTAAAGTTTGAATTATGACGTCATTTTCGCTGTGACGTCATAACTCGAACTTTAGGGGCTTTCGCTGAAAAAATTTCTGTCACATACCATTTCGTAATTAGTGCAATGTAAGCTTTTGTTTGCAATAAGCATGTGGTACCTGGAAAAGGTACGCTAGCATACCTTTTTGACGTCATCAGTCGAGCTTTGAAGGCTTCTGTCGGGAGTGGAGCAGCCGAAAACACTTCTGTCACATACCATTTCGTGATCTGGTCAATGTAAGCTTTCGTTTCCACTAGGTTTCATATGGTACCTAAAAAAGATATGCTAGCACTTTTTTGTTTTTTTTTTGGCCCCGATTACGGCCAAACACATCCAATCTGACCCGGCAGAAATCACTTTTTGCCGATGGTTTTTGACAGAGTACTCAAGGTCGTAATATAGAAAAGGTATGCTAATCCCTCTCAGCTGCCGGTCTATAACCTCTCAGCTCCAAAATATTGAAACAGTGATTGTGCAAGCTCAGGATTATGTCATTGAGGGAGTTGTTATTGCTTGATTTAAGCACTTAGTGCTCGTAGATGATTTTCTGGCACCAAAAACGGCAAAACATGGCAGCTCAAAGGCTTTTTTTTACAAAAACCGCTGTAGCAACCATTCTTATTCTAGCGGATTGGCTGAAAAAATTAGCTTCGATAACCAGTCCACTTACATTTTTTAGCTGAAGAGCTAATTCGTTGGTGAAAAAATTAGCTTCCCTAATTAGCGGATTAGCGATTTGTGCCCACCTACGTCCACAGGTTGTATTTACAAACAATGCTTTCAAGTTTCCATAATAAATAGTAAGCTAGTGTGTAAAGTTGCATACCAGTGTTTGCTGCTGTTGTGTCGAAAACCATAGTTGCTATTTTGTCTGTGCAGTTCCATTTTCTGAGCAAACTCATAACGGAATTTGCATTCAGGTCACCAGCTGCTTCAAAGCTGGCCACAGGAAAGGCTGGGGCACTAAGATGTTTTACACCATTTCATCCTAAAAAGTAATATTTAAATTGCTTATCCAGAACAGTAAAAATGGGATATTGTAAAGATGCACACAGTTAAGACATTTCTCAAGGAAAAGAAATGATCTAGAAAAGTTTACTTAATTATTTATTAGAAGATTTCATAGTTGTTGGTCAGTGCTTGCATGACTTTGCCATCCCAATGAATACCAGCTGGAGTCCAATTATGCTTAACAATTTCAGCAGAAACTTTTAACACGGTATCTACCGATTGAAGTTATTTTAATCAACTACTGCAGGCAATGTAATTCATATATTGTATGAAGTACCAAGTAAAGTTATGCGGTTAGTTTATCAAGGATGCAAAAGTATTATTACACACCTGTGGGCAGTAGGATGATGCAGATTTATTGCACTGGTATCATCACCTCATACAGAAATCAAGGTTTCCAGTGTGCTTGCTGTGGCAGTGGAAGAAGGTTTGTTTCTATTATTGCAAGAAACCCATGCTGGGTTTATCAGAACATCATGAGGAATAAGAATGGTTGTTCCCTACTTCACAACTCGCTTATGTGAATGCAGTGAAGATGGATCGCATGGTGTTTTCCCCTTTACTTTCTTGTTCACTACTTTCATTTGACGACCCAGACTGCTTGGTAACTGGAACAACATCTTCACCCTTTTCCTTTTCTTTACTCATCATTGTTTCTTTTTGAGCACTTTTGTTCTCTTTGATTCTTTCACTGACTGTGTCTCTTGTAGTGTATTGCGCTGTTCTATCAGTTTTCATGCTTCTTAAAAGCAAATTATCTTCAATAGCTTTTTTTTTTCTTCTGTGATTTTTTTTTATTGTTTCCAACCATCTTTTTTTCAACATTTCCTGGCCAAAATGGCACTGTGAGTTTCAGTTTCGCTTGGAAATCTTTTATCGTCTGGCTTTCTAATCTTTTTCCTAGTTTTATTTTGAACAAACTGCAGTATTCCAAGTGAAACTTGTTGATTTTTTCTTCCATCTGATGTTACTTCGATTCATCATTTTCTTTTAGTATCGCCAGATTAGACAAATAGCAGAAAAGAATCTGTAACTAGGAAGTCTGCTACCTTGTATATTTACATCATCTGGTCCAGGAGTTTAACGCAACACCGTCAACTTATTATCACTACTTTTTAATGTACCAGTACTCATATTAGAGAGCAACGTAATCAACTATAAGAAAAGCACAAAAAAATTAGAATTTACGTGAAAAATATGAAGACTTTTCCTGAACCACAAAAAAAAAATAATGGGAGGCTCCAGTCTAGTGCACTTCTTAGCTATACTGTACTGCATATTAACAAATATTCAATTAACAATGCTGCTGAGCTGACCTTTGTTGTACTTTAGGGTTTAGTACTGACAATAATGATACTTGCGCTCATTAACTGAATCGAACCTTTTTTTTACCAAATCACATCCCTTATGCGTATCATGCTTTTTTGATCGATTATTTATTTATTCATCCATTAAATCACAATAAGACCACCAAATATAAATAACAATGGAAAAAAAACAAAATAAAAAAGACAGTAAACAAAGACCACCAAATATAAATAACAATGGACGGGAGACTGCGAAGGGACCTCAGGGTCATCGAGTCAAGCAGCCACCCTTACTTAAGCGGATAGGCTAAAAATTTAAAGCCTGACATAATTTTTCATACAATCCATAAATAAACATAGTATAAGACAGTTTATTCACCTTACCCTACAGGAACTCCATCAACAAGATTAATACTTCTCAAGAAAATGAAGTTTAAGTTTTTGATTAAACCTGCTCACAGAACTTAATTTTATGTCATCGGTAATATCATTCCAAATCTTGATGCCTTGATATTTAATTGAGTGTTGCAATTTCGAGGTGCGATAATGTGGAATGCAATAGTTACAACAAGTTGCTTGTAATCTGGTTTTTACAGAGTGACGTCAGTTTAGTCTGACGAACAAATTGTTGAATGGAGTAGGGAGCATATCTTTAAAGTGATAATAGACAAAAAAAACCAATTTTGATTGCACAAGGTCATGGAGTTGCAAAATGTTTAATGACTTATAAATGCTACTTAACGCATAGTGATAAGCATGTTTACCATATATTAGTTTTATTGTTCTGTCTTGAAGTTTGCTGATGAGGGCCGTGTAAGTTTAGTAAGTATAAAACCAAATTGTGACGCAGTATAACAAGTGAGAGTGGAATAGTGCAAAATATAGATGAAGAAGATATTTCTTAGGTAGATAATTTTTAACTTTTTACAAAATGCCCAATGACCACGAGAGCTTCGTATAGAGAAGTTTGATGTGTGTTTTGAAGTTAAGCTCATCATCGATATAAACGCCTAAATATTTTGCTAAGTTAGAGATGGTGATAGGTGATCCATCATAAAATATGTTAATTTCAGGGGAAGTTGATGGCGAATTGAATTTAGGTGGTATGATTAACAAGTTTGACGTTTCAGAGTTGATGCATAGGCGATTTGCTTATCCAATTACTGACGTTAACCATATCTTGATTAATTAGTTTTGAAAGATTGTCAATTGTATTAGCGCTGTGAACTAGACACGTGTCATCTACAAACAAACGAGGTTTCACCAAAGTGCAATTGCCCAGATCATTGATGTAAAGTATAAAAAGAAGATGACCAAGAATTGACCCTTGGGGGACTCCCCATTTGATAGGATTGTACCTTTTTATAGAATCCCCATTTGATGCAAGTTACCTTTTTTCCTGAATTTCTCGAAAACCTAACAACTGATTGCATCATCCTTTAAAAGAAAGCTGATGAAATCACTTCAAAACCACTTCACACATTTTGATAACATGATTCAGTTTAAAGGAGTTTGAGAAATTTAGAAAAAAGGTAGTGCGTCATGTCATGAGTTTAAGCAAGCAATGTGGGAGTAAGATGCTCTCAAGCCAATGCACATTGCACAACGAGTGTATTAATGCCATTCTCAGTAAGCTCTTATAGTGGTGGAATTACACCGAAGGAAGATCACTGACATTCGAGGCATCCACTTTAAGCCAAACTACACTTAACTGCATACAGTATTGTCATGTATATAACAAAAATGAAATTGCATCACATGAACATGAAGCAGTGGAAAAGCTACAATTGATGAAAAAAACATAGATTACTGCCCTCCAGTGGCAGTTCCAACTCAAACTAAGGACATCATGAAAATACTCACCCTGAAAATGCGGGAATACACCAAATTCTGTTATGTCAATTGGTTGAGCAGTTTTTGAATTAATGCAACTTAACTTTTACCACTAAAGATGACCATAAAATGACCATATCTTTGGACCTAGTGGTGCAATTCACTCAGTTTTTTTAATATGTGTGGAACAAGAAAAGGCATCTTTTAAACCACTTCCAGCATTTGAATTGGCGCCCTCCAGTGACGAAAAAGTTGATTTTTGAAAGAAGTGGATCCAGAAATGCCCCGGCGGGTAGAGTAAACGTTGATAAAATTTTTCGAAACTTAATGTTCATGTTCTACTGGACTAAACGCAGTTTGAAAAAAAAAAGGTGAGCGAGATTGGATAAGAATTTAAGTTCATGAGGCGCCTACAACACCGTAATGTGTACTTATGAATTCTTTTGTGCTGAAAAATTCTATTTGTTATGCACAGTCCATTGGTGACAGAAAACTGCGTTAAACACCTTTCGTTCTGTTTAATGTCAGGGTCACCATGCCCAATAACGCCTTATTAGGTAGGTTGCATTGTCGATGCCTACATGAGTACATGTGCATTGAAATCGCCCCAAAGGACAAGGAACTGTGATGAAGTTGCTTATTCCAATGCAACCTCAACTTCCTGCAGAAAGGCTTCGTTCTGTGATTCAATGTTAGGTGCATACACCTGCAAGACACACAGAGGTCGCTCCTGCAGCCTTAGCTTTAGAAGACAAACCCTTCTTCCCAGTGGTACCCGTCATCGACACACTCAGCTACGTTGGGGCTCTCAAGTAACCTAACACCAGCTTGAGCAGACATTGCTGCATCAACACCGGAGTGGAAAATTATCCACCCGCTGTTCAGCATGACAGTTCCAGAACCCCAGCGCTTTGTTGGTGAAGTTCCCTCAACATCAAGGTGATACTTTTGGGCTCCCAAACAAGCTCCTGCTCTTTTCCTGTCAGTGACAAAACGTTCCAGTTCCTAAATGCCAGATCTCAGCAGTTTGGTCTAACTTGAATACACTTTCTTTTTGCTGTGTCCATCTGCTTCCCCAAACGCTTCATGACCATCTGCTTCCCCAAACGTAGTGAGTTTCCCGTGACGGTCAGCTGTTGGGGAAACTGTTGCTTGTTTTTTGAACGGGTTCCTCTGCCTAAAACTCGAAGCTGGATCTTTTCATTGTGCAAACTGTTTAATGCAGCATGAAGATTGTAGTTATAACTTTCCATTTAGCTGCAGTGTTGGATTGCTACTTAGTCTGTTTCTCTTTTTTGACCTTACCACCGTTAGTGACTAATAGAAGTGGTCCAATGCTATGATGGCATTGCTCTAAAGGTCATTGAAAAGTCCAAAATTCAAGCAGATGCTAATTTTTTGACTTTAGATCATATTGTTAGGAATGATATGCTTTTTTTCTGAACAAATTCATTAACAGCAACTTCAACTAGTTAAATGGGAAATTTCGGAGCTTGTCCATTTTTTTTATTACTAGATTTTTTGTTATTTCGATCAAATACTATACATTTTCAAAAAAAATTTTTTAACACGTCGATATTTATCAAGCTTGCAGGTGCTGTGTTTCTTAGATTAAGCGAGTAGTATTTGCAATCTGAACGAAAGTAAATAGTGCATGCTGCATGCAATAGGCCGCTATTATCAATTTAATGAGTCTGTGTGATAATACGTTTACATTAGATGAGTTAACTTTCTCATATTAGAGCACAATAACCTTCCAGCATCTTCACTGTTCGATAGTAGCCTGAAAGATACTGAACCAATGATTCATTTTTCTGCACTGTAGAAAAATTATGTAGCAGTTGCTTGCATGTAGTAATTTGGTGATGGTTTTTGATTTATGAAAATGTAGGAATTACGCGAACGGAATTGGAAGGCAATGGATGCAGTGGCCGCAGCTGAGAAGTCTTTCAAGGATAGCATTGCTGCGCAAAAGGTGCTTTAATCTTCTGCTTGTTTACATTTTCAACTTATCTGCAATTATTTTCTGATAATACATTCAGTTAACCTCATCTTATTTTTGTGGTTCAAGTGTGTCAAAATTGACTGAGTTATCTGCAGCATGACTCCAGCCTTGTTTAAGGGCTATCGTTGTTTGAGCTTTTTGGTTTTGTTACTTGAAAAAATTTATCACCATGAAGAAACTTATCTAAGAATGCAACAACAAAAAGTTGAATCAATAACCTAGCTACCAATAATCCATTCAACTGTGATGTTACAGCATTGTTCGAATTAATTGAAATATACTCTTTTTTTTCACTCTCTCACTTTGGTTTATCTTGCAAAGGAAATACATTAAATAATGTGCATAGTTTATTTATTGTTTACATCTAGTGTAACATATCAATATTCTAAACAACTTTGTGACGTCATGTACTGTAATATTACGTCATAATCAGTCAGGTGAGTCGTCATAACTAGCGCTTAAAGCAGAATGTCAGCGGCTACTGCTGAAAATAAAAACAAAGTAGAAGTTTGTCTTGGCTGGTACTACTCCTAGAAAACGTTCTAGTGTCATCGTTTATGCAAACATTCCAAACTTAACCAAAAAAATATTGCACAAATCTTTTGGAATGAGTAGGGCAACGGTTTGCAGGATTAGTAAACAATTCAATGCAACAGGATTCGTAATCCCTGAAAGAAAACTTGGAAAATGTGGCAGAAAACGGTTTCCCTTCTCTAGAGATGATGCTTTAATTTTGAGGGGAAGCCAAAGAATTTTCTCGGATTTGTGTTTCTTTCCCTCAAAATTAAAGCATCATCTCTAGGGGAGGGAAACCGTTTTCTGCCAAGTTTCTCTTTTCTTTGAGGGGTTTCGGATTCTGTTGCGTTAAATTGCTTAATAACCCTGCAAACGATTGCCCTTCTCATTCCAAGAGATTTGTGCAATATTTTTTTGGTTGAGTTCGTAATGTTTGCATAAACAATGACACTGGAACGTTTTCTAGGAGTAGTATCTACCATGACAAACTTCTACTTTGTTTTTTTTAACAGTTGCCGCTGACTTTCTGTTTTAAGCGCTCCTTATGACGTAATAATGCAGTTCGTGACGTCACAAACTTGTTTAGAATATTGACCGGTTACATCAGATGTAAACACTAAATAAACTATACACATTATTTCCTTTGCAAAATAAACCAAAGTGAGAGAATGAAAAAAGAGTCGATTTCAATTAATTCAAACAATACTGTAGCTTTTGAAATAACAATTTCTGAGTTTTTGCTGTGACCCAATTGTTTTTTTTTTTTTTATTTCAGTAGTTAAACTTACTGTATTTTACGGACCTTTTTTTTGTCAAAAATTGATTTTACACCTTACAAGCTGACGCATCTAATGTATGGATCAAGTAGTGCTTCATCGCCAATGAGTTGTTCTTGTTTAGCGAGCTTTATAGGCTAACCTGATACTTCTCAAAAACTGTTGGATTTTAAGGTCCGGTGCACCTTATGTATAAAAAAAAACAATTATTTATCAAAGTAATTTATTGACAGTGTACCTTTTAACCTGGTGCGCCCTATGGTCTATAAAATACAATGATAATAAAACTGTCTGTGGTTTTTATGAATAAGTTAGTTGGATTTACATCACATGTCATTGCAAGCAAATTTAGCCTCTACTTGATTATATTGATCAGGTGTTGAATGAATGCATGGCATTTAGGTTCGCATTGCAATATCTCTGCACAAAATTTGGCTCCTTCAATCAAGCAACATTTTATGCTAACGACTTAGATCAGCGGTTCTCAAGTTAACCATTTTTGTACCCCTTGAACAATTTGAATTGAGTATTGTGTAGTTATAATCGCCGCTATATCAACAGTTGTAAACCATAGCTGATGGTTCTCCAGCAGCGATGAGCAGCATAAAGCACAGTGAAAATAGAAGACAAGTTTGCGTTCATCAGGTCTGACATATTCAGATTTAAACGTTTTACTGATGCAAGTTTCTTTATTTTTGACATTTTGCCTTCCATTCGGAAGGCTTCTTCAGAAATAATAAGCTCACACTCTAAACGTTTTTGGAAATGCAAGAAAAATCACGAAGAACTAAAAATGCAACTTATATTTGACATCACATTAAAACTATTACTACGCAAAAAAACATATGCGTTTCTATACTCACAGTATATGCTTGACAACACATTACTGAAGCACATTATATACAGATGGTACAGTCTGTTTAAAACATTTGTTAATGAGGAAATTTGTTAATGAATGGATGGATTGCCTGTTTGGGGATCCACATATCCATCATACCTAAAAAATTAATAGTCCTTCAAAACAATGCAGTTAAAACTAATAGTCTCAACTGCTGTATGGATTGCCTGTTTTGGGATCCACATATCCGTCATGCCTAAAAAAGCTAATAATCCTCCAAAACACAGCAGTTTAACTGATTAGTGGAGGTTCTTCGCATAATAGTGCTTCAACTGTTTTTTCTAAATTTAAAACTCAAGCCTCCTGATCTCATCAAACTCGAAATCGCCAAACTGGTTCATGCCCACTTGAACAATAACTTACCTGGCACATTTTCCAATTATTTCATCCTAAGCAGCAACATTTTTCGGAAAACTACCAGATCAACCAATGCTCATACAAAACGTTTATACACACCTCGATATAATACCAATCGGCTACAAAGATGTATAAAGTATCAAGGTGCCAAAATACGGAACAATATACCCCGTGAAATTCAAAAATCTACAATCAAGCAATTTAAAATCAAATTCAAAAAATACCTGCTTCAATAATACAATCAGTATTAAGTAACTGCAAATTAACTTCGAAAAACAAAACTTTTTGCTTTATCACCAACCCACTTCTTTCAGAGATTGTTCATCCATCGATAATGGACCAAAGGGTGGCTGCTGACTAGATGACCGAAAGGTCTACTCGCCGTCTCCCTGCAGCCTAAATTTTTATTTTATTTCTTTGTTCCTGTGTATTTTTCTTAATTTTCTGACCGCAAATAAATTCTAATGAATGAATGAATAATCCATCAATGCTATCTCGTTAATATGTCAATATTGAGCGGAGCCACACTCATCAGCTTTGGACCTTAACCTTTTCGTAATGGTTCCCCAGCCCGGATATTTTTACTGACTGTGTTAGCAACTTTATTCCATTAATGGCAAACCATAAAAGGACGCGCACCCACACTTTTGTCTGGGTACAGGACAGTGGACCTTACTAGCATGTTATGCATTATGCAATGACTTTTGAGACAATCTCTCAAAAAATGAATTTGTTTGTAGTTTAATTTCTCACAAGAAGGTTCCACGTTAATGCATTAAGCGATTTCACCTTGATCAACTGTTGTGACTGTGAACTAGCCTATTCCTCACTTTGCCTTGTGACATACTGCAGTGCAGTATATATTCACTACAAGACTTAATTTACTCCAAGCCTTTGCAAATACAATATCCTCCATTCTCTTAACCTTAATATTGGTTCTTGCACACTTTTATTTGTAACTCGTACTATTGTAATCAAACAGCCGAAAGTTTCCCCACTACTCAATCACTGTCACACAAACAAGAAAATCATGAAAATTGCTGATACTCCATGTGATACAGATTGAAAACGAGTTTTTGATATGCGAGAATTTTCTGAATCTATTGCATTACGCTCAGTCGTTCTTTAAACGTAAATGCAGTTAATACTACTACTGTAGATTAATAAGTGGTGACATCTGCGTTATGAACTGATGGTGTAGCGACAGTGTTTTAGTATTTGCTTCGCATCAAAAAAGTGTCCACCAGGTGCTAAAAATACTGCAACCTACTGCACAAACATAAATCTTTAACTGGGTTGGTAACAAAAATTTAACTTCGGTTTGGCAAAAAAAAAGTTTGCATCCCAAGAATCCCCCTTTTCGCTCCCCCAATTGAGAACCGCTGTCTTAGTTGGTGCTTTTCATTATTCATAGCTTTGGTGTCTCGCATCTTGTTGTGCATATGTGAATTTGTGATTAATGAGAGTCAACGAAATTTGATGTATTTGCAGTAGCTAGTTCCACAAGCTTTTGATATTGCTAGCTAATCATTGCATCTTTTTATGGTGACTCTTTAAGGCAGGTGTAGGCAAACTGTGGGCTTCCCAAGAAGGTCTTAAGCAAATGTAAAGAAAAAATTTTAACTTCGATAGAATCACTTAATTGCAATTGTATGAATTGTGTTGTCAGACCGCGATGATTGCCTGTCAATCATAAATAATGTAAGGGATGTTTTCATGAGTAATTAGTTTCATTTGTGATATTTCTGGCAATTTAGTGACAGATATACTCGACTATAATATGAAGTATACATGCAAACATTTAATTAGTGCCTACCAAAACATTCAGAAAACTATGCTTTGAAGAATCAAATTTTTTCCGTGAGTTGTCTGATTAGTCAACTTCACTGTTTGTTGTCGCTATAACAACAGTACTTGTAACTGCTCAATTTAAATTTTTGCGAGTGCATTGAAAATTTTTTCAAAGTTTTGCGTCTGCTTAATTTTTCGTATATATTGTAGGGGCTTGTAGCCACAAGGCTACCTACATAAAAATATCTCTCGGCCTTTGTTCATTTTCGTTTTATTGCATATTTATCCTCCCTATCACGAGAAAGCGATCAATGCACTATACGAGCTCGCTTAGGAGTTGCCAGCCATCTGTCTACCACACCAAGATGGGGGAATCTCGCTAAGTGCCTTTCCCGACGGCACAACAAGTAAACTTGCCAGCTTAGTCTCCACATTGTCCCATCAATGCTGAGCATCAAGCAAGAAAGCTGTGAATACCAATTTTAAAGTCATTGGTTTGACCCAACTTGAAATCAAACCCAAATCTGCAGCGTCCGAGGCGGACTCTCTATACCACTCGGCCATTTGAGCTGTGGTGGACACTCTTAGCACTTGGCCTTGGTTACAGCTGACTCACTTCTGCAACCACACGAAGCACTTGTTGCTTGCCTTAACTTTGTGCTAGGAAACTTGCATTCAACGCGCATGCAGCGATCGATTTGGACTGTGGTATGCAATACACTACGAAGTCAGCTAGGCTAGACAACGTCGAAGTACTCACTGTAGCTACGTAACTGGCGGAGCGATCACTGTTGATTTACTTCTAGTATGACTAAGCAAGGGTGATTATGACATCATAAGTACGCCTATGACGCATGAAAAGTGTTCTAGGACTTATTTAAAGGAAGCTAGTGCTACAATGTGAAAAGATTATGTTGGGAAAATGTTTTCCATGTTTGGGTGAACGCATGTTAGTGAGCTAAGCTTTTCTTGCATGATGATTAACAAGAATAAACATAGATGCTGCGTAGTAGATGGTGATTTGCCGACTTTGATGAAAATCACAGCAACAAATATGCAGAAGAGTCTATCTTGACCAAAAGCCTACCAAACTTGGGAACCTGGGCGCTCCCTAATTTGTTCTTTTTAGCAACAAAGATGAATCCTAATTTTTAAAAAATCAAGGAATGCAATGCAAATGCAGTTCATTTTTTTCATTGATAGAATTTACAATTTAAATGTGCTTGCATTTGAACTGAATAAAACTGCTTTGATTTATCTGTCTAATAATTGTTGATTTTAAGTTTTTTACCATTTTAAAATGCTAACTAACTAGAAGGGCATGGCCCACCAATGCGTTTGTTAAAAATGTGGCCCTCAGCTAGCTTTCGAGCTAATGATGTGGCTCGCAAGCCAAAACCATTACTCACCTCTGCTGTGAATAATATGTCAGTCATCACATCCATTCAATAAGATTGTTCACGGATGAAAACTAATTCACGTGTAATCATGCTTTTTGATGCACCAGGTGCTTGTGTGTCGAAATGTGATTAATTGCTCTTTTCTTGTGGACGAATGGACACCGAAATAGATTCATCAAACAATGATGAATGATGAGCATTTTTTAATTGATGTCAGTGATCCACTTAAGTTCCCTGAAATGATCCTTCATGAATATAATCTTTTCCACGTTGAGTTTCGACAAGTTTATTTTGGCTCCAAACATTTTTCCTTAAAAATTAACTGGCTAATTTTTATGATGCAATTTGAACGTTGAATTGTGTTAGGGGCTTTTATTTGTGGGCAAGCATGGCCGAGTGGTTCGGAGCGTCGTTTTTACGATGGCCATGATTGCAAGGTTGATGGTTCAACTCCCTCCCCAGCCTCGTTGTTGCATCCTTGGATAAGGTGCTTCACGACAATTATCTCTGTTTGGTGAAATTTAACAAGCAGCAAATTGAAGAAGTCAGAAGTAAAATTCAAGCAGAAAACTTGGAAACAAGGGCATCTCCTAAGCGATTCTGGATTTGTTCTATGCATAGCGCCTCTATCGCTTTCTCGTGACAGCAGGATAAAAATGAAGAAATCAATCATTTATCGTGATTTGCTGTATTACCATAAGTGCATTTATGAGAAGCAGCAGTAGTAGTGCAATATTTTGAAGGGTGATTGACTGATTAACGATTTTCATGCTCAAAGTTCATCTTGTGAATTATAATAATGAAAAGTTCAATTTTTCATGAATGAGTGATATTATTGTATAGATGGAAGCTGATTCAACGATCGAGTCCATTCAAGAAAAAGTGAAAAAAGAACTACAACAAACTTTTCCCTTGATTAATGTCCAGCAAAAGCAAGTATGTTGTCACTGTGTGTGTTGTATAAAATTGATGTTCACTCTCAATCAGTTTGTTGTCATAAAGTCATTGCAAAGACAACCGGATCGAAATTCAATGTGGGTTTTGTTCATCAATTGCAAACACATTATTATCATCTGAAATACATAAAATGTGAGCAGTCTATGAATGAAATATGATATTTGACAAGAGCCGAGTAATAGTTACACTGTGAACAACGCACAGCCATTCCGGGGCATTTCTGCTCATTTGTAAGCAAGCACAGTTCTTAGTGGGTTATGCAGTTGTGGACGAAACGTGACGTTCAGCCGTGAAATGCGTCTCAATGCATATCTTGGTAAGTTTTTGTAATTTTTTCAACTGATGCAAATTATTTTCTGTTTGCTACGATGTTTTCAAATGAATTAAGAGTTGTGTTGGCGTTTTTTTTTGCATTTGTTGCATGTTCAGAGAAAAGAAACGTTTGGAAATAATTGTTTTATAGGACGTGCTTTTTTTTGCTTATTTAAAATGAAAAATGGGTCATTCTATATTTAATTTAGTGCTTGTCCACCCATGTTCTAGTTTTGGTCTCAAATTTTGCACGTAGGTGGAAATACTTAATACATTTTGTTTAAAAGAAATTTGAGTAGTCATGTCAAGTAATTATCGAGATATTTCAGTTTGAAATTTGACCACTTGGTAGCGTTTTTGGTCACGCGTGAGTGATTTTTCTCGTGTAATGGCTCTCCCTTGAGCTGCAAAGATGACTCAAATATGTATTCTTACATTTTTTAGAATGCTGAGTTCAAAAATCACACTTAAAATGCAGTATTTCCATTACTTTAGTTGATAAACCAAGAAATCTTACTCCAACTTTTGACCGTAAAAACTAGGGCCTTTTTTTTACCTAAAAAAATATGTTTTTGACTTTATTTTAGCAAATTTTTGACTTTATTTTGATCTAACCGCTTTTGCCTAATTATTATTTATGTCTTGTTGCTCTTTTTTGATTAACAATGGTTTGTAATTCGCAATTTACATACATTTCATGCATAATAAGTGGTATTTCCTTCTCAATTACCACACGCATTTTTACTATTGCAACTTACTATTTCGGAGTAATCAAATGAAACTGCGCGTAAAATTTTAGTAGCAGATTAAAAATGCAAAAAAATGTAATTTTTTTTCATTTTTGTAAGGGTCAGGGTTAGAAAATTTTTGATGAAGACAATTTTGACAAGTTTTGACTTAATACAAAATTTTGACTTGTAAAATCTACCAAAACAGACTCCTGAACGCCTGAAACGAAGGTTAGTACATGGTTGATCATGTAATAAGGTTCTGAAAAATTTTTGACTTTATTGACTTAAGTGAGCCCTAGTAATTACTCAGCGCTCCAAGGCCGAAAAAACTTTTAATTAGTTGCAAAGTGATCTTTCAACTCCCTACAATCCAGAAAGGTTCTTGGTTATTTAAGGCAATAGGAAAAATTAGCCTTTACATATGTGGTGCACATCTACTCGCAAGTTTGAAATACTAAGTTTATCAAATGTCAATGTACCGGTATGTAGGGATGTCCTTTCGGAATAATGACATATTTCAGAATAATTCTGAATCTTTTTTTCGAATCCAGAATTTCTAATTCTAGTTCTATAAAATGGTCGTAAGCAATATTTTGATATCAGTTTGGCACGCAATTGCTCGACCACTGCAAAAAAGCAACATTTGTTTCATTTTTAATGAATTTATAGGCGGCACAAGGATTACAGCAGTATAATTTCAAAGCATAATGTTATACATGCAGTGGCGTAGTCATGGAGTTAACAGCGGGCATGCCCTTCTTAAATTTTTCGTTGAACAGGGCTTACTTCGTTTATGCAAGATTGCATTACGAAATAATGTATAATAATTACAATTATTGTGTAAAAATGAAAACAGAAGTTTGATTTTTTCAAATCTATGAATTGCTCTCATTGTGAATTTCCATCAAACGGCAGAGTTAGATAATAGGATAAGAATTAACTACTCAGTTCTCCAGCAGGGCTTAATTATTTCATAAGCTTTAATGCTTATACCTATGTTTGTCTCTAAATTGATTTATATTATTTTTCTATTTGATTAAGAAAATTAAACGGAATTAAGTTGTTGTTTGTTGTGATAAAAAATGGGAGTATGGAATACACAATAACGACAGCAGCAAGTAGCAACACTGTAAGGATTTAGCTGACCTTCTGGAGCAATAATCTTATATACACTGGTTTTGTACATGATACATGACCTGTGTGTTATTCAAATTGTCTAGAGCATTATTGTATATATCTCATACTGCTACTAAAAGTATCTGCAGAACTTTTTGCAATTTTTGATTATGAACACTGCACCATTGTATTGAGGTTTGCAAGCTGAATCAACATATAATTAACGTTTGATAAATTATATGTATTTCAGACTCGCAAGCAGATATGCACCACATGTGTAAATTTTTTGGTGCTCTTTTGAAATAAGCTACGGTTATCTCAGCTTGGTACCATTATGTCCTACTTTATCATAAGGTTACTATATGTAACCGCAGCAAGTATTGCTTGAGAATCTGATTTCTTACCCCTAACACACATCATCCAAATCTTTACCTTAGCCATAACGTGAAGCCCGAACTTAATCCTAGCCCAAACTCTATAACGTAACACTATTAAGTTGATTGGGGTGGTTCATTTCAATGGAGCCCTAATTTCTACCTATTGCCCAATGTCTTAGATGATCATGACATGCCTTATTATATCTAAAACCAGCCATAGTTGTTATAGTAGTATTGACATGATGGTGCATTGATATTTGATAAATTTTGCATTTCAAACTTGCGAGTAGATGTTGAACCATGTATGAAATGGTTAATTTTTTCCTATTGTCCTTAAATAACCAAGAACATTCTGGATTGAAGGGAGTTGAAAAATCACTTTGCAACTAATTAAAAGTTTTTAGGCTGAGTAATTATGCTTAAAAGTTGGAGTAAGATTTCTTGGTTTATCAACTAAAGTAATGGAAATATTGCATGTTAGGTGTGATTTTTGAACTCAGCATTCTAAAAAATGTCAGAATACACATTTGAATCATCTTTGTAGCTTAAGGGAGAGCCATTATACGAGAAAAATCACTCATGCGTGACCAAAAAACGCTACCGAGTGGTCAAATTTCAAACTGAAATATCTCGAAAACTACTTAACATAGACTGCTCAAATTTCTTTTAAACAAAATGTATTAAGTATTTCCACCTACGTGCAAAATTTGTAATCAAAACTATAACATGGGTGGACAAATTGCCAAATTCACTAAACTGAATATAGAATGACCCAAATGGCCAATTTACAAACATAAATTTTTGACCTGTACATCAGACCAATTGCTTTTGAGTCGGTCAAAAGGAGGATTCCTAGTGATGGATTGGACGAGAAGAAAAAAAGAGATCGTTCGAGGTGTGGTGCTAGCAGTGATAAGTTTACATGAGAAAGAATTTGGGTGGAGAGGTGGTGAGCACAACCAGCCGATTAGCTCAGTTGTTAAAAGATGGTGTGCACAACCAGCTGGTTAGTTCAGTCATTGAGAGATGGTGTGCACAGCCAGCCAGTTAGTTTAGTTGTTGAGAGATGGTGTGCATAACCAGCCGATTTCAGTTGTGGAGAGATGGTGTGCATAACCAGCCAGTTAGTTGAGTTGTTGAGAGATGGTGAGCATAACCAGCTGGAATGGAGAGGTTCCAAAGGTGGATAAGTGCATTGGAAGGCAAGGGATTGAATGTAAATGTTGGAAAGACTAAGATGGTGGTGAGCGTACAGAAGGTGAAATGGCACTCAGCAAAATTCATGTTTTCGTGGTATGTGAAAAGTATGATAAATGGATATGTGGGAGATGCACCATGATGAAGAAGGTGACCTGTAGTTCTAGTCATTTTATTTGTAGAAGGTGCCAAGGAGGAGGCAGGGAAGAACCAGTGGAAGTATTACGCGATGAAATAGACACTGTAATATGTTTTTGTTTTCTTGGAGATATACTGAATGCTGGTGGTGAGTGTCAAACTGTGGTGACCTAGTAAGTAAGGATTAAATGGATGAAATTTAGAGAATGCGGAGAGCTGTTATTTGAGGAAAGGGATGGTTTGCTGTGGTTGCGTAAGATCAGCAATGTTATATGTTAGTAAAACATGGTGTTTGAGGGAAATTAAGATAGCAATTTTAAGAAGAACTGAAAGAGCCACGGTGAGATCAGTGTGTGGAGTGAAATTAGTGAATAGGCAGATAATGAGGGTTGATGGAAATGCTGGGTTTGAAGGAAACATGAGATCAAATGGCCAAAGCAAATGGAGTAAGTTGGTATGGACATGTGGTTAGGAGGGATGATGATAACGTTCAAAAGAGGGCATTGATGCTTAAAGTAATTGGGCAGCGAAAGCAAGGAAGGCCAAAGCGGACATGAAGGAGACAAATTGAAGAGAATGTAAAGAGAATTATCCAGATGTTTTAAAACGTGGATCAAAGCTTTATTTAGACAATTACAGACCAATATCTATTTTGTCTCCAATCAATAAAGTTTTTGAAACGATCTCGCATAACTGGCTGATAAATTTTTTTACGGCTTCTCAATTCGGCTTCAGGAAAGACTACTCAACAAATCTTGCTGTCACGTTACTTATGAAACTATACTGAAACACCTCCATGAAAATAAATTCGTTAAGTGGTACTTTTCTTGATTTTGCAAAGGCATTTGATTGCATTAATCATAATACTGTATTTTGTTGGACAAGCTTGAACACTATGGTGTCAGAGGAAATGCACGTAGCTTATTAAAAGCACATTTATAAAATAGATACCAGTACACTGAATTTAATAATCAATTCTTTTCCATTCATCTTCTGGTCGCCATTGGCATACCACTAGGTAGTGTCCTTGGTCCATTTTTATTTTTGGTGTACATACATGACTTGACAAATGCTTGCAATTCAGATATCATGTTATGCGCAGATGATTCAGTATTATTGTGTGCTGAGCAAAATATTGAAAAACTTAAAATAAAAGCAGAAGTTTCTTTCCACAAAATTTAATGCTGGATCAACTGCAATAGACTCACGCAACATGGCCTAGCGGTACCACGTGCAGGTGACAGATTCTACGTGACGAGTTTGATTCGCAGCTGTAGCCGATTGCATTTTATTTATTTACCGGATGGCTGCTGGATCGAAGAGCGCGAGCTCACTTTGCAGTCTCCCTCAATTACTGTTGAATTTTTAATTCAACATATTTTAAAAATAACCTCAGTTATTAAGCTATTTATAAATGTCTGGGAGTTTTTATAGACAACAAGGTGACGGGAAAAATCATGTCAATTCTGCAATTGAAAAATTGTATGTTGCAAAGGGCATCTTAAGTAAACTAGGACATTACGCTCCTGTGTGTATTTTAAGAAATGCGTATTTTGGAATAGTTTTTTCACACTTGCAATATGGAATCACAGCAGGGGGAAATTATTACTGCTGCAAAATTTATGGTCAAGCTCCAAATACAGCAAAATTACATAATTAAAATTATAACTGACTCTTATTAGACCAAAACTTCGTCTAATTTATCATGAACTAAATTTGCTAGAACTCAGAAATATAAAGTGGAAGCAGTAAAGTTTGTATGCAAATTTAGAGCAAGACTTCTGCCTGGTTCTTGGTAATTCTTTCACTCTGCGCCTGAAATTCACGACATGCCAACACGATTTAGAAAATGCAACAATTTGGCGTTGCCTGCCTTTAATGCATCTGCTGTGCAATGCTCTATTCGATATCAAGGTTGCAAAATATGGAATGAATTACCAGATGAAATTAAGAGCAACATGCAGATCAACTATAGAATTTTTTTTAATGTGTAAAAGTGCATCTTCACAATAACCAAAAATAAAAAACTATTCCATTTTAGCATTGCTGCTTCAATCTACTTTGTCACCACTGTTTTATGTATGTGATGTACTTAATAAAAAGTAAATATAATTATGACTTCGTTTCTTGTTGTCTTTCTACATTATTTCTTTTTGACACTGATGTAAATAATTTCTGAATGCTTTTGTTAATTTGATTTTTATATGCGTTAGGCTATATGTGTGTACCTGCGTAGTGAATCTATATTTTATCTGTTTATGTTTCTTCTTCGACAACCTTTTCAACTTTGCATAACAGTTACACTATTGGGTGAGGCTCAATGACCGCTCACTTCGTTTGGGTTGGGCTTCATGGTCTTTTCACAGCCTCTCACTGGAAAATTAATAACTGTGGGTGATTGTTCTTGTTTATGGTATTGTGTTATTATTTTCCCAAACAAAAATAAAATGAAATGAAAATTTAAAAAAATGAAGAATTGGGTAGGAGATGGAGGCTGCAAATTGGACAAGATGAGAGCGATTGCATAGGGAATGAGGTGCATCTGGACACCCTCGGTCACTAGGAGCACACTGGATTGAAACTGGCTGATAATAATGAAAGCTGATCTGTGTGTTAGAAGTCGGAAATTTTCAACTTTGCCGCTCCTTTTTGATATAGTAAATCTTTTAAATTCTAACCCAACCTAAAGTGACGCATTTCAAAATTTGCTGATTGATTATATTACATCATGTTTGTTTATGTAAATACTGTTTCAATGATCACGGTTATTAAGATTTGGTTTAACTTGTATGTGCATGTGTTGAGTCTAACGTGTTGGCATGCACAGCACGTTCATGGTCACTGTTCAAGAGTTCCTTGCTTGCTTTTTTTATCAAAAGTAAATCATCCATTTACTTTTTGGCAGGAGTTTTTGCCTTGGTTATCAGAATTTTTGGTCACTGCAAGTCAATCATATCGTATTTCAAATGAGGATGAAATAACCGAAAAAAGAAATGAAATCAATGAAGTGAAGCAGGTAGTTTGCAAATGGTGGTCAGTTCATAGAACAGAACGTTTTTCCATGCCACCTGCGATAGGTTAAAATACAATTTACGCTGTATATTATAAGACAAAGGTAGACTAGTACAGATTGGAGAAGTGAAAGCCACTTCTGGCTGTCTGTGGTCAAGTTCCCCAAATGAGTTATTGTCGCATGCCCAATAAAGAAAACAATCATAACAGACCTATCCTGCTAGCTGACTGACCTGTAGTCAGGCACTGTGCTAGTCGGGTAGCGTGATATGAGTGGGCCAACTGGTGCCATAACTTAAGGGGCCTAGCATGGACTTTACTGTTTGACAGAATCCATACTTACCAGTACCCTGTCCACATGTATAATTTTAGTAGGATTTAGGCTCACGGTTCTTGGTTCTAGTTTCTGCATGATAATTATTTATTAATTTCTTGATGTCATAGTTAATAAAGTGAAATATAAATAGATATTATGGCAGGCCAGGGAACTTAATGCAAAAAAAAAATAATCGCTGTGAAAACCTCTTCCACAACTAGTTTTGCAGTTGACCATGACTTCAAGTGGACTGAGGTACTTGTGGTTAAGAGTTTACCTCCTTGGCCACCGGGCTATCTGCCTTTCCAATGCAATTTTAGCTATACATACCCAAGCCCCTGCAATTTCGATGGTAGGCCTATTAAGTTTTAAATACATTCATGCAGAGGTATTACTGTAGATATAGACGCGTAAATTAGGCCCCTGCTGAAAATAAAAGTGGAGGGCCAGTGCCCTCCCGGCCCTCCCCCCCTTTTCCTCCACTGTGGGGCCACATGCTACCTGCGGATTTGGCCATCTCCTAAGCGAGCTCTTATAGCGCATTGATCGCTTACTCGTGATGGGAGGATAAATATGCAACAACAAAAAAAATGTGCGAGCATGCCCGCATACCCGAAGTCGGCGCCTGTGGTGGTCACTAATTGTGAAGAGTCCACGTTTTCATTTCAGTCTTGGTGAAGACTTTTCAAGAAGTTCTGGACATTTTAATGAAGGTTAAGCAATGAAGGCTTGTATATCGGTATATCGAAGTCTATCCAGTCTATATATTAATAGCTAGACTGGATAGACTTCGGTATACTAGCCTTCACTGCTTAACCTTCATTGATATGGAATAATTACCAGTTGTCGCAGTCATAATAGCTTAATAATATGCTGGCTTATAGTGGGATGATGAATAAATCTTAACATATATACGAGAAATTCGACTGCTCCAGCATCAGATTACAATGGCAGATTACCATTACTGTTACGGCCGTGTCTCCGGTTAAGACTCGCTGCAACCATTGGGCTGGTGAAACGTCACTAGTGGGTGCGGGCGTGGGTTCGAATCCCACTCGTAATCATATTTTTCTGATTACATTTGATTTGGCCTTAGATCTTGGTGAGTTAGATTCTAGTTCAATTCATTGATTGAAGTTCTGGACATTTATATTGATCTTTACATTCTACGTCATTTTTGGGGCTACCTGTTAATTTAATGAAACAAAGTATTTGACCGTGCATGTACCTTATCACTAGACAAAAACTGTTCAGGGATGAAATGTTTTGCATAAAATTAGAAATCCATGAAACACGAGATCTTATACTAGCATCAAATGAATTATCTCTTGATCTACCGCATGTGAAAAAATTTCCCTGCTTTGCAAGCAAGGGAATCATTCAAAACATTTTTAATTCCATTGTAAATTTTACCACTTTTTATAAAATTATGTCGAAAACATGCAAAATTCAAAGGCGTAAAAAATGTAAGTGCTTAAAACACCAATCTGTAAAAAAATGGTCTTCACTTTCAGCTGAGTTATTCTCCAGCCTCAAGGAAATCCTGGTTGGGCACTTGTTGCCTAGCAAATAGTTCAAAATTTTATAATACATTTAACTGCCATACCCAGATGTGGAAATCCTGCCAAGTGACTTGCCCAATAGAACAAAAAGTGAACTTGCCGACTTATTCTCCACACTGCTTTTTAACGCTGAGCGTCAAGCAGGAAAGCTGTGAATATTGATTTTGAAGTCATAAGTTAGATCTGATTCTATATCAAACCAGAGTCTACAGCTCCAGAGGCAGACGCTCTTACCACTCGGCCATCTAAGTTGTTAGTGATTTCATTACCTTTTTTTTTCTTTCAGTCAACATAATGGGGTAGGCTTGTTTAGAAATCGCTAAGGTTTCTATTAAGAAGTTAATTATGAAAAGATAACATTTTTTCTCTTTGTTTCGTTAAGGGTCAGTTTATAATCAGTCAAAGCACTTTTAGATCGACTTTGAATGATGTATTCATTATGCGTTTTATGATAGATCATTCAAAGTATTTCAAAGTAAAGTTTTTAAAGTTTACGCATGACAAAAAGTTGATAAAGCCCTACTACAGCTAAACCATTTTTATTGCCTGCAAACCACAATTGATGTTGAAATTTGATTTTAAGCAATTGAGGAGTTGTTGAGGGATCACTAATCAATATTTTTCAAAATGTTTGAGCACTCTGTGCTAGAGAAAGAGCACTACTAGGATAGCCCAATGAGTGCTATCTTCGCTTTTTCACAGTTTTCAAGCCCAATAAAGCACAGGCTACAACATTTTGTTTGAAGTTAGCTACGAATTAAAATGCAAGTAGTAATCCTTTTTTGTTGAATGAAGCACAGAGTAAGTTGTGTGTGGATGAACAAAGTACTTTGCAAGTGCTGCAATTGTGCAGCTTGCATGAGGTGCGCTTCACATTCCAGCATGACTACGTCTCATTGTTTGTTGTTTGGCAGCAAAACAATGATTTACTGGAAAATCTGCACAGTCGTGAAGCATCGCTTGCTGAAATGAAGTGTACGTTGGAAAAATCATTGATGATGCAGAAATCACTGGAAAGTGAAGTGAGCACATTGCAAGAGTTGTCTCAGTCAAATGCAAGCGAAGCAGAGAAATACAAAAGCATACTTGCCTCAACTGTAAGTTGTCGTTTACTGTTCCTATAAAAAACGAAATTGTTTTTGACGCAGTGATTCTGTTTTCGCTAATTAAGATTGTGTCAAATTTTGTTCCTAGCTTTCGCTGCTCTTTATCCAAATGTTGTGCTTCTAATGTTGGGGAGAAAAAGTTAGTTTGACTGTCAAGTGGCACAGAGAGATTGAAGATGTGCCAACAAAAATGCATCTTATTGCAGGGGCATGCCCAGAAATTTAAAGGGGAGGGGCATTTAAAGCCATGCAAGCTAACTATTACTGAAAAACGAACTTTAGTGCTTGCTTTAACTTCTGCCGGACTTATTCTTTTGAAGCTTCGTTTGGTTTGTCGCCACCCTGATTAGCAAAATATTAAATTTGGCCTGAATGGTGTCTAACACCTCTTTTCCATAAAGTAGAAATATTAAAAATACACGATCTATATCACTTTGAAATTTGTAAACTAATGTATGTGCACTCAAAAAAATCTCTACCCTATTGCTTTCTTGATCTATTTATCCCCACCTCAACAATTCATAGTCGAGCAACAAGGTCCCAATCACAAAACAACCTCTTCCTTCCAAAATACTCAACTTCTCGATGTCAAAGGTCCATCAAGTTTCAAGGTGTCAAAATTTGGAACGCTATTCCTTCAGACATTAGAGATCTATCATTTAACAAATAAAACAAATTCTTGATGCATATTGCAAATAAGCACTCGATTTTACTGAATGCTCTATAAGCGGGTTCAACTGATTGTTTTTCCAAACGATGGGTTTAGTCTCTGGGTGGCTGCTTGACTCGAAGACCTTAATCGGTCCATTCGCAGTCTCCCTTCAAGCTGCTATTCAACCTCGCATTATTATAGCATTTTGTTGAGCTCGAAAAATAAACATTTCTGTCTGTCTGTCTTTTCTGAGTCAAAATTGGTCCCTCTTCATTTATGTTGCAACGAAAAAGCTTTAAAGGCGGTTGCTTAGTCCTTTTTTGACCAAGCTTTACCAATACTTCCGCTAACAACTCTAGCTGTCCCTTGTCTGAAGAAAAATAATGTGTCGTTGCTTGAATGTCTCATGAACTGCATAAAGCTATAAAATATCCCCAAAATAGCTGTTCCTCATTTGCTAACTGGTCAAACAACCATTTCTTAGCTGTAAGCCAACTTTATATCACAGGCAGTATGCCAAAACAAAAAAAAAACGGAGCGATAAAATCATCCAAAAAACTTCCTCACATCTTGTTTTCGTTGTTACGTCATAGTCACACATCAAGCTGGAAAGCCGTAAATCTGATTTAAATCTTCAGCTACCATTACTAACGCAGAGCTAACGGACCTAGATTGCATATTAGGGTGATTCAAAAAATACAAAAAAATAGATTTTTTGAAATTGATACGGGGCACTCTCTTTTTTGGTTCTACCTTAGAAGAAAACGCCACAGTTAATTTTTTTTGAAAACTGGATAAGAATTAGAGGTCGCTACCGACACTTGAACTCATAACATATATTGGTTAAGAGGTACTTGTGGAAATAAGTTGTAAGCACATACCAACAACTTATCGTATTAGATTATTTTTATTGCAAGCCGTCAGAAAACATTCCAAACCACAATAAATTTTGTTCCATCTTGATGGTGAGCGTTTCTAGAGCCTGGAATGCAATATTTAGCTCCAATATGTTCATTTAGCATTTTTGTCTATGTTAACTGTTCAGTAATTACTGCATCAATGTGGACTTGTTTCGATCTGGATGTTGCTGTCGGTAGTTCTTTACTGCCAGAAGAAGATATTGTTTTTGTTCTTCATCATTGGTGTGCAGCTCATTTAGTTATCAGTGCCACACCACATTTGGCAGTGTCATTCACTACTCTTCAAGTTGTACAATATGCAGAGTAGTTTTCACAGATAAGTAGGTATCGTTTTTCCCCCAATGTGATGGATCCTGGCTTATGAAGTCAAAAGGCAGTCCTGTCGTCGTCGTGTGGTTGGGCATCCTCTTCCGACGATTTAGATGTTGACAGCGTTGATTTTAAGCCAGCATCGGGTGTCATCATCCAGGACCAACAGACCTTGTATTCCTTTTGGTGCACGATGTAGGGGGCATGTAGAAATGATGTGGTCTGCAGTTTGCTCAGAGGCACCACACTCACTATTCGATGAAGGAGCAGCACCCCATTTGTACATGGATGAATGGAATCGCCCTACGCCAGTCCGCAGACGATTCAGTTTTACCCAAGATGTTCAAGGCAAACCCAGAGGATTCCAAGAGGCTTAAGACTGGCCCTGGGAATAAAAGCATGAAGCCTTGATGCACTTTTCAAGTACTCCATGTTCCATACATAATCCATCCATTGCGCTGCGCCAATGTCTGATTCGGTCAGACTAACCAGTAGTTTCTGTGCAGCGGGTACAAACGGGCGTCTTGATTTGAGCCTTCCCTGGTGCGCATTTTGTTTCCCGACCAGCTGCTCATGTAGAATATGATCAGGGTTAAGGGTGGCGCGGTTAGCCAGGGAGAGTGTCGCTGCTCGATGGCGAAGCTCAGCTGGCTGGATGCCTGCGAGGATTGGCAAGTAATTCATTGGAGTGGGTCGCAGACATCCAGTGACAATGCGCAAGGCGTCATTTAAAACACTGTCGATTAGCTGAGTGTGAGCACTACGACACCAAACAGGTGCGCAGTACTCAGCTGTGGAGTAAACCAGGGACAAGGCGGCTGTTCGCAATGCTTTGGCTCCTGCACCCCATCCCGAGCCTGCAAGTCGCCTCAACAGTGTGACGCAAGTGGAAAGTTTCTTGCGCAATGCCTCTAGGTGATGACGAAAAGTGAGCGACCTGTCCAGCTTTACACCAAGGTAGGTTGGAGTTGGACAGTATGGCAATAGTTTGCCGTTGTTGAAGATTTTGAGCTCACGTTTCGCCTCTCGGTTGTTTAAGTGAAAGGCCGTCATCACCATCTTAGTGTGGCTGAGCTTCAGCCTCCAAGTCTGGAGATACGCTGAAAGTGTTGTCATGTCTTGGCTTAGAGTGCCCTCCAAAGTCTTCCAGTCTTTCGAGGTATGCATCAATGCCAGGTCGTCGGCGTACGCATACTTCTGGGAAATTGTGGAAGGCAGATCGTATGTGTAGATGTTAAAAAGGAGGGGAGCCAAGACTGATCCCTGTGGGAGACCATTTCGCAAACGTCGTTACCTGCTTCGCTTGCTGTCACCGATGGAAAGGGTGAAACTTCTATTCCGGATAAGTTCCATAATCATTTGGACCATGTGTTTATCAGGAAGGAGTCTCAGCAGCTTACAGGTGAGGCCACGATGCCAGACAGTGTCATAAGCAGCTGTCAGATCGAGAAAAACAGCACTGGCCTTCTTCTTGGTCTCAATTGAGTCCTTGATGTGTTGGGTAAGTAGAACAGTTTGGTCTACTGTAGACCTCCCCTGTCGGAACGCAGCATGCTCCCAAAGAAGAAGCTGGTCGACAAGAAGCGGGTTCTGTTTAAACGGGACCCAGCTAGTGCAAAGCCTGGAATCACAAGCTTGTCGGTAAAAGCACAGTGGGTCTCCTGTAGTAGGATGACGAGTGCCTCAAACTGCACAGCGAGATGGTGAAGGACATTCATCTTGCTTGCAGTGAGGCCTTCAATGTTTAGCTGCAGGATTGCTGGCCTTCGGAACTTGTTGACAATGTGCCCTGAAGCAGAGCAAACATCGCCCCATCCTGAAAAGGATGTTTGCTGGTTAGTAGGCCTTGGCTGAGCATCGGGAAGAGTGGATACCCTTCCGGGTCGGCAGATTTGGTTTTGGTCTGTCATTGTAACTTTGTAAGAGAAAAGTTTTGTACAGACTTAATCACAGCCTGCGCTACATAGAAGTATCTGCCATCCGGGCCAGGCAGTCCTGTGATTTTAAAGAAGTGCATGGAATTGGATGTGACAAAATCTGGCAACCGTTTTACGTTCAATGACATCAAATCCACATTTGCCCAGTTGGAAGGATTTTCAAATCCTGGATTATTCAGAGCATAAACCATTTCACGCTTTGTATCAATTGGTAAGTCATCATCAAAAAAAGCAAGAGCTACCAGCTCTTCAGACAGATACCAAAAATGTCTTAAAAATTTCTTAACTGCAATGTTTAAAATGCTGTTATTTGGATATTGATGTAAGGTTTTGCGAAAGCAGAGATCTTGATGTGGAGGGGAACAGGGAGAAGGAGTTGTGAACCAGGCCTTAATGTACAATCTGACTGCAAACAGGCATGTTTCTTGCAGACCTTTCAATTCTTTGTTAGTCAATTTGAATTGTGATCGGAAGAGCCACAGTTTAATGGAGTAGATGATTTTTGCCATCCATCTGGCACAATGAAGTCCTGCAGGATTTTTGAATGATATACCCTTAGTTAGAGTTCCAAGAAAATGATGGTTAACTCGAGGAGTTCTTGATAATCATCTTTTGAGGTTGATACTTTTCCAGATGGTCTTTTGCAAATGAGATCATGTGCTGGCTGTTTTCAGCAACTTCATTAGCAATTGGGTTATCAGCTAAAGCCGTCTGGTAACTTGACTGATCGATAGAGGGCCATTTCTTTTGAAATCTTGGGAAGATGGCAATATCAGGGCTTTTGGAAGGTCCCAACAAGTGATCAGTTACTGCAGCAAGTACAATTTCGAGAACATGGTGCCGACAGGCTAACCACAATATTTCTTTCTATTTTTTGCTCAAGAAGAACACAAGCACCATTGAGCCGTTCAGAGTTAACTGATGTGGTATCAAATGACATAGCCTTAATTTTATCACGTACTCCCCAAGATAATGCAGCTTCGTGAACTGCTGCAGCTACAGCTTCTCCTATTCGTAATGGCAACTTTGGTACAGGAAGTAGCTGATCAACTCCTGAAACCAAAAGTGGAAAGCCGTTCACAGTTTCTTTCCCCGTAATATCTGGCAGCAACTTTCCATCCCAATGAATGGTTAGAGGAACTTGCGGCTGGAATTTGGCTTTTAGTTTTTCTGCAATGGCCTTGCTATGTCTCACTCCCTTACGTCGAATAGTGGCATAACTGACATTGAATTCTTCTGGATTAAGATGGACATTTTGAAGAAAAGGTGTGATTACAACAGCTACTCCACGATCACTCAATTTCGCCACGTCAAGACTGGAAGCAAATTTGTCATCAAAAACATTGAACCGTCGTTTTTTTTTCAAAGGTGCATGCGCAATTGAAGAAAGTGTCCCTGATGTTGATGAATGTGGCTGTGATGTTTCTGATGTATCATTGATGCAGAATTTTTCAAATATGTTGCTTTCAGCTTCGGTTGATAGTGATACATCTTCTGTTTCTGAAGATGACGATTCCAAAAGCATAAGTTTTTCTCGTGTTATTTTCTCTTCTTCTGCTTGCGCTTTTCTTTGTTCAAGAGATTCTTGTCTCTTTCGACTTCTGACTTGTCGATTTTATGATGCTGTATTAACACTACTTGTTAATCCGGGGCTACCTTTTCTCTATTAGAAAGAAGAACATTTTTGTCTTCTTGAATTGCAATTATGTGTAATGCTTTAGCATGTGCAATGTCGAATGAATCTTCTAATCCATCTTTCCGTTTCTTCTCTCTTTCAATTGCAATCCTTCACAACGCTTGGCTTTGTTTTCCTTGTTTTTTTTTGTTTTTTTTTTCAGTTTTATCCATTTCAATTTTTTTTGTAACATGCTTTTTCAGGCATGTAGAATGCTGGCTTTAATCCAAACTTTCATTACATTTTTGGTAGCACAATTTGATGCATCACGGACTTTTTCTTTCGGCCTTCTTATGGTAAAAGAACAAAGCTAGCACTTCTGTGGTTGAGAGAAGTTTTGTGGTACTCGGAGTGGATGCCGAATGTCCAACCACCCAAATGTCAGTGTCATTTCTTGTTGTCGGCTTAATTTTAGGCTTAGACTTTGCAGGTGTTATTAGTTTAAGTTTTTATTTTTGATTGAATTGCTGCATAACATACAGTAGGGTTAAACTTTAAAATGAAACACGTTTCTATGAAAACCTTGAAAGTTAGCGTTAAGTGTAGAACCTCTTATTCTGCAAATTATCATGGGGGCACTGAGGATCAAGTTTAGTCCCAACTGTTAATATAGTAAAGGCATCATAGGTGACATTACTTGGTAAGTCTGTAACACATGCATAACGTGATTATTTGGTTATTCTAAGTAATCTTTAGTAGTTATGATGCCATAAAGAAACTTGTAATGTTACACAATTTACTTCATAATCATTAAACTAGCATACTATGATGTCTCAAAGCTCAAAAGTGTTTGCAGAAAATTTACATATGATTTGGTTACTTACCATTTTTCGGCTGATGTGTTGGTCGGTAGCGACGTGTAATTCTTGTTCAAATTTCGTAAAATTTTAACTGAATTATTTTTTCATTAGGTGGAACCATGTGAGAGGGTGCCCCATAAAGAAATCAAAACTTGTTTTTTTTTAATCATCCTATTGCACATATGAATGGAGTTTTTGCCAGATATGGCGTTGAAAGTCCAAGACATACAAAAAATGAAACTGAACCCCCCAGAACTAGCTCTCCCCCTCCCCCAGAGTACGCCCCTATTATTGGGAAGAGAAGTCAAATTTAGGAGCAAAAAAATAACAAATAATGCCATGAAGTCACAGAGTGAAATGACTTGCACTTATTTGGCCTTTAGTAAGGTTCTTAATATTATCTTCCTCTTTATATTTTTTCGTTGTAAGAGCACGAATAAAACCTCTACAGACCCAGTGGTCTCACGCAGCATAAAATCACGAAAATGTCATAAAATTTTATCATACCATAAAATGTCATACAATTTGGATAGTATCATAAAATATTTTCAAATCAATCAATCAATCAAGCTTGTTTATTTCGTTGCTGCAAATAACAATTTTACATCTACAGAAAAACAAAAAATAATCAGAAAACAGCAACAGGAAGGCTGCGAAGGGACCGTAAGGTCTTCGAGTCAAGCAGCCTTCCTGAACTTAAATTTAATTAAATCAACAATTGTCATAATATCAGATAATTAATGGCAATTTAAATAAACCGGCTTATAAAGAAAATAAAAAACTAAGTAGCAACACACACTGAAGGCAGCAAATGGGATGGAAGGGATGGAGTAGGAATGGAATTAAACAAATTAACATAATAATTGTGGTGCTAGATGACTATTCAGTTGTGTTTAGTAAATAAGTTTTGTATTTTTTTTTAAATTTTGTATACGAGGTTTTTCGAACTTTGAAGGGAATTGAATTCCAAATTTTAGGACCAACAGATTTCATGGATCGTTGCAATCGATTGGTTTTATATAAGGGGATTTTCAAGTGGTCTGATGCTGAGTATCTGGTAGATTGAGAATGAGGTGTTTTGGCAAGAATAAAATATTGATCAAAAGTTGTGGGTAAAAGTTGTGGGCAAATCTGCAGTATATTGCAATGCTTCTTTAAATTTACTCATGTTTTTATTTATATCATTTCGTGTAGTTGTTAGCAAAATGGATTATTCGAAGTAACACTCCAAAACTCAACAGGCTTTTTGAGGAATGCTTACTAGTATTGCTTACCAGATTGTGATGTTTAAGTTTCATGGTATGCTTTGTGCTGAAACTAGTAAGCTCATTTTGTATACCTGAGGGTTAAAATCATTTTTTACTTCAACCGCTGCAAACCAACTTACAATTTTTTACCAGTATTGTACTATGGATTGAACAGCACCTCGCAGTGCTTTTCCACAGATCGACACTCATATTAGTGGGTAGATGAATCAGTAATTTTCTTTAGCAGTTTTTGCACAAAATCATGCACTTGGAAAATTTTGCTTGTGTAATTTTGATGTACGAAATTGCCACACATTTTGTATTCAATAAATAGTATTAAAAGTGCATAAAATTAACAGTTTTGGCCTTGACAAAGTTGCAGAGATCAAGCTCTTATTTAACCTACTCTTTTTTGTCACAGATTATATACTGTACATATTTGAATGATGATACGCTCATATTTTTTTATTACAGAGGTAATTTGGTTGTTGTACTGGTACAGTAATTCAGATTGTTGGATTTTAACTACCGGTAATTGATTTTGAATAACATGGGCAAAACATCTTTTTGACGAGTCTGGATGAAAGGCCGGCCTTTGCTAGAACTTTTAAAGAACGATGTTTATCGTGCATAAAGAAGCCTTGAGTAGCAAAAACCTTGATAAAAATGAACTTTTGTCTGCGCAAGCAAAAATTAGCATGTGGTTGGATAGGAACGCAAGTGTCAGAAAGAATTAGCTGCTCTGCAACTAAAAAAACTGAAATTATGAAAATTATCTCAACTGAAAAGTGAAACTACTAACTTAGTGTTGTTTATGATGTTACATTGATTTCGATTCTTCTTCACTGATTGTACGATGTTACTAAGCATATTGTTTTTTTTGTGAATGATTGTTAATGAGGTTAGATATGAAGAAGATAACATATTAACATACAATAAAGATAGCATTTTGACAAATTTCAAGGGAGGTCAGTTTGACTCTTTCGGATTGTTAACAACTAAGCATAACTTTAATTAATAGTTTTTCAACTGCTGCTATTGTTGTTATCTTTTGCAAAGACTGAATGCTGGCTAAAAAGGATTTTAATAGCTGAAATTCGGTTTGGAATTGCCGATATCTAATTAATTCGTTAACTCTGGATTTTGAGTTGTTGGCAATATTAGCCCTATATTTGTGTTTTAGCTTTGATGTTTGAGTTTTGAGATACGTGATTTTATTAAGTGTCTGGAAAGTTGCCTGTAGGGTTAGATAGGATTTATTGTTAAATCCTATCTAACCTTGCATTTGGGTTTTTGACAACCTTTCTCGTGATGTTGCTTTTTTATAAAGAGAATAGCCTACCTTGAATTTTTGGCAGTCTAAGTTATTGATTATTATCTCTCCTAAATCATAAAATCGCCATAAAATAGTGCAAAAAAACATGGAAAAATCATAAAAAACAGCAGTTTTCAATCATAAACTCATGATAAAAATATATACCCAGTTTCAGCGTGGGACTTCTGCGGACTGTGTCACCTTAACAAATCATCAGGAGGAATCTTATTCAAGTAGAATATCTTTTTCAAACCATATATAGAATAATTTTATTTGAATAAGATGCCTCCTGATGATCCGATAAGGTGAAACAGTCTGTAGGTGTTTTATTCGTGTTCTTACAATAAAAAATATATATGCTCTGATCTATGTCATCATGCACTTTGTTTGCTGGAAGCAATCACCACTTTGAGTTGCCTATAATTTTCCACTTTAGATATATGGCTGGAAGCAAACTCGTGATAGTGTTTACTTGGATTTCTTGTCATAGAGAATAAAAGCACGAGTGAAAAAAATAAAAGATGACTTGAATGGTGCTGAGCGTTTGTTATTTTGCAGGAAAATATATTAAGTTCGCTGCAAAATAGTGTAGAGAATGAGGAGCGGGAAAAAAGCAAGAAGAGTGTTTCTGATGCTCAAAAAATTGAAAACTTGCTCCAGGTGGGTTGCATGAAGATGGGAATAAGTAATCTGCTCAATTAATGACTCGAAATATTTTTAGAAATTAGAAGCGAAATCGATGCAATTGGATGAGTTGTCAACTGAAAACAAGAAATTGCAATCAGATATAAGCAAAGTAATTCTATGTTACGTGGTAAAGGTTGAGAGTTATTCTACTTATGCTTGTATCTGCAAAAAACTGTCAGAGGCTAAGCACAGTGATGGTTGTGGTTGAAGCTAAACAACAGTTAGTCTTTTCAAACCAGTATTGAGCTTGTTGTGAACATTGTCAAATAAAAAATGAAATAATAACTCTGTCCGAGAAACTAAGTGGAACTGTGCAGGATTTGCCGTGACCCTAAGTTGGTTCATTATGGGCCCGCTGGAAAAATTGCTATATTTTGACGAGCCCTCATGTTGTTAGATGCGGGAAGTGGAAGAAAAGAAGAGGAGCACCAATGTGGAAGATCAAGGTTTCCTGATTGTTGATCAAGTGGAGCAGGTAATGACATGTGTGACGTTGCTGTGTGTGCTTGCATGTCGTAGTATTGGTGTGGTGGCCTAGTGGGTTTGTATTTTTTATTGTGAACATAGTGGACTGGAAGATGCAAGAAAAGATCGATCATGATGCAATAAAGGCTGCAGCACTTGAAATAAGAAGCTGTCCAAGTCTAATCGTGTCTTCAAATTGAGCAATTAGTTATGAATAATGATTTTGCGCTATTATTGGCGAACCTACAGACGTCAATACTGCGGGTGGTGCCTCCTGAGATTATAAGGGGGGCAGATTATGTGTTGACCCCTCACAGTGCAGCTGTTTTCGTATTAAAATCTTACCAATGTTAAGTGGAAAAACTACACAAGCGATTTGTTTTGAGCGAAAAATTTCTTGCCATCTTTTTTTTAATACTTTGTGACGTTTTCATGTGTTGGTTAAGTTTAATACTAAAATGTAGCAATCAGAAGATTCTGCAGCAAGTTTGTGATTGGAGTTTTCACTCCATTAATTGTAATTGTAAAAACTATTTCAAGATGCAAGCAATCAGAACGCCTTCTTTTGTCTTATAAATCAGTTCGGTTCACAAGTTCTTCATTCTGACGATTTTCGCTGAAGACTGTCAGATAAAAAGCTTTGCAAAAATGAATCTTTTGCTTCATTACATCTTCATATTCAGTACCACCAAACGCCTGTTAAAAATTATTTGCAGCAAAAGTTGCTTTTAACAATTACAGTTAGTTGCTAAACTTGCGCAATTCATTGCACTTTTGAGTTTTCAGCTTGGGCCGTATTTTCATAAGAAGTTATTCATAAAACCAAGCCTTGCTTCTCGTTCTCACTTTGACGCGATTACCCACTGGAGAGTGCTTCACAAAAAGCTTCTGGGACAAACAGCTTTTTAAAGCTATTCTGAAAATTTATTGACCTTACAATCGCAACTTCTAGTTGTTAGAAACGCTTTGCTCAGGAAACCATAGATTCCCCACATTAATTGTCGCTGATGTTTACAAGTTTGATGCAGTCTAGGAAAATAATTTCTAGCATACTTTCTTAATATAAATTCATAATGCTTAATATAAATTCTTAAGAAATCGACCTAGGAATTTCAAAACGCTCTACTAAAAAATTGCAGCTTTATTTGACGTTAGTCGCATAGTCTGCAGCAAATTGGTGTAAGGTAACACGCCATGTGACATGCACCCTGGGTGTTATCGTGGCATCTCATTTGATTGGAACAGTGTTGTGAAAATGACGTCATAGTTTACCAATTAACTGTTTGTTTACATCAACAGATAAATCAAATCTTCATTGTACTCGCCGTATTACGCCGAAGCGTGTAACAGTTGAATTGAAAATCCTGGTGTTTAACAGAGCATAGTTAATTTTTTTATACCTCTTGATTTTTTTTGATTTCGTCACTATTATCCTCCTGTCGCGAGGAAGTAAGGAGGCTGCTACATAGTAAAAAAAGAAAACAACTAATCTGACCGCAGTATATTATGAGAGTGACAAGGTAGCTGCGAAGTGACCGCGAGGTCTTCGAGCCAGCAGTCAGATTGTTGCTTCTAATAATTTCATCACTGGTAAGCTAACGATCAAGTCACTAGCAATGCAATGTAGTTTGGTAAACTTTCTTTCGAAAGTTTCTTTCCCTTCTCAATTTTGGTCACGTAACCATCAGCCCACGGGTTTTTTGTGCCAGCATATCGCTTTCAACATTACAGCTAAAATCATTGTGGTGCCAGTGGCGGCTCGTGCCCAAAACTATTCATGGTGCTGCAAAAAGTGATGCAGCCAAAGCCACTGTACATAAAAATCGTTTTGAGGAGTAAATGTTAAAGCACATGATACATTCACGTCTAGTTTACAACAATCAACTAAATTTATTAACTCACACTGGCAAAGTTATCATTAGCAGCATGTATTGTTAAATAAATAAACCAAGAATATTGATAGGTGTTGACAAGTGCGCAGCAAGAAGCTGGACAGCGAAAAAAACAGCTTAATTGTCATATTTGCTCTGTCTACATGTCCAATTAAAGCAAGGCAAAAGCCCACGGGTTTTCTCCATCATAATCAAGTTTTTGATGTCAAAATTGGAAAAAGTGATTGCGTCGTCAAAATTATGATTATGATTTAGAAAGCCAGTGTACTTGTCAAGCTGCCCATAACCACTAGTTTTGAAGCAGTATGTTTTCCAACAGCTTAACTCACAAATAAGCAATGGCAAAGAAACAAACATACAATGCATTAGCCTAGATAATTTATCTTCTAGTTAACTGCCTAAAGCTTGTTATTTGAATACTGTGACGCTCTAAGTGTAAAAAACTGATACTAATCGGAGATGAGACCATAATGTATGATCAGCAGTATGAGCAATCATTTGAAGAATACGCTGGCCCATAGTTCAAAAAATAGGTTGAACTTCCATAAGCGCAAAGCAGCTACACACATTGGTATTAAGATGACACTTCAACAAAGTTTTAGCTTGTGTTACAAGCTATGCAGTACATGCAAAAAAAAACAGCAAGTATAAAAAAAGTTCTAAAGCGATTGTAAAAAATGTTTATTGGTTAATAAAGCGGCTTGATGCAATAGTAAGTGTGAGTGTTTGTGCATAGAAGAACAAAACAAAATGTTCATGGTCCACTGTCGAAACAATTCGAAGAGCTTTCTATTCACTTAAACTCTATTTGCGAGCATCTTTTTGCGTGCACCTAAATAGCTTTGATAGCAAAGTTTTGCTTAAGTCACACCACAAGCCTATGTTCTGAAACCACTGAACGAAGTTAACTGCTCCAAATCCGAGCAATACCTAATACCTGAAAATGCAAAGAGCATGTTTTTCATTTTTGGCTCTAAACGTACAACAGTATCAAATTGGGGTCTTGCTGTAATTCAGGCACACAGAGATAAATTAGCCAGGTTATTGGAAGTGTTGGGACATTGGGTAATTTCAAATCAATGTCTTCAAAGGGTTAACTTTAGGAAAACTACGCAAGTATCTATCAAAATGCTTAGAAGACGCCTGTACAGGGAGCTTCTGGTCTATGCTGCGGGGAAAAATGAAGCTAACATGCATGCTAAAGCAATGAAAACAAGCATTAAGTGAGCAAACTGCAGACGTCAACGCTTAGCTGAAAGCAAAAAGTACTGATTTATGAGTTATTTACCACATTGCTTCTAGCTAAACTGAAAGAATCTTTGAGATATTTTACATACGCTGCTGAAACATTAATCTGTTTCAAGTGGACAATAAGCATGCTTGCAGTTTTGTTGTACACCTGCGAGCATGCATCTGGATATCAATGGTTTGGAGTAACATGCAATCCTAACTGATAGCTGTGCAGTGTGCACTATGCACTATGCAGTAATATTAGTAGTACTAGACCAGGGGTAACGAATCTGTTTGCTGTCGTGGGCCACTTTGTCATTTACCAATGAGCAAGCGAGCCGCAAAACTTTTTAGTCATAGACCTATTGCGAAACCTGTCAAAAACGAAAAAAATGTTCATCAGCAGTAACGAACAACTGATAATAATACCCTGAAAATCCATCTGCAGTCTTCCGTTTTTTTGCTAAAAACATCAAAATAAACGGCTAATTAAAATTCAATGTAGATTGGAAAACAAAATGACAAATACCTTGAAAAAGCTGTAAAATTTTGAATAATTTTCAGGCATGTTTTGTTTAAATTTTTTGACCCCAATTCTGCATGCTTCGCCGAATATGATACATTTTGTTCGCACATTTTTGATTATAAATACGTGCTTAAGGCGTAAGGCTTATTCCTATCAAAGAGGTTCGAAATTATATGTGTACATCAAAAGTATTTCTGAAAATGGCTGGTGCAAGGATGCATAGCGGAGTTTTCCACTTAATGTATCGGGTACTTTAACTGGAAAATAACAAAATTTCAAAATAAGTTTAGTTCAGGTTAATGTACCATGGTACATTAAGTGGAAGCACACAGTATGTGCTTATTCCGACAATTTTTTTAAACACTTTCATTGACAACATAATTCAAAAAGCTTTTTTATTATAACACGATGTTATCTCGCAGCCGAGTGTAGTTGACTTGGTGATTGTGCTCTCTTTCATCTCGAAACCAGATAAACAGATGCTTTTCTATTTCCTAAACTTGGCTTTTGGGCCAGAGCCGCTAATCCTCTTACGTTTTTGTTTTTTACTTATTGAGATATAGCTGTCTTCATTTTTTGCCCAGTACTTTATTTGCTTTTTCTGAAAACCTGTCTCCTTTTCTAGTTGATACAAATATTCACCGCTTTTGTAGCGCTTCACTCTTTCCAACTTTGTTTTTACTGGAATATCTCTGCGTTTTGATCGGTTGGACAACATTTTGAAAAGAAATTAAGGTAAAAATTTTGCGGAATAAAAGTTTGCTCTAAATTTTATCGCGTCACAATGTGGGAATAATGGCCATTTAAACACCTCATAAGCATGTTTTTATCACAAACTTTACATGTGCTAATCATGCAGGGACCAAAATTGTTTTGTCACAATGGCTTTTGTAACAAAAACCTATTAATTGACATTCAAACTGAACAAAACTTTGGCGCATATTAATGTACCATACATTAATAGGCGCCTGTTTCCAGTTAATATACCCATGGTACATTAACTGGGGGGGTACATTAAGTGGAAAACTCCGGTACTCCTCATCCTACTCCCCTGTATCTGCCCATGGCCATAAGCTACAGAAATTATCAAAAGAGTCTGGCATATTTCAGTCACTTGGCTCCATCAATTTTGTTCTTTTTTTAAAAGGCCGGGTCTAAAGGGTCCAATGCCTCCCCTAAATGCGCTCCTGTCTGCAATCTTACATAGTCCCTGCCACTGTAAGGCAAGCTAAGCTTTTAATGAAGCTGCAACGGACCACGACTTAGGATGAACTGCCGAACCCTGAAACAGATGAGAGGCTTGTACTGTAGGTTTGTATGATTCCTGTGTGATACGCGTGTGGTTCAATCATGGGCTCAGCTTTTGATATCGCATCGCAAAGATTAGATGGGGAAAAAAGTTCAAGAGTACTTGTCTCGCCAAAATGTTCGCGGGCTGCAGGAAATTCTTTTGCGGGCCGCATGTTCGTCACCTCTGCACTAGACAAACACGTAGCTACTTAAAAATTAAATCCATTCTTCTGTGTTTATAAGTAGCAAATACTCACATCGATGACAATTCTTTTTAAATCGTTCATCTCAGATATCATAATCTTTTCAGGTGAAAGCATTGCCAGTGCATTTAATCTTTTATTCTGCATTTGACATGGTATTGCTAAGAAAAGTTTTTTTTTTTTTTTTTTTTTTCAATTCAATTTAGTCTCATTAACATCAAACTAACACAAATAGCTTACCACAATGATACACTTTAGCACTGATACTGATAACTTGGCGAATATCGTATTGACTATAGATTAGAATGCCGTACCGTACATAAAGCACTGATACTGATAACTTGGCGAATATCGTATTGACTATAGATTAGAATGCCGTACCGTACATAAAGCTTTGTTAGATTTGAGGTAGAAGAAAAAACTATTAAGATATTTATTTTCCTTCATCCTTTTTTACCTGGATAGTCACTAAATTTACTAAATCCTACTGCAAATGCCCAGGCGGCACAGATGGTTAGAGCTCTGCTTTGTCAAGAAATTGTTATGATGGTCTTAATTATTATGATGGTCTTCAATTATTATTATTAAATTATTATTATTAATTTTTAAGAAATTATTATGATGGTCTTAAGTGACTGCAAGAGTAAGGATCGGATGGATGAAATTTAGAGAATGTGGAGAGTTGTTACTTGGGAGAAGGTTTTCTTTGAAAATGAAAGGGATGGTGTATCGTAGTTGCGTAAGATCAGCAATTTTACATGGAAGTGAGACATGGTGTTTGAGGAAAAATGAGATGGTAATTTTGAGAAGAACTGAAAGAGCTATGGTGAGATCAATGTGTGGAGTAAAACTAGTGGATAGAAAGAATACTGAGGAGCTGATGAAAATGCTGGGTCTGAAGGAAACTTTAAATAAAATGGCTAAAGCGAATGGAGTAAGATGGTATGGACATGTGGTTAGGAGGGATGATGATAGCATTTTGAAGAAGGCAATGATGTTTGAAGTGAATGGACCACGAAAGCGAGGACGGCCGAAGCAAACATGGAAGGAACAAGTCGAGGAGAATATAAAGAAGATTGGGTTGAGGGTGGAGGAAGCTAGAGATCGCGCGAGATGGAGAGAGGGAGTGGGAGCGATTGCTGAAGGAATGAGGTGCATCCGGCCACCTTCGGACACGAGGAAAAACCGGATTAAAACTGGACGATGATGATGATGATGAATCTACCCTGTAGCTGACCAGGATTTTGGCGGATGTACTTGGAACAAACTTGCCGGACTACCAGAGAAAATTCCAGAATTTAAAACCAAAACTCCGGGTACCCGCACGGTATCAAATTAAAGATCTTGTTTTGAATGGAGTCTTACAGCTTATAGTGATTACTCAGCAATACACTCTGCACAGGAGGTATAAGCTACCCTAGATAGGCCTACAACAGATTATGGCCAACCTTTCCTATTCTTCGGCTAATCTCAAGCCTTACTTTCTTCCCACACGGGTGCACTATTACCAGCAATCCAACAATTGCTATTCAACTACCAGCAACTTGTGTGTCACTTCATACTTGTTAATGCGCTGAAGCAAGCTACGCCACGTATCAACCACAACAATCTTCTCATGCATCGGCTTCTATCACAAGTTCTGGCTTGGTTATATTGAAGTAGCACCACATGCTGTCATTTAAAATTCAAAAATACGCAAATAATTCAAAGGTAATAAGGAAAAAAAAACAATGCGTCAATAACTAAAAACATTTGTGGGGTTGGCTAAAAATATTGGTGGTGGTGCAGCTCCACAGCACCATTAGACGAGCCGCCACTGTATGACGCAACATACTCATTGCAACTTTGAAGACTTTAACGCGTTGACTTTGTCAATGATATGGTGCACGCAGACAGTGGATTGATACGTCACAGATAAAAGCTAAAGAGTTATTTAAAAATATCTTGAGTTCGGCCTGCTTCAATCGTGCTGCAAAGTGACCTCATGCTTAGAAGTCGGCCAATTTTTTTGACGGCGGTTATCAACTCCAGCAACAATAAGCATGGTCTTCAACTCTTTCCGAGATTTTATAAAATAACCATAAAATTCTAAGGAAATAATTAAGGATTCTTAACTTTTTCTATGATTTCGTGTGTGACAATT
Source organism: Trididemnum miniatum (assembly GCA_964006365.1). Taxonomy (NCBI): domain Eukaryota; kingdom Metazoa; phylum Chordata; class Ascidiacea; order Aplousobranchia; family Didemnidae; genus Trididemnum; species Trididemnum miniatum. The sequence continues at coordinate 35,440,349 of OZ023233.1, forward strand.
ACAGCTTCATCGAAAAAGAACCTGTATAATAGCTTGCTATCAATTGTAAAGAAACAAAACATTTGTTTTGCCCACTTTCTCCCAGAATCAAGGTAGCGATTTTATCAAGTATTTTCGCTTGAGGTGGTCCATTGGCTTTCCTGCTAACTCGTCATGGCAAGACTCTGACGTGTTCACACATAGCCGTTTTCACAACCAGACACCTTACTTCAATTTTTCGAAATTTGTTTCAGCGATTCGAAAACCAACATTGTTGACGTTTTCAAATTATTGAAAGAAGTTTTAAAATCTTCAAAATTGCTTTCACGATAACAAAAGAAGCTTCGCGCCTGGTTGCGAAAACCGCTCTGTGTGAACGCGCTCTGTTTCTTCTATTTACTTGGTTTCACACTTATCTGAGTCAGTGCAAATCACACAACGCGACTTTTTTATAGAATTTTCAATAACACTAGTCTTGTAAAACCTAACATCATGAAAACTTATTGGTTGCTTCGCTTTTTTGGAAGCACCTTAATAAACATTTGAGACTGAATTAACCTTGCTACTGCAGCCAAAAAACAACTTGCTCTCCTTGTCCTCATGTCCATTTCAAACTGGACACCAGACTCAAGAGTTTGTGAATTGTTTACGAAACGAAGCCATGTAAATCTGCTGTGATAGTATTAAACTGTGAAATCACAGAAAGCATTATAATGGTGAAGCACAATGAGAGTTGTAAGAGTTAGCACTAGCAACCTCGCCGAACGGTTACGCAAAAACTTACTTCTTTTTTCTTTTTAGTTTACCTTGCCCTTTTTGAAATTCTAAATTACCACTTTGGTGGTAGTTGTCACAGTTTAGGAATCACTGAACCAAAATGAATAAAATTGTCCACTTATTTACAAAGTAACTTCTGTTTGTGAAAATTTTTATTTTTCGTACTAGTTGAGCGTGTGTTCCATTTTGCTGCTCTCAAGCTGCTCGGCGAGGAGATCGTCCGGTTTGATTTGCAAAAAACTTTGTGGAATTTGATATTTGAAAATTTGAAGTTTCTACCTATGCCGTCTTTGAGATAATATTTTTGAAGAAAGTGGTTACTTGCTTGTTGTATGGAGGAATTATTTTGCATCAGTTTTTTTGTGATTATCTGAAGGCAAGTTTATCACATTATTGTTTTTTATTATTTGAACAGAACGGAATGGGGCAAAGTGATGAAATGACGAAATTGAAGGTGAGTAGTGAGTGTGAATTGCAAGTGCTCGAGTTTGATGAGACTGTGCTGCTAGGAACGACTTGAAAAGGAGAAAGCGCTGACCAAAAATCTTGGTGCTGCTGCCAATAAATTACAAAGTCTGCTTAAGCAAACGCAAGATGAGCTTAGTAAAGAAAGGATCAAGAACAAAAGTGCTGACTCACAGGTAACATTGTCACAGAACAAGTGTCATCTGGTCTGCGCTTGATGGTGCGTTGATTAGGTGGCGATAATCGAGGTTAATTTAAGGTGATTTGATGAAAATTTGTGCTTTCATTAATAATATTTGAAACACAAGTTAATTGTTTGTAGGTAAGCTGTAATATTTGTTTTAGTTTATAATAATGACATCCTTACGTTTTTGCGCACTAAAGGATGCAAGAGTTGAACGGCATCAACCATCAATTGATAGAAGAGTGAACTCCCCTTGAGTTCTACTTAAAGAGATTGTGTTTTTACAGGAAAATGATAAAGAATTGGATTAATCCCTTTTCCTATTTATTTATTGGTCCTACACATTATGATGAATCAACCGTGTTTTGCTTTACCTGATAAAGGCATGCTGCAATTTCCGACTGCCTTATATGAAGTGCAATCTCCTTGCTACTCTTCTCTCTGTCCTCTTTTTATTTTGTTTTGAGTTTTTCCTTCATAATTGTGCTTGATCACGCTCTTGTGTCATAGTAGTTTGCGGTCGGTCGTAGTGTGCCCTGCGTAGCCTTAGGTCTTACTGTATATAAGAGCAATAGGAAATCGGTGGAATGGTGTGCTTGGACGGATGTCTTACCAGTCACAAGTTGATCAGTGTTTCTGTTGACATGGACCAAGATTTACTGAGGTCAATCCTCTCGCCTAGCTTTTGATTGATCTTGAAGTGATTGCGCAATAAAGTAATTCAGTGTATCACTTCATGTGCTTTTTACTACATTTTAAGCACAATTCATGTGCTTTTTACTACATTTTAAGCACAATTCAAGTTAAAAGATAGGTGTGCGTGTAGTAATTTAGGGTGTTCCGTTTTTAGGCGGCTTCTCAGAAAAATTAGACTCTGGTCGAAATCTGACTGGATTTTTGTCGCTGATTACAAAAATGACGTCATTCGTATTATGACGTCATCTTGAGGTGCTACCCAGTGGATTTATTGCAATATTGACGATATCTCGAATATGGTAAGAGTTAGAGACTTGAAACTCAAACCAATATGCTCGCAAGGAACGATTTCCTATCTGTTGTCAACACATTACAAAACGCTAACTGCGACAAAACAGAAAACGAGTTATTTTAAAAAAAGCATAATTTTTGGTCATTTTTATATAAAAAAAGTGGGGTCGAGGGTCATTTCATGTCAACTGATCCAAGCCATTTAACTCATGGTCTTATTTTTCTTCCAAATTTAGCATGTAATAACATCTTCAAGAGTACAGGAACAGACCAAAAAAATTTTTTTTTGAAATTGCTTAACTACAAGCTAAGATAATAGGAGTTTGAAAATGATTGTTTTTGTGATCACTGAAGGGGAACGCTTTTTCTCAAAATTGTCCTAGAGTGCAAAAGTGAACCATGATTCAATGTAAAAACATAGCTTGTGACTTTTCATGCATGCAAGATGTGGAAGGAGGGCAATTAGACACTTTGTCTAGTTTTAACAGCTAGACTAGTTAGAATTATGTATCTATGCTTTGCCTGAAAATTATTCAAAAAGGTTATCTATACTTTGGGCAGAGGTGGGCACGGTACTTTATTAAAATACCGGCGGTGCCGGTACTTAAAAATCAAAAGTACCGCGGTACTTTTGTCGGTACTTTTCAAAAAAAGTTCAAGAAAGAAAGTTCTGCCCTATATTTTGATTTTTTATAGAAACTGGTCAGTTTCATAATAATTAGGCTTATAGGTATTAGCTAGATAAATACTAAATTACTCAGTATTGTAGTGTGCGGCACAATTCACGAATTGCTAACTATGCATCAACCATCAAAAAACGGTGCAAAACAAGGTATAGTTAGTGCCAGTGGTTAGCGCAACAAAAATCAATCAATCAATTTTTTTTTATTTCCGCACTCCATTACGTTATAAACACACGTTCATAATAAGTATTGGAAAAGCGTGGAAAAGGGCACACGCAGCAAAACGGGTAATATATGTAAGCTAGGCTATATGTATAGCCCCGACGTGTGTCCCGTTTTACCCCACGCCTGTCCCGTTTTGCCCCGTTTCAATTTTTTCGTTATTTCAACGTCGTAAGCATATTTAAGCAGACTTGACATTGACATTCCATTTATAAGTAAGCTTAGTGGCAACCTGAGTGCATGCAAATCCATTTTAGTTACAGAAATTAAGAGCTTGTTGTAGCTGAAAGAGACTTGTCGTTTTTTGTGTCCCGTTTTGCCCCACCTTCCCCTACCACCCCCCCTTAAGTGTTTTTGCAACTCGAGCACTGATTATCACGAAGCACCCAAAGCTCTAAATTAGATTCATTTGATCATAATAATAGATAATACTTCGTGTGACCACGGACGAGGATAATATGAAAACTCATGATCACGAGACTGGATACCCTGGGTATAGAGCAGTGATTCTCACATTTTTGTTCCACCGCTTTCTTTTGGAAGTTGAAGATTTTCATCACCCCCTTATCGGGAAACAAGTTTTAAGAGGGGCGTACGCCGTACGAAGACATTTTCTAAGATGGGGTTGTGTAAGTGCAAACACACGTTTTGCTTTGTGAGTTTAGTATTTTATGAATTACGATATAGCAAGCAAAAATGCATATGCGCATTAGGAGTTGGAATAATCCCATAACGGAACTGACAGATGGCGAATAAGCTACAAAGTAAGATGGGAAGAGCTGCTGCAATAGACTGTCATAATCAGCAACGATTGATTAATTTGAAACATTATAAATACTCAACGAGTTGACACGAGTAAATGTACTACAAAACAGGCCTATAGTTTGCTATTAAGGTAAGCCTCAGGCCAGTAATGCATAGGATGTGGGCCTTTAGAAAACGAAATTGATTTCCGCTCGCTAATAATATGGTCTACATCTGGAATACCATCGGATTCACAAGAAAAAGCACACAGTTATTTCACAATTTTGCCTCTATTTAAGGAGATTCACTCAAGAAACATTATTGCAGAGAGTTGTAAGTCAATGGAATGTCTGTCGGCAGCATGGCCGAGTGGTTCGGAGGGTCGTTTTTACGACGGCCATGTTTACAAGGTTGGTGGTGCAACTTCCACCCAAGCCTCGTTGTTGTGTCCTTGGGATAAGATGCTTCACGACAATTATCTCTGCTTGGTGAAATCTAGCTAGCAGCAAATTGAAGAAGTCAGAAGCAAAACTCAACCGAAAAACTCGGAACAAAGACAACTCCTAAGCTAGTCTAGATTCGTCCTACGCATAGCGCCTCCGTCGCTTTCTCGTGGCAGGAGGATACAAATGAAAAAGAAATCACATCAAAGAAAATCAAGTGTTTAGAAAAAGCTTATGATTATTTGCAAAATTACGTGCTGAATCCGAAAAAGTGAATTTTGAAATCTGCAAAAAATACGTCTTCAAATTACTTTAGATTTTTTATCGTTTTTGTTCTCATAGTTAAGCTTGGGTTTCAAATTGCATCGAAAAAAAGCTGGTGAATAAAAATTTAAATTACACTGGAATGTCAATAGTGGTATCTTAATTTGGTTCAAGTAACAAACTAATGAAAGTGAAACGTTTTCTCGTGTTTATTTTGGGAATGGATTCAAATATGACAGTGCATTTGATGCAGCACTCTCACTACTCGGTGATTTGAGCGGAATTTTCAGCACGTTAACTGTTCTTATGAGAATGTAAGGTAAAATATTTACCTGCAAACACCACAAAAACCAGATAAGGTACTAAAAATAACAAAAAATAAAGACTTTTGAAAGAACTTATTCAGAAAAAAAAGTATGGATTGATAAATATCAATTTACCATGCAAAAAAATAGGGAAAAAGTAGAAAATGTCGATTATCGATTTCTAATCGATATTTCCTACCCTGGTAACGACCTTATCAACGGACGGTGACGCAAAAAAGAACCGACGAAACTATTGAAAAGCTTTTACTCTGAATTGCATTTCAAAAACAAAACCATTTGGGAAAGGTCGTTTAACTCTGAAAGACCACTTCTCTTCTGCTTCGAAATATCTTTTCCTGTGGAAAAGAATCTTTGTATTGCCGCGCTTGAAGTGATAGCAGTATTGCATGTTAAAAACAAATCTTTTAAACGATTGCTGTGGAAGGTGTAGTTGTGCAGACTTCTTTTTTATTATAAAAGATTTTGCCAAAGTACCGAGTACCGTCCAAAAATTGAGAAGTAAAAGTACCGGCACTGCGGTACCGGTACTTTTTTTCTAAAGACAGTGAGAACAGAACAGTTTATTTTGTTGCTTTTACAATCAATCGAATAGTACATATTACAGCATAAAAATTACACAAGCAACAGGCTGCTGCGAAGGGACCATTGGTCTTCGAGTCAAGCGGCAGCCCAAAATGCTTAATGATCAGCTTAATAAAAAAGGTAGCAAGATAAGTTAAAATATAAAAGAAGTAAAAAGGTTGGTTAAATATTGGCAAGTAAATTAAATCAGAGATATATACGATAGCAGGTGACTGAAAACGTAGTTTATAGTGAGTAGTTTAATACAGGACTTCCCAAACTTTTTCGCTCGCGACCCCTTTTAATCTCCAAAAATAATTCGCGACCCTTTACGGTTAAAATGAAAAATAGCCTCTCGCCAGCAGAGTTCTACATGGCGTCGCAAACCGAAGCGATGAAATAAAAAGATGCATCCAGCCGTGTCACGTGATACCGATGTGACAAAACAAAACAGTTTATACATTAAACTACAGCACTCATCTGCTGCCTCACTATTTGGTATTAACCTAGAGATAGGAACCTTTCTACAGCTAAGTTAAGAATGATGTTTGCACAATTACACCAGTTTTAAAAGTTTAAAAAGCTTAACAGCATACTATACATAATACGCGATACTTTGCGTAAAATTTGTATACTCCCTGGGAGTCCCTGCGACCCCTAAAGTTTGTTACGCGACCCCCGGTTTGGGAAGCCCTGGTTTAATATATAATTGTGTCAACATTATATTTATTTAAAAGAAGGCTCTTGTAACTTTCTTTGAATTTATTAAACGGTAGTTTCTTAATTTCAAATGGTATATCATTCCATAATTTTGCCCCAATAAATTTTATTGATCGTTGAGTTTGAGCAGAATGTAATCGGGGTAAAAAGATATCGTTATTGGAAGAATGGCGTGTTGCATGTGACGAAACTGCAGAAATGTATGTAAAGTAGTGGTTAAAATTGGTTGGCAATTTCTTGTAAGTAAACTGATGCATAAACTTAGCAATTTCAAATCTGAATAATTCTTCAAGTTTTAAGATCTTGTATTTATAATACTGCGGTGTTATACTGTTTCTGATTGGGATATTGGAGATAGTTCTTAAGGCCTTGTTTTGGAGTTTTTTGAGTTTGATCAAATAGGTTTTATAGGTAGAACCCCATATTGGAAGAGCGTAGAGCAAATGAGAATGAACTAAGGTGTAGTAAAGAGTTAAGGCCGGTTCACACAGAAGGCATTTGCGATAGCGGAAAGCCTTTGGCCTTTTTCCGCAAGGCTAACGCAGAGCGCGGAGTAAAAAGCTAAGGCTTGGTCTTTAATGTTCACACACAAAGCGACGAACATCTCATTTCGTTTCCATAGAAATAGCCGCCGGTGACTGCAAGCAACACTGCTGCAAGTTGAAAAAATATCGTTAGTTGCTGTTGCTTATCACAAATAAGCTAGACTACGATGGACAAACAAAAATTCCTAAATCCTGCAACACAGAACAAACATGAAATTTTGCAGACTGTGTAATTAGTCTGCTTGGTACATAGTCTAATCATACTGGTACCGGTACACACTGCGATGGGTGTATTTACAGTACTGAGTACTGTAAATATGCATCTGTTTGACAGGATATGTTTATGCCATTTAATTGGAAATTTTTTTTTGCCCTTTATCTGCATTTCTTTTAGTGGTAGTTAGTGTCTTTAAATTAAATAACACCAGCTGACCAGTAGCTCACTAACACATACCTAGATACCCATACTGCATATATAACCCAACTCATATACCAGTAGCCTACGGGACTAACGGTCACAGTAACGGTATGTTTACGAATGCCCACCACAGCTAGTTAAAATCATCTTGATTTTAGGCATTTAACTATTAGCTTACTGATTTGGCTAATACCAATATTGCACTGGTAGACTACAGCCCGGGCAACTAATATGCCTAGCACTGTACAAGTAAACTAGCATTCAACTATTATTGATTTGGCTATATTGCACTGGTAGACTACAGCCTAGGCAACTATTGGCAATGGTGTAATCTGCAAAATACACACAAACTTCACAAACAAAGCAGATGCAGGTGTGAATACCCAATGGCGCGGGAACGTTTTTTGGACAGGGGGGGCTCAAAATAGTAAGATCGTGTCAACGTCTGGGGGGCTTCGCCCCCCAGACCCCCCTTTTCTCGCACGCACGTTTTTAAGAGCGGGACGCTCAGCAGACCTACTTTGATAGACATCAATTGCATGCCCGCTCAAGTGACCGGAATTTTTTCAGGATAATTTATTATCATGGAAAACAAGATTGCTTACTACCATTAGGCTTTTCTAACTATGCACGAATTATTACTCATGTATTTGTAAAATGCAAATACCTCAATGACAAAACCGAAAAGCAGGCAAACAAAATTTGTCCGATCTAACTTTTGCTTTGCCGATCAAAGTTACATGCAACAAACAATGCCCCACGAAGGTTTATTTATTTATTTATTTATTCGATAATGCATTTTAAGCACAGAATAAATGGCAAGGTAAATAAAATGAATAGCAAACACATTATCTGGGAAATGGCAAAACCCGTAGGTTTAAAACATGCAGTATGAATTAAAAATTCACTTGGGAGAGTGTCGGTAGCTGTCTGCATGGCCATAAAACCTCAAAACTTAGGCTAAACATAGTTCACAAATAACGAAAGGGGAGACATAAAATAAAAATGGTAAATAAAACATATGTACAGAACTTATGTACAATTTGTACATCTATTTACAATTTTGCCTTATCTTTATAAATTGGCATGAAAGCAACCGATAACCAATGCAGCGCATACAAGCACTTTTAGGCTATGCATTCACAAGTTTGTCAATCAAATGTTCTGTGGGAAAATTGTAGCGATGACAAAAAACGTAGACTCATTGAGATAGATGCTTTTTCAACTTAGTCACAAACGCAGATCTTGATTGCAGAGCTCTAATATCAGATGGTAAAGCATTCCAAACCTTGGCGCCACTATATCTGTTACGTGTTGAATGAGAATGAACTGTGTTGTTTGGCCGAAAAAGGTTTTTAAAGATAGTCGGTAATTGATTCTGATTAAATTTATGCATTAATTTTCCCATTTCCAGTGTGTACATGTCAGTAACAGAGAATAAGTTTGTTGTATTGCAGTTAGACTTAACAATCAATTTAATGACTTTAGAGCAGAGATTGTCGATTTTTTTGGCTAGTATGGTATTTCCATGATTCCACGAAGTAATGCAATATCGCAGGTGACTAGCTATTAAAGAATGATAAATACAAATGAGGTTATTGGAGTTCAAATAAGATTTCAACTTGTAAATAATCCCTACATTACGTCTCATTTTTTGAAGAAGAGCAAGCATGTGTGATTTCCATGACAGGTTTTCATCTAAAAGTACACCAAGAAATGGGGTCTTTTTAACTCGCTCAATGGGCTTGTTGTTAAAACGAAGAATGGGAAACTGCATGTTATAACTTTTTTTGTGGATATGAAATATTGAGTATTTTGTTTTGTCAGCATTCAGGGATAATCTATTTGCTGATAGCCAGCTAGCTATATTATGTAACTCGCATTGTACTTGGTCATATACTATGTCAATTTGTTTATGTTTAATGAATATGTTAGTGTCATCAGCAAACATAATTGGGTGAGCTTGATCAAGACAATTTTGAAAATCGTTAATGTGCACTAGGAAGAGCAAGGGCCCTAAAATTGATCCTTGTGGCACACCGTGTTGAACATTGCGGTAATTTGATTGGACCTTGTTAAATTCAGTTAGCTGTCTACGATTTGATAAGTAGCTTTTAAACCATTTATTTGCGTTACCACGAATATCATAGTGACAAAGCTTTGAGAGTAAAATATTATGATTTATGGTGTCAAAAGCTTTGGAGAGATCTAGGAATATGCCCATAGTTGTTTGACCGGATTCAATTGCATTGGCAATATCAGATACCATGTAGGTAACAGCTAGCTCAGTCGAGTGATCTTTTCTGAAGCCGAATTGTAACTCGTAAAATACCTCATGTTTCTCAAGAAAATTTGATACTCGACTGTGAATTATTCTTTCTAATATTTTTGAAAAACCAGGCAGAAGGCTGATTGGACGATAATTGTTTGTAAATTTGCGATTGCCTTTTTTGAAGATGGGAGTTACCTTGGCTGTTTTGAATCTCGTAGGATATTATTGCCCTGCTCAATCGACATATTAAAAATCCAAGCCAACAGTTCAACAATGGTATCGGGAATATGTTTTATTATTTTCATGGGAATGTTGTCGACACCGCTGCTCAACTTTGGCTTTAGAGTGGAGATTACATCTTTTATTTCTTTGGGAGTTGTTGGTTTTAAAAATATAGAGTTTCCGACTGATTTACTTCAGTAGTTATAGAAAAAAGAGGAACTTGTGGGTATCGTTTTCACTAAGTTATCGGCAACAGAGGAAAAATAATGATTAAAATGATTAGCTACAATTACGTCGTCTGTCACCAATGTCCCATTTATTGACATTGGATTAGTTTGCTGCTGTGTTTTCCTGCCGAGCAAGTTGTTGATTATTCTCCATGTCTCTCTCAAATTGCATTTGTTCTCTTCTAGCTTGGATTTAATGTAGTTTTGTTTTTTCATCTTTATCATTCTGTCATATTTGTTTCTAGCCTTACAGTACTTTTGCTTGTTTAATTCACTTGGTTTTCTCATGAGTTTTTTGTAGAGTGATTGTTTAGTTTTGTACGTAACCTTTAGCTCGGAGTCATACCAAGGTTCACTTTGCTTTTTTGGTTGTGACACTTGTTTTTGAGGAAAGCATTCTTCAAAAACGTTTAAAAATAACAAAAAAACATGATCAAAATAAAGCACTGAACCATTTTTTAACATAATGAAATGTGTAGATTTTGGTATTTAGGTATGCGTACTAGCTCAATTTTAATGATAATCATCGGCAGTGCTCGAGTTGTGAAAACACTTATGGGGGGATGGTAGGCTACAAATTTTCACGTAGACGTAAAAAGAGATGGTCATTATAGTTGTAAGGGAATGGTTTACGCTAAAATGTTTTATGGGGGAATGGTGTTGTTTTCAGGGGGGATGGCATCCTCCTCAAAGCGAGTAGCCTACTGATCATCGGTGCCAGTTTAATAGTGATTTAGCCGCTTCATTGGGTTGGTAGAAAAAATTCAAAACCATTAAAAAACTCAATCAGATGAGAACTTGCACCAGCTCATATAAGCTTGATTAGAGGTGCCCAACCAGTCGATCGCGATGAACCGGTCGATCTTTGGATGCTTGGCTGTCGATTCCGGGTCAATTTGGCATGTACACAAATCAGGTTGGCCACCAACATTTCCAGTTCATGTAACGCGTCCGGGCCGTGAAGACCTTTTTTTAGCTCTTCACAAAAATTTTAGTGGAATTCAGAACATCTGAAGGATTGAGGACCGTTTTTTTGCACTTACCGCATTTTCGTTTACGATTTGCGTAATTCTCATGATCAATAGCGACTTTCATGAGCAGTCAGAGTAGTCAGAGGCCTAAAGTGCTTGGCAGCTACAAGAATTGGCAGCCATTATACTTTTACTGGTCCATCGTCCATGACTGCTGTAAAGGTTTGCAAACGCTGATATAAAACACTGTTAAAAATGAACTTCAAACATTGAAAATTTTACCAAATTTTACGTTGACCTAGTGAATAATTACTGAGTGATTTTTAAAAAAATAGTGATTCTTCGTTGGTTAAAAGCACTATAAAAATATTTGCTTCATTACGTATGTACGTTGCGAGCATTAATCTCGTCGCATTCAGTGCATAATTTTTTCAATTGTCAGGGGGGGCTCAAATGGTTCAGGGGGGGCTAAAAAAAGTTCAGGGGGGGCTTGAGCCCCCCCTGGCACCCTACTTCCCGCGCCTGTGTGAATACCCATTCCTTCACTCAAATGGGCATTAAACTAAGGTCTACGCGAGCAAGAAGGACATTCAACCCAATTGATCATCTGAGCTTTCAAACCGTTTGGGCCAACCGGTAGCTGTGTGATACCTAGGCTATTATCGGCCCTAACTATTGTTATAAAACAGCCTTGTTGGATAATTTGATGTCTGATCCTGCAAAGTCGTCCTACACCACCCACAACTGATATAATGGCCAAGCATAATAAAATTATGCCCCACAGTAGACTACAGTCAGTAGCCTACCTACCCTATCCACCGGCTGTTCATTCATCACTAAGCTAGTTTGCAAAGCCTCAAGCGGAAAAGTTGAATTATTTCAACTCTGCCGCTTGAGGCTTCAGACGCAGAAAATTACCGCTAACACGTTCAGCGAAGGCCTGGAGCTTTCTGTGTGACATACCTGGATCTTGCCGCTTTCCGCTAACACTTACGGTTTTCCGCTAACGCCACGCTAACGCCGTCTGTGTGAACCGGGCTTTACTAAAGTATTACAGGGAAGATAATAACTTAACCTTGAAATAACTCCTACAGACCGTGAAATTTTGTTTTCAAGAGACTTAATATGTGATTTGAACAATAAATGATCATCAAGAATAATTCCCAAGTATTTTGCTGAAGTAGATGGAAGCAATATTTGCCTGTCAAAGATAAGTGTGAGTTCAGGTTTAAGATTGCAAGCGTTGTTATCTGGATAGATAGGCAAGGCAACAGTTTTAGAAGCATTAACAACTAGATTATTAGACATCATCCACTTAGCAACCCTTGAGAATTCTAAATTAGCCAAATTTTCCATGCTTTGATATGATTTTCCCGTAATTAAAAGTGCCGTATCATCAGCAAAGAATCTAGGGGTAGTATCTAAACAGGAAGGAAGATCATTTATGTAAACAAGAAACAGGAGAGGGCCTAAAATAGAACCCTGTGGAATCCCATAATTAATCTTTTTATTTGATGAATTAATATTGGCAAGTGAAACATATTGATTGCGGCCATATAAGTAAGATTTTGAGCAATGAGTTGGCCACCCCACGGATACCATAAAAATCCAACTTTTTTAATAACTTGTCATGGGAAACCGAATCAAAAGCTTTTCTAATATCCAAAAATAAAAGTGCAGAAGGTTGACTGATATCTAAGTTGTCATAACATTCCGTGATAAGATATAAAATAGCATGAATCGTAGATCGTTTATGCCTAAAGCCATATTGGGTTGGTACAATAGTATTGTTACTTGTAAAAAACGATAGTAGGCGATTATATATTAAGCGTTCAAAAATTTTTAATAGGGAGGGTAAAAGAGAAATAGGACGATAATTATTTAGTTGATCAGGAGCGCCTTTTTTAAATACAGGAATAACTTTTGCTAGCTTTAATTTACTTGGGAATATACCATTTAAAAGGCAACAGTTAAGTATCATTGACAAGGGCAAGGCAATACTGGGTGCAGCAATTTTTAAAAAATAGGGAAGTATGTCATCATGGCCATTAGCTTTATTTTGTTTAACTCTTTCGCTACGTAATTTTTCTCCATTGCTGTACGGAATTAATTTGGCAAAAAATCACAAAAAAATAAATTTCAAGATATTCATGTCATATTGGCATGGATTATCGTTCTATCAATATAACATCGCAAAAAACGGTCAAGCAAGCAAATAACAATCATTTTTGTTCAAAATTAGTTAGTTTATATACATCCCTATCGGCATTTTGGAAAAAATTCACGATTTTTGCATTTTTGTAGATTTTACGCACTACAATATTGATGCAGTAAGCAATCAAATCCTAGAACCACAAATCACAATAAAACAAGTCGATATTGTTTATGAAGTATCTTTTTTTCATTGGTGGTCAAACCAATTTCTTCATTTTCTGTATTTGGTCATGGTATGATATTTCAAAAAACAGTCTTTGGGACACAGGTGTGGTTTTTCTGGGCAACTAGAACACACATAGCTTGTACGTTTTCTTTTGTTCTGAACTGCGAAACTACACACTCTGCATTCTCTTTGTTTTTCAACAGCAGTGACAAGATGTTTGGTGTCTTTCAATCTTGTCAGCACAGGTGTATCGGCTGGACGTCCAGGTTGTTTTTTTTTAGAATAGGCTCTTCGCTGGATTCGGCTGCTTCATTAGTGATAGCCTGGTGTCACTATCGGCTTCTGAAATTTGTTTCCAACTATCCAGGAGAGGATTTTGCGTTGGCCTTCCAGAAGCAGTAGCTTGATTGTCACTAGCAGAATCAGAAGAGCTAATATCAGCAGTGGAGCCACCTTGAGTAACAGAAGCAGCGTTGGACACAGCAACCTGACTTGATGTTTGGTTGGAATCGCTATCACTCTCAGACATAAGATCAGCAACGGAAAAATCTTGAATTTTAGATGCACCAGCAGCAACCTGCACTGGTGTTTCGCATTGACTATTTAGGATATCACTATCAACGTCACTTACGTCAGTATCATAATCTGAATTTTCATCACCAAACAGTTCTACATCACTATCAGGTTGGTCTTCACACATCAAAGCAGAAATCAAATTTTGTGCTTCTAAGGCTGACATGCGTGATTGCGATCTCCTGGCTTTCATACTACACTAGCTAGTTACAGCACTACAGTACTTATTTTCACATTCGACTTTAGCCTAAACCTATAAAAATAAGAGTACAGAACACTAGAAGTAGTAGTCGCTAACACAAATGCGGAAAAAAAGACTCACTCTCGTTTTGGTGAAAGAAAAAAGCGATTACCCAGACGCCAGTAGCGTGGCTGAACGTACAAGCGTCAGCAAAAGCTACGCCACTGAAGTGGCGCAACGTACAATTTCCACAAAATTTGCGCCACTGTAGTGGCGAAACGTAGCGAAAGAGCTAAGAGAGTTAATTATCGTGCAAATTTCTTGTGGAGATACAGGTTGTGGAGATACTTGTGGAGACGCGTACTAAATTACCGCGGTGCTGCCCACTTATGCCTTTGGGGCTTTTTATGGGGTTTCAGCAAATGGGTGGAAGCAAAATCATTCATGCGTAACATAAATTTCAAACGAAGATCCAGTAGCTCTGAAGTTGTTAACCCATACCAAGATCGTGTTTCGGGCTGGTACGGGATCATGTCTACCAAGCTTAAAGTGCACGCGGAACGCTCTTTGTGTTGCAGTTACAGATTCGTTTGTTTGGGCAAATGTTTCCACAGTGAAAGCGCGATGCTCACCAGTCCAATTCATGGTATCAACTAAACCACTAAAAATTTTAATAAAGTTACAAGTACAACTTATGGTATCAACTGAAAAAGAAAAAAACAAAATGGCATTATATGTACTTTTCAAAAATAGAAACACTTTATTGTTTTTTTACATTTTCTGTCTTTTATTTAACCTACAAATGTGTCAGATCATTTTGACGGACTCTGTATCTCTATGAGCACATCACCGAAAAAGTTGATTTTGGTTTCATATGAAAGCTCTATTACAAAGTAGTATTTGCGGTGCTAATATCAAAAATGTTATATGTTTTTTTTTTTTATGTTTAGAAACAGTTTTACATGTGCCGGCAGTGGTTTAGAGCAAAATTGTCATGACGATCATGATTGTAAAGGAGTAGTTCTTAAACTTTTTATGCTACCGAACCCCTCAAGTCTCATGCAGGTGCTCACCGAACCCCTGCTAAAATTAAAGTTAAAAAATGTTTTGAAACGAGTAGAGCACAAAATCTAACAATGGTAGTCTCCTAACCATAGGGTCACAAGTTCAAGTAAAGTATAAACAGTACTTCGGATTACAATAAATATGGGACGAAAATAGCTTAAGGAGGAAAAATAACGCCACTGTAAATCTCAAAACTGGACGTTTCGACAACACAGATTCAGCTGTCATCAGCAGCAAAGCATGCAGGCACTACAAACAGTTTTGTGGTGCCTTGCACCTGTTTCAAGTTACGTAATAATTGCGCAGTGCACACCCAAGGTTGTGCAAAACGCAATATTTGTCTAGTTATGAAAAACTTACTTTCATGATACAAATCACTAGAGACTTCACATTAGTTTTGCGCAAAATAAAAAATTAGACCACGTTGCGTTTTTCTAATTGTAGGTGCCTTCAATTTCTTGATGTCCGCCGAACCCCTGCAACCGACTCATCGAACCCAGTTTAAGAACCACTGTTGTAAAGTGTTGTAACTCGCATTCAAGCATTGTTGTTAGGCTTTATCCTTGGATAAAATTCTTCACGATTATTATCTCTAATTAAAGGTTTTTAGTCAAACAGCAAAAATTAAAGATTCCCAGTATAAGAGTCGTCGTTTGGCGGGGCACCTCTTCCAAGACAGGCGGAAGGACCAAGGCCGATGGTTTATCCATTTACCTCCCTGGCCACCAAACTGCTTGGGTCAGATGCTGACTGTAAGGGACTTCAGCCAGCATCGTGTTTCGTCATCCAAAACCATTAGACCAAACATACCTTGGGGTGCCCGATGTATGGGACACTGTGAGATGATGTGGTCTGCGGTTTGTTCACTGGCACCACACTCACAATTCGTTAGAGGAGCGAGACCCCATTTGCACATGGACGAACAGAAACGTCCAATACCAGAACGCAGACGGTTGAGTTTGACCCAGGCTGCCCTGGGCAGACGTGTCGCTCCTTGGCGGTGAAGCTCGGCTGGCTGGATAGTAGTAGTGTTTTATTCAACGATCATCAAAATACATAAAAACAACGCATATCACGACATTCAGCCGAAAAAAAGGTAACAGCGACAAACCGTTAAAAAAGACAAACCGTTAAAGGTAACCGTTAAAGCATGTAATATACAACCCTACAATGAATTTAAAAACTAAAAGAGCTCAGATGGCCGAGTGGTATGGAGCGTCTGTCTCTTGAGCTGTAGACTCGGGTTTGATTCCGAGTCGGGTCAAACCAATGACTTTAACATTGGTATTCGCAGCTTCCCTGCTTGACGCTCAGCATTAAAGGGACAGTGTGGAGAACAAGCCGGCAAGTTTACTTGTTGTGCCGTTGGGAAAGGCACTTAGCGGGATTCCCCCATCTTGGTGTGGTAGACAGATGGCCGGCAACTCCTAAGCGAGCTCGTATAGCGCATTGATCGCTTTCTCGTGATAGGAGGATAAATATGCAACTAAATAAAAATAAAAAAGAAGCATGGTCACTGCCAGTGGCGTATTTAGAATTTACAAAAGGGGGGGGCCAACTTTTGACCAGTTAAAAAGTTGCAGAATAGCGAATCACAAACTGAGTTTTTAGTTTGAGTACAGATTATTTTTGAACGTGAAAGACATGTTCTGGTAGTTATAATTATTTGTCTGTTGACTATCGTAAGCAACTTGATGCAGTGGCGTACGCAGAAACTCGCCAAGAGAGGACCCTACTGGGGGTCTGGGGGCGGAGCCCCCAGCCGCCAAAGGATTTTCACGCTTTTCATTCAAAAATACCGATTTTCAGCACACTTTTAATGGAAAAAGAGCGTACCGTTTTTGCATTGAGTGCAGGCAGTATAGAAGAGACGAAAACACTTTATCGCTGCATCATAGAAGCAGCATTAAGAGAATCATAGATCAAGCATCAAGAGAAGAATCAAGCATCAAGAGAGAATCAAGCATCAGCATCAAGAGAATCATAGACTGCATCATAGAAGCAGCATACCGCTGCATCAAGAAGCAAAATTCAACCAAACAACTTGGAAACAAATGGCAACACTTTAAACGTAAAATCTGGACTTGTCCTGTGCGTACTGCTTTCGTCGCTTTCTCGTGACAAGTACATAAACATGAAAAATCAATCATTAGGCCTAAGACAGTGGTTCTCAAACTTGTCGGAAGTATCGAACCCAACAGGTGTCATGCAAGCATACATCGAACCCTTAATTATAACCAGGTGCGGATCCAGAAAATTTTAGAGGGGGAATGCAGTTTTGAATTAGGTTGAATGTTAAATGAGTGCAAAGACGTTAGACGTCTAAACCGGAAAAGGGCATAAGCTTTTTGAAAATGTTTCACGTCAGGGGCGTATTCAGAATATTCTTAAGGCGGTGGAGGGTGGCATAAAATTTTTACATTTTTTAAGCGTATTTTTTTTCCGGAAAGTTAATTTGAAGCAAATTGAGGAACAAAAATATGGCTCTAGGGGGGTCCGGGGGTAAGCTTCCCGGAAAGTTTTCAAAAATTTAGACACTGTAATGGCCATTTTAGAGCTTTTTGAACAATTTTTATGGCAAATTCTGTTTAATTTTTTTGCCTCTAACTCTAAGTCCTTTACCAAATATGATACATTTTGTTCGCACATTTTTGATTTATGCGTGCTTAAGACGTAAAGATGATTGTTACCAAATAGGTTTGAAATTATGGAAAAATTGTATTCATCAAAAACAGCGTTGAAAGAGTATGGTGGGGGGATGCATCATTCCACGCAGAAATAGTCATTTGCTACAACTGTATGCCTTTTTGCAAAAACTTATTCTGATCTTAGCCGAACCCCTGCTACAGCCTCACCGAACCCCTGGGGTTCGGTCGAACCCAGTTTAAGAACCACTGGCCTAAGATATAAATGGTGGATAATGATTAATGAAATTAGGCCTACAGCTTAATGCGACGATGAACTTTCGCAAATTTGTCAATAATCGTGTCATAGTTGAGTAAAATGTCTTTGTTGAGGTACAACTGCGCTAGATCGCCCAAACGCCGTTCCGTCATACTTGAGCGCAAGTAGTTTTTCAAATATTTCAATGAGCTAAAACATCGCTCATTGGATGCCGTAGTTACAGGTAGCGTTAAAAAAATTCGAAGGAGCTTGTGTATAATAGGATAAGTACCGAGTTCCCCAACAGCTTTGCACGCATGAAGGGCAGTACAAGGTCTTTTTTCCTTTGCCACTGCAAGCCAACATGCTTTCCATCGTTGAAACTCAATAGTGGCTGTTACGTAACTGCTGTTTTCCACATCCAACTGTTCCTGGTACATTTCAACGATCTCGTTAATGGGGTAGTCCCGGTTTTCACTAATTGAAGACGGTAAGAAAACTTAGTCATAAACAATTCCTTTTAAAATATAAAGCTATGTTGCTAAACTCAAGTTCATAAATTTCCTTCAGCAATTCGTAATTGGCCTTTGCAATAATTAAATATTTATATTACATACAACATTCTGATTTAGTCTTTTGATCATCTATCGCTCTTTGGAAATTAATTATGTCAAATTGAGTAACACTGCACATTTGCTGACATCTTAATTTATATTTACATGTATGCAGTACTACTGTAATTTTCCTGTTCATTTAACCCTAATTTTTGTCATCTCTTTATTTCCTCCTTTTGATTAAAACTAATCAGCCCTTCTGATTTACATAAAATCATACTGAATTATCAATAGGTGGTCGCTTGACTCGAAGACCTAACCGGTCCCTTCGCGACTCTCCTTTGCGTATTTGCCAACTATGTAGGTCTATTAATACTTGTGGTTAATAAACGAAATTTTTTAATTATTATGCTAAAATAAGCTTTGTTTATGTTGTTTTTTTTTTGTTTGTTTTACCTGTTGGCACCTTTCGTGTTCGCATAAAATAAACTTGTTTGATTGATTGATTGATTGATTGTAAGAAATTACAAATTTTAGTAGGCAATAAGCAGTGCTTGTTGAATCTTTCCTTCATCTGCGCAATACAGCTGTCAAGAAGAGGTAAAAAAACTGATCTTTTGAAATAAATTTCTGCCGTCTCAGCTGGAATATTGGATCGGTTTTTCTGCGTAGATGCTCTTCGAGGCATTTGAATTTCTTCACCCAGCGTTGAAGACACGTTAGTAAACAGCGAATGAAAAAGTTCATCGTCATTTCGCAGCTCTTTCAAGACAGTAACACAAGTTTCGACATTCACCATCGCAGAATCTAATGTATGTGATGGACCCTGCAAGAGCTGAGAAAGAGGCTTGGTAACCTAAGTAAAAAAATTGAATATTAAGAATTATCTCTACTGCATTTATTGTGTCTTAAGACTGCGTAAATGCTCTTGTAGTACTTATATGTTAAGAGAAAAATGTAAATGCAAAGTAAAAAATGTGAATGAACTTTTTATGTAATTTTGAAACTCAGTAATAATTCAATATCTAACACAAATCTACATTGCAGTCGCGAGGATACGCCGAAGCGTAAAATAAGTTAGCACTTGACAAACCAATCTTTGCGACTTTGCGCACGGGCAACACAGAAAGAAAGTTTCGTAAAAATATGTCACAGCGGTGGCGCATGTTGGAAACACTGCAACCTATTTGACCGGCAGGGGAATCGAACCGGAGACTTCCCGTACCGATGTCGTCAATCACTACGCTATTTTTGCCGGTTGTAAAAGTGTACAAAAACTATTTTCACTCAATTTGGCTCTTACTTCCAAAACGACGTGTAACATTTCCACGGTCAGCAAAAATGCTCCATCCATTGCACGAAGGGTGATCGTAGCTTTTCCTGCGCTATTACCACCAGAAGATTCAATGTTTTCGAGCGCTTGACAAATCGCAGGAAAAATCTCTCGAAACACAAAAACAGCATCTTGCTTTTCCACCCATCTCGTGGAACAATGACTCTTCAATCGTGAACGAGAAGATTCAGGGCAGCATTCTGAGATTGCCTGTTGTAGGATTAGCAACCGCTTAGGAGAATCGGTAAAAAACACTGTAATATCGTTCATCAATGTGACACTTGCTTTAACTTGAGGAACTTGGCAGGCTTTCATCAAGCACAGGTTTAAACAATGTGATGCGCAATGAATGTATACTGCACAAGGACACACTTCCCTAATGTGTTTTTGCACGCCGTTTCTGATGCCTGACATTGCAGATGCCCCATCGTAACCTTGTCCAACCATATTATTTTTGTCAATTCCAAACTCCTGCAAAGTATTTAACAGTTGCTTTGCTAAGCCAGAGCCTGTAAGATCGTCTGCCTCAGCAAAACAAAGAAATCTCTCAACAAGTTTGTCTTTATACAAATATCTTAAGCAGATGCAAAGCTGCTCTTTGTGTGATGAATCTGTGGTCTCATCCGCAAGAAGACTAAAATATCTTGCTTGTCTTACCTCCTCTCCAATTTGAGTCAGCATGTGTGTGTTGATCGCATCAATCAAATGATTTTGAGTCAATGAAGAAATGTACTGGCCATTTCTAGGAGAATTTTTTAGGTGATCGTGTAAAGTTTCATCTCCAGAGTTGATCATTAGCTGTAGAAGAGCTCTAAAATTTCCTTGTTCGTAATTCAGGTTTCCTAAAAGACTCTCTTCGATGAGAAGTTCTCCAGAATCACGATGGCCTCCCAAGGCTAATCCTAGGCGTCCATGAAATTCAATCGCTTGCAGAATTCGCTTCAGGCAATTCCTATTGTTTATACGTTGTCGTGCAGCTTCTTGGTTTAGTAGGGAGGAAATATCAGAGCCTGACTCAATTGTCTTGAGAAAATCTGTAGCTGCTTGAACCGAATATTCATGAAATTTATTTTTGAGATGATGAGTTAAATAGCCATCTTTACCTGTTAAATGGGCATATTTCTTTAGGGGCTTTTTCATCAGACGATTAATTTTTGACCCCCGAACTGACTCTAAGGTATTAAATAAAACTTAAGTTTTACAGAAAATTCCTTGCTTTGATTCGGAGTATGAAAATGTATCAAAACGACCTTCGAAATGTTGTGAGCCCAAACACTTTTTGCGTAGCTTTCCCTTATCCATTCTTTCTGTAAACGGCCAAGAGAATCCTTCCGGAGCTTTCCATTTTGTCTTTAAAAATTGGTACCGTTGCTGGCGCGTTAGATTCGGGGTATCCACAGCTAATCCTACGTCTTGAAATGAAGTTAACTGAATGAGGTAACTCTGAAATTGCTGCTCTTTCTGCCATACGAAGCTTTTGATTAGTAGAGCAACTCGGATTGAGGTTGGTTGAACTTGACGACGCTGTCGAAAGAGTTATCATTATATTTGTTGGTGATGAAGATGTTGTGTTTTCATCAGTCGAAGTCGGCGAATTTGGGGGTAAAGCAGTGATTATGTCTGGTTCATTTCGACTGACTTTGTTGAAAAAAAAGCCAATACTGTTTGGGTTTAAGCGCTTCGACATTTTTTGTGACGCACGACTAAAACAATTGTAGCATCATGCCATTACAAAACTGGTTGGAGTTTAGCCTAAATATTTTCACATAACTTTTTTAACGTTTCTATTTTGTTTTGAATACACTCTTGATGCAGGTGCAGAGGTAATAAGTTTTTTTCTTCTACTAAGATAATACAATATAATAAATTATGTGTAAACTGACAATCAATCTTGCAGAACAATACATCCGTGATCTTAATTATATACTAAACCTGTAGGCTCTCAGTTGCTTCGTTTGGAGCAGATTTGATCGGATTTAAAACTGCCAGACGGCCCAGACCGAACTACAACAGTACATCCTAGAGCACGTCTTGTCTCTCAGCCAGGCCACCACGTTATCATAAACAGCCGCAAGAGCAAGACCACGTGCCTCTTCTGAAAATTGGCAGCACCCCCTAGTTTCAAACTCACGAGCCGCCATTGCCCTCTATGCTAATCCTTCTTCTAAGTTTCGGTATTACCGTCGTACTCGTACGTAAGGCGAAAGTCGTTAACCATGCTAATTAAAAATTTTACCATTTGTTTATTAAATATAAAAGCTCACAGCATTTCACGATCAAGGGCAGTACCTGCTGTTCTCAATTTATTTGCACCTGACCATCTCGGAAGTTCGAAATTAAGTTAAACTTCTATGAACACTGAACACTAAACAGTAACTATTGAACACTGTGCAAGAGTTCGTGATTGGGTTTGTGGCAAGGTAGTACACAAAATTGTGACGCAATAAAAGACATTCCAGAATTGAGCAACGTGGTTTTTGTGAGCTCACAATACAGCACTTATGATTATCACATTATTTCTATAGCGAAAACCACCCGTCGAAATTTTACCAAAACGGTCGTGCATAACTCCAATTTTTTATTTTTTGTTTTTTAATTTTTGTTTTTTTTATTTTTTTGTAAGGTTGTTTGGGGGGGGCCATCGCCCTTTATCCCTCCCCCCCATAAATACGCTAGTGGTCACTGCACCTAAAGCATAATATAGCTTATGAGCCAAAAAGAAATCAAACAAAATTGTGTAACAAAGACAAATTTGGAGAAAGCAAGCAACACGTGCCAAGCATTTGAGACAAATTTACACATTTCCCAGGCGAGGAGGGGCTAGGCCAAACTGCCAGCACTTCAAAATTTCATAATTCACGTTTTACTCTAACAAGAAACTGCAAACGCAACGCAATTAGGCCTAGTGTGTAACAGATTTTTGTGGAAAAAGTCAGTTGATTTGCTTCATTCCTTTTAAGATTGTAGCTTCGTCAATTTGGAATACTTCAAACTTTGATCACGTTCCGATTTTTTCGACACTGATCTTCAACCCTTCAGAAATTTCTTAATCTGCAACATACAAAAGCAAAGAGCAGAGAGTGGCCTAGATTGCATACGTATCATGAGCTTTAGAAACAATAGTAGCTACTTAGGAGACATTAAATGAGCTTTAGTCAGCTTGTTGAAAGAATTGAGTGATTTACTTTCTCTAACCGATATAGGGATAGCATTCCAAGTACGTAGACCTCCATATTTCATTGATTGCTTGGTTAACTCTATGCGTCGGTATAGGGAAATAGCTTTAATTGGCTTCTCGTATCATGTGTTTTTTCACAGATTGTGTTTTTATCTAACAATCCGTTAAAAACTATCGGCAGTTTATTGTGCAAATACTTGTACATGAAATTAGCGGTTTCTAGTTCAGCCAATTGATTTATAGTCAGAATGCCGAGTTGCTGCATTGAATCTTTAACGCTCTCTCTTAAATCTAGTTTGAAAATTAACCGGACGAATTTATTCGCCGCACTTTGAAGTCTTTGCACCATTGTCTTATTTCCATTGCACCAAATTAATATACAATACTGAATGTGACTTTTGATCAACGAATTGTAAAGTGTAAACAGGATCTGCTTGTTCAAAAGGCTCTTAATTTTATTCACAACGCTGGTCGTTAATCTAATTTTTTGCAATAACACTTCCATATGCGGTTTCCATCATAGATGCTCATGAAGTATAATACCCAAAAACCTAACGTTACTCACTCTCTTTAAATTATTATTACGCAATTTTAAATTCGGAAGATTTCTAGGCATTTTGCTATTTAGAGTACGAAACACAAGGTAATTCGTTTTGCTGATATTTAGTGACAACTTATTAGCCGTAAGCCAGTGATCTACATTAATCAGTTCCTCATTGGCCACTCGAAACAGTTGGTTATAACAATTATCACTAAAAAATAAGTTAGTATCATCTGCGAACATTATAGTTTTACCAGTTGAAATACACCTAGAAAAGTCATTAACGTATATCAAGAAAAGTAGTGGTCCTAAAATAGAACCTTGAGGAACACCACAATTTAATAATAATTTGTCAGATAGATGATCATTACACAAAACTTGTTGAAAGCGATTACTTTAAATAGCTGGAAAACCAGTTTAAGGGCAGACCTCTTACACCATAATGTTGTAGTTTACGAAGTAAAATATTATGATCTATGGTATCAAAGGCTTTAAACAAATCTAGGAATACACCAATAACTTTTTTTCTTTTCTTCAAATGCATTAGTAATATTTTCAACTAGTAACGTGGCTGCGTGGCTGGTGGAATAATTTTTTCGAAAGCCAAACTGATTTTCATGTAAAAAATTTTGTCTGGTTAAGAAACTTAAAAGGCGCCGATATACTAACTTCTCTAAGATTTTTGAGAAAACTGGGAGCAAACTAATAGGTCTATAATTGTTCACGTCATGTCTTGCTCCTTTTTTGAAAATAGGTACTACTTTTGCAAGCTTGAATTTATTCAAAAATATACCGCTCCTTAAGGAAAGGATAAATATGTGAGTTAGAATATATACAACATTATCGGGTGTTGATTTCAGAACTTTTGTTGGAATCCCATCCATACCACTGCTTGTTTTAGATTGCAATTCAGATATAATATTCTTTACTTCTCGTTGGGTTGTGGGGTAAAAGTAAATTGAATTTGGGGTAGCTGGAGGTAAATAATCTCCGAAGTAGATTGGGGTAGAAGGTAATTTTTTGACCAGTTTGCTACCTACTTCGACAAAGTGAAGATTAAAGTGATTAGCAATGGATTGAGCATCACTGGTCACCTGATTACCAATTTTAAGTGAAGTGCAGGATCCGGTTTTCACTTTCCCTAGAAGATTGTTCATAGCTTTCCATGTTTGTTTTAGGTTGCTTTTATGTTGCGCGAAAAGTGATGAATAATAACTGTCTTTTTTTATCTTCAGAGTGCGGAAATAACTGTTCCTAGCTTTGTTGTAGTTAACTTTAGCAATGAGAGTTTTCTTCTTAAGGTATTTTTTAAACAATGTCTCCTTTTCTTGTAGAAGTATTTGCAAATCTTTATCAAACCAACTTTTGTTTTTAGCAGAATTTTTAACTGCAGTCAAAGGAAAACAATTTTCAAAGACTCGGTTATACTCTTTCATGAAGCATGTGAACGACTCATTAACGTCACTTTCATTTAAGATCGGGTGTTCATCTATGTTTTCTAGCTCATGATAAAATTTAGACATATTATTATCATTAAAGCACCTAACTGTGGTGCAAGCAGAAGAATTATTCATTCATAAATCAACACACATAAATATAGGAAGGTGGTCGGATATGGGATGCAGAAGAATATTAGATTTCACAGCATAACAAAAGGAGTTTGCCCATAATTGGTCTAATACAGTTGCAGTTGTATCTGTAATTCGAGTTGGTTTATTAATTACTGAGAAAAATGAGTGATTTAGCATTATTTCTGTAAACTCATAAACATGGGTATTTTCAGTAGTTTGGGCTAGATCATAGTTAAAGTCACCAAATATGTAACATTTTTCCTTTACATCTATTTTGCTAAGACAATTTTGAAGTTAATTCTAAATTTTTCATTAGACATAGCATCATTAGCTGGTGATCGTTAAATGGTTCCGCATAAAAATGATTCACCCTCCATTTTCAAATTTATAAAAAGTGATTCAAAAATTTTTTCATCCATTTACACTAATTCATCACAAATATTAAAGTGGAATTTATCTTTTACATAGAATGCAACTCCACCTCCTTTACAACTGTTACGACAATTTGATACGAAATTATAGCCATATAAGTTTTTATATGGGCCAGAGGATGATGGTTTTATCCATGTTTCTGTTAGTGAAATTACATCAGGTTTGCAGTTCATATTTGAAAGTAAGGCCTCAAGTTTGCTAAAATTAAGTGAGTTAACAATGGATCTTATGTTAAGGGACAATACTGTAAATGTATTCTTAAAGCTGTTGTTGAAAATAATAGTTTGCAACTTGTGGGACTCAACATATTCTGTAAGGTTGGAGAGGTTGTCAATATCACAATCTGGAATACTAAATCGCTTATTTTCACGATTAAAAAATAAGTTTAAATCAATAGCATTTAAAGCTACATTTGAAGTACTGTTACTAGCACTACTCGCGACAAGAACGTGATCCTTAGGGCATAGTTTTGAAAATGCTCTAACTTTATTCATTTCCTTAGTAGGTTTACAGTCATTACAATATGCAGGTTGACAATACATTTTATCAGTTACAGATGACAGCTGGCAAGTTTGTATGTTCTTTTGGCACGCATTGCATTCAATTGCTTTTGTTTTTGGCATAAAAATGGTAAGTAACACTTAAACACAAAAGTGAGGAAATAAAAAGGCAAAATAGAAAATGTATATACATACAACAAAACACAAATCTGGTCTTGGAGGTCAGCTGAAAGTAGGGCCCGGCAGAATTAGTTTCAACAGTCTCGGTTTAATGACAAAACCAAATGAGTTGCACAAAATATAATGTCTCACCTAGAACAAGCCGTCCGCGTCTTCCAAAGCTTTACGCAGACGGGTTATTTTAGACGCAGACGGCCTACTCCAGACGAGACCCCACAACATGTACGGCTGTTTAAGTTACCCAACCTATGGTATAACGGAATGTAATATTCTAAGATATGCTTCAAGTGTTTTATAGATTTGTATTAATTAACAATGAATGTTAAAACCTTCCCATTTATACTATCAACATGCAGCTTAGGCCTATAGTATTAGACACGAGCCACATTATATTAGCTGGAAGACACAGGCCCAAACAGTGACTCCTTACTTATTACCAGGGAAACGAATTCTCGGAATGTCACTGAAATCATCTATGTAATGCCTCTGGCCCATAAATTCGCAGTATACCAAACCCTTCGTGAGTCCATACATTTCTGAATTCAAATATCTTTCTGGCTTCCTCTACTAATCTGAGCCGTCGTTTTGTTAATGACTCAGTAAGTGCAAGCCTTGGGTTCGATTCACCAGCAGATCATTTCAGCTTGGACTTTGCAGCAAACACCTTATTTCTCACGGTCCTCCTGACAAATTGTATTATAATTGGGTTTTTACCTTTCCTTGAAGGAAGGGCATGACATACATCAATGTCATTGTTACTTAATTGAGGTTCAATTTGTAATTTGTCATTTAAAGTATTTAAAACAAAATTTCAAATACCTCATTGTCAGAAGATTTTGGAGGAAGATTTTGACATCCATGAAGGATCAGGCGATTGCTTCTGCTATACTGTTCTAAATCATCCATTCTCCTCTCGTTGTGATATACCCGATCTGCTAACTGCTCAACAGCAACTTGCACTGAAGAAATCATGTTTGCCATCTCCTCCAAATGTTTTCCTTGGATGTTAACTGAATCTACAACAGAAACAGATTCAGAGGCAGCATCAGCTATTTTAGACATAGGCCTAGCTAAAAATAACTTTTGATACTCATCCTGTTTAGCTGATATTTCTTCCAAACGTTGAAGCAGCTGAGACACTTGATCTTTTGATGCCATCCTCTTTTTTGTTTCAATTATAGATTCTAGGTTTAATAAGCACAACTTCTACTATTTATTTAAATTCACCGAATTACTGTTAAAACAAAGATAGCCTACAGCCTAACCATCTGAAACTTATTCAAATAGAATGGATGCCTGATGCCTGAAAGAACCGGAAGGTAGACCAATGGAGAGGGACGCTGGCATCCAATGCGCAAGGCGTCATTTAATACAATGTCGATGAGGCGTGTGTGCGCGCTGCGGCACCAGACTGATGCGCGAAGTAGCTTACTCGGCAGTCGAGTAGACCAGAGACGGGGCAGCTGTGCGCAATGTTTTGGCGCTTGCACCCCAACCTGTTCCCGCAAGTCTCCTCAACAGTGAGACGCGAGCACATAGCCTCGTGCGCAATGCTTCCAGGTGAGGACGATATGTGAGCGATCTGTCCAGTTTGACCCCAAGATAAGTGGGAACTGCTGAGCAGAAAGGTAAGGCCTTACCCAGGGGTGGGCAAACTTTTGGCACAAAGGGCCGCATTGTAAAAACTTTTGAAGCCGAGGGCCGCACTGATTTGTAGAACAAAATAAAAAGGGTCGTCACGACTGCAGATGTCCTAATTTCCACTCTAAATCAAATGAAGAGCGCTGATTTTTTTGCAACCCCGACCGCCGCCCATGGCCCGGAACCTTTTGCCCAGTAGCGGTAACCGACCCGGATACTCATCCCAAAAACAAAGCCCAGCCTGCCCAAGGCCCTTTCTTCTATGAACGTTCAACCACATTTAACAGAAAAATGACAGTCGAAAGGGATTTCAAAAATTAGTAGCGGGTCTATTAGCGGCCCATGCCATCTCTGCAGTAAGAACTAAGGAGCAAGGTTTATATTTCTGTAAGTGCCCGCGGGCCGCATAAAATGATCTCGCGGGCCGTAGTTTGCCCACCCCTGGTCTTACCGATTTTACAGACCTTAAGCTCACGCTTGGCCTTTCGATTGTGGAGGTAAAAGGCCGCCGTCACCGTTTTAGTCTGACTTAAGCGGGATGCCCACTGCCGTCGTTAGCAGCTTACGACGCGACGCCGACGCCTATTACGA
Source organism: Trididemnum miniatum (assembly GCA_964006365.1). NCBI lineage: Eukaryota > Metazoa > Chordata > Ascidiacea > Aplousobranchia > Didemnidae > Trididemnum > Trididemnum miniatum. The sequence goes on from OZ023233.1 coordinate 35,468,962, forward strand.
CGTTCAATGTCCACTGCTGCTCTGACCACGATAACGATCATTTTCACACGACGGAACGACGTGAAAAACCGTGTCTAACGACGAAACGACAGAGTAGAAAATTTTCTACTTTGTCGGGCGTCGTTTGGCAAAGCACAAAAGTGACCTAGGTTAGATTTTGTAAAAACCTATTTTAGGGTATTTTATGAACACTTTTTGAACAGAGACATAAAATTGCAAAAAAATTTGATCTATTATCTTAGGTTACTTATTAGCTAGTTGCTTGACTGGCGATAAACTGAGAAATAACGACTAGTCTAGTTGGGCAAGCAATTTCTTACAGTTTTATTGACACTCAAGAAAAGAAAACAAGCATAACGAAAGATTTGAGAAACAAGGAGCACCGAATAACCCTAGGGTTTTCTAATCTAGATGATCCTTGTGCACACACATATAGTTAATTCATCTCATTCGGCAGGCGAAAGGAAAAATATAAATGCAACCCGAATATGCACGAAGGTACAATAGTAACGATAGCGGTAAGGAGATAGCACAATTATACAAAAAGACAAATAACCTAAAGCAATATCACAATTACATAATTAAAACGCACATTTACACAAAGATGGTAAAGGTACAGCAATATTACAACATATAAAATACTACGCACGATTAAATAAAGTTCTTTTTAATGGGTCTAATGGCTTTCACAAATTCCTAAAAACTGGTTAGTATTTTTAAGACCCTACCGTGCTAAATTAACAGTTAACACCAGCAGTTTGGTCTGTGCTTGGTGATATACCAATAAAGTTGTGTGAGCATGTGTTGGTTAGTACAGTAGCTTCAAAAACTCCTACTAGTTACACTTCATGTGCCGAGCAAAGTCCAACCTCGCCTCCACGCGGTGCTCGGTGGAAACAACACATTTAAATGTGTTGGCTAAAGAGGCTCTGGCATAAGTTTTTTGGCAAAGATTCGGATATCACAAGCTAGGCTCAGGAAAAAGTGAAAAAGGGGTCAAGTCTAAGCAACGGCCGGGCTTGTTAAGTTCGCTCCTTCGGGGCTCGCCGGCCTCTCCTCTTAACGGACGGGAGTTCCGGCTGCTTATGCAAAGCTTCTCGGTTTCCCATCCTAGCGGATGGGAGATCGAGATGTGAAAGGGGAGTGGATGAGGCAGGCCTGGCATTAGCAAGGAGGAACCCGATTTCACAAAACCCTGTTTTCTTGGTAATTGTGGTCCGTTTCATAAATTTGTTCAATTGGACATGTCGAGAATGAATGGTTGGAATCGGGCGACTGCTGTGGAATCTCATAGATGTAGAGGGTACAGGTCTAAAACGCGCTCCGTACCGCGGCCGCAAGATAGTTCAGAGGCCCGCCCCTGATCTAGCCAATCGGGGGGGCTGCCTCCGTCAACTTGTGGAAATCTCCATGCAATTTTAGTTTCAGTTGGCGACTGGATGGGGGCCTGCAGTTGTATTGGGGGGCATTCCCGAGGCCACTGCACAGAGTAACAAGTCCATAGCATACAGTCGCCTGGTTTTCAGTTAGGAAACTCGACGTGGACATTTTCTTTTTTTTCTTTTCAAATCTGGTCTTTAGGCTTTTCCCAGCTACAAAGAAAAACCGAACCTTAATAATGGAAGAAACGAAAAAAAAAATAGAAAACGAAACCAGTACGGCTAGTTCCCCTAACGACAAGTAAAGAACCACTGTCGCAGCGAACAGTTCCTGAACTGTTCAGCAGCAGTGGCAGTTCGCAAGTCAAAGCCTCTACTCCTACAGGAGTTGAGGCGGAGACTAGTAAGAAATTGCCTCTAGCCTGGACTTCTCTGTTGAAGGAGAAGCATCTGGCGAATCAAGAGGCAACAGTTACAGCAGCATCGTCGATTGAAAAGTCGAATACCGCTCAAATTTCCGAGTTGCCAACTCAGAATTCATCAACGTCTTCGGACATTGGTAGTACGTCTGAGTGGCGCCCTGGGAAAAATTACGAACGAAATCAGAAGCGGAAGCAGCGAAAGACACAGGCGCGGGAAGTAGGGTGCCAGGGGGGGCTCAAGCCCCCCCTGAACTTTTTTTAGCCCCCCCTGAACCATTTGAGCCCCCCCTGACAATTGAAAAAATTATGCACTGAGTGCGACGAGATTAATGCTCGCAACGTACATACGTAATGAAGCAAATATTTTTATAGTGCTTTTAACCAACGAAGAATCACTATTTTTTTAAAAATCACTCAGTAATTATTCACTATAGGTCAACGTAAAATTTGGTAAAATTTTCAATGTTTGAAGTTCATTTTTAACAGTGTTTTATATCAGCGTTTGCAAACCTTTACAGCAGTCATGGACGATGGACCAGTAAAAGTATAATGGCTGCCAATTCTTGTAGCTGCCAAGCACTTTAGGCCAAACTACTCTGACTGCTCATGAAAGTCGCTACTGATCATGAGAATTACGCAAATCGTAAACGAAAATGCTGTAGGTGCAAAAAAACGGTCCTCAATCCTTCAGATGTTCTGAATTCCACTAAAATTTTTGTGAAGAGCTAAAAAAAGGTCTTCACGGCCCGGACGCGTTACATGAACTGGAAATGTTGGTGGCCAACCTGATTTGTGTACATGCCAAATTGACCCGGGATCGACAGCCAAGCATCCAAAGATCGACCGGTTCATCGCGATCGACTGGTTGGGCACCCCTAATCAAGCTTATATGAGCTGGTGCAAGTTCTCATCTGATTGAGTTTTTTAATGGTTTTGAATTTTTTCTACCAACCCAATGAAGCGGCTAAATCACTATTAAACTGGCACCGATGATCAGTAGGCTACTCGCTTTGAGGAGGATGCCATCCCCCCTGAAAACAACACCATTCCCCCATAAAACATTTTAGCGTAAACCATTCCCTTACAACTATAATGACCATCTCTTTTTACGTCTACGTGAAAATTTGTAGCCTACCATCCCCCCATAAGTGTTTTCACAACTCGAGCACTGCCGATGATTATCATTAAAATTGAGCTAGTACGCCTACCTAAATACCAAAATCTACACATTTCATTATGTTAAAAAATGGTTCAGTGCTTTATTTTGATCATGTTTTTTTGTTATTTTTAAACGTTTTTGAAGAATGCTTTCCTCAAAAACAAGTGTCACAACCAAAAAAGCAAAGTGAACCTTGGTATGACTCCGAGCTAAAGGTTACGTACAAAACTAAACAATCACTCTACAAAAAACTCATGAGAAAACCAAGTGAATTAAACAAGCAAAAGTACTGTAAGGCTAGAAACAAATATGACAGAATGATAAAGATGAAAAAGCAAAACTACATCAAATCCAAGCTAGAAGAGAACAAATACAATTTGAGAGAGGCATGGAGAATAATCAACAACTTGCTCGGCAGGAAAACACAGCAGCAAACTAATCCAATGTCAATAAATGGGACATTGGTGACAGACGACGTAATTGTAGCTAATCATTTTAATGATTATTTTTCCTCGTTGCCGATAACTTAGTGAAAACGATACCCACAAGTTCCTCTTTTTTCTATAACTACTGAAGTAAATCAGTCGGAAACTCTATATTTTTAAAACCAACAACTCCCAAAGAAATAAAAGATGTAATCTCCACTCTAAAGCCAAAGTTGAGCAGCGGTGTCGACAACATTCCCATGAAAATAATAAAACATATTCCCGATACCATTGTTGAACTGTTGGCTTGGATTTTTAATATGTCGATTGAGCAGGGCAATAATATCCTACGAGATTCAAAACAGCCAAGGTAACTCCCATCTTCAAAAAAGGCAATCGCAAATTTACAAACAATTATCGTCCAATCAGCCTTCTGCCTGGTTTTTCAAAAATATTAGAAAGAATAATTCACAGTCGAGTATCAAATTTTCTTGAGAAACATAAGGTATTTTACGAGTTACAATTCGGCTTCAGAAAAGATCACTCGACTGATCTAGCTGTTACCTACATGGTATCTGATATTGCCAATGCAATTGAATCCGGTCAAACAACTATGGGCATATTCCTAGATCTCTCCAAAGCTTTTGACATCATAAATCATAATATTTTACTCTCAAAGCTTTGTCACTATGGTATTCGTGGTAACGCAAATAAATGGTTTAAAAGCTACTTATCAAATCGTAGACAGCTAACTGAATTTAACAAGGTCCAATCAAATTACCGCAATGTTCAACACGGTGTGCCACAAGGATCAATTTTAGAGCCCTTGCTCTTCCTAGTGCACATTAACGATTTTCAAAATTGCCTTGATCAAGCTCACTCAATTATGTTTGCTGATGACACTAACATATTCATTAAACATAAACAAATTGACATAGTATATGACCAAGTACAATGCGAGTTACAAAATATAGCTAGCTGGCTATCAGCAAATAGATTATCCCTGAATGCTGACAAAACAAAATACACAATATTTCATATCCACAAAAAAAGTTATAACATGCAGTTTCCCATTCTTCGTTTTAACAACAAGCCCATTGAGCGAGTTAAAAAGACCCCATTTCTTGGTGTACTTTTAGATGAAAACCTGTCATGGAAATCACACATGCTTGCTCTTCTTCAAAAAATGAGACGTAATGTAGGGATTATTTACAAGTTGAAATCTTATTTGAACTCCAATAACCTCATTTGTATTTATCATTCTTTAATAGCTAGTCACCTGCGATATTGCATTACTTCGTGGAATCATGGAAATACCATACTAGCCAAAAAAATCGACAATCTCTGCTCTAAAGTCATTAAATTGATTGTTAAGTCTAACTGCAATACAACAAACTTATTCTCTGTTACTGACATGTACACACTGGAAATGGGAAAATTAATGCATAAATTTAATCAGAATCAATTACCGACTATCTTTAAAAACCTTTTTCGGCCAAACAACACAGTTCATTCTCATTCAACACGTAACAGATACGCTTATCATCTCCCTATTTACTCTACATCTGTTTTCCAACAGTCCATTCAGTATAGTGGCGCCAAGGTTTGGAATGCTTTACCATCTGATATTAGAGCTCTGCAATCAAGATCTGCGTTTGTGACTAAGTTGAAAAAGCATCTATCTCAATGAGTCTACGTTTTTTGTCATCGCTACAATTTTCCCACAGAACATTTGATTGACAAACTTGTGAATGCATAGCCTAAAAGTGCTTGTATACGCTGCATTGGTTATCGGTTGCTTTCATGCCAATTTATAAAGATAAGGCAAAATTGTAAATAGATGTACAAATTGTACATAAGTTCTGTACATATGTTTTATTTACCATTTTTATTTTATGTCTCCCCTTTCGTTATTTGTGAACTATGTTTAGCCTAAGTTTTGAGGTTTTATGGCCATGCAGACAGCTACCGACACTCTCCCAAGTGAATTTTTAATTCATACTGCATGTTTTAAACCTACGGGTTTTGCCATTTCCCAGATAATGTGTTTGCTATTCATTTTATTTACCTTGCCATTTATTCTGTGCTTAAAATGCATTATCGAATAAATAAATAAATAAATAAACCTTCGTGGGGCATTGTTTGTTGCATGTAACTTTGATCGGCAAAGCAAAAGTTAGATCGGACAAATTTTGTATGCCTGCTTTTCGGTTTTGTCATTGAGGTATTTGCATTTTACAAATACATGAGTAATAATTCGTGCATAGTTAGAAAAGCCTAATGGTAGTAAGCAATCTTGTTTTCCATGATAATAAATTATCCTGAAAAAATTCCGGTCACTTGAGCGGGCATGCAATTGATGTCTATCAAAGTAGGTCTGCTGAGCGTCCCGCTCTTAAAAACGTGCTTGCGAGAAAAGGGGGGTCTGGGGGGCGAAGCCCACTGGCGAAAGAGGTTGCTGAAAGGGATGGAAGGTATGACTTTAACTAATCCTGGAGGTAATCTGTCACCTGCATCCAAATCTACACCAAAGGAAAGGTCGAGGGAGTCTTCTAGCACTCAATCGACCCCTGCATCAAACCCCAAGCAAAAGCGTGGTCGAATTACTTCAGAACATGCTGAGCAAGTGGGAACAAAGCGGGCGGAGGAAGCTGGGCCTAGCACTGCAGCATCGTATGCTATAGCTGTTAGAACCAGTAACCAGAGGCTCGTAATTACGAGAAAAGGTTCCAAAGGTGATACCTTTATGGTGGACTCGGATTTACGGGTAATCCAAGTGGTTCAAGGGGTAAAGGTCGTCTAACTCTGAAAGACCACTGGCTCCTCTTCGGCTTCGAAATATCTTTTCCTGTGGAAAAGAATCTTTGTATTGCCGCGCTTGAAGTGATGGCAGTATTGCATGTTAAAAACAAATCTTTTAAACGATTGCTGTGGAAGGTGTAGTTGTGCAGACTTCTTTTTTATCATAAAAAATTTTGCAAAAGTACCGAGTACCGCCCAAAAATTGAGAAAAGTACCGGCACTGCGGTACCGGTACTTTTTTTCCAAAGTACCGACGGTACCGGTACTAAAAAAGTACCGCGGTTCTGCCCACCTATGTCTGTTCCCGTGGGAGCAGAGGGTCAATAAGAGGTTCGACGCGGGCGTGGATAAGTCGCTCCAGAATCTTGTAGGGAACACAAAGCAAGGAGGTTCTTGGGTCCTCTACAGGTTTCGAAGGCTTTGGGACCGCTACTGCTAGCGCTCTTCTCCAGATCTTAGGAATTTTGAGGTGGTGCAGGCAGGAAGATAGGAAGCCACGTAGCCAAGATTTTAAGCCGGCTCCAGCATGGATTGTTAGCTCCGGGCAAATGGAATCAGGTCCAGGAGCTATGCCTGGTTTTAAATGTTGGAGGGTAGCAGCTAACTGCCGATGGGAGAAACTCCCGTAGACATTCGCAAGATGTAATGGATCAGCCCTTCAAAGGTCAGACACTTCCTGCAAAACGAGCCGAGATGAGCACCGATTCACACTTTCGTATTTCCCGTTTTTAACCAGCTGAGAAGCAATAGTATCAGCTGAAACGGGACATTGACGACGGACTGTCGTGACCTACCAGTCAAGCTGTTTATAGTATTCCATGCCAGCCGGCTGGAGTGCGAAAAGTCAATGTTGCGGACCGTCTCTGACCAGCGATTCTTCCGCTTCCCGTCGAGCCTTGTGAGTAGGGCTGTGGCAGCCCTATCCGAATCAGGGCCCCCAGGTGACTGCAGGAAATGCTGATAGAGGTCTTCACACTCCCACAATCCCAGCAAGGTATGTGATTTGATCGTCGACCACGAGGGATGCATTTCTTCGCTGCAGTGCTCATTACCTTGCAAAAGCACTGGTAAGCCTGATCGATATTATGAGATTCAGGTGGCGGTATACTCTTGGCCAGTTTGTTGGTTGGGTTAGAATAGTGGTCCCAATTGGCCTTTTGGAAGTTCCATCGCTTTACAGGCTTGCTCGGTTTTGGATGAGCAAGTTTGGGTGGACTTATAAGCGAGGGTCGGTGTTGTGACCTTGGTAACTTTCCTAAGATACGTCTGTCAGGTAAGCGACTGTCCAAATCGACACTGGCAAATGCAAAATCTGGGTTGGTGTCTGTTTTTCAGCGGCCAGAGTGGAAACTGGCGGCCTCCTTGGGGCTGTATAGCACGGTGAAGTTGTTGGCACTGGCCCAGCCAGCCAGGCATTCACCATCCGGATTGCTATTATCATAGCCCCAGTCAACAGTCAACATGGTGGCAGTTGAAGTCGCCAGCATAAAGGCAGGGATGTGGGAATGCTGGAAGATCAGATGCTTGCATCCGTGTTGGAGAGGGGTTTGTAGACGTTGTCTATTTTATAGATATTAACATCCACGCACACCCACTCGATCTCCGATGTTGGTGGAGAATGGTCGATTAGGATCCACTTCAGACGCTCATGGACAAACGTAGCAAGACCATGCTTCCTGCTCAAGGAAAACCCAGCTAGATGGTAGCTTGGAAGATCTAACCTTTCTACCGAGGTGCAATGGGTTTCCTGTAAGAGGATGACGAGTGCCTCACACTGTATCGCAAGATGATGCAACACGCTCATCTTGCTTGCAGTGAGGCCTTTGATGTTCAGTTGGAGAATGCTGGGTCATTGGAACTTGTTGACGGTGCGCCGAAGATGCGCATCGCCCCGTCCTGAAAAGGACGTTTGCCATTGCCCAGCTTGAACATCGTTAGGAGTCCCGCCGTTAAGGCAGATTCGGCTTCTGTCAGCCAGATTTGAATAGCGTAGACAGAGCAACGCTCCGGGCTACGGGAAAGCATCTGCCATCTGGAGCCTCGATTTTCATCTTATGCATAATGCCTTTATCGCTTTTGCATGAAAGGAGGATAAATGTGAAGAAATCAAATCAAGGGGATGGAGTGCTTGCTACTAATGCTGCAGGCTCGAGTTCAACAAAGACTAAAGAGTTGGTGCTTACAGCTTTCCTGCTTGCTGCCCAGCACTGAAGGGGCTGTGCGAAGGACAAGCCGGCAAGCGCAATTAAACTGTTTTGTTGGGAAAGGTATTTTACGAGTTGCCCAATGGTTATGTGGTAGACAGAACAGAACATTTATTTTGTTGCTTCAATCACAAGGTACATTACAGCAAGTATGGCACATGAATAAACAAGTGATACACGCAACAGGCAGCTGCGAAGGGACCAATGGTCTTCGAGTCAAGCAGCAGCCCATTTACTGGTATAAACCAATTTAGTGTCGTAAACATAACTGGTTAAGTTGAAGCCTCAGCGTCGAGGATAGATAGATTCATATTAAACTTTTTACAGCAAAATTACAAAAATACATTACATTAATTTACAATTAGCCTCTTACAAACTCCAACAGTCCGCCCCACGATCGCGTAACCACTAGGGAATCTCATTCAAATAGAATTCTATTTGTATATGCCTCCCCCACGAATCGCACAAGCGCAGAACGGACCGCCAGAGCCTGCCAATAAATGCGATCAAATTATTGAATATGTTTTTTTCGAGACAATAAGGTTATTGAGCACTTTTGATTGGTGGTACAAGTGAATTTGGCATTTCTTACTAATATTAGATCACTCTTGTTGTTTCATTTGTTTGGACGTATTTCCTAAAATTAAGTAGATTAGAAAAAAGGGGTGAGAACTCACAATCGATTACGAAATTCAAGAGATTGACAGTGAGCAAAAACGCATTAAATGTTATAATAATGTCAGAAAATAAGCTATCGCATTCAAATGAAGGATTTATATATATTGATCTAGTAGTTGCTGTTTATAAGCAGTAATAAATCTTTGATACAGGAGATTAGTGTGTACAAGAGAATAATAAAGAGTCAATAAAGATTTAAAAGGAAGATAATAGCTTAGTTTTGTAATAATGCCGACCGAGCGAGCTACTTTTTTCTCCAAGAACATGATATGATTTTTAAATGAGAGTTTATGATCAAACATAATTCCCAAATATTTAGCCATTTCTGAAGTCTGTGTAATTTCATTATTAAATGTAAGATTAAGAGGGGGATTGGGTTTGGGCAAGAAAGGAGAAATAACTAGAGAGAGTCTTTTTAGAGTGTACAGTCAAGGCATTTACTGACATCCATCGATTAGGATGGCGAAGTTCTGAGTTTGCTAACTTTTCTAAATCAGAAAAAAATTTTTCGGTAGCAAAAAGAGCAGTGTCATCCGCAAAGAACCTAGGAGTTGTTTTCAAGGCAGCTGGAAGGTCATTTATGAAAATTAAAACAGCAGAGGGCCTAAAATGGAACCCTGAGGAACACCATATTCAATGCTTGTTAAATTAGAATTTGTGTTATTAATTGATACAAACTGTTTTCTATTGGTAAGATACGACTCAATTAAATTATTGGCAATGCCACGAATTCCGTAATGGTCAAGCTTTTTGATTAATTTTTTATGTGAGACACAGTCAAAAGCTTTTTTAATATCTACAAATATTAAGGAAAAAAATACTTTATTGTTAATGTTACCAAAGCAAGCTGTTACTAAATCTAGCATTGCGTGTAAGGTGGAGTGCTTACGGCGAAATCCAAGTTGTGTAGGGGTTATTATATTATTGCGTTCTAGGAAAGGTAAAAGTCTGTTGAGTATTACTCTTTCAAAAATTTTTGAGATAGAAGTTAAGAGGGATATAGGACGGTAGTTAGTAACATGTTCAGTTGGACCAGATTTATAGACTGGGAGAACTTACGCAATTTTTAACTTATTGGGAAAAATACCAAATTGCATGCAAAGATTAAGAATCATGGCTAAGGGAATGGCAATTATCTCTGCAGCAATTTTTTAAAAATAAGGAGGAATATCATCATGGCTCTCAGCTTTGTTAAGTTTAAGAGCAGAAATTAGAGATATAATTTCATGGTAAGTAGTGGGGTACACAAAGATTGTTGACGGACAAGAATGTTTCAAATACGAAATTAAGCTATTGGCATCAGAATTATCAATATTGTTTGCCAAAACATTTCCAACATTGGAAAAATGATGATTAAATTCATTCGCAATGGCAATAGGGTCTGACACTGTTGTATTATGGGAAGTTATGATATCAGGTGTAGGTGATGCAGGTTTTGAAGGCAAGAGAGTGCGAAAGATAGCAGCTTGGCTCAAAAGACCGCAAGAAACCTTCACTGTGTCATAGCTGAGTATACGTGGTGAATAAACTAAACTATGCATACTTTTAAACAAGTTAATCTGTGATAATTTGAGTATTTCAATAGTTCTTAATTACAAATATTTTATTGATGGAAAAATGCAGTATTGGAATCTTGCTGGGTGAGAAATATCACAAAAAAACATATTTTTCTCAAAAACAAGGTTTAGTTTCCGTAAATACCCCCACTTCAGAAGAAATTGAGCTTCTTCAATTACGAGTTGTTGAAGATAAGGGCAAGCAAGAAAATTTGTATTCTGTTTGCATCCACCACAAATGAACTTTGTAAAGCCATAAGCTATCACTGTGGTAGAAACTGTAGTTTTTAATGCATTTTTCCGTAAAAATTTGTGGTCGTATTAGTCTGTTTCTTGTTTAGCAACATTATCCTTATGAAGTATCCTACATGTATAGTGTCCTGCTTTAATAGCCAGGCACATGTTTGTCTCATGCCACTTTCACTTTTTTGCTCAGATCTATATATACAGTATACTAATTGATGCATTCAGATTTATCTTTCTCTTAGCAATTTTTTTGTTCTTGTCAAAATTTTTCCCTTTGGTAAACCGTCAAATTTGAAAAAAAAATGCTCCTACTAATATTAGCTGCCAAGTTTGCATGTCTTCTTTGAGAAACTGTTTCTTTTGTACAAAGTAATCTGAGTCTTGAATTTTCTGTGCTGGTACCGGTACGTATACATCTACCTCCTACAGTCTTAACTAGCAATAATTATTGACAGACGATAGTCTAGTTTTTGCAGTGTACGTGGAGTATGGATATATTAAAACAGAACCCTTTATGTTTGTTTCGTTCTAAATGCTACTATCACGCTATTTTTGCACTCCATTCTCACCCAGTTATTACACACTTGCACAGTTTTCTTGATCTGATGTTATTATCTTATTTGTTACAATGATTTGTTACTTTTTTCGTTCTCTCTTGCTGTCTGATTAAACTGCATCTTAATATTTTGTGTAATTAATTTGTAACGGCTGTATGGATATAAATGATACTAACCAACAGTTAAAACGTTGGGCATTCGTTTTGTGCCTACCCCTCCCCCCATCTTCTGAAATTAGTCAGAAAGACTGTCTCCACATTCCACAGCTACCAACATGAAATATTAATTAGTGTGCACGCAAGAAAATCACATTTATTGTAGAAAATGAATTCTCATATGCTGCATTTTCGATAAGCGCTTTGACAGAAGTTAGCCTTAGATTGAAAATTGCATCTTTCAAATATGAAAAATATAACATCTGAAAAAATTTATTTTTGTAATCTCTGCATCAAGAGCTTTCAAATGAGCTAGTACTTGCAATTATACGACGTGGGCTCATAAAGATATTCAACTTTCAAGTATGTGTTACGCTTGAATGATTTTTGTACCCCCCAAATTTTTGTTTAATAAAAACTAAGATAAGGACGTAAATTTTTGCGAGTTTTCATGATCTGTAGATAGTACACTAATAACTTACGTTTTCAGTAATTTTATAACTGAAAACTTCATTTTTAACATAAGATTTGTTTTGTCAAAGTTGGATATGAAAATTGGTATGACTGTTCCGCTTCGCTGCACATGAAAACAGCCAAACTTGCATAAGCTGTAATTTTTTTATTTCTTATTCGATTTTTGTCAAACTTAGTTTTTTAAAATCAGAAGAAAAAGTTCTATTTTCTCACCAAATTTGAACAAAATCTGGAGCATTGGGTTAAAAAACATAAAAATTTTGGATCAACTGACATGGAATGACCCATTGTTCATTACAAAACATGTTTGGTAACTGCATCCAGTGAACTTTGTTTTGGCTTTTCATGTCACCCTCTGTTTATTACCAAATTGTTTTGTTAACTGCAAAGACTAAACACTGTTTTGACTTTATCAAACCTCATCACTGGAGTTGGTGTAAAAGATAGCAAATAATACAAATCTGCTTTGTATTATACTAGTTGCAACGCTATATTTCAACCGTTAACCAGTTATGAACACTTCTAAGCATTAAGCACTATTAGCATTAAGTCGAAAAATTTCAGCGTGTTAAAACTAGTTTAACATCATGCAGCACAGCACTGTCAACACCGTGGGCTGGAACTGTGTGAGCGCTCTGTCGCTCGATTGTTGTTATCAATACTTCGCCAAAATTCAGGTAAGCCTACAGGTGGACAACATGCAACGCACGGAGCCATCTTACTTCGCAAAAAAATCGCGCTGGCTGTCCCGCTTCAAAAGGGTGACCTCGACATTAACGTTTCTTGAAAATCTGTTTTGTTTCAATGCATCTCATAAAAAAATTCACTGGGTAGAGTTTTGGAGAAAGTTAGGCGTAAGTCCACGTTAATTGAACTGCAGACCTTTGTTTCGGATGCTGTGCGCATAGTGAATGATAGACCCCTCACTACTGTGAGCAGTGTTCTTTATGATTTGTCTCCCTTGATACCAGTATGTCTTCTCGGTCAACAGCTTGCTCCAAATACCCCTGTAGGAGCATTTCATAACACCGGGGATCTCAGACGAGATTACGTTTATAATGCAACTTTAGCTCATAAATTCTGGTTGTGCTGGATTAAGGGTTATCTGTCCACCTTGCAAGGTAGAAGTAAATGGCGAGTGACCCGGGAAAATTTGTCTGTTGGGCAGTTGGTCGTGGTCGGAGATGCGCATGCATGGGCTGCGAAACCGGGGGGGACGCGTCCCCCCCAAAAGATTTCTAGGGGGTACAGGGGGACGCTTTTTAGTTGAAAAAACGTCTAGCTTCAATCAGTATCGTACAATGTTGGCCTATATATAGCTGATTAAAAAATAACTTCGTTATCGAACAAATTTGTCTTGTAGATCGTTATTCTACGTGGAATAATAAGGTAAAGATTGTACCATGATGAATCGCAAATTGTAATAAGTATTGATAACTTGTTTATGATGATACAATCGTCCATTCTGCCGGTCTTCCTGTCCTTGAAAAATAGCTGTTTGAAAGTAGATCAGCTGCTGCATAGTTACCCTGTCCACATGTCCAATGTATATGGGTTTCAAGTCTACATTGATGTGGGCTTGTTGCTGTGGGCTTTCTGCATCACAGTTAAATTTTTGATGTTATAGTTTCAAAAAGTGACTTTGACATCAAGCCCACAGCAAAAAGCCCGCATTGATGTGGGCTTAAAGCAGTGTGCGAAGTAGAGGGGGACGGGGAGACATATCCCTCCCAGTAAAAATAGTCGTCCCCCCCAGCATAGAAAAAATTGTTGTGGAGGGGAGTGCCAAGACGTACCCCCAGTGATAAGTATCGTAAAAAGTTAAATGTTTTTTATACGTGTATCCTGTGGAGTGTGGGTACTGGTAGCCTACGGACTGCGGCAATACTTTCCAGCATATCTTGTAGCCATTATGACTTCCTTCACAAACCAATCAAGAACAACCTTTTCAATGCGCCTATTGCAGAACAGTTTGTTTTTCATTAATAGTCAAACATGTCATCAGCTTTTTATGAACATTAGTAAAAGCACTAAGAATATGTTGAAGCAGCGGTTCCCAAACTTTTTTTAAATCCTATTTGAGATTGAGAATAGGATTTAAGAAAATGCTGTAGCTTTCGGGGCCTTGCCCTGGACCTCGCTGGAGTAGCTTAGCCTACTGCTCTCTCCCCAAACCCCTTGTTTCATTTATGAAACAAAAACCTGCCTAAAACAAAGGTAATGAAGTTTTCGAAATTCTCCCGTTAATAAAATCTTTGTTCATCATCCTGGTGCACGGTATGCAAACACGCAGTACGCCCTCCGCCACTGTTTTAATTCGGTCGTTGACCAATGACATCGCCCCATGAACAATAAATACCATTTCGCAACATTGTATTGTTATTTGGTTTCAAAATTCAGGCAAAATTGTATCCAAAAACACCTCCCCCCATTAAAAATGTTCTACTTAGCACACTGGCTTAAAACCCACGTAAATTGAACATGTGGACAGGGTAACTGTGACAACCAGTTTAAGCTAGAGATGAGCAAGGGCGGATACAGGGGGGAGATGTGTGGTATGCATCCCCCCACCAGTCACTTTTCATCAATGTTTTTGATGAATGCAATTTTTCCGTAACTTTGAACCTCTTCGATAACAAAAATCCTTACAACTAACTTAGCAAGCATAAATCGAAATGTGCGACTAAAATGCATCATTGCATCATTGTGGTAAAGGGCTCAAAATTAGGGGTAAAGAATTTAGACAAAATTTTTCTTGAAAATTGTACAAAAAGCACTACAATGGTTATTAACGCTGCCTAAATTTTATAAAAAATTTCGGGGTAGGCCTAGCATTCCTCCCTACCCCCTTGGAGCTGTTTTTGTTTATCGATTTACCTTGAACTAACTTTGCCGGAAAAAATGTCAAAATGTGCTCCCCTTCCACCACCCCTGAAAAAAATTTTGGATAAGCCACTTGCACAATACCTTTTCACAGAGCTTATTTACGCCCTTTTCCGGGTCTAATGTCTTTACATTTAGTGAACATTCAACCTAATTTAAAACCTCATGCAAATTTTCGATAAGATCTTGCTCTCATTTTTTATTAGTTTCGTACCTTTATTGTCAGTAAATTTTGCACCTAATTCATTCTGCTTTTCAATTTTTTGCTCGGGAAAACCTCCACAGATCCTTCCACAAGTGCTCAGTTCTTACCGTACCTCACTGCTGCGAGAAAACACAATATTTCAAAAATTCCTGGATTCGCTTTTAATGTGCCGTCCCCCCCCCCCCCCCCAGCGAAATTTCGTTCCGCCGCCCTGTGCGCAAGACTTCTCGAAACGTGGAACAGAACGTGAGATTGTACGCAGAGCTACTATCGCAGTGTTAAAAAATTCTGGCTCTGGCGAAATTGAATATATTTTGAGGGATATCTCTAAGATTGGCCCTCTATAGAATCTGTCGTGTTTGATGAATTATTTACGTGCGAAATAAAATTTGTTTTCGTGTGTTGAATCGTTTGTTTAAATGCGTTAAATTAAACTGATGAAACTGCCCTTTTAAACTTTTAAGTTGACTAGTCAAGTTTATTTTTTTGGTTCGAGATGAAATAAACACAAACATCATTTCACCATGCACCGTGGAATGCAGTGAAAGAGCATCATAGCTCACCGCGTCTACTGCATCCACTTCTTAGTTTAGTATGAATAACAGAGCCTTGAAGGTAAAACGGAAATCAATAACACACAAACAAATGCAAACTGGTTGATTTCAAACAGCAGGCAGTCGGCATTGCAACAGCCAGAGATGGGCAGTACTGAGATACATGTATCGGCGATACGTATCGCGCGATACTTTTGTATCGATATCGGAATCGCTTTAGCTACTTTTGAAAATATCGTGTAGCGGTATCACTTAACTCATATTTTACGTATCGGCGACACAAGTATCGCCGATACAGCATTAATAGCCCTCGAAGTATTTCTTAACTTTCCCAATTTTAAATTTTTCCGTGTGGAGTTTTGGAATTAAAAAGAAAATATTTACACTTACGTTTGTGCTCTGTAGTGACGAATTTCGTAGTATAGACGTATTACAGTTCGTAGCCTACTTGTTCTACTAAGACTTGCTGTAACCAACAAACTGGTGACATGTCACTACAGTCAGTGCGGGCGTGGGTTAGAATTCCACTTGTAATCGGATTTTTCAGATTTTGCTTAATCGTCCCGCACGACATCGGAAGAGTTGTTTGGATTCTACTATTCTAGTTATATCACAGATGACGTAGGCTGCCGGTAGGACTACAGTTGCAATTATTTTATTTATCACTAAATTCTTTTCTAAAATTATAGAAATATTTGCCTCTAACTGTTTTGATTATTTAAAAATCGTGGTTTATTAGTTATGCGTTGCATATTTTCCGTAAAAAAGCATTAGAAAATCTAAGCCTTCCACTGAACCTCAATCTGAAACGTAGGCCTACGGTAGACAGAAAAATATCTAGAACGAAATAACCTAGTTTTGACCTGTAGCTGAAACAGTGTCCGATCGTGGCAAAAAAGACAAGAGGTGCTGCAAGCGACAAATTTTGACAAGCCTGCTTAACTGTGGTAATCCCAACGCCCATTACAGAAACTCTCTGATACATAACAATTCACAGGAATGATTTCACACTAAAACCATGGAGTTACCAAGCTAGTAATACCTTAATACTGATGTTCAAGTATGGCTGCGATAGGTAACACAAAACACAGAACAGTACCAGTAGATTTGGTACAAACAATACAAATTTTCTCACTTGTTTTTTAAATTACATTGCACACTACATACATGTGGGTAGATTAAGGGCTATTATCCACAAATTCAAGTTTTTTAAAAAACATTTTAAAGACCTGGCATGGATTCCCAAATATATATAGTACACATAAACCAGGTACCGGTATGCATATACCTAAAATCAGAGAAAATTGTAGAGGAAAATAGTGTTTCTAATGCAGCTAAAATCTTCCCTAAAAAAAGCTGCCGAATCTACATTTGCTCGAGCAAACCATAGCATCCTTGATCCAGTTACCACTACATGTTTCTGCAACCGTCAACCAACTTTAGCCTTATCTTATCACAAGAGTATCAACTGTCTGGCAGTGTCTGATATGTCTAGGCTACACATACTAGTACCAGTAGCCTACCATTACTGATTAGCCTACAGTTAGGCTACTGATTTCTGTCTGCCTAGTCTAAAATAGAAAGCCTGCCCAGTCTAAATCTGCATTTAGTACCAACTATCATAGAGCTAGGAGCATTAAGATGGGTTTTGGAACTCAACTTCAATAAGATAATAGCCAGTATATTTGCAATCATTTCACAAACGTTTCGATCAAAACTTATACCATCATCAGTGTAAAAAACTACAGGGGCACTAGGCTAGAATAAACAGCACAAGAAGGAAATTATTTTGAATACGGCATAATTATGACGACATAAACAGAGTAGTTGAGATTTAAATAAATAAAAGTAAAGGGGTAGAATAAAATTACATGCAATTGGAGAGAAAAGTTTAGCAGTGAGAATATAGTGGTTAAACACGGTAAAATCAATCAATCAATTCAACTTTTATTCCCGTACGCCAAAAGCATTAAAATACATTGGAACAGTAAAATGAACGAATACTGGCACGGAAAACGGAACATGCAGCGAAACAGATTGGCGTTGAAGCATGCCAGTCGAAACTGACTGGACATGGCTGCATGACCGGTAGCATCACATTAACACACACAAATTAAAAAAAAAAAACATCAACAAAAACGAACCAACATCGTAGGCCTAACATATTTAAGTAGCAAAAGCATGCTGTAACAAAAAAGCAGATGCATTAATTTCCAACTCAAAATAGCAGCTTGTGACCCAACTAACCAACTAACCACGGAGGGCTTATTTTTGAAATTAGTAGCGGTACTTAAACGATAGTAAAAGGCATCATCACAACTATACGGATGCAAACAGTTTCGCGGGACATTTATTCATAATACTGTTATTTCAGCAAGTCTTGTCGTTGAATGTTCGTCTCTTTATAAAGTCCGTATTATCTTTAAGTGGATTAGCGCTGGTAATTCTTTGGTATTTTTTTCTTGACAGTGTGGGGAAGAGTGGTCTTTTTAATCGTTCTTTTTAGATTTTTTTCCTTTTCATTCTTTTTTTAGATTAGATTAGGTTTTAGATTCTTTTCCATTTAGATTAAAACCTAGTTCAAATACTGTAGGACTACTTAAGTCGTACAAGCATGAAAAAATTGCATATGAAGTAAGATTATACATACAAAATTTCAAGAACTTTTCAACATACACAACCCTAATAAGCTATCACAGCATCATAGGAATATCTTAGTTGTGAATGCGACTTATGCATGTCCCACCTTATTTTCTTTACCTACCCCGTATTAACCAAAAGGGGGCAGAATCACTCTTCCCCAGGCGAGGATGTAAGAAACCCAAACATTTGATGCATAAACTTACTCAGCACAACCAGTGTAAAATACCAGTAAACAGCAACACAAATAAGGTGGTAAATAAAAAAAGAAAATAAGGTGGGACATGCATAAGTCGCATTCACAACTAAGATATTCCTATGATGCTGTGATAGCTTATTAGGGTTGTGTATGTTGAAAAGTTCTTGAAATTTTGTATTTTATTTGAATCTTGTGCTTTGCATAATTTTGAAGTAAGATTAATTAAACAAGTTACTAATCGCGAGTTAGGCCTATACACGAGTATTGCGAGTGCACGAAAAACTGAACTAAATATTCAATTGGTAGATGGGGTCGGAAAAATTGTCTATATTTAATTGTGGTTGAACATTTTGGATGAGTAGAGTTTTTTTTGATGCGGAGTTTCCGGATGTTGTTGCTATGAGCTAATATTTCATAAGCCAAAAAACTCAACTAATAATGAAACAGATGTCTCCCAACATTTGAAAAATAATCCAGACCATACCATTAACTTCCACTCCCCCGAAATATTAACTCATAGCAACAACATCCGGAAACTTCGCATCAAAAAAAACTCTACTCATCCAAAATCTTCAACCACAATTAAATATAGACGATTCTTCCAACCCCATCTACCTATTCAATATTTAGTTCAGTTTTTCGTGCACTCGCAATACTCGTGTATAGGCCTAACTCGCGATTAGTAACTTGTTTAATTAATCTTACTTCATATGCAATTTTTTCATGCTTGTACGACTTAAGTAGTCCTACAGTATTTGAACTAGGTTTTACTGTGTTTAACCACTATATTCTCACTGCTAAACTTTTCTCTCCAATTGCATGTAATTTTATTCTACCCCTTTACTTTTATTTATTTAAATCTCAACTACTCTGTTTATGTCGTCATAATTAAACCGTATTCAAAATAATTTCCTTCTTGTGCTGTTTATTTTAGCCTAGTGCCCCTGTAGTTTTTTACACTGATGATGGTATAAGTTTTGACCGAAATGTTTGTGAAATGATTGCAAATATACTGGCTATTATCTTTTCATTAAAATATAATAGAGCTCTTACACGAACTAACTCGATCAGATGCAGTAGCCAAGCAGGGCTAAAAACCAGTCGCGTTATGGCATGAGCCTGAGCTAGTCGGAATTCCCTTTTATCTGCCAACAGAGCAGCTCATACAAAAATTGAACGGCGAGTCCAAAAACGTCATCAATAGCCTTTGTCGCGTTACTGTTTGGCTCATTTGCATACGAAAAAACTTGAGCTGCATACAAAGCAGGGATTCCATTTAAAAATTTATATTCATATGTGATCAAAACATGGAAACAAATAAATTTAGAAAATTTGGCGATAGAACTTCAAAAGGTAATAAAAAAATAAAAAAATTAAGTGCATAGAAAAAACTTAGGGGGTGCTGCAGCTTTTATGTGCGAGCCGCCGCTGTCCTGAAATACAATGAGCAGTTCTGATTAAAATGTTTTAAGCCGCCTCCAATCTTCTTCCATCCAGAGCCGACTGCAGAGCAGTCGACTTAAGGGGGCCAAGCGTTTATTAGGGAGGTTAAAGTTTAAAATTAAGCACAAAAGCCGCTGTCTTCAAAAGAGTAAGCTTGTTAATTGGGGGGGTCAAGCATGTCCATCGGGGGACTGGCCCCCCTCAGCGCTGGCCCTTCTTCCATCAATGCTATCGCCTATCATTTTGTCAGCTTTTGATTTTTGTTAGTATCTGTAATGGCATAACAGTAATCACACCGAGCCCTCATATTGCTTTTTTGTCCAAAATAGGAATACTGTAGGGGGAAAAAATAAGCTTTTGACAGAAAAGTAAAGGTTACTGAGAAAAAAATCACGACTGCATTATGATGTCAAACTTCGTAAATAAAACTTGTTACAAAAATGAATCGAGATACAAGTATCGGCGATACTGTATCGCGTATCGGTATCGCTAAAGTGGTGTTTCAAAGTATCGGTATTGCTTTAGCCCAATTTCAATGTATTGCGCATCGGTATCGCTTAACGCAAATTTAGAGTATCGTGCCCATCACTGGGTATACCTAGCTGAATTGCTTAAAAGTTAAGATTTGGAGTTTGACTCTAGGTGAAGTTGCTTCGCAACCAAGTGGTTCAATTAGACTCAAAGCAAACCTAGAGAGTGAAGAGAAAGTTACAGATATACTTAAAATGCCTATTTCAAGCTTTAACTTACTTATCTTAGCATAAGAACTGTTGCGTAAATAAGAAAATTTCAATATTTAAAAGATTTAGTAAATACTTTTTTTCTGTTTCAGCTTTTATTACGCTGTTAAATCTTTTTTTAACTCCTAGCAAAAAGTAAACACAATAATTTTTTTCGAAATCGCTGTAGTGTCTGCGCTTACCAAGAGCTCCAGCCTCTAGCATATTCGAGAGCAGGGTTGCCAACTGGTATATTTATATACAGTACCAGATTTCATAAATCTGATATATTTTTTTTTTCGTTTGGTAGCTGAAATTTTGGTTTGGTCTATGTCCTTAAATTTGATATATTTTCATGCTTTTTGGTAGAGATTTTTTGCGTTTGGTATATTTCAAAAATTTGGTATAAATTTGGTACGGTATAATTCTGAATTAGAGTTAAATTTTCATGCTGAGTTAAATTAAATGGCTTATGTCTTTTCTTGTCGCAACTTTATACCATGCTGAGATAAGTTTTTGTGACTTTGATATAATGCATGAGGTTTGCGTAGGACATGTTTTTGCTGGCGCAGTATTTTACACTGTTGGTTAATTGAAATTAAGCTGACGGTGGCTGATTTATTTCATGCTCTGAGTTTGGTGTTGCATGTTTTGGTTATAGTCACATGGGGTAATTGTTGGACAGTTAAAATAGTGGGGTAATTGTTCAACAAAAGGATTGCTCCAAGACCAGAAGCTGCTTAACTCTCATCTTTTGTGTCATAATTAGGGCGACTTTTTATTGACCTAAAAATCTCAAAAAATTGACTTTGTTTTATCAAAAAATTGACTTTATTGACCTAACGAAACAATGAAATGAAAGAACCAGTCCATTAGAAAAAAACCACCAAAGTCACTTCAGTTAGTGCTTAGATTATAATGTACGCACATATAATGCCGCACGTTTTCTGGCAGAAAGTTTAACTGCTTTGCGTAATTGCGTAGAATCCAGAGCCGTATTCAAGTGTTTCGCTATTCGCTGCATTGCAATCTCTGTAACATCCAAAGTATGTTCGAATAACTAATGCATTGTCTATTCAATTCTAATGTTTTTGACCACCGATACGTAGCGACAAAAGTATGCAACAAATGAAAACACGACGAAAAGTTTATTTCATCATACACGAATTTTGCCAAAATTGCAATCCTGCAAAGCTGTCTGAACGGATCTTCACAATCGAATCAATGAAATTACATCAAACATTATATTAATAAATTAAGCATGTGTAAAACTGTAATACCGATAACAGTCTGGCGACAGCATACACCTCCCTGGTACCACCAACAGTTACAAACTTCCATCTCTCAATTATCTGAGTTATCTCATTTTGAGTATAAAGTAGAATCGCGCAAAAAAAGCAAGAAAGCTATAATTGATCAAATAAACAAAAATTGATCTAAAAAACAAAAAATTGACATTTATTGACTTTATAACTTCATCAATACTGATCCGACGACCGTTAGTTAGTTGCATATTTATCCTCCTATCACGAGAAAGCGATCAATGCGCTATACGAGCTCGCTTAGGAGTTGCCGGCCATCTGTCCACCACACCACGATGGCGTAATCCCGCTAAGTGCCTTTCCCAACGGCACAACTAGTTCTCCACACTATCCCATTACTGCTGAGAGTCAAGCAGGGAAGCTGTGAATACCAATTTTCAAGTCACTGGTTTGACCCGACTCGGAATCAAACCCGAGTCTACAGCTCAAGAGACAGACGCTACATACCACTCGGCCATCTGAGCTGTGAAATTTTGTTTCCACATTGTTATGGCTTCCCGAAAAGGGAAGCCATATTGTTTTTACTTGGCCATTTGTGCACTTTTTGACACTTCCAGCAGCTGTAGCTGCTAAACTGCTGTTCCAATGCAAAAGTGACCTCGAGTTCAAATGTGTGTCCCACCTAGGTCTACACCTTGGTCGCCCTAACTTTCCCCGACAGCCCCCCACTTTCTAGAAAAAAAATATTTTGTTTCCGAAAAATTCTTTTTTTTTTTTTTTCAACACCAAATTTTGTGCAGCCTAAGGCTTTTGAACCGCTGATGCTAGAGACTTGAAATTTTCAGGGATGGTAGATCCTATTGGGAACTTGTGCCTAACAACTTTTGGGGGGTGGCGGTCGTCAGGTTAAAAGTCAAAGGTCAAACAACCAAATTTACCAAAACCTAATAACTTTTGAATGACATTACGTAGGACCTTCAAATTTTCACAGTATATGCATATCAATGTGGGAAACAAAACTATGCACAACAATGACCTGTTCGTGACGTCACTTAGGGTCAAAGGTCAAATCAACGAATCTTAACAGAGTTTTGAGCAGCCTAAGGCTGTTGAACCGCTGATGCTAGAGACTTGAAATTGTCAGGTATGATTTCTCCCTCTTTCAACTTAACGCCCACAGTAGCGTGCACGTTTGCACTTCTGTTGGTGTATGCAACTGTAAGTGACGCTGCAAGAATTCAACTTGTTCGAATCCTCTATAGTTAATTTTTATGTAATTGCATTTCACTGACTTCTCACATTTACGTCATATCTCCAGTTTGATCTGTTGATAACTTGCTTGCGTCAATTCGATTTAATTGTGCTTCTTTACATCAGCCCACTGCACCTGCCTGCCGAATTCGCTAATGATTAGTCCTGGCAATTTTTCTCCCGCTGTTCGAGACCCGAGAGTGCTCAATGATTTATTTGCAGTGAATGAACCTTTAAATGACGATGATTCATTTTCGATTTCTAATTATTCCGATGACCCTTTGACTAAAACCGATTGCAAATACTCTTCCGCCGAAAACTTTAAATTCTTTCCTACAACCAACAATGCCTATATTTTTTCTACGTTTTGCTTAAACTTACGTTCCCTTTGCAACCCAAAAAACCTTGATAATCTGAAATGTGTCCTTGAGTCTATGAGTTCATACCCTACAGTTATTGGCATTACCGAAACCTGGCTAAAAGAAAATTCTCGAGATCCTGCACCGAATTATCTAATTATACATTTTCCTCCAAATGCAGATCAAAATCTAAAGGGGGAGGTGTAGGACTTTTCGTTCGTAAAAACTTGACGCATTGGCTACGTGACGATTTATCAATGTTTGATGAAGGCTGTTTTGAATCAATATTTATTGAAATTAACTTGGGTAAATTTAACATTATTTGTGGTAGCGTGTATAGGCCACCCTTCAATGACAACGCCTTAAACCACAAATTTCTTGAAATCCTTTCTCTTGTTCTAGACAAATTGAAACGAGAAAAAAAACTTATCTTCTTAATGGGTGATTTTAACCGTAACTTGCTCGATCCAGAATTACAAACTGATTTCTTTTTAGACGAAATGTTTTCAAGTGGTCTATTTCCATTAATTGATAAACCGACGCGTATCTCCACTACCGCTACCTTACTTGATAACATTTGGACCAATAATTATACGCATCCATCCAAAAGCGCTATTTTTACTGATCCTATTTCTGATCATTTTGCTTTTTTCCAATGCACTGCGCTTCCTATCTCTCCTCATCGTATCACAAATACTGAAAAAGTTAGAATTTTTAACGAGAATAACCTCCGTCGTTTTCACGATATTTTGGACGAACATAGCTGGGACGATGTATACGCCCAAAATGATCCCGACCCTGCCTTTAGGTTGTTTTTGCATAAGCTGCAATTTACATTTAATGAAACCTTTCCAATTATTTCACGCACTATACTAAAATCTAAAATTAACGGCTGGTTTGATGCTGAACTTGGCTCTCTGTAAAAAGCAAAGCGAAGCGCTTATTTACGTTTTCTGCGCAATAAAGATTCTGAATCGCAATTGGCTTATCATAAGATTACGAATCATTACGAAAGAGTCATTAAAACTAAGAAATCCCATTATTACCAAAAACGCCTCGATTCTTCTCGAAACGACTTAAAGCGCACTTGGGGTGTGATCAATGATATTATGGGTAAAAAAATTTCTCTTTCGCCAAATTGCGTAAAAACCAACGACAAACTGCTTACCCACCCGCTAGAAATGGCTGAGTCGTTTAATGACCACTTTTCATCCATAGCTAGTAAATTAAGAGCCAAACTAGACTTATCTCATAGTTCCACGCTTTTAAAATCTAAATCTATATCTTTAAAAATTTCCTCTTCTTTTTTCTTCACGCCTACAACTCCCTATGAAGTTAAAAAGATGATCTCAATTATTAAACCTAAAAGTAGTTGTGGCCTGGACGAATTCCCAACTAAACTTCTGCGGTATTTACCAAATTCAACCCTTGACTTACTGGCTCATTTATTCAACCTATCCCTTTCTACTGGGAACTATATCTCGGTTTTCAAAGTTGCAAAGGTTACACTAGTTTACAAAAACGGAAATGCTCAGGTTGTCTCAAATTATCGCCCAATAAGTGTGCATAGTGCCTTTTCCAAATTTTAGAAAAGTTGATTCATAAGCGTATCCTATCCTTTCTTGATCAGAATAATATCTTATCCAAACTGCAATTTGGCTTTAGACCTACCTTTTCAACCCAGCTAGCCTGCTCTTACTTATCCTCCAAAATCTCTGATCTTTTCAATAATAACCTCTTAGTTTTAGCAATCTTTTTAGATTTAACAAAAGCTTTCGATACTTTGGACCATGACATCTTGCTATCTAAGCTTAGTAACTATGGATTTCGTGGTGTTGTTAATGATTGGTTTCGCAGCTATCTTTGTGATCGCCAACAAAAAGTTAGAATTAACGATAAATATTCAAATTTTAAGCCTATTTTATATAGCATACCACAAGGTTCGACCCTCGGCCCCCTCTTATTTTTAATTTATATTAACGATATCTTCCAAGACCTTAGATATGAAACCATTCTATATGCTGACGATGCAACGATCCTTATACACTCTAAATCACTTTCCAATCTTTTTAGTGCAGCTAATGATTCCTTAAATGAAGTTCACAATAACCTTCTTATCAACAAATTAACTTTAAACGTTTCTAAGACTAAATTCATGGTATTAACTCCACAACCCCATCGCTTGGTTCGAAATCCTTACTATGTAATTTCTGTCAATAACGTTCCCATTTCTGAGGTAAACAGCTTTCGATTCTTAGGCACTATTTTTTCTAATAACTTCAGCTGGAAATCCCATATCGAATCCATCCGCAGCAAACTTCGCACTGTTCTGGGGATTATTTATAAAGCTCGCGATCATTTAAACATAAGCTGTCTAATGTCCATTTTCCACTCCCTTGCCTCAACTCATCTCAACTACTGCATCACCACGTGGTGTAATACAAATTCTTCAAAAATACCCCAACTCCAAAGCTTGTGCAATAGAATTCTACGATTAATTTTCCGACGTCATTCTCATGATAACATCGATGATATTTATAAAAAATATGCCTTATTGAAAATTAGAGATAAGTTTAAATTTGAAATTTGCTGTTTACTTTACAAATTTCTTCATCAAATGTTACCTTGCTGTTTTAATAATTTTTTCCAGAGAAACGATGAAGTTCATTCTCGCCGAACTAGGCAATCCAATAATCTACATCCTCCTCTTTTCAAAAAAGCGTCTGCAAACAGTCTATTAAATTCATTGGGGTCAAATTATGGAATGAACTACCCAATGAAATTAAATTATCAAAAAATTTGGCACAATTTAAAAAGACATTAAAGCAATACCTTCTAAATAGTTACTAAATTATTGCACCTCTTCTATAAGTGAATTTTTTAACCCATAGCCCTCTAGCACTCTCGAGTCCCTCAGTTTTACCACCTTAATCAACTTTGTACCTTTAAACGTATTACGCCTGTAAGCCGCTCCAATAGTAATAATGTTTTTCCTTCTTTCTCTTCCATGTTGAATTGTAATTTTGTATATTTATACGTTTGTTTGTTTTTTTTTGATTCCTTTGCACAGAGTTTGTGAATTGATAGTTCCTCTTGTAAGTTCCAGGTGGAGCTATCAAGTAAAAGCCACCCTTGGGCTTCTCACTAACTCTGTGGCGTCGCATTTTATTTTATTTTTGACTGTCGTAGTTGTTATGATTGACGCCGAATAAAAATACAATGATAGACCTCCATGTGAACTTGTGCCTAACAACTTTTGGGGGGTGGCGGTCAACAGGTTAAAGGTCAAACGTCAATCAGATAAAATGATCAAAAATCTGATTAAACGCAAATAACTTGTGAATGGCAACTGGTAGGACCGTCAACTTTATGGAGCAGATGCATCTCAACGAGGATACAAAAAGACCAACAGTAATTAGTTTCGCGTGATGTCATTTGGGATCAAAGGTCAAATAAGCAAATATGTCGTTTGGCGTATAACTATTGATGGAAAACACATAGGAACTTGAAATTAATAGGGTTGGTGTGTCTTGATATGTCCTTGCAGTGTACCAACTATAAACGTTCTATGTCACGTGACTCGGGGTCAAAGATCAAAAAACCGAAAAGTGTTGCCAATCTTGCGCAGCCTAAGGCTTTTGAACCGCTGACGCTAGAGACTTGAAATGTTCAGAAATGGTAGATTTTATTGGGAACTTGTGCCTAACAACTTTTGGGGGGTGGCGGTCATCAGGTTAAAGGTCAAAGGTCAAAAAAACAAATTTACCAAAATCTAATAACTTTTGAGTGACTACAGGTAGGACCTTTACATTTTCACAGTATATGCATATCAATGTGGGAAACAAAACTATGCACAATAATGATCTGTTCGTGACGTCACTTAGGGTCAAAGGTCAATTGAACGAACCTCAGCAGTTTTTTGTGCAGCCTAAGGCTTTTGAACCGCTGATGCTAGAGACTTGAAATTCCCAGGGATGATAGACCTTCATGTGAACTTGTGCCTAACAACTTTTGGGGGGTGGCGGTCAACAGGTTATAGGTCAAACGTCAATCAAGTAAATTGACAAAAAGTTTGATCAAACCCTAATAACTTGTGAATGGCAGCTGGTAGGACCTTCAAATTTACGGAGCAGATGCATCTCAACGAGAGTACAAAAGCACTAGCAATGATTAGTTTTGCGTGACGTCACTTGGGGTCAAAAGTCAAATAAGCAAATACGTCGTTTGGCGTATAACTATTGATTGAAAACTCATAAGAACTTGAAATTGATAGGGTTGGTGTGTCTTGATATGTTCTTGCAGTGTGCCAACCATGAACGCTGTATGTCACGTGACTTGGGATCAAAAGTCAAAAAACCAAAAAATGTTGTTAATCTTGCGCAGTCTAGGGCATTTGAACCGCTGATGCTAGAGGCTTGAAATGTTCAGGGATGATAGACCTCAACGTAAACTTGTGTCTCACAAATTTTAAGGGGTGGCAGTTAAGTGGTTTGGGGTCAAAAGTCAATAATAAGAAAATGTTCACAAGCTCATAACTGTAAAATGACAACAGCTAGGACCTTCAAATTATCGGAGGATATTAATCTCAATGTGGGTAACAAAAATATCAATATAATCAAGGGTTACTCCAGAGCGCCTGACTTGGAGTCAAAAGCAAAAACGTGAAATTTCAGGAAACCTCATGAAAGTCAAGCAAATTTATGTAATCCGTTAGAGGGCAGTAGGGTAACATGTTTTTGAGCTATTTTCCTTTAAAACTGTTTCATTCGTGAGTGAGCAGTATGAGTTTGTGTTTAAACTGACGTTTTAAGCAGCAATAAGGGGCACATGGGAATTGGCCAAGTGGTTGGTGCATTGGACTCATGACTTAGCTTTGTGGATTCCTCGCATTGAAACTGTGTTCGCATTGCGGCGAAGAGTTTGTTAAAGTAATAGCTAGCATAGTCCGCTATCACATCATCAGGCTTGTGGTTTCGCGAAATTGGTTGTAATTAGCACTTGTTTGCCTTACTTCATTCACGCCTTATGCAATTGGGTAACTGGACAAATTTAAAACGGTTTGGCTGTACCTTGATCAGTGTCAAAGTGTTCGTTGAAGCAGTCACAGCACTTTTACTTAATGCGAGCAATGTTGGTCTATCAGTCGTTTTACTTTTTAAGTAGCTAAAAAGCTGCCATTCATAAGTAAGTACTAAGTTGTAACTTCTAAGTTTCAACTTATCAACAAGTGTGACTTCAATTGATTTATCTGCAATACCTTGGGCGAAGTGTTATGCGAAATATTGCAGCCTTTAATTTTTGCGCAGATTGTTAAGCACTGTAATCGCTGCTTTAAAAGTGAGTTTTATGCCGCGATTTCTTGCCCTTAGAATCGAACACAAGCTCGATGATTTATATTCGTTTTGTGTGAATGCAGTCGTCCTTGCAGCTGCACAAATCCTTCAAGAATCATGGCGTTTATTGTTTGAATTTACTGCAAGATTTGCCAGCTCGTTTGAAACGTCAGACAAACAAGATGATT
The DNA here is from genome assembly GCA_964006365.1 of Trididemnum miniatum. Classification (NCBI taxonomy): domain Eukaryota; kingdom Metazoa; phylum Chordata; class Ascidiacea; order Aplousobranchia; family Didemnidae; genus Trididemnum; species Trididemnum miniatum. The sequence continues at coordinate 35,498,055 of OZ023233.1, forward strand.
TTGCTGCAGACTTGTGTAGCATTGTGCCGGCCGATTAGCTCAGTTGCTAAGCCCACCCTGTCGGTGCGGGAGGTGTGAGGTTCAATTGCCTGGTCGGCCAAATCGTCACACTGTCGCCAACGCCTCGCCACCGTTGCGACGTTTGTTCGGAGCTGTGTGGCCCAAGCGCTGCGCCACGTAGGTGGGCTCCGCCACTCGTTACACGCTTGGGCGTAGTATGGCGAGTATAATGAAGTTTTGATTTTTTGTGCAGCATCATCACTATACACGTGAAGAAATTTAAGGATAATAGTTGTATTGAGATTTCGATGACTGTATTACAGAAATGTAAAAAGTCGTTACAATATTATTAAGTTTATGGAGCACAGGCTGCAGGAAATTCAACTTACTTCATGTGTGATAATGCCCACCTATGCTTTGCACGGATTTGTTGTTTTTTTAAGTTGTAAAAGCGAAGTCGCTCTGCTGTTCCCTTAGACGTTTGGGTCCCTAGTAAGCTTGATCGGGAAGCCATAAGCGTTACTGAAAAATGAGATAGCTAGCCTAGACCCTAGAGCTAAGTCAGTTTCCTCATTTATTAGTATTTTGTGATTTTATTGCAGCCAATGTTTGCAGTGTAGTTTTCAATAATCATTAATTCATTATAGATCCTGAAGAGGGCGTTATGGAATCGCCGAAAACGTTTGATTAGTTATGTTAAATATACCTGTACTTTAAAAAGTTAAACCCAGTGGTGTTCTTAGCACTAAGTGCTTTGCAAAAAGCACCTCTCTACCGAAATTGTAATTAGTAATGCTTTTACTATTATGACTAGGGCGATTCACGGTCAATCAAGCCAATTTTTTGTGGAAGTAGAAAGTAACTCTAATTAGATGGCAGCTGCAAGCACCCGCTTATGGCTTCCCGATCAAGCTTACTAGGGACCCAAACGTCTAAGGGAACAGCAGAGCGACTTCGCTTTTACAACTTAAAAAAACAACAAATCCGTGCAAAGCATAGGTGGGCATTATCACACATGAAGTAAGTTGAATTTCCTGCAGCCTGTGCTCCATAAACTTAATAATATTGTAACGACTTTTTACATTTCTGTAATACAGTCATCGAAATCTCAATACAACTATTATCCTTAAATTTCTTCACGTGTATAGTGATGATGCTGCACAAAAAATCAAAACTTCATTATACTCGCCATACTACGCCCAAGCGTGTAACGAGTGGCGGAGCCCACCTACGTGGCGCAGCGCTTGAGCCACACAGCTCCGAACAAACGTCGCAACGGTGGCGAGGCGTTGGCGACAGTGTGACGATTTGGCCGACCAGGCAATTGAACCTCACACCTCTGGATGGCAGATGCTTTCCCGTAGCCCGGAGCGTTACTCTGTCTACGCTATTTAATCTGGCTGACAGAAACCGAATCTGCCTTAACGGCGAGACACCTAACGATGTTCAAGCTGGGCAGCGGCGAACGTCCTTTTCAGGACGGGGCGATGCGCATCTTCGGCGCACCGTCAACAAGTTCCAAAGGCCCAACATTCTCCAACTGAACATCAAAGGCCTCACTGCAAGCAAGATGAGCGTGTTGCATCATTTTGCGTTACAGTGTGAGGCACTCGTCATCCTCTTACAGGAAACCCATTGCACCTCGGTAGAAAGGTTAGATCTTCCGAGCTACCATCTAGCTGGGTTTTCCTTGAGCAGGAAGCATGGTCTTGCTACGTTTGTCCATGAGCGTCTGAAGTGGATCCTAATCGACCATTCTCCTCCAACATTGGAGATCGAGTGGGTGTGCGTGGATGTTGATAACTATAAAATAGTCAACGTCTACAAACCCCCTCCAACACGGATGCAAGCATCTGATCTTCCAGCATTCCCCCATCCCTGCCTCTATGCTGGCGACTTCAACTGCCACCATGTTGACTGGGGCTATAATAATAACAATCCAGATGGTGAATGCCTGGCTGGCTGGGCCAGTGCCAACAACTTCACCCTGCTATATAGCTCCAAGGAGGCCGCCAGTTTCCACTCTGGCCGCTGGAAAACAGACACCAACCCAGATCTTGCATTTGCCAGTGTCGATTTGGACAGTCGCTTACCTGACAGACGTATCTTAGGAAAGTTACCAAGGTCACAACACCGACCCTCGCTTATAAGTCCACCCAAACTTGCTCATCCAAAACCGAGCAAGCCTGTAAAGCGATGGAACTTCCGCAAGGCCAACTGGGACCACTATTCTAACCTAACCAACAAACTGGCCAAGAGTATACCGCCACCTGAATCTCAAAACATCGATCAGGTTTACCAGTGCTTTTGCAAGGTAATAAGCACTGCGGCGAAGAAATGCATCCCTCGTGGTCGACGATCAAACCACATACCTTGCTGGGATGCGGAGTGTGAAGACCTCTATCAGCATTTCCTGCAGTCACCTGGGGGCCCTGATTCGGATAGGGCTGCCACAGCCCTACTCACAAGGCTCGACGGGAAGCGGAGAAATCGCTGGTCAGAGACGGTCCGCAACATTGACTTTTCGCACTCCAGCCGGCTGGCATGGAATACTATAAACAACTTGACTGGTAGGTCACGACAGTCCCTCGTCAATGTCCCGTTTCAGCTGATGCTATTGCTTCTCAGCTGGTTAAAAACGGGAAATACGAAGGTGTGAATCGACGCTCATCTCGGCTCGTTTTACAGGAAGTGTCTGACCTTTGGAGGGCTGATCCATTACATCCTGCGAATGTCTCTGGGAGTTTTTCCCATCGGGAGTTCGCTGCTGCCCTCCAACATTTAAAACCAGGCAAAGCTCCTGGACCTGATTCCATTTGTCCGGAGCTGATAATCCATGCTGGAGCCAGCTTAAAATCTTGGCTACGTGGCTTCCTATCTTCCTGCCTGCACCACCTCAAAATTCCTAAGATCTGGAGAAGAGCGCTAGTAGTAGCGGTCCCAAAGCCTTCGAAACCTGTAGAGGACCCAAGGAGCTATCGTCCGATCTCCTTGCTCTGTGTTCCCTACAAGATTCTCGAGCGACTTATCTACGCCCGCGTCGAACCTCTTATTGACCCTTTGCTCCCATGGGAACAGGCGGGTTTTCGACGCGGAAGATCCACCGTGGATCAAGTCACTTTGCTCACGCAAAGCATTGAGAATGCATTCGAAGCGAAAAAGAAGGCCGGTGCCGACTTTATCGACCTGACAGCTGCCTATGACACTGTCTGGCACCGTGGCCTCACCTGCAAGCTGTTGCGGCTTCTGCCGGACAAGCACATGGTTCGTATGATTATGGAGCTGATCCGCAACAGAAGCTTCACCCTTACAACTGGCGACAGCAAGCCTAGCAGGTTACGACGCCTGAGAAATGGCGTCCCCCAGGGATCGGTCCTGGCCCCCCTCCTTTTCAACATCTATACATACGATATCCCCTCCATAACCTCCAAGAAGTTCGCCTATGCCGACGACCTGGCGATACTTCATACATCTGGAGAATGGAAGGAGTTGGAAAGGACTCTAAGCCAGGACATGACTACACTCTCGGAATATCTCCAGACCTGGCGATTGAAGCTTAGCCACACTAAAACGGTGACGGCGGCCTTTCATCTCCAAAATCGAGAGGCTAAGCGTGAGCTTAAGGTCTGTAACATCGGTAAGACCTTACCTTTCTGTCCAGTTCCCACTTATCTTGGGGTCAAACTGGACAGATCGCTCACATATCGTCCTCACCTGGAAGCATTGCGTAAGAAGTTAAGTGCTCGCGTCTCACTGTTGAGGCGACTTGCCGGAACAGCTTGGGGTGCTAGCGCTAAGACATTACGCACAGCTGCCCTGTCTCTGGTCTACTCGACTGCCGAGTACTGCGCACCAGTCTGGTGCCGCAGCGTGCACATACGGCTTATCGACAGTGTAATAAATGACGCCTTGCGCATTGTCACTGGGTGCCTGCGTCCCACTCCATCGGTCTACCTTCCGGTTCTTTCAGGCATCCAGCCAGCTGAGCTTCGCCGCCAAGGAGCGACACTCTCCCTAGCCAACCGCAGCTCCCTGGACCCTGACCACATTTTACATGGCCAGTTTCATGAGTCACAGGACGTATGTAGGGAGAGATTGAAATCTAGACGCTCATTTGTCCCTGCTGCTCGGAAATTACTAGACAGTCTTTCTGAGATGGACGTCCGTGCAGCCGAGTGGACGAACACGAAATGGGACATGGAGTACTCTGCCAACGCATTGTCACTCCACGCTTTCATTCCCAAGGCTAGCTCCAGACCCTTGGGTATGGGTCTGCCGAGGGCAGCCTGGGTCAAGCTCAACCGTCTGCGTTCTGGTGTTGGACGTTTCTGTTCGTCCATGTACAAATGGGGTCTCGCTCCTCTAGCGAATTGTGAATGTGGTGCCAGTGAACAAACCGCAGATCACATCATCTCACAGTGTCCCATACATCGAGCACCCCGAGGTATGTTTGGTCTAATGGTTTTGGATGACGAAACACGATGCTGGCTGAAGTCCCTTACAGTCAGCATCTGACCCAAGCAGTTTGGTGGCCAGGGTGGTAAAAGGATAAACCCTCGGCATTGGTCCTTCCATCTGTCTTGGAAGAGATGCCCCGCCAAACGACGACGACGACGACGAGTAAGTTTAAATTTACGGTACGACAATTACAATTATGACTAATTGATGACATCACAACAATAAGCAATACGGCATGAAAATTAATAAATATTTAACAAAAATGATGCTCCATTCGCGTATAATTGCTTATTCAATTTCGGGTTTTGTTTTTTGATCAATAAAGCGTCTTGGATTTTGGCTTCATAAGCTGTATTGCATTTCCGAATTACTGTAAATGAATTCAGATCTTGTTTTTGTTCTTGAGAGCAACTGCTGCAATTTTGGATATGTTCTTTCACAGCACTTTTATTCGACGCTGAATCGCTCAAATGCTCCTTAATTCTAACGCTCAAATGTCGCGATGAAGTACCTATGTAGGTAGTGCTCACATCACGTGCGCAAGTGAATTTATAAACGACATCTGAGCGTAGACTTGATAGTGGTTGGCTTTTCAGTTGAAAATAATGTCCAACTTTGGTGGTCGTATACAGGGGTACAAAATGGATTCCAAATTTTCTTTTTATTATCAGGCGAATATTATTGAAAAAATCTTTCGATATTTTGCCGGCAAAAGGTACTTTAAACAGAATTTTTGGGTCTGGTTCATTTTCGGTCGGTGTTTGTGTGTCTGGTTGATGTAGAAAACGTTCCAAAATCTTATTGAAAAAATGTATGGAGTAGTTATTCTTCATAAAAAGCCGCGTCAAATTGTCTACCTCAGTCTTAAAAAACTTTACAGAGGAACACACTGCCTTTGCTCTATGTAGTAGGCAGAGAACTAAACCTTCTTTCCAAACTTTAGTGCACACCGCGCAAAAATTGAGAAAAAGACCTGTGTGGGTTGGTTTTTTCCATGTCCATGTGTCAAGTCCATTTGAGTTAATTTTTATTTCTACATCCAAAAAAGAAATTGTGCCATTACTTTTTTCCATAGTGAAACGAATGCTTTTGTGTTGAGAATTAAGTAAAACCAAGAACGTTGTGCTAGATCGTTGGTCTTTTAAAAATTGCGAAAATATCATCGACGTATCTGAGATATAATTTTGGATTCGTATCTGATTCTTTTTGAAGTAATTTGTTTTCCAAATTAGCCATGAAAAAATTGGCCAAAGTGGGGCCCAATGGCGACCACATGGTGACACCGTCTATTTGTTGATAGAGTACTTCTTTATAAAGAAATAAACCTTTGGTAGCCAAGTTGATTAATTTTATAAAAATATTTTTAGTGAAAGGAGGAATAGAATCGCTGGTTTCAGCACAGACGTAATCAGCTATCAAGTTTATTGTTTCTGTCAGGGGCACATAGGTAAAAAGAGACACTACGTCAAAACTGACTTGAACTTGTTTTTCGTCAGAAGGAAATTGCTTTAATTTGTCTATAAAATGTGATGTGCAATCCAATATATATTGCTTAGGGAGGTAAAAGCCTTACCTTCCTAACAAGAAGCTTTATTGATCAAAAAACAAAACCCGAAATTGAATAAGCAATTATACGCGAATGGAGCATCATTTTCGTTAAATATTTATTAATTTTCATGCCTCTTGGAATGGGTTTGCGCAGAACATCTTGGGTAAAACTGAATCGTCTGCGGACTGGCGTAGGGCGATTCCATTCATCCATGTACAAATGGGGTGCTGCTCCTTCACCGAATTGTGAGTGTGGTGCCTCTGAGCAAACTGCAGACCACATCATTTCTACATGCCCCCTACATCGTGCACCAAAAGGAATACAAGGTCTGTTGGTCCTGGATGATGACACCCGACGCTGGCTTAAAATCAACGCCGTCAACTTCTAAACAGTCGGAAGAGGATGCCCAACCACACGACGGCGACGACGAATTTTCATGCCGTATTGCTTATTGTTGTGATGTCATCAATTAGTCATAATTGTAATTGTCGTACCATAAATTTAAACTTTACTGAAAAATGAGATAGCTAGCCTAGACCCTAGAGCTAAGTCAGTTTCCTCATTTATTAGTATTTTGTGATTTTATTGCAGCCAATGTTTGCAGTGTAGTTTTCAATAATCATTAATTCATTATAGATCCTGAAGAGGGCGTTATGGAATCGCCGAAAACGTTTGATTAGTTATGTTAAATATACCTGTACTTTAAAAAGTTAAACCCAGTGGTGTTCTTAGCATTACTTATTGTTTTGATCATAAGAAGCAAGAATTTTAATCTTTGTTATCTCACAAAATGTGTCCTCAAGTAACCTTGTCAAATTTTATGAAAAACGTAACTAAGTGAAAAAAGAAAAAATTAGGGAGCGCCCAGGTTCCCAAGTTTGGTAGGCTTTTGGTCAAGATAGACTCTTCTGCATCGATTGGGAAACCTACCAAACTTGGGAACCTGGGCGCTCCCTAATTTTTTCTTTATAATTAAAACAAGGGTAACCGAAGTTAGCCTACCAAAGTGGTCATTGGGCAGTCCACACTCTGATTTTTTAAGAGAAAAAAGTAAATTGTTAAAATTGAGAACTATTTCCGTTATTTTTGATTTTTTATTGGCAACCCTACCAGGAGACGCTCTGAACTTCATGATTATGATGAGTAAATATTTACAGGTCTATCATGCTGCCAGTGCAGACCGTCCAATCATTACCCCACAGAAATTTTGAAAACATGGGGTAATTATTGGACACGTACTGGTAGTGGTACTAATTTAGTTAGTTATAGTTAGTTGTATATTTAGCCTCCTATCACAAGAAAGCGATCAAAGCGCTATACAAGCTCGCTTAGGAGTTGCCAGCCTTCTGTCTACCACACCAAGATGAGGGAATCCCGCTAAGTGCCTTTCCCAACGGCAGAACAAGTAAACTTGCCCGCTTGTTCTTCGCACTGTCCCTTTAATGCTGAGCGTCAAGCAGGGAAGCTGTGGATACCAATTTTAAAGTGATTGGATTGACCCGATCGGAATCAAACCCGATTCCGCAGCTCAAGAGACAGACGCTCCATACCACTCGGCCATCTGAGCTGTTAAAGCACTTGACAACCATTTATTCATAGATTTTTAGCTTGACTATCAGTGGTAGGGTAGAGTGGGGTACCATGCCCATGTAGGGTAAAACGCCCATAGCCGTATTCTTCATTGTTGCGCGGTCTGTTGTCACAATAGTCGTTCTAAATGTTCGCCATATTCTAGTCAGAGACTGCACCAAAATGGCTAGCAGTTCGAGCAAGCAGGGCAGATTTTACCAAATAATTTTGAAAAAAACGCAATTTCTTGTTAATTTTCGAGTTTTTTTAACAGTGACTCATTTAAAAGTAAAGCTAGTAGAAGAATCAGACCCATATGCCTGGTTGGGTTATTTTGTCTATTTTAATTTAAGGTGCAAAGCAGAATCCAGACAAGCCAGGAAAAGAACACATAGATGAACGAGGCTATGTTCGAAGGATGAGGCAAAACGCCCACCAACCCATTGGGGCAAAACGCCAAGGTAAGATTTTTTGTTTCACAGCAATTTAAATTTATGTAATTATTAATATTGAAATGATCGGAGAATATCAACGTACGACAACTCGAGGTGATTATGGAAGTGAACGACTACGTTCTGCGGTCGAGGCAGTGGTCGTCGTTTGGCGGGGCACCTCTTCCAAGACAGATGGAAGGACCAAGGCCGAGGGTTTATCCTTTTACCACCCTGGCCACCAAACTGCTTGGGTCAGATGCTGACTGTAAGGGACTTCAGCCAGCATCTTGTTTCGTCATCCAAAACCATTAGACCAAACATATCTCGGGGCAGTGGCGTATTTCGAATTTCGTCACGTTAGTGGAAAAACTGCGTAAGTCAATTTTTCAAGTTTCGAGAAAAAGGAAAAAACCTCTGATTTTCTATGTTACTATTGCGTCACAAGTTACTTGTGAATCAACAATAATTGGAAGATTGAATGGTTTCATCGCTCATAACATGCGTTATTATTAGGGCCCGCTAAAGTCAATAAAGTCAAAATTTTTTCAGGACCTTGTTACATGATCAAATGTGTAATAACGTTCGTTTCAGGTGTTCAGGAGTCTGTTTTGGTAGATTTTATAAGTCAAAATAAAGTCAAAATTTGCATAAGGTCAAAATTTGTTAAAATTGTCTTTATCAAAAATTTCCTTACAAAAACGAACAAATTTAAATTTTTTATTTATTTTTTTTGAATTTTTGAGCTGCTATTAAAATTTTATGCGCAGTTTTATTTGATTTTAAACTTTTGAAATAGTTGCAATATTTGCACATCGTCACAATAATGCGTGCAGTAACTGAGAAGGAAATAGCACTTATTATGCATGAAACGTCATTGTTGATGCATAAATACATAATTGTTAGACAGTTTATCTAATCCTACAAAAGCCTTGTGCTCTTTACACGTGGTCTTTTAAGTTGTGGCTTGCAAAGCAAAGAATGCCAAAACAAGCCAAATCTTCTATAGCGAAAGTTAGGCAAACTTGCCAGGAATATCCGGATGAGTTTTCGGCAACTCCTGCCGGCGACTTGCGATGCAACCTTTGGGACGTATTAGTCAAATGCGACAAAAATTTTTTTGTGGAAAGCCACCGAAAAAGTAAGTAACACCAAGGAAAATTGGAGACGAAGGGCAAATCTCAAAGTAAGCAAACCTTTTTACATTTCGATCAAGCAAACTTCAAAGAACAGGTTGTTTCTTCATTCTTAGCTGCAGATATCCCACTTCATAAACTGAACCATCCTTCTTTAAAGTCTCTGTTTGCTAGAATGGGAAAAGTATTGCCTTCGGAGACTGCAGCCCGGGCATGTGTTGCTAAATTGGCATCCCAAAAAGAGGAACAAATTCAAGAATTAATTAGTGACAAAAAATTTTTTTTGATTGTGGATGAAGCAGAGGTTGCTAAACAAAAAATATTAGTGTGCTTGTGGGCAGCTTAGATGCTCCAAATCAGACATTTCTCGTTAATTGCCATCCACTTGACAGCGGTCGCAATGTTAATAGCAATATTATTCTGCACACTGTGGATGATATTGCGACAACTTGAAATAAAACGCGAGAATTTTTCATTGTTCTTGACTGATACTGCTCGGTACATATCTTCGGCTGGAAAGACATTAAAGGAATTATACCCTTCTTTGATGCATGTCACCTGCGTTGCGCACTTACTACATAATTGCGCTACGCGTGTGCGTGCTCATTTTAAAAATATTGATGAAGTAATAGCAACGATCAAGGCAGCAACAATCAAAAACAAAGATCGCAAGAAAGATTTTCATAATGCTGGTCTTCCATCTCATCCTGACCCTGTAATTACAAGATGGGCAACTTGGCTTAGAGTTGCCTTATATTATAGTGAGAACCTTCCAGCTGTTCGTACCATTGTCAACAATTGGACAAGTGCAGGCCTCTTAGTCAGCAGAGCAAAAGACGCTATCAATGAGGAAGGTTTGGTGTCGGACTTGGTTAAAATAAATCAATACCGGACTTTGGCAGCCAACGTAGAGTTCTTAGAAGGAAGTGCCTGCACAATAACCAAAACATACGGACTGCTGAAGAATATGCTATTCGATGATGATCCTTGCGCAATTAAAGACTACACGAACAAACGACTATCCAACTCTGATTTAGAAACAATAATAAACTGTACCAACTTGACAATTGACCCAATAAGCTACGCACTATTGCAAAAAGCCCAGCCAACCTCTGCTGCTGTTGAGAGGTCGTTTTCTATGCTCAATAAATTATTGAGAAAAGACAGAAATTTTGATGTTAAGAACGTAAAAAAGTATATGATGCTGTATTACAATAAAACGTCCTTGTAATTATACTGCGTGGCTTTCGTTAAAAAAATCATAGACATACTGTTAGTGTACAGTACAGTTGCAATAGCAACTCAATTTTTGTATTACACTCTAATTGATACCGGTACACACAATGGCTCGTTATCCTAGGTTTTAACGTCATGCGTCGCTTTGGTGCATTAGCTTCAACACTGAGTAATTGAGAAAATGTTCGAAGTAGGCTACCTTTTTCTTTGAAAACTTATGTAAATTGCAGACTATAAAACATATTTGATTAATAAAGTGCAACAAGACATAAATAATACGCAGAAGCGGTTAAGTCAAAATAAAGTCAAAATTTTACTAAAATAAAGTCAAAAATATATTTTTTTAAGTCAACAAAAATGGCCCTAGTTATTATGATTAGCAAATTCGTAGAACGCTGCGGCACTAATTCAAAAAAAATCTTTCCAAAGTTGTAGGAAGAAGATAATCGCTTCTGCCGTGGATTAAGTTTTGGCTACTTTAACGAACACTATCTGCAAACCGTCAAATGCATCAGCTTAGATCAGCGCTTCTCAACCAGTGGTCCGCGGCCCACAGTTCGACCGCGGAGTTGTTTCGAGAGGGCCGCGCATGCAGAAAATTTAATGCTTGTATTGAGAGTCTCCCTTCCTCTATTGCATAAATCAGTCTCAAACGATTTTTTTTAAATGTTGTAGCACAAAAGTGCAAACACAAAACGTTGTCAAGTGTAAATACGAGTATTGCTTTGTAGTTCCATAAATTTCATTTTTTTTTGTGATTCACGCTTTTGAATTGACTCAAGACAATGTTACATCTTGCCCCATGCCTGGGTAGGTTGTAACACCCATCAGGGAAAGTTGTAACAACTACTGTTCTCACTCCACGACTGGTTTATTTGTTTCAATATCAACCTTAGCTCAGTTTAACTCAAGTTTTAGGGAAGAGTGAATAGACTGTATCACTCAAAACTTTATTCAGTCCTGAAAATGCGTCACGTCGGCACAAATGCAAACACAAGAAAAAAGCACCTTTAAGGCCTACAAGGTATGCATGATGTTGCAATAACTTCCGAACAGAGACCTGTGTGGCGCAACAAAAAAGGTATTTAAATCAGTCGAACAGCAAAGAAAACCCAAATAAAAGTCTCAAAGAGAAATTGTTCAGTCGTCCATCAGCCCCTCATCACCAGAGTCACAATTGTGACAAATGTAGACTAGTTTCACATCAGGGGTACATTTTTTATGTGCCCAAAGATGACAAAGGCCTCACTGAATCCACACTTCTCGTGGTTGGGAGTTGTTAAAGTGCTCCATGCACACTAAACAATAATTTTCTGGCTCATCATCTGAAGAGTCGATGTTGGTAACTCTTCTTTGCTGCACCAGTTTGCCTCTTTTCGGTTTATTCTGCTTTTGAATTCTGATCTTTTTCAATGCTAATTTTCTTTTAGCAGTACCCTTAACGTTACTTTTTCTTCGCTTTGCGGCTTCTTCCAGAGCTGCTTTTACCGGGGTGTCTTCATATAGCACCGCTCCAGTGTTTAGTGTGCCTGAGCTTGTTGACGATGCTTGAAGAATGGGTCGTAGAGTTTCAGGAGAAAAAATCAGCAGATTAGAAGCTAGTGCTGAAGACAAGGATGGAGCCGAGGGTCATATATCCGTGTCTGCTCCGAGTGAAGTACCGCTATCCAAATCCTACACATGGCATACGGAATAATCTTTTGCCGCCGACCGAATAGATTTCCCCAAGTTTTTCACTGCATCAGCTGCCTTTTCCAGATTTTCTTTATTGTTGCCTCTGTTCGTTTTTCTTTCATACTTTTCCCCATGATACCTAAAAGCATGAACGTAAAAGCTAAACGAAGGACAAAACTTCTCGGGGTAAGTTGTAACACTTGTGAAATGTTGTAACACTTGTGAAATGTTACGACTTAGCCCACGTGACCGCGTTACAACTTACCCTAACCCATCCGCCATTGAATTATCAACCACCATAATTTCCACTCTTGCCTTAACCGCAATTATGTGATTTAAAATAAATTAAAAGCAATAGAGGTAATCTTGATATAATATCAAGCAAAATTATAAAACATTTAGACTAATTTAATAAACATGATGGAAAGGTTTTAAAGTTACTTTCATACCTGAAAAATGAACTTTGTTTCTTCACAAACTGGGTTTTTGCAGAAACTTTGTCAAAAAGGACGTGATGACTGAGCTAGAACAGGAGTATCTTCTACGTTAATCACGAGACTTCAAGTTCAATAGGTACTTCACAATGGCGAGTGTTACAACTTACCCTTGCCCAGGGCCGAAACTAGGCAATGCGGGGCCTCCCCCAAAATCATCTTTCGAGGCCCCCTAAAATATTTTTTCTTGGATGGTGAGGCAAAAGAGCCAGCCCCGAAGGGGCGATGCCAAGCTAGGGGAGTCTGGGGACATGTCCCCCCCCCCCCAGAAAATTTTGCGGAATTTGACCTTATTTTGGAGGCTTTTTGTGCGTTTTGAGCCTTCAAAATTCCTCAGTTTTAACAAGGTTTAGTAGTCTGTTTTACTAGGCCCCTTCCAAACCCTAATGCTGCAAGCAAACTCTACTCTAAACATTTCGCTACCTAAGCCAAGAAAAAACGTTTTTAAGGCTTATTTTTGCGCCTTTCACTTGAGGATGAGGGGTCTTGGTACGCTACTAAACGTTTGTTTGCTAGTTTTGCGACTGCTATTTTTTAAAAAATTTGCAGGGGCCCCCTATGGTCAAAAGTATAAATATGGTATGGGAGCCCCACATCGCGTGAGTTAAGACAAAAAATATATTGAATCTTAGAATAGGCCTATTTAAGGCACCTTTATCATACGTTGAGTAAATAGTACTACGTACTGACTATTTACGGGGCCCCTTTTTGTGCGAGGCCCCCCGGTTGGGGGGTTCGGGGGCGCTAGTTTCGGCACTGCTCTTGTTACAACTCTCCCCGGTCTCCCCTACGCCATTTCCTTCAAAGATATATTTATAAATACGGGAAGCAATATAACAAATCGTGGGTAGACCATTCCTAAATGTGTAATAGAGGCAAAATAAAGTTCACTGCAGTTTCCAAGCGATTTTATAGGCCTACAGTTGATACAGATTCACCCACATAACTACAAACTGAAAATTCATTTTACCGCATAACTTTATTCGCAAACTTTCAAAACTCGCTGCGCTAAGAAATGAAAAGAAAACGAACTTGTGGTTGAAACGGTTGCTACTTGAGCTGCAATCAATGGCGCAGGTAAGAGAGTCCTCGAAGAAGGCAATATGCGCGCACTTTCCGGAAAGCATTGAATAAGCGACGAGCCTATAGTTTTTGCACATTTTGCCTGCAGCATAACAAACTCATTTTGCGAAATGCTATGAAATGGCTAATTTTCAGAACCGGTATTCAAGGTAATGATTTTTAATTTGCACATGACTTTGAGGATAACAGGGATTAAATTTAGCAAAGAGGTTGCCAGTAATGAAGATGGGGTAAAAAGTAAAAACCATGTGATTCCATTATTCTGAAGAGAAACAAAAAATATTGGTCATCTCGTATATTTTTTGCATTGAATGTGGTCACTTGTCCAGAAACTGTTCTATGCCCCAAATGCCTATCTCGCTCTTGATATAATTCTATAGAAATCTTTGAAAGTAGACTGTTCGTTGACCTTGGAGAGTGCCGCCCGAATAGTATCGGTAGGTTTTCATAGAGTTATTTTGCGCTCCCTTATTAGTTGTTTCTACGGCTACGCCCTCCCCCCTTTTCGTGCGGTCGGTAACTACACAACCACCATCACTTATTTGGGCGTAGCCAAGAGTGCAGTACACAAATGCTATAGCTTTTCTACTGTAAACTTGGATATTTTTGTCAAAAACGGAGGATGGCTGGACTATTACTGCTGTCTGCTGGTAATTCTGTGGTCGAAACTCGATGAAAATCTGCTCTAATAACCAAGCAGACATCATGTTGCCTTTTACGAGAAAACGTTTGGTACACCACTACTGCACCACTACCGGCATACGGTACGGTACTACACGGACTAAATCAAATCTTCATTGTATATACTCGCGGTATTACGCAGAAGCGTGTAACCAGTGGCGGGGCCCATCTCCGCAGCTTAGCGCCTGGGCCACACAGCTCCGAAGAAACGTCGCAGCGGTGGCGAGCCGTTGGTGACACTGTACCGACTTGACCGGCCCGGGAATCGAACCCCAGACCTCCTGCACTGTTAGCTTGTGCGCTAAACAACTGAGCTAATGGTCGGTTGAGCTAACCACTAACCACACGGACTACGCTTTTTCAAATGCTGGGGAGCTGCAAAATCAGAAGGGAAAAAAGCTATCGGCAGCGTGGCGCAGTGGTTCGGAGCGTCGTTTTTACGACGACGATGATCGCAAGGTTAATGGTTCAACTCCCAACCTAGTCTCGTTGTTGCGTCCTTGGATAAGATGCTTCGCGATGATTAGGCTAACTCTGCTTGTTGGAGGAATCTGGCATGCAGAAAATTAAAAAAATCAGAAGCACATTTCAACCGCAAAACTCAGACAACCAAAAAGCAGTATCCTTCCTGGCCTACCGGACGGGAAGTCATGACGACTTCCTCTTGTTGGGTCAGAGGCTATAACAGCACTCCATCACCAACAGTGGAGTGCTGTTATGGAGTGCTGTTATAGCAAAAAACAGTGCTTTGCACTGTTGGTAATGGAGTGCTGTTATAGCCTCTGACCCAACAAGAGGAAGTCGTCATGACTTCCCGTCCGGTAGGCCAGGAAGGACACTGCTTTTTGGTTGTTTGCTCTTCACCCTGGCCACGTAAAGAGTTTGACTGGAATGGTGACGTAGCCACACGAGTGGATTGCGTACCACAAAGGTTAAATTCTTTTAAAAATATTTATCCGAAGGGAGGAGTGATCCTGGCAAGATCATTCGTCCTGGAAAATGAATGTTTCTTACCTGAGGGCGGCTGATGAAGGCTAATAGCCAGAAACAGCGCTGTCTCGCTCTACGGAGCAAAACTCAGAAACAAAGTCAGTTCCTAAGAGAGTGTGGATTCGTCCAAAACATAGAGCCTCCGCCGCTTTCTCGTGATAGGAGGATGAAGATGAAAAAATCAAATCAAACCACGAGACACGGTACATCTTACAAAAAGAAAAGCTATATAATTATCTTTCGAAAGACAATTTTCTCTCTAACTTTTTATTACCGAAAACTTTTATGTCATTTCATGAGCAGTTAAGCCCTCCTCACGTAGTCTAGCTTTGGTTCATCGGGGCTACGTTTAGGGTAGAGTAAATAGGCCTTACTTAGGGGATACGCTTAAAAGTCCATTGCTTAGGGTAGGGTAATCTCCCAGTTAGGGTAACCCTAACGTAACTCTTTCAAGGTAATAAGGTTAGACTAGTTGCCGAAGCTGCCGGTACAAGGCTTGACTAACCTAACCCGTATCACTAATATGGCTTTCAAAGCCGTTAATTTTTTGTAAATTCAAAAAGTCATTAATTTTTCGGCTTCGAAAATGGGAGGACTTGCTGACGTTTTTGGTTTTAAAAACGGTGATAGGTTGAGTAATAGGGTAATAAACCTGCAGCGGTAGGCCTACAGCCTAATCCTAAATGAATCTGTAGCCGTGAATCGGTTTACAGTTACGCTTCTTCTCAAACATTTTCATTCCAACTTGCTATTTTCATAACTATAGCCTTCCCTGGTCCCATACACCGGTTACAAAGTCTAGAAGTTTTTAATCACAAACAATTTTTTATTGGGTCTGCAGCTGTTATCTTACCGTTTAATTTTTTGGTCCAACTTTTACAAAACTACGAAGTACCCGGTAAGTTGTGTTTAATGACGTAAAAATCAATTGTGCGTTGACAATGAAGCAGCAGAAAAAACTTTCAATTCCTAAACTGCGTAAGTCAGCTCAAAGTGCTGACTGACGCAGTTTAGGTTCTGGGCCATAACTCGCGAAGTACTTGGTGTTTTTTCCCCAAACTTTCACAGACGATAGCGCTGACCCAACGGAACAACTTGGTGCAAAAATCTCATTTTCGCCAAATAACGACTTACGCAGTTTTTCAACTAACGTGACGATTTACAAAAGAAGGGGGGAGGGGGCAACTTTTGACAAGTTAAAAAGTTGCAACAAAGTTGAATCACGAACTGAGTGTTTAGTTGGAGTACGGATGATTTTTTAACGTGACAGTCAGGTTCTGGTAATTAATCACTGTCTGTCGACTGTCGTAAGTAACTTCATGTAATTTATTTAAACATAAGTGTTCATATTCAAACATTTAAGGAACTCTCTTTTTCTTTGGTTTTGCATTACTTTATAATAGAGCGGTTCCCAACCATTTTGATACTCCCAACCATTTTCATGCAAAATTTTTGATATGTTTTTGCACTCCTCACAAAATATACGACTGTAATCAGCCGTGCAAACCAAATGTTCGTAATCGTGGGAGCTGAAATGAATTCACGTGTGTCAATGACCTCAAACATTTTACTGTAATAACTTTGCGTCAAAAACCCAGCAGGTGTTTAGCTAGGGGAAGGGGGGGGAGGCTGGGAGAACGCTGTAAGCTCCCCCAGCGGAACTATCAATTTTGGAGTTTTTAGCCTTTTTGAAAGTGTCGCTAATGCAAGGTATAGGATAGTTAAACCAGTCACTACTCTTTCGCTGAATCAGACGCATTTTGTTTTCAGAGCTTGATTGTAGTCAAACACAAAGAGGCTAAGGGTTTTACGTTTGGGTAGACGTTTGCGAATTACATATTACTAGAGCGTAACAGCGCTGAAAAATTGACACTGAGCAACCGAAAATAAAAGCGCTCTTAATACAAGATAAAAATCTATATGCCGTTTTGAACCCCCTAGAATGCTTCCTCGCGCCCCCAAGGGATGAAGCATCCCCAGTTGGGAAACCCTGTTTTTTATAGTGTGTTGAGATTTTGTGGACGTGCTGAAGTCTTTCATTAAAAATATTTTTCTGTAGCACAATTCTAGTATGTTTTAAGATTGCGAGCTTTGCAATATCGCCCGTAAGCGTACACATTAGAACAGTGGTTTTTAAACTTTGTGTTACTGCGCCTCCCTCACAAAATATTAATCATGACGCTCCCCTTCATAAAACAATACATAAGCCTATATTTTTAAATGATTTTGACTAACATTTGCGCCTACCTTTAGACTAGTCCACGCCTACCAGTTTGGAAAACGCTCACATGTTTTGCATCGTTGCACGTTTGGTCAAAAATAAAAAATATAAATGAATGAATGTGTAGCACCTACGTGCTCCACTAGCCTAGAATTAACCTCAGGATAAAATGAAAATAATGCACCGATCGATGTGAAGTTAACGTTGCTAGCGGTTGCATCGTAGTTCTCTATAATATGGTTGTACAACTCTTTTTCTTCTTTCTCTCTTTTTTATCTTGTCACGCTTCAATGAGAAGGTACGGAAGTAGAATTCCCACGATATTTTAGTACAGTAATGCCGCAACCACAGGCGTAATAACAAACAATTTTTAGGAAGAAGTGTGGGGGGAGGAGTGAGGAAGTGCGTTGGGGTGAGGGGAAGTGTAAAGAGAGGTCGGGGAGGTGCAAAAAAACGTGTTGGGGGGTGAGGGAGATGTGGAGAAAGGTGTGAGGGTGTAGCGAAGGGCAAAGGGAGGTGAGAAGGGGTGTGGAAAAGTGTGTTGGAGTGTGGGGAAGGTGAAGGGAGATGTGGGGGAAGTGAGAGTTGTGGGGGGATGTGTGGGAAAGTACTGAGGGAGGTGTGGAAAAGTGTGCTGGGGTGTGGGGAGATGTGGGAAAGTGTTGGGGAAGGTGAGGAAAAGTTTGGGGGGTTGGGTTCAGGGGAGTTGGGTCAGGAAAGGTGGAGTCGGGGGGACTGGGGTCGGGGGTGTTGAAGTCGGGGGGTGGCGTCAGGGGTGTTGAAGTAGGGAGGTTGGGGTCGGGGGAGTTGGAGTCAGGGAGGCTGAGGTCGGAGAATTTGGGGCTGGGGGTTTGGGGTCGGCGGAGTTGTGGTTGGGGGGGGTGGGGTCAGAAAAGTTGGGGTCGGGGGGTGGAGTCAGGGGTGTGGGGTCGAAAGAGTTGGGATCAGGGGGTTGAGGTCAGAGGAGTTGAAGTCGGGGGGTTGGAGTCAGGACTGGGGTCGGCGAAGTTGTAGTTGGGGGTGGGGTCAGAAGAGTTGGGGTCGAGGAGGTTGGAGTTGGGGGGGTTGGGGTCGGGGGTGTTGGGGTCAAGGGAATTAAGGTCGAGTGTTGGAGTCGGAGAATTTGGGGTTGGGGGAGTTGTGGTTGGGGGGTTGGGGTCAGAAAAGTTGGGGTCAGGGGGGTTGGGGTCGGCGGAGTTGTGGTTGGGGGGTGGGGTCGAGGAGGCTGGAGTTTGGGGAGGTTGGGGTCGGGGGGTTAAAGTCGGGGGAGTTGAAGTAGAGGGTTGGAGTTAGGGGAGCTGGGGTCGAAGAATTTGGGGTTGGGGGTTTGGGGTTGGCGGAGTTGTGGTTGGGGGGTGGGGTCAGAAAAGTTGGGGTCAGGGGGTGGAGTCGCGGGTGTAGGTTGGGGGAGTTTAGGGTCGGAAGAGTTGGGATCGGGGGTTGACATTGAGGGGGTAGAGGTCAGGGGAGTTGAAGTCGAGGGGTTGGAGTCAGGACTGGGGTCGGCGAAGTTGTGGTTGGGGGGTGGGGTCAGAAGAGTTGGGGTCGAGGAGGTTGGAGTTGGGGGGGTTGAGGTCGGGGGTGTTGGGGTTAGTGAAGTTGGGGTCGGGTAGGTTGAAGTCAGGGGGGTGGCATCGCAGGGGTTGGGATCGGGGGAGTTGAAGTCGGGAGGTTGGGGTACTTGGATTCGGGGGGTCAAGGAAGTTAGGGATCGGGGGAATTGTGGTCAGGGGGTTGGGGCTGGAGGATTGGGGTCAGGAGAGTTGGGGTCCAAAATCGTGACATTATCCTTCTCCCCATATTTTCCCGCTCTCCCAGATTGTCCCATATTTCTTCCCACACTTCCTCGCACCCCCCACATTGCCCCCACCCCAACACCCTTTCCCCACATCCCAAACACATTTCGCCACACCCCAAACACACTTCCACACACCTACCCCCATTCCCCACACCACCCCATACTTTCGCACACCCCAACACACTTCCCACACCCCCAACACACCTTCCCTTACCTCCTCCTACACCCCAATGCATTTCCCCACTCCTTCCATATTTCCCACATACTGGACCCAACTGTCCCAACCACCAAAAATTTCCCAATTCCCTCACCATCTACTCTCCCCCAAATTCTCTATACCCCCCATACTCCCCCTATCAGTGCTATTATGTCTATTAGTCCTATCAGTCATTTGCGGACTGCAAACTGCATGCAAACATGTAGTCGCAGCAAATTGAAAAGCAAATAGAATTGGCCTACGTTACAAAGCGCCTTATAACAGACCATGTAAATGGGCTTATTAACACATAACACGCCTTGGAATGCGAGCACCATCATTGCAATGCGCTTGTGGCGGTTTAGCCAAAAAACGTCAAATGCGCGAATTGTGCCGATAATTGCTGCGTACGTAACTGTAGGGAGTAAACGATCCAATTTGTTTAGGAAAAGGTCTATGCAATGATGTGTTTGTAGGTGCGTTTTCATTTACTTTTTTTCTCTAGTCTAAGCGAAGCTACACCGTTTTTTTCAGTAAAAGTGTGCACATTACCTCAATTAATTATACGTAAGTTTAAAACCTGCCAAGTTGGCACTTATCACATTTGAAGCTATTTACTCGTAAATCATTAACCCTGCTGACATGGAAGAAAATTATTTTCAGAGACTCAACAGACCTAATTCAAAAAATGTGAACTATTTTTCAAGCATTTAAATCATGCCCAAAAAATCCTTTGCATTGTCCGAAATTAAGGGTGATTTGTAACGATGATACAAAATGCCAGTTACGTAACATTTTCTTCTACTACCAGTACCATAAGTAAAAACATCATAGGCTACACAAGACTAACAACTTCAAACACATTTGCTTCCAAATCACTACACAAAAGTCTTTACATGACCAGAGATGGGCAGTATCGAGATGCATGAATCAGCAATACATATCGCGCGATACTTTTTTGTCGATATCGGCATTGCTTTAGCTACTTTTGAGAGTATCGTGTATCAGTATCGCTTAACTCATACTTTACGTATCGTCGAATGCCGATACAGCATTAGTAGCTGTCAAAGTATTTCCTAATTTCCCAATTTCAAATTTTTCTGCGCGCTGTTCTTGCTCTGCCACATGAAAAGTTTCAACAACTTTGTAGCGACATAATAAAAGTTCAGGTACTGTTCTTTGAAAGCTGGTAGCCATAAAGCCATACACTGCAATTTCAAAATTAAAGAACTGAATTTTAAGCATGCCGTAGGCTACAGATCCTGAACTTTTTTGATTTTAGGAAAAAAGCTGCTTTTAGAGTATTGAAAGTCAAAAGGAGTTTCAGGTAGACACAAAAAGTAAAACTTAAGAAAGTGCAACAGTTCTGTGGGTGAATGCAAAAGCTTCTTTTTTTAGTCAATATTTTTGGCCATAATAAAAAATACAAAAAAAGTTAAGTCAGTAGGTGAACAACGAAGGTGAGGTAGGGGTAGTATGCTACAGTAGGGATAGGCTGCTTGCATTGAAAAAAAGCAAAAACACGGATTGAGCAGACTTGGTTCCCAAACTTCTCAGAGTTGGGACCCACTTATTATAACCACAGCTTATGACAACCCACTTTTTTGTCCGAATCTCTAAAAAATAGGTCTTTAATTATTCCCTAAAAAAGTGAAAAATAAAACAAACATAAAAGGTTTTTGATCAGCTTAAATACCCCAAATTTTTAAAATTATGATAGCTTGCATTTTTGTCCAAATTTTGTTAGTTGTGAGCATTTTTTTTTAAATTTTTATGTCTGAAGGAAACACTGCTTTTCGCGACCTACCAACATTCATTTTGCAATACCCCTAATATTGCTTTGTTGCTCATAATAGGAATACTGTATCGAAAAAAAAAAAAAAAAACTTTTGACAGAAAAGTTAAGGTTACTGAGAAAAAAATCACTACTGCATTATGATGATGTCAAACTTGGTAATTAAAACTTGTTACAAAAATGTATTGAGATACAAGTATCGACGATACTGTATCGCGTATTGGTATTGCTAAAGCAGTATTTTTAAGTATAGCGCATTGGTATCGCTTTAGCCCAATTTGAATGTATCGCATATCGATATCGCTTAACGCAAATTTAGGGTATCATGCCCATCACTGTACATAACTCAGGACAAGTAGACTAAACATATATAATGAAAAAATATGCCAGGCAACAACCTCATTAAATCTAGATACTGCCAAATTGGCATTGTATCAACAAGTTGTTATGTGCTCGCAAATCATTAAACCTGCTGAACTGGAAAAAAATATTTTTAGAAATTCAATAATTCAAAAAATCAGTCAAAATTAATTTTGAGCATTCAAATCATGCCTAAAAAAACATTTTACAGAGCTTGAATTTTTAACACGGCATTTTCAAATTTTACAAATGGAGGGTGGTTGCCCTACCTGCACCTCTGTCTCCTACGACCAGCCCTATGCCTTTTCCCACACCTCTCCACAACCCAACTCACTTCTCCACCCCTTTTCCCACACTCTCAACCTCAACCTGTCAACACTCACCTCGTACACTCTCTCACACCTCCCCACACTTACCCCATACTCTATCCCACATCTCCCCCTACACATGGGTGCAAATCCAGGGAGGATGAGGGATGTATCCCCCCCAAGAATTCGACAGCATCCCCCCAATACTTTTAATGTCCAAGTAGCCTACCGGTACTCAAAACTGGGCATCAGCGAACGTGATGACCTTTTTTTGGTCTTTACTTCATTTTGGGCAAAAAATTGGGCATCTGCAACCTTTTGTTTTTTTGGTCTTCACTTTATTTTGACAAAAAATTGGGCATCTGCGGACCTGTCAATTTTGCTAAATCATCCCCCCATTGCTCAACATAGATTTGCACTCCCGCCCTTACACCCCCAGCACCTTTTCCCTCCCTGCACTCCTGTCTCCTTCGACTAAGCCTATGCCTAGGTCTCCTACGACCAGGCCTTCCACGCTAGCTTCATGTAGTTTCAACTGCTAATCTGATGTGCTCCTTGGGAACAATTCAGAGCGTACCTTGTAACTCATGCGTGACGAGTGGGTCACGTGACTCAGTTGTACAACCATATTATAGAGAACTATGGTTGCATCATTGTTTACGCGCCTTCTGGTTTGGGTTACTGAAAATTAACCATGTGCTTTTCGTTGGCTCTTGCAGGGATCAGTTTAAGCATTGTTTACTGTTTCTAACGATTATTTTGAACTGCAAGAAGTTGGAACAAGTCTATAATTCCATACCAGATGAATTTCCACTGAAGTTGATTGCCGAACAGTACAAGCTAAAGCCTAAAGGTTCAACTAGACTAGTTCCCCATTTGAAGTCACAGGATAAATCAACATCTGGTCTTGAACACTACTCAGTCGCGAGTATCAGTCTTCGTTCGAAGTTGGTAAGTCATTTCAGCGCATTTGGACTGTCTCAACTAAACTTTGTGAATGCTAGTGGCTGTTTGGATTATACATTCTACGGTATATATGTTCAACCCAGCATTGCAAGGCCTATACCCGCCAGCAGCCGCTACATTTATGGGTGAGCCCGACGTGATAAGAAAGTTGCGAGTTCCGATTCCGGTTTGACATTATGGACTTTGGCAAAAAAAAAAAAATCTTGTTTTGTTTTACCTAACAGTTACTGGTCTGTGATTTGACTGAAATTAGACTAGACTAATTTAACTTCAACTTTACTAGTTATTTTGTGTCAAGTTACTGGTGACATCAGAATTAAATTTTGTCTGAAAACGATTCTTTTGTTATGCTTTGCAACGGTTATGAAGGATTTTCGTTTCTTGTAAGCCTAGCATGTGTATTAGGCTTGTGTGTGCTTATTTTAGCAGGAATGCTGTATCATGTCGTACATACTGTAATTGCAAGTAGGCCTAATTCTAATACTGAAACAGTTTCGGAGGCTTTGAGACCTCAAACATTTTGTAGTACTAGCCCTCCAACTCAGTTGCCTGGACACTCACAACACTTCACCGAGTCGCCTCCTCATATTCGACACAACATTCACTTACCTGTGCGTGCATTCACTTACCTGTGCATGTAGACTCCCAGCATAACACTGACTCACCATCTCGAATTCAACATGAACCACAATCTTTTGCTTCCCCCAGACTGCGAAGCAGATCATTGCCCTCACTTCCAGACGCTACGTCTACAGAAGAATTTTCGCCTGGGAGATCAGATATGCTTCATCATTTCAGGAGAAACCATTCGCCGCCAAGTTTGCCTCCACACAGCAGTCGTTCAGTAACTCTTCCCGACTTTTGATCTACCAATCCAGTGGGCTATTTCAATGCTATTGAGTTACTCTTCCAAGACAGCGGCATAACAGCTGAATTCACCAAATATGCATTGCTGATTACCGCACTGAGCAGAGACAAAACAACCTTAGCCAGAGTTACAGACATATTTCAGCTATTGAATGCCGAATCTCCCTATTCACAAATGAAGACCGCTCTTCTCAAACGCTGCTCGGATTGTCATGATGAGTCACCCCATTCCTTGTTATATCAGTGCAACAGGGGCAAAGATTCAGCATCAGATTTTCTCCTACGCATCAAAACACGCTTAGGTCCCCATTACAATGAAGACTCATCCCTGATTATGGACCTGGTCCGCCATCGTTTACTTGAATCGGTAGATGATCAAGTCCGTCTGAGCTTGTATCATTATAAGTCTGGTAGCGTCGAAGAGCTCGCATATCACGCTGATCGCTTGCTTAACCGCACGAAAGACTCTGCCTCTACAACACAGGCCACCTCAGCACATCATTACAGCAATCAGCGAGTTCCTAATCAGCAGCTTGTTAACGAGACAGTCGAAACTCGTTTGGATTCCCTTCACCGTGATGTCACCAACCTGGCTTCATTCAATCGAGAGGCAGTACACGCACCAAAAGCTGACACCTTAGAAGTTTCAAGTAGACAAGAAGGTAGGTCAAACAATGCTCCACCCCCTTCTGGATTTAGGAATACAAACACTAACCCCCAATCCTATGCATGCTACTACCATGATCGTTTTGGCAGCAGGGCTTACAAATGTGGTGGTCCTCCATGCCCTTTCAGCACTTCTGCCAGAAATCACACTTTCAAAGAATGTGGCCCACAGCTTCACAGTATCACCCCCCAACCTGCTTCACTCCAGACCGATTCTCTATTTTTTGTGACAGACAGGTTGACTTCCACGAATTTTCTTGTCGACACAGGAGCTGCTCATTCACTTTTCCCTTGCGCTGTGGCCATTGAATACAATATTCTACAGTCATCCTCACAGCCACTACAGGCCCTAGGAGGAGGTTATGTGCCTGTTCTAGGAACCTACAAGACCCACGTTGATTTGGGATTTTCACGTCTTTTTGAACATAAGTTTTGCGTCGTCGAAATGGAATATGGTATTTTGGGGGCTGACTTTTTGACACAACACAAACTGATTGTAGACCTCTCTTCACCGAGATTAACCGAGTCCACCCAAATAGAACAGCACCGGAGATACTCAGATGACAGTTTAGGAAACGAGTTTGTGGTCAACAACAACCAAGTTACCAATGGCGATGACAAGACATTATGTGGCAAAGATAATGTTGCAGACATTTTCAGCCGACCATTCGAGAGTAGTGTAGTATGCGCATTTCGAGGCCCAAGTGGTGGACCTGAGTGGGGTTGGTGGAATTTTTTAGCTGTGGTGGTGGGATTTTTCTTGGTGGTGGTGGTGGGATTTTTGTTTCAGTGGGGTGGTGGAATTTTTTTTTCAGTGGAGGAGTGGGATTTTTTTTGGTGGTGGTGGAATTTTTTTTTTTCAAAGATTGAGAGGTGGAATTTTTTCAGAGATTGAGGGGTGGAATTTTTTGTTTCGGTGGGGTGGTGGGATTTTTGTTTCAGTGGAGGGTGGAATTTTTTTTTTTGACGACAGACAAGTTCTGACATGTCAAAAACTAAAGAAAAAAAAGGTCTATAAAAAGAGCTGATATTTTGCAACTTCGTGCAAACAAAAATGGAGATGTATACCGAAATGGCTGATCAACTCGAGAGAGAAGCTGAAGAAATCGTCCCAGTCGACTCTCAACCATATACTTCGTGTTACGAAACGCTGCATGAGATGCAAGATTTAATGGAGAGGGCACGATCTATGCAAATGATGGCCAGGGCTATCAGAGAAAAATTTGCTGACATCGTTTCATCCGGATTCTGTATCCGAGTGAATGCCCAAACATGAGAAAAGCGATCGTCACAATCCTTAAGGGAAAAGTATCATTTTCCTCGGAGCAACTGCTACGGTCTATCAAACTGCTTCTGGAGGACGTGCCTTACATTGCGTTCAAGTCACCCAAAGGTTTGCTCCCTTTTGTCACTGTCTTGTTTTGAGTTAAAGAAGAAAATGACGAAAACTGTGACGTAATGAAACAAGTCGAGACCATGAGGAGAGAAGTGGCGGTGGATGGACTCCAGATCAAGTTTGATGTCGACTCCGTTCTTGCTCCTACGCGATATGTGCTCTATCTATTTGAAAAGAGCTCTGGTTTTCAATTTTCGAAAGCAGGTATTACAGAAAAAGAAGAAAAGCAGTTTAACGCGATCCTACATCTAATCCTTGATCCACAAAGAAGGAAAATTCAACAGATTCCAGTGAAAAGACCCTGTCGTTCGGATCAATCGACTCCTATCACGAAAAGAAAAAGAGATGACGGATACGCTTAACTATGTCTTTCTTGAATGTTTTTTTTTTGTCTGTGTAACTTTACCAATAAAACAGACCACATAAATCTCTTTTATTTGTGCTTTATTGTCTACATGCAGAAAATTCTTCAGTAAGTCGAAAATCCAGCAAAAAAATTCTGCAGTAATTCAAAAAAAGCCAGCTAAGTGAGCTAGAGATCTTTCAGTCAACAGAAAAAACGGTGTATCGGTTCGATCGTTACGTAAGACATGTTACCTGCGATGTTATGACAGGTCACTATGAAAGAAACTCATCAATCCTATAGTCGACTTTGACGTTGAAATTATGTTGTATAAACTTTTTAATCATTAGATCATTTCTAACTACATTCGACGTAAAAGGCGACAAAATTTTTTTCATGAATACATTACGACATCTGCACAAAATGTAATATACACAATAATGTCCGCAAACAACCGATAAAGGATTCTGAATCGATTTAGAGTTACATGACCGAGTAGTTGCGTTTTCATTCACAAAAGAATCAAAATTGTAAAAGTCAGGATTCAGTCCATAGCTGTCCATAAATTCTCCTCGTTTGTTTTCATCAAAATACACGGCAATCCAGTGCTCTCCTCTTCTCCAACTCGGATCGGTGTTAAAAACGAACGCACTCGGATAAGATATCGAGGCAGGTAATCGGTCGCGAGGACATACTTCTTTGAAAACTTGTTTGGTATAGGGGTCTTGAGTTAAAATTCTCTTAATTTGATCGGAATTTATGCGTTGTAGTCAAAAACGACGTTGCGTGACTTGTCGATTTGCAATAAGTTGTCAAATTCAGCGTAGATGACTGCGTTGACAGTAGCAGGAAGAGCTTGAGCAAAATGAACTTCCAGTTTTAAGTTCCCGTTTTTAACCAGTTCAAAATTTTCACCGCAAGATCCTAAATCCGGTGTTAGATCAGAAGCAAATAAGGCATTTCCACCTCTACAATCGTCTTTAGTCAAATCCATCCCTTCGTCTAAGTAATATTGTCCTGTTTCCGTGTACAGCGACAAAAAACTCCGAATGAAACTTCGGCCGGCAAAATCAGGTTGCAAAGGACGGGATGGTATTTGCTCTCCGTCTTTATACAAAGCTATGACATTGATGTTGTTGTGTTTGAAGTTGAAGGGATTTTTGCCAATCACCCCATTGTAGGCGTCGTTGTCCACAAATCCAATCACGACTCTTTTCGGTAACTGCTCCAAAAACAAGTTTTCCTTGATCGCAGTAAGATTTCCTTGTGGAATGATAAAGGATTTGACTTCTACTCTTCGAAGAGGATACTTTGCCGAACCCAACTGCAGGGCTTTGATGTGTCCCATGCGCACAGCATCGCTTGGCCTTACTTTCCGACAGTACAAGCTAACATCTTTCAACGAAACTTTAAAATTTCCATTTCCTTGCAAACAAAAAGTGCTCTTGGATCGAATGAATCGTAGCTTCATCTCCACACCATTTAACAGATAACGGTTTTGAAAACACATGTCTAAATGGATCTTTCCTAGCATATCCATTTCGTGACTTCCTGCTGCTTCTGATTTTCGCATGGTAAACCCAGCATTGGCCTCTGCTGTTTAATCAAAATGCTCAAGGGTGTCTTTAATCCATTTATTGCCGAGGAGTTGGGACTGTTTTGCCTCTTTTCCAAAACTCAACAGCGTCTCGATATACGCTCGATATGCGTAAGTATTGTTCGATTGAGTAATCAGAGTATTGTTTAAACTGAGATCTACTTGAGACCAGAGAGTGTGAAAAAAATTCGTGATTGGTGCTATGTTTGTATCCGCTGCAAGATTTGAACCGTCCTCGTTCAACCCAGCAGCCCGTACGTATAGAAACGTGTTGGCCAAGTCGATATAGTAATCGCCTTCCTCAGAAATGACAAACTCCACTGGACTATTCTCCGAAAGAATCGACGTAGGCCGATGCTCAACAACCCTTCCATGGTCTACCGAAGTTTGAGTGGCTGGGAGAGCAAATAGATCGAGTTCGCTTTTTAATCCTTCACAAGATGCCGGATGAATGAGACTTGCCATTTAACCGAAAATGTCTTTTGATCTTGTTGAAGATTTTTTAGATCTTTTTATAGTTGACTGCCTTTTTCGTCTACGTTTCAATGGGAGTTGAACGGGTTCCCAGGTGGTGGAGGAGCGGCTATGCGTTTCAGGAGGTTGACGCCACTTTGTTTGGCTCGATGGATCGCCGCTTTTTTTTAAATTTTTACCTTGCAGCGCATCTGAAGCAAGCTCGGCTCCTGAGCGTAGCACTTCTTTTCCCACCGTTTTTATCCCGGACTTAATCATGGGTAGAACTGCACGACCAATGGACGAAAACAAACCACCGAGGCCATACCCCCGCTGAAATTGTCTTCCCAAATAATAAGGCATACCCTTTCCGACTTGAGTGACATAGTAGTTTTCGTAATTTTTCGGGTCACAGCAGTATTTCACCTTCATCTTTTTTCAAACGTGTTGCAACTTTCTTCTCCGAAAATGCAAACTGACTGTGACTTTTCCTCTCTCAAACTTTAGTGTGTCACCCTGGTCGTTTCGCAAAGCAATGTGAATGTCACTAAAATTCTTGCGTATTAAAGGGTGATAATGTATTTTTTCGAATCGCTTGTAAATGTAATCTCCGTGAGAACCTTCGATGGGGATGGTAATCAGTAAAGGTGTCATGATGTCTCCAACAATTCTCGGTTCAATGACGTCACAGTATACAAAAATGGAATAGGTTCCCTGGTAAATATCAATTTCTCTAGATGTCACATATGTCCCACGACTTGTATATTCACTGAGAAGAACTCCTAGCAGTTTCATTAAATCTTTTCCAAAAGTTACTTTTCCTCCAGCCAATTGAACTTTGAATTTGTTGGCGAATTCCATATACAGAAAACGAATTCGTAAATTTTCCTTGCCATAACGCTTTTTAAATTCTTCCACCAACGCGCTTACAATGGATTTAGGAGACTCGTAATATCCCGGCTCCTAAGTTACACGGACAACACGATGTTTATATTCGTATTGTAACCAGTACTCTCCTTCTTCAGATACATTGCACCAAGTGTGAGGATAACTGATTTCAGCGATTCCAACCTCCCAAGAGCCTTCAAGATTAATCTCCTGAGGTAGCTTGGTCGTATAATCCGATAATGCGTTGTTCGGAAAGTGATCGAAGGAGCTATTGCTCGGGAGTGTCAAGTAAAACATTTTCTTTTTTTTCTTCTTTGTTAATTGTCGGACTTGGCAGCAGATACCGTAGACAGCTCGATAGCAAACTCACCCACAGAGGGGTTTTGCCGGAATCCACACACAAATTGTAAATACTCGCAGCGATAATGGCGTAAATTGCAATCACCTGACAGATAAACACGATTTCGGCTCTAGGGACGAACTTTCCGAGCAAACACCATTTACTCATACCGAACAATGTTCTCGGCATCAATCCACGAATTGAATTTCTCTGGATACCCCAACCATTTTATAAGAAATTGCTTTTTTCCTGCTTTCTTTCTCGAAGACAAAACATTCTCCACTTTGTACACGTCGTTGTCTTTAATTACTTTCTGAAGTTCCTGAGAATAAAACGTTCCTTCAATGTTTTCCCCATCCAGATCCTTTAGCTTATAATAGGGGGGTTTTCCTTGTAAAGCTTCTGTAATGATGAATAATTCTTCAGACCAGTTTGGGAAGTAGCCTTTTTGAAAATTTCCTCTTGTTTTGCTGATACGTACATAATCCCCTACACTCAGTTTAGGAGCTTCGATTCTTGAACTATCCGCGTAGAGTGTCAGCCAAACTTTTTCCTGATTTTCGTAACCCACAGAAGCGGGCGTGCGTATTATGGAACGATGATAAGAGTGATTGTATGAGTAAACCAAATCTTTTAGAACGTCAATGTATTTCTTCGTGTTTTTTGATGTAAAATAACGCCACATACGAGTCTTGATTGTTCGGTTGAAACGTTGAACAATGCTCGCCTTTGTTTCTTCGTTATGAGTTGTGAAAAAGTGCATGTTTCTTGATGACAGCCACCTTTGCAAAAGCTTGTTAGTAAACTCGGATCCTTTGTCGGTTTGCAACGCTCTGGGTTTTCTTTGGGCTTTCTTCAAAATCCGTGCAAAGGCCTGCTGTAAAGATTTACCGTTTTTGTCTTTTAAAGGTTCTACCCACGCAAACTTGGAAAAAACGTCGATGCACGTCAGAAGGTACTTGTAATTTTTGTTTTTTTTTGAGGGAAGACAAATCGACAAGATCGGCTTGCTATTGATCGTCTATGCCGCTCACGATCACTCTTCTTCTTGGAAAACGTCTCCGAGTAGGCTTATGTAGACTATACGTGTCTTAAGTGAACAACCATTTTCTTGCAGGCCTTTTGGATGCTCTTTCTAAACTACCGATGCCACCCAGGCTACCCACACGAGCTGGATCGTAGTAAATCAGCGATAGGGTTCCCATTTGAAAGCTCGCCTTTTAAACGCTTTTTTTGTGGGAGAGAGAAACTTATTAGGAGCTTGGAGTGCGTTCAGAGCACCTTGAAATTCTTTCCAACCGTTCAGTCCCGTTGGCTTGCGTTTTCCTACACTTCCAACGGTCAGATCCTTTATATTGGAGTTGGCAATCGCCTTGTCATCGAAAATAAACTCACCCGAATCATTCCAACCGATAGTAAAGTTGTCTTTTATAAAGCTGATGAGCTCCTTTGCCTTAGCTTTTTGTTGGATCGATACGTTCTTTAAAATATCATTTTCGGTAAGTAGTTTTTTATCCTCAATGCGGACTTTCACAGGTCTGGAGATATTCCGAGAGTGTAGTCACTAGTCATGTCCTGGCTTAGAGTCCTTTACAACTCCTTCCATTCTCCAGATGTATGAAGTATCGCCAGGTCGTCGACATAGGCGAACTTCTTGGAGGTTATGGAGGGGATATCATATGTATAGATGTTGAAAAGGAGGGGGGCCAGGACCGATCCCTGGGGGACGCCATTTCTCAGGCGTCGTAACCTGCTAGGCTTGCTGTCGCCAGTTGTAAGGGTGAAGCTTCTGTTGCGGATCAGCTCCATAATCATACGAACCATGTGCTTGTCCGGCAGAAGCCGCAACAGCTTGCAGGTGAGGCCACGGTGCCAGACAGTGTCATAGGCAGCTGTCAGGTCGATAAAGTCGGCACCGGCCTTCTTTTTCGCTTCGAATGCATTCTCCATGCTGTGCGTGAGCAAAGTGACTTGATCCACGGTGGATCTTCCGCGTCGAAAACCCGCCTGTTCCCGAGGGAGCAGGGGGTCAATAAGAGGTTCGACGCGGGCGTAGATAAGTCGCTCGAGAATCTTGTAGGGAACACAGAGCAAGGAGATCGGACGATAGCTCCTTGGGTCCTCTACCGGTTTCGAAGGCTTTAGGACCGCTACTACTAGCGCTCTTCTCCAGATCTTAAGAATTTTGAGGTGGTGCAGGCAGGAAGATAGGAAGCCACGTAGCCAAGATTTTAAGCCGGCTTCAGCATGGATTATTAGCTCCGGGCAAATGGAATCAGGTCCAGGAGCTTTGCCTGGTTTTAAATGTAGGAGGATAGCAGCGAACTCTTGATGGGAAAAACTCCCGTAGACATTCGCAGGATGTAATGGATCAGCCCTCCAAAGGTCAGACACTTCCTGTAAAACGAGCCGAGATGAGCGTCGATTCACACCTTCGTATTTCCCGTTTTTAACCAGCTGAGAAGCAATAGCATCAGCTGAAACGGGACATTGACGAGGGGACTGTCGTGACCTACCAGTCAAGTTGTTTATAGTATTCCATGCCAGCCGGCTGGAGTGCGAAAAGTCAATGTTGCGGACCGTCTCTGACCAGCGATTTCTCCGCTTCCCGTCGAGCCTTGTGAGTAGGGCTGTGGCAGCCCTATCCGAATAAGGGCCCCCAGGTGACCGCAGGAAATGCTGATAGAGATCTTCACACTCCGCATCCCAGCAAGGTATGTGATTTGATCGTCGACCACGAGGGATGAATTTCTTCGCTGCAGTGCTTATTACCTTGCAAAAGCACTGGTAAGCCTGATCGATGTTCTGAGATTCAGGTGGCGGTATACTCTTGGCCAGTTTGTTGGTTAAATTAGAATAGTGGTCCCAGTTGGCCTTTTGGAAGTTCTATCGCTTTACAGGCTTGCTCGGTTTTGGATGAGCAAGTTTGGGTGGACTTATAAGCGAGGGTCGGTGTTGTGACCTTGGTAACTTTCCTAAGATACGTCTGTCAGGTAAGCGACTGTCCAAATCGACACTGGCAAATGCAAGATCTGGGTTGGTGTCTGTTTTCCAGCGGCCAGAGTGGAAACTGGCGGCCTCCTTGGAGCTATATAGCAGGGTGAAGTTGTTGGCACTGGCCCAGCCAGCCAGGCATTCACCATCTGGATTGTTATTATTATAGCCCCAGTCAACATGGTGGCAGTTGAAGTCGGCAACATAGAGGCAGGGATGGGGGAATGCTGGAAGATCAGATGTTTGCATCCGTGTTGGAGAGGGGTTTGTAGAGGTTGACTATTTTATAGATATCAACATCCACGCACACCCACTCGATCTCCGATGGTGGTGGGGACTGGTCGATTAGGATCCACTTCAGACGCTCATGGACAAACGTAGCAAGACCATGCTTCCTGCTCAAGGAAAACCCAGCTAGATGGTAGCTCGGAAGATCTAGCCTTTCTACCGAGGTGCAATGGGTTTTCTGTAAGAGGATGACGAGTGCCTCACACTGTAACGCAAAATGATGCAACACGCTCATCTTGCTTGCAGTGAGGCCTTCGATGTTCAGTTGGAGAATGCTGGGCCTTTGGAACTTGTTGACGGTGCGCCGAAGATGCGCATCGCCCCGTCCTGAAAAGGACGTTTGCCACTGCCCAGCTTGAACATCGTTAGGTGTCTCGCCGTTAAGGCAGATTCGGTTTCTGTCAGCCAGATTAAATAGCGTAGACAGAGTAACGCTCCGGGCTACGGGAAAGCATCTGCCATCCGGAGCCATCCGCTGCCATCCGAAGGGTGAAGATGAAGATGAACAGCAGCTGTCTTCCCTCGATCAACTGGCCTCTTTCTGGAAATCAACTTCACCTCCAACGACCGAAGAGGAGCTTAAGGGTGCTGGCAGGGTTGCCAGCTTGGCATTTTTTATGCCAAATTCCAGAAATTTGGCATTTTTTGAAGTGGTTTGGCACTGAAAATTTTGTTTGGCATATAAGTCATAGTTTGGCTTGTTTTTGGCATTTTTTATGAACTTGGCATTTTTTTAAACAGTGCTTGGCATTTTTTTGAATTTGGCAACATGTTGACAAGTTTGATCAGGTTTAGCTAGTCCTGGTACTGATTTATAATACAGCGCGGATAAGTCAATTGTTCGGATTGCCTTATCCGCGTTGTATCAATGGCAACACCCGCTTTGAGTAGAAGATAAATGAGATGTTTGTGGTGTAGAGCAGGGGTGGGCAAACTTTTCACACGAAGGACCATATTTGAAAAAAATTTGAAGCCAAGGGCTGTAGCTTACTGATTGGAAGAGCAAAAAAGGTCTACACGTCCTCAGATGCCGTACTTTCCACTGAAAATCAGTGAAGAGCAAAAAAATAATAAAAAAGGTTTTGTTTCACAGCAGGAGTTTACATTTGCCAGAAGCAGAGGTTTCTTTCATATGAAACCTCTGCTTTTGGCATTCTTCAATTACCAACCAACGAGTTTATGTGTCTGTAAGTGTCCGCGGGCCGCATAAAATATAGCCGCATAAAAAAATTAATTTTAAATACGTGAAACAAAGTGCATTCTAAAAATAGGACTACCCCTGGTAGTCCTTGTTTTGCGTTTTTCGTATTTAAAATTGATATTTTGTTACATCAGGGCCGGCGCCAAATGGGGCCAGGGGGAGGCCCAATTAACAAACTTTGTCTTCCAATTAACCATTGACATGCTTGGCCCCCCAATTAACAAGCTTTGTATTTTGAAGACAGGCTGTTGAACTTAATTTCAAACTTTGGTCTCCCGCCCTGATAAACGTCTGGCCCCCCAAGTCAACTGCTCTGGGGCCGGCTCTGCGTTACATTGGGGAAGAAAAATTATCCTTTCTGGTGTTTATTGGCTACTGGTATTACTCGTTACAATAGAGTTTACGAAGCTGGTATATAAATATTTGAAAAAGAAAACCGTTTACAGGATCCTAAAAATGGCGACTGCGTAAATAAAATAAAAATTAAAGCGTGAAAAAAGCCAAATTAAGAAATTTGCGACTGCGTCTGCAAAATTCTAAAAATAGGATGACCCGTCTTTGTTTAGGTCAGGGGAAGGCAAATTGCGGCCCGAGAGGCCATTTTATGCGGCTCGCGGGCACTTACAGAAATGTAAACTCCAGCCGTGAATCAAGCCTTACGTAGACTTTTTCTTTTTTTGCTCTTCACCGATTTTCAGTGGAAAAAATAGGACATCTGCGGATTGAGTACCCGTTTTTTGCTCTTTCAATCAGTGCGACCCATTTTTTTATATGTGGCCTTTCGTGTTAAAAGCACTGCGCTAGGTTATCACATGATTTGCGCTTGTTCAAGGTTGTTTGGCATAATTTTGGTTCCGCAGTTCCGTTTGGCATATTTTTGGTTACGTTTGGCATATTTTTGTACGCTGTTTGGCATTTTTTGCTCAGCTGGACTTGGCAACCCTGGGTGCTGGTGTGTGTACCTGTCCAAAAAGCGTGAGCTGCTCTACTTTGGCAGAGTAATGCGGCGAGTTTTGGTAGAAGCAGGAGGACCGGTTGAAAGCTTGCAGATCGATTGTTCCGTAAAGGAGCAATCTGGGTCTCCTGGAATTTTCGAAAACATTGGCTCCAATCTTGGACAAGACATTGATATATTCAATGCGTCGAATGTACTTTGTCGAGTCCAAATGGTTCCAAAAAGAGGAGGAAAATGGGTGTGCAAGAACTTTGCAAAGATTAAAAAAATATTCAGTTCTACCTCCCTTGCAGAGCGCGAAAATGCGTACAATAACTTTTAACTTAGTTTTTCCTAAATGAAGTCGATTGTGATATTTTGTTTCTTCATTG
Organism: Trididemnum miniatum; assembly: GCA_964006365.1. Classification (NCBI taxonomy): domain Eukaryota; kingdom Metazoa; phylum Chordata; class Ascidiacea; order Aplousobranchia; family Didemnidae; genus Trididemnum; species Trididemnum miniatum. The sequence goes on from OZ023233.1 coordinate 35,533,359, forward strand.
CTGCTTGCTGTAGGCCTATTTTGTTTCTTCATTGCTGCTGCTGCTTGCTTCTTCATTGCTTCCATTTTGTTTTTGTTTCTTTATTGCTTTATTTTTTATGTTTATGCTACTATATAGGTTATATTTTTTTACGTGTAATTTTTTGCTGCAGACTTTTCATCGTTCGCTTTGATTACACTGTGGCATGAAAATTTCACAATCCATTATTATTCAACGCTTCTGGCTACTTTTTATGACTTGGCACGTGCTTATTTTTAACTGTCATAAGTTTTAAATAAGTTTTCGTCATATTTTTGGTAATTTATGTTTTTATGGTTAGAGCGGAATTTAATAATCCATGCTCCAGAAAATAACGTATGGTTGCCTGATAAACATAACATGCTGTTGGGCAACATGGTACAGTTTCTGAGAGTCACAATCGTAAGGGAGTAGTTCAACTCCCACTCAAGCTACGTTGTAACTTACGTTCTTAGATAAGACGCTTACCTCTGTGGTTTTTAAGCAAGAGAAACTTGCAAGATGCAGCATTCAAAAAATAGCCCAAATTCTTTTGCAACTGCAACTCCTACGCGAATATGGATTCGCTTATGCATCACGTCTTTGCCAACTCCTCTGCTCCTCCAAAGAATTACAGCCATAATCAAAGTCTGTTTCGGGTAGGCTATATTGTATTGTATTTTGCGAATAAAACACATTTACCACGATGATAAGAAGACCTTTAGTTGATTAATGACTAGTACATTGTTATAATTGTCCTTAGCATTTAAACTTGGAATTAGGTCATTATTAAAATTAGTACATTTACTAATGCCAAAAAAGAAAACAAAACGCCGCATATGTAGTTTATCGCAGGGCTGGGGAGCCATTGCAGAAAATGTCTGGCTCCGGCTCCAGCTCCGGAGCTCTCAAGCGTTACATCTGTGGCTCCAGCTCCGGCTCCGGAGCTGAATATTTTTTAAGTGCGGCTCCGGCTCCACAAATTATGGTCGGCAAAGATTTGCTTCAGTCTTAAAGTCAGACCATCAGAGTCGAAGCATTTTCTGTGAATAATCGGAATGCTGTGAATTTATATGCAGACAAAAGACGCAAACCTGAACACTGGCAAGTGGTAACTAATAAATATACGTGGAAATTTGTGCAGTCTTCACGAGCATCTGATCAGCTTCTGGACTGTCCAGAGTCCACCTTGAGATTGTATTCACGGGATTGTCAATTATTACTAGTTTCCAAATTCACTATTTTATGATGCATAAGGTGGACGCTGACAGGAATGTTGTTTAGTTTTCAAGTCTATTTTTCATTTTTGTTTGTTTTTCGGGTGTCACGGCCATGTGCAAGGTATGTTTTCCCTCTTATCTTTTTTTCCCATGTCTTAACGTTTTTTCTGTTTTGTCTTGTCTTTCTTTTCATGAATTTTCTCTTAAACGCTGTCGTTTTGTATTGTATTTGCATTAACAAGAATAAAAAAAAATTACTACTTATAAACATAGTAGGCCTATCCAGCTGACTTGCAAAGAAAACCATGACAAATTTGTCAAATAAAACGTGTATAATAGCTTATTAATCAACTATTAGTAAACCAAAACGCCAATGACAGCACAAGCTCACTGCAGTACGACTAAAAACGAAACCGACATCGTGTGTAAGATCACGTATCAGCAAGTAAAGCATCGCAAGCAAGGTAGCATCTTATTATCCAGCAACATAATATATGCTCGCTAGTTACTACCTCTAATGCCACATAATATGACTTCAAAACTTAATTCCATGTAAAACATTTTTGACCTTCACAAAATGATGTAAAAGTGTTACAGATAATTTGTTCGCAAAAATAAAATTGCTTCAACTAAGTCTTCTTTCATTGAAGCTCGAAGATCTGAACGAATTATTCGCAGTGCTGAAAATAATCTTTCGACGCTAACTTGGGTAGGTGGCAGAGCAGTTACAGTATAAGCCACCTTCTTAACAATGTCTGGATACTTGTTTATTGCCTGCATTACATCAAGTTTGCTCGACCGATCGATTTTTTCTATTTCAGTCAACGCTTTCTCAAAATTTGTCCTGAAAATAACCGTCGGGTTAGTTCCAGCCCCCGAAGAAACTCCTTGATCAACTCGTTGGCGTTTGGCTTGAAGATCCAAGTGCCGCTCATAGTCCAACTCATCATCAGATGAGGAAAGCGCATAGGGGTCACTTGTTGATGATAAAGCTTTTGCATTTTCAACATGGGCATTCTCTTGTGATGCATCATTTTGTTGCCTGTTGAATTGATACATGCGCATAGCAATGCCGCTTAAAGCTTGCTTGCCCCTTTGAAATTGATCTTCGCTAAGCGTAAGTCGATACTTTGGATCGACATAAATAGCAGAAAGAAGAACATCATTGTTCATAAGCGTTTTTTCTCTTCGATGCATAGAGTTCTTGATTGCATTTGCAACTTTTCCACCAATTCGATCAAATGTGAAAATCAATGTCTTCCATTCTTTTAAAAAAGAACCCGGGGTCAAATTTGCTGCTTGCATTCTTTTTGTAGCCAAGAATGGATATTTCAGCATTTCGAAAAGTTCCTTGACCTCGTCCCATTTCGAATCCGTTAATGTGAGCTCTGGATGAGCCAAATCTTGAATCGCATCTCTCAATTCTATAAGTCTCTGGATCATAAGGTAGGTACTCCCCCACCTTGTAGCTTGGTCAATGATTGCCCCCTTGCTTGTTTTTCTTTTCAAAATTGCGTCGATCTTAAGAGTTCTGGCTATAGCGGCAATTTGACGCAATTTTGTGACAAGCTGCTTTACTTGGCTTTTTTTAAGGCCATCGCGGATTGCCAGCTGCAGCGTGTGCACAGCACATCGCATATGCGAAGCTACTCCTAATTCCATCACAGAATAACTAACTTCCTCTTCATCTAACTCAACGCTGCTGTCAAAATCACTTTCTTCATCCTCACTATTACTTTGGTTGAACTTTTCCACAAAACTTGTCATATTGGAGGCATTATCAGTCACAATAGCCAAAACCTGTTGTTTTTTAATATCATAATCTTTAAGAACAGCCTCTGTTGTGTCTCTGATAAAGTCACTGTTATGTTGTGCTTCAGTATCACGCACTGCAAGGGTTTGAATATCCAGTTTGTTTTCCGAATTGACGAATTGCACATTTATTCCAAGATAATTAACTCTGTGCCTTGTGCAAGCATCCAATTTCAGAAACAAAAATTTGTCTTTTAATTCTTTTTTCAGTGCCTCTTTTTGTTGCTCAGCCTTGGCTATCACCAACTTTCTAACATCATGCCTTTCTAATGAGACTCCCAGTTTCGAAGCTAACTCACCATTTAATTCTAGAAATCCTTTTGAAGAAAAAAAGCTAAGAGGAATGCCATTTTCAACCACCATTTTTATGATACATTGCTCCAGTTTTTCCTTTGTCATAAAAATCGTAACTTTCTCACTAGAAAAGAAGCTTGAAATTGGCGCTTGTTGGGGTTCCTTAGCTGAAGCAGCAACTTGAGTCACTCCTGTATGCTTGGCAGCAGCATCCTCTGCTGATATTTCTTTTCCAATATCCGGATGTTTTCTATCCACGTGTCTTTTCATGTTGGAAGTTTTTGCACTAACTTTTTCGTTGCAGACTTTCTCACCGTCTTTGATCTGACACATTAGCTTTCCTTCTTTCTCACTTTTCTTAAAATGTTTAAACACTGCAGACTTCTTGGATAATCCAGACATATCAAAACTCTGCCGCAATTTAGCAAATTAAAAATAGATTCTTTTTAGAAATTATCTCCTCTGAAAACAGTGACATATGTTAAGAAGGAAATCAAGCAAAGGCCGGGGGTGGTCCTAATGATGGTGTCCAAGGTACCGTTTCCGAAGTCGGTACAGCTGACCCAGGAAGCCACGTAAAGGTCGTACAACTAGTTAGGACTGAACCGCGAGTTGAGGTGTCTGTTTGCAGATATTAGTGTTAAAATTATTCTACTGTAGAACCCCGCAAGAACAGTGGATTTTTTAGTTATTAAATACTATTAGCGATAGCGAGCGCTTCCGAAATAATACCGGTAAATAATAAAAAAAAAATAAAAAAATAATAATAAGAAATAATCTACAGGTAGCCTACTCTCACTGGTGGTGTTGCGCAAAAAACAACTTATTTTGACATTAGAAGTACGACGAACTGTAGCCTATACCAAAAAACTTCAAAATAGAATGATGGCAAGCAACTTTAGGAGCGGAACTTCACAAGCAACTTCCAACGTCGCAAAAACAAAGAAAATTAATGATGACCGAATCGAAGTTATAAATGGCAGAATTGGAAGTGGTTGTGACGTAACAACGGTTCAGATTATTAGGTTTGTTAGAAAAAAGCAACAGTATAAATTATTATGACCTTAAATTGACTTCCGCTAGCAATAGTGTTTCAGTTTATGCCAAAGAAGTTAAACCTACTTTAAGAGCCAAATTTACCAATTCAGATCAAATCAAAGATAGATCAAAATCAAACAAAGTTCAACTGATTGGACTTTGAGAAGAGCCACACTTTCGTATTCACCAACTAAAATCAAAGTACACTCAATTGATCTAAGAAGAATAGATCAAATACTAACTTTTGGACATGAAATATTCATTCAAGCGTGAAAACCCCCAAATATTTCAAGATTTCAGGAAGGTAGCGCACAAAGTAGAAAGTTTTTGCAAGAAGATGTTAGTTTGTGGTCGGACCTCGAAACTTGTTGTTTATCCAGTTCTATTTCGAGAAAAGTTAAAAAGCGCTAGACCTTAGTGGACTTTTCATGTCATTTTTGTGATTGAGTAATTTTTGTAACTATTCATGACATTTGTAGGCCTGCTGGTACTCCCAACATCCAGTAGAGGTAATTTTTTTGGCTTGGATAGGTGCAAAAGTTGCTTGCCTAGACTATAACTACATAAACTGGCGTGTTTCTGGGCAAAAGTTTAGGTTGTCAGCTGAAAGGGCTATATCTAGTCTGTAGATAGTATCTTATTCTGTCTGGTAGGTTATAGTGTAGACTGGTACCGGTTAGCATGTTGTTTGTTAACCTTACCAAGTCTAACCACACTTGAAGATAACACATAAAATTGGATCATCAAGTCACTGTTTTCTCCAAAGTAAGAAGCTTTTTTTAAAAATTTCTAAAAAAAATTTTGAATTGGTAAAACACTAAACAGGACTATATTGGTATATTACAGTGAATACATGGCAGCAGGAAGGGTCTGGTTGAGCATTGTACTGTATAATCTACTTCAGGTATCAAAATAATTTTTGCCTATTCTGCACTTGAAAATACAAAAAGTTACTGATAGAATAGGCCTGTTAGCTGAAAAAAAGAATTGCTGCATGAGCAAACTGACAGACACGTATCATTTTAGGTTAAACTGCAATGATTATCTACGCTTTTTGCGACTGCTTATAGCTATTCTTACATATCGCTAGTCTACCAGTACACTTTTTTGCTACTGTGGTTGCCTTCTTGCTGTCTGAACTGCTGCGTAACCAAGAAAAACGCGAATAACCTTTATCTCTCTTGACGCACCGGTTGTCTGTTGCGTTTAATCAGTCGTAACTGCTTTGCACGTTTGTTTTAGCAATTTTTAGCTTGCCGAATGGAAAAGCGAAAATTTGATTTTTCTTTGATTCGCCAATGTTGGCCGATCAAAATTGAAGCAAAAATCAACTATTTGATTGCACTTTGATCAACAATCAAAGTTGATCAGTGTCGGTGAATGCGAAAAATGAGGTTGATTACAAGTTGAATCTACTTTGAGCTGATCGTAGGTTGATTCGTGTTGGTGAATTCGACCCTAAGTACCGGTACTGTTCTTCGTGTGAAATTGATGTTGTGAACGTTTTATTTTATCTGTAGGCTTTCGCTGATGTACCAGCACATGCACGGTAGTAACTAAGCTTACGAAAAGAATAAACTCTGCCCCATTTTCCTTTTTAATGTTTCTTAAGTGTAATTAAATCAGCCTAGACTAAACAGACATAATGAGAGTTAATTGTCACTAGTATGCCGATACTAGACTTTGTTATGCATAGGCTTACATTCCTTTTTTGTTGTTATAAAACGTTTTTGGTGTTGGCATAGATACCATCTCAAACGTGCCAAAATTTGCAAATGATGCGAACTTGTTTGTCTAAACACTACGCTACAAGACAAAACACAATTGGTTATAGAATCAACAAACTAAGTGGTCTTTTTGTGCCAAAAATTGAAGGCTCGGTTTGGTCAAGATTTTCAACCATTCGGAGCCGGAGCTAATTGTTTCATTTATGGCTCCAGCTCCGGCTCCGGCTCCACAACAAATCCAAATTACGGCTCCGGCTCCGACTCCGGCTCCGAGAAAAATGCTTGGCTCCGGGGCTCCGAGCTCCGGCTCCGGCTCCCCAGCCCTGGTTTATCGTCATAATTTTGATTGTCTGCATTTAAAAAAACATGACGTCACACATACGTCATACATGACGTCACTGTCATTGTTTCCTTTTTTACTTACGCGGTTACAAATAATTTTCCATAATCGGTCAAGTTTAAGGAGCTTTTAGCAAAAATGATTGTTGCGTAGGTAAACACTTCTAAAACCGCATTCATAGCGCCAGTGGCGTACGCAGAAATTTTCTGAGGGGGGCGCGCGAATCAGTTGCGCACCTAGGATTTGGCAAAAGAGGGGAGCACAACCGGGGGTCTGGGAGCGAAGCCCCCAGCCGCCATGAATTTTTGCGATTTTCACTAAAGAACACCCATTTTAGCACACTTTTTTATTCAAAAAAGACATGCAGTGAGTGCAGTCCAGACTGGAAAAAATGTACTGCACGGACGATGAATCGTCCGCGCAAAATTTTTCAATTTCGTCTCCAATCCGTGCAATTTTTGCCTCAAAAATGTAAAATGACGCGCATTGCTCGAGACAAAAATACCGCTGAGAAATCAGTTTTAACCAATTCCAAACCACATTATACAACCAAACGTCGAATCAGAGGAAGATTGGCGACATTACGAACAGTGCAACTGCAACCTAACACTGCTCATGGCTAATGCGCTGATGCACCGGTACCGGATACGTGCTGCAGCCAGCAGTCGTGTTTGTATGCTAAAGGACCCTGCAGATCTGCACATGCACCAACACTCGAAGAAACGATTTTCTGAAATTCAACGAAGCGCGCGTATCAAAACAAGAGCTTTTCTGCTCGAAGTCGCAGCCATGCATCTAATTATTGCCCAGCGCTAAAACCTAAATTTCTGTGTTTTGTATATGCTGCATGTGTTGTTTGCATTCTATGTTCTTCGTTTTTTGTTTTATACCTTGCACCATTTTAAGAGTTGTTCATCGTATTGTATTCACATTCATTATGTCTTGTCGATCAGTACCAGAGAAAAAAAGCGACTGCGGCATCTGTTACTTTAGCCACAAATTATAGAGGCGGACAGGAGATGGCGTACATGCACCAAACATCGGTACCAATCCATGAACTCAACCGAACCGGCATCTGATAAGAGTTTTTGTCCTCAGAAAGCGGATTTCACTATAAGGCTCATGTGTGGATTAACCTACAGCCATCGCGAAACCCGGGATGTTACCAGCACTAATGCAATTTTCAGAACTATTACCGGGCCTGCGCATCAAAAGTGAGTTTTTGTGCATGAAATGCGGAATTCACTCAGATCATGCGCGGATTAACCTGCAGCCATCGCGGAACCGGAGATGTTACCAACACCAAACGCAACTTTTAAAACTATCATCGCCGCCCGCACATCGTAGGTGTACGGAGTTGCCTTTTTTGGACTCCTGCTCCTGTTTTGAGCAACCAGACTCCTGATCCTGCTCCTGGTCAATGTCTACTTTTTATACTCCTGCTCCTGTTCGACTCCTGTTTTTATGCAAAACGTCTGTTTAGGAAGGGAAATGGACAAATAGTTCAGAAGACTATTTTACCGCAGCGCTGCAACTGCTCAGTGGTTTGTAACATTTCTAAGTACTTGGGAAGAAGCAGAAAAAGATCAATTGCTAATGCTCATGCCCTTCTGAAAGTCAGGCACTTCAGAGATACTCAAGTTGTATTTTCATATAAACACACTGCTGAATATCAAGACTTAAATTTTCATTTTGGACATATGAAACTGTTCAAATGAATTCAATTCAACTTTGATGCGTACCAATAGCTACATGAAAGTTGAAGAGCAATTTAATATTGTAATGTACCGGTAGTTATTTTGAAAGAACCAAATACTGCAGTTCAAAACGAAACAGCCTTTGCACACTCATCCTAAGCTCTGTCTGTAGAAGTGCCCACTGCCTAATTGTAATATATAACTAACAAGCTCAACTTCTAGCACTGCAAAAGTGGGATTACAAACATTTTAAATTCAAACTTTAGTAATTAAATTAAAAACTCACAGCTATTTTAAACATTCAACAGGTAGATAACAAGTAAAGCAAATTTAAAGATCTATGCAAAAGAAATTAACCAAGTGAGCACTTAGTACTGCAAATCTGAATGAGCCACTGATTTCAGGACCAATGCCTTGTATATGTATAATGTGCTGTCTTCAACAGTCATGTTTCAATATTGCTTGTTTAATGACATGCTTGGCTTCGGGTTGCTACCCTTGAATTAACCTTCAAACCTTACTAAACACTAAACTCAAAATTCTGCTCTAACCCAATTACTTCAAAATAGTGAGGTACCGGCATATAATAAAAATATTACCGGTAATAACTAAGGAGTTATTACTAATAAAAAACTCAAGTTGAAAGAACAGATTGACGAGGAAGACTCTTCAAGTCAACAGCCACACAACTTGAATTTAGAACTTTTGGCCTATGTTAAGTGAAAAAATGTTGGTTCAGTAGCTGCTGGACTAAGTCAGCCTATCTGCAATCTACCGGTACAAAGGCTTACTGCAAGACTGCTTTGTCTGTTTGTAGTCTGCATTAAAACACTAAACTGCATTAAAACACTAAACAACAAAAACACAAATAATTCCACATCACTTAGCTGACTACCCCTAGTACTAGTACCCTTACCCAAACCATACACAGTCATAATTAGTCGATTAGATTAGGTCTGCCGCTTGTGGTCTATAGTCTGATACTACCCGCATCTAAACTTTTAATTCAGTTTATCAGTTTATTTGCCAAGTGATTGCATTATGCTGCTAACATCAGAAGAACTTGTTTTACTTAACTCGTCTTGTTTTTGGGTATACTATGGCTGCTAGCTATCAATACCGATATGTTGGTAGAATTAAACCGCACAAAACCAGCAAATTATCAGAACCAAATTATGGCAAATTTTGAACAATTATCACAAGAATGCGGTAATTTTTCACTCCGGATCCTGCTCCTGCAACCATTGGAAACTTATGACTCCGGATCCGGCTCCAACTCCGGCTGAAACATTGACACTCCTGCCGGAGTCGACTCCGGTACTCCGGTTTGTGTACACCTCTGCCGCACATCAAGTAGCCTATGAGTTTTTCCCACAGATTGTCTAATATCACTCAGTTTATGCGAGGGTTAACCTGCAGCCATTGCGGAGCCCGGGATGTTACCAGCACCAAATGCAACTTTTAGAATTATAATCGGAGCCCGCACATCAAACATGAGTTTTTTCCACAGAGAGCGGGATATCACTCAGTTTGTGCGCGGATTAACCTGCAGCCATCGCGGAACCGGTGATGTTGCCAATACCAACACAAAACGCAACTTCTGGACCTATCATCGAGCTCGTACATCAAATAACTCATAAGGTTTGGGCACAAAATGAAAAATTCATTCAGATCATGCGAGGATTAACCTGCAGCCATTGCGGAACCCGGGATGTGATCAGCAACAATAGCAACTTTTAAATATCACCAGAGCCTATCCATCAAATGTGAGTTTTTGCGTACAAAATGCAAAATTCACTCAGATCATGCGCGGATTAACCTGCAGCCACTGCGAAACCCGGGATATGTTACCAGCACCAAATGCAACTTTTAAACCTATCACCGGGGCCTGCACATTAAATAACTTGTAAGGTTTGGGCACAAAATGCGGAATTCACTCCGATCATGCGCGGATTAACCTGCAGCCATTGCGGAACCCGGGATGTTACCAGCACCAAACGCAACTTCTAGAACTATCAGCGGGGCCAGTTCAGTGCATCAAATGTGAGTTTTTGTGCATAAAATGCGGAATTCACTCAGATCATGCGCGTATTAATCTGCAGCCATCGCGGAACCGGCGATGTTACCAACACAAAAAAGCAACTTCTGGACCTATCATCGGGCCCGCACATGTAATGATTTATAAAGTTTGGGCACAACATGCGGAATTCACTTAGATCATACGCAGATTAACCTGCAGCCATTGCGGAACCCGAAATGTTACCAGTACCACGTGCAACTTTTAGAACTATCAGCGGAGCCCGCACATCAACCGTGAGTTTTTTCACGGAGTGCCGGATATCACTCAGATCATGCGCGGGTTAACCTGCAGCCATTGCGGAACCGGTGATGTTGCCAACACAAAAAAGCAACTTTTGGACCTATCATCGGGCTCGTACATCAAATACCTTACAAGGTTTGGGCACAAAATGCGAAATTCACTTAGATCATACGCAGATTAACCTGCAGCCATTGCGGAACCTGGAATGTTACCAGCACCAAATGCAACTTTTAGAACTATCATCGGAGCCCGCATATCAAATTTGAGTTTTTCCAGAGAATGTCGAATATCACTCAGTTTGTGCGCGGATTGACCTGCAGCCATCGCGGAACCTGTGATGTATCATGTTACCAACACAGAATTCAACTTCTGGACCTATCATCGGGCCCGTACATCAAATATAAAATTTGGGCACACAATGCGGGCATCACTCAGGTCATGCGCGGTTGACTTGCAGCTTTCGTGAACCGATGAGGGACTATCTTACACCAAATGCAATTCTAGAACTATTGTCTGGGCCCGTACACCAAACATGAGTTAAACACCAAATTTAAACAAAGACAGGATCTAAAGGTAAGACACACCGTAGGGTAGCCGCCTAGGCGGTAAAGCATTGAGAAAATGTGCAGCTCGTCACTGTAATTTAAAGTCCACATGACCTCCCGGACAGCCGTCAAGGACAATGGGGGCTTTACGTTTTCGAAGTATATTTGTAAGTGTAAGATTTTGAAAGAAGGTATGTTTTGGTTGTATGTTTGAATTGCGTGATTCCATACAACATTAAATAGAAAAAGAAAATTTTATTTTCTACCGTTAGGGAATACTCCAGGGCAATAAAACAAAACCAAGTTTTTGTGTATTATCATCGTTACTCCAAAGAACTGTTTTGATTACAATATTGGAGAGGCAAAATTATATAGTTATTTCGATATGTCTGATATTTAAGTTTTAGAATGGATGCTATTAAAAATTTTTTGCAATGTGTATTATTTGTGCATAATAATATTGCCACATCTTGTGTTATGCAAAGAATTTTAAAGTTTTTTTAAAGGGTCAGTGTGGAGAACAAGCTGGCAAATTTACTTGTTGTGCCATTATGGGAAGGGCACTTAGCGGGATTTTCCCATCTTGGTGTGGTAGACAGGTGACTGGCAACTCCTAAGCATGCTCGTATAGCACATTGATCGCTTTCTCGTGATAGGATAATGTGCAGTTAATAATACAAGAATTCATCTGAGCATATGCAAGTCCCATGAGTATATGCATCCAGGAACCCCCATGAGTATGGATTTTCACGCATACTTTGTACCTCAATGAATACTCGCACTTTCAGCAGTAGATATATACTCACACGACCTAGATATATACTCACGCGAGTACATCCAATCGAAAAGCAATGAATTAAATCAAGGGTCCTTAACCAGGGGATGTACACGCCATGCGGGTACTTTCGTACGAAGCTCCAATACTTTCTTTGGAAATTCTTTAATTTTTGTTTTTATTGTAAACAAGGGGTAGGCTAGCACCTGCGAGGAAATTTTTAGAAAAGCTAGCGAATTAAAAGATTCAAAATAAGTCGAAAAGCGATCTAATTGAACCGACAGTTCAAAGTCCAGCAAAATTTTGTTTATAAACGCAGCAAAAAGAAAGTTCAAGCTGAGTTTTATTGTGGAACGGTTTAATGATGGGAAGGTTTGTAGTAAGCTTGCGTCTGACATTTTTTTTTTGCTACATTTCGAAAATCTGTAAATTAATACTGATAAAAAGCGGGCAATCATGTGTAGCTTTTGAATGCGAGAAGTAGAACTAGATCTTGTTATTTTAACTCTGTATTTCTTTCCACAAATCTCAGGATGCCACACGTACAGTATGACAGCGTAAATTGTTCCACGTCAAAGTTTGTAGAACTTGGAATTACTTAGCTCCTCGAGTCCTCGGAAGATAAAATTTGCTAGTGTAACTTCAAAAATGACGAGAGGTTTGTTAAACATAATATAAGCTGTTCAAATTTAGATTTTCCTTAGTTTGTCAATTATTTTGAGAATGCGTATGGGGCGTCGTTTGGAAAAAAAATTAGTGATTTTGGATTTTGCAACAATGCGCACAAATGTTTGATAACATCATAGCGCACACGCGTCCTGTTCTGCGGCGTCAGCGCATTTCGCTTCAAATTTGTAATGTTGTTTTCATTCGACGCCCGCAGTGATTTCAGTGACCAAATTAGTTTAGGTTCTACATCTATTTCCTTTCGTTGCCGTTTTAATAGTGCTGACAGCTGAGTTTATCACGGTTGACAGCCTTTTTGAACGATTATGATTCTTGGGAGAAAAACATAACTATTTTTATTATTCTAATTGTGGATGCGAGACGCAAAGACTCTAATCATGATTATTGTTGTTCTGATCAAGAATATTTGGATAAGGTTAATATTGAACTTGAGTACGATCAAGTAACCGAACCATGCAGAAGCTTCATCAAGAAGTGAAGTTTTGCCAGCGAATCAACTAGGAAACGGTGAGTGGTGTTTGGGGCTTAAATACCGGTATGTATAGACCAAGGGCCAACATCCCACACCCTCCTTTACCACCACCCCAAAGCCGTGTTTAGGGGGGGTAAGGGGGTTCAACCCTCCCCCCCGAAATAGTTTTTGAAAGTTTGAACTAAGACAGTCCAAGCTCTGCAATCGTCAAAACATAGCATAGTATACGCAGTAGTAGGATGTAGCATTTTGTCCCGCAGGTCATTGTTGGGGTATGCGTTTCTTGATAAATCATAAAAGTCAGCGTTCCAAGCACAGAAACACAGGGTGCCGCAATATTCCGTACATTTGCCGCGTAATTTATTTAGCTATAACCATATTAAAGTATATAAGTCACGAACCCATGAAAAAGCTGAAGCCTTTGTGTACTACTACAATACAGATAAATTGCGGTAAAGCGTGGAGACTGATTTAAAGATGAACTGCTGTTTGTTAAATTGATTGCTATTATTAGTGGTCGCCTGTCAGTGGCGTAAAAGAAGCAGGCGCTTAACTCGCTTGTGCTAAAACTGTCGCCGTATGTGCACTACCAATTTACTGCAAATTTTACGTCGCCTGTCAGTGGCGTAAAAGAAGCAGGCGCTTAACTCGCTTGTGCTAAAACTGTCGCCGTATGTGCACTACCAATTTACTGCAAATTTTACAATAGCGTCATGTTCAACGAAAAGATAGCTTTGATTATGAGTCGTATGATACTGCTTCCTTGAAAAAGAAGTCACATTCTGCATAATTATGCTGAACAAAGCTATAGATAGCTTTGATTACACTGGTCAACACACAAATTTTTGCCGAAGATATTTCAACGGTTTTAAGGTATATCAGGTGCGCTGATTCCAAAAATGGCCTTATTTTTGCTGAATTGGCTCTAGTTTTCGAGATAAATGCATTTTTTAAGAAAATATTGCTTACGTAGAGAAACAGCATTGCTGTCCGTTTATGCCTGTTTTAAGCAATGCTGTTGGCTTCAATTCTCTTTGCTTAGTGCCGTGAAAAAAAGAATACACTCATTGATAAAACTGGCGGCAAATAGTGTGTAATTTTGACAAGAATTTTCTTCTATTTTTGAAGATTTGAGATTTCAAAACGTCGTTATACCATTACAACACCAGCCATATTGACGTTTTGTTGTTTTTCATTCTGACTTTTAAGCTTTGCATATCGCATTTTTAAACCATCTGTTTATGCCGTTTTCCATGCAATAGCAGAGTCATGTTACATGCTGTCAATAAATCCTAAGTATGATACAAGTATACAAAATATTTAAGGCAGCAATGAAAATTTTATGAAATACATGTCTTCAGTAGATACCACTTGCGAGAAACAGGTTGCGAAACAATACAAGGCTCAAACTTCGCCTTATCAAGCTTCAGTTACTCATAATACAAACTGCGCCCCAATGGCGGATCCAGGAGGAGGGCAGTGGGGGCGATAGCAGCCTAAAACAATAGCATTTCTCTAAATTTTCTGGAAAATTCGATAAATTTCAAGCGATGGATCAATTTTTGGGAGCTCGCCCTCTTAAAACGAGTGTCTGGATCCACCCTGCTGCGCAATGCTAAGAAACTTGACAAATCTTTGCAGATGACAAGCATGCCAGGTTATTTTAAGTGAGGGAATTATCAAGGAGGAAAAGACATGCATGGTGGAGGTGGCAAAAAGGATAAAGATGGGAAAATTGTAATGAATGAGAAAGATCGAGGGAAGTTATGGAAGGAATACATGGAAAAGATCTTGAATGTGGAAAATGAAATGGGTCAGATGGCAGAAGCAGATATGGTTGAAGGACCAGTTGAAGGAGTAACTTATGAGGAGGTGATGAAGGTATGAACAAGATGAAATAGGGAAAATCAGCTGGACCTTCAAAAGTAAATATGGACATGATAATATCGAGTGGAAAGTTCGTTGTTATAATAAAGAAGCCTTGTCGGAGAATACTGGATGGTGAAGATGTGTCAGAGGAATGGAAAACGAGTGTTGTTGTTCCAATCTTTAAAGGAAAGGTGTGATGGATTGTGGAGCATATAGAAAAGCAAAGTTGTTGGAGCATGCAATGAAAACTGTGGAGAGAGAGCTGGAGTGGATTGGTTGCGATAGATGATATGCAATTTGACTGTATGTCTGGGAAAGGCACAACTCGTGCGTTGTTTATTTTGCGAAGGATACGAGAGGAATTCCGTGGAAAAGAGAAAAAGCTGTGCATGCGTTTTGTAGACTTGGAAAAAGCATTTGATAGGGTCCCTAGAAAAGTGGCGGAATGGGCACCAAGAAAGAAAGGATTGTGCAAGCAGTGATGTGCTTATATGAGGGTTAAAGACGAAAGTCAGAGGTGGCAAGATTGTTGGAGGAATTTGGGGTGAGTGTTGGACTGTTGGTGCGCATCAAGCGTCTGTGCTATCACCACTAATATTTGCTATTGCGGTTGATGTTGTGACGAAAGATGCATGAAAAAGATCATAATTATTGAATGACATTTTGTACGCTGATAAGCAAAAATATGGAGGATTTATGGGCAAGGTTCCAAAGGTGGAGAAGTGCAGTGGAAGGCGAGGGATTAAAAGTAAATATTGGTAAGACTAAAATGATGGTGAGCGGTGCAGAAAATGCAATTGCACTCAGCAAAATAAAGCCTCGTGGAATATGCGGAAAAACGGTTGTGTCTGACGCAGTGTGTTGCACACCGAGGAATAAATGAATACATGGGAGATGCACCAAAATGAAGAAGATAACTTGCAGTTTTGCTCGCCATTTTATTTATGGAAAGCGCAAAGATCTTGGAGAAGGCAAGAAAGAACCAGTGGAGGTATTATGCGATGAAATAGGTTTCTAAAGCTTATGACCATTGGTTCTTTATCACGAAACAAAAGTCTTTTTGTCAGCACAAACAGCTCTTATCTGTAATATATTTTGCCGTTATTTTTATTAATTAGTGTAAAGCAGGGTGGTCCAAACCCGGGCCCGCGGGCCACTTGTGGCCCGCGGCAGCATTTTCTATGGCCCGCCGAAAACTCTGAAAAAACTGCGAGAAAGTCCCAGTGAAACATGATAACATCTAAGCCACAGACTTACAACGTACAATCACATTTACTATTGGTAAGAGATATCGTAGAGCGAGACAGCGCTGTTTCTGGCTATTAGCCTTCATCAGCCGCCCTCAGGTAAGAAACATTCATCTTCCAGGACGAATGACCTTGTCAGGATCACTCATCCCTTCGGATAAATATTTCTTTAAGAATTTCCCCTTTGTGGTACGCATATCCACTCGTGTGGCTACGTCACCATTCCAGTCAAACTCTTTACGTGGCCAGGGTGAAGAGCAAACAACTAAAAAGCAATGTCCTTCCTGGCCTACCGGACGGGAAGTCATGACGACTTCTTCTTGTTGGGTCAGAGGTTATAACAGCACTCCATTACCAACAGTGCAAAGCACTCCAGTAAATCGTACCGTAGAGCGAGACAGCGCTGTTTCTGGCTATTAACCTTCATCAGCCGCCCTCAGGTACGAAACATTCATCTTCCAGGACGAATGATCTTGCCAGGATCACTCATCCCTTCGCATAAATATTTCTTAAAGAATTTAACCTTTGTGGTACTTTGTGGTACTACCTTTGTGGTACTAAATCTTTCCTGGCCTACCGGACTTCCCGTCCGGTAGGCCAGGAAGGACATTGCTTTTTAGTTGTTTGCTCTTCACCCTGGCCACGTAAAGAGTTTGACTGGAATGGTGACGTAGCCACACGAGTGGATATGCGTACCACAAAGGGGAAATTCTTAAAGAAATATTTATCCGAAGGGATGAGTGATCCTGGCAAGATCATTCGTCCTGGAAGATGAATGTTTCGTACCTGAGGGCGGCTGATGAAGGCTAATAGCCAGAAACAGCGCTGTCTCGCTCTACGGTACGATTTACTGGAGTGCTTTGCACTGTTGGTGATGGAGTGCTGTTATAGCCTCTGACCCAACAAGAGGAAGTCGTCATGACCTCCCGTCCGGTAGGCCAGGAAGGACATTGCTTTTTAGTTGATTGGTAAGAGATGTTATGTACTTATTTTGACTCAACGGCGTTGAGTCAAAATAAGTCAACGCCAGCAAACGTGAAGCAGTTTAAATTAAAACTACCGGTACTCGAAAAACAATTTATGACGTTACAACAACAATTGTAAAGTCATATTTCCAGTTTTAAGGGAGTTTGCTTTGAGAATGTTATCGATGTTTGGGAGCACCTACATCTGCGAAAGTACTTTTTCGGTAATGAAGAGACTGAAGTCTAATGCAAGGAACAGGTTGGCAGATGAAACATTGGATGCCCGCTTGCGACTGGCAACCACTGAAGTTGATGTTGAAATAGAACGATTAATCAAGGATGCGTGAACAATAAACATCAAATGACTTTAAATTGTTTGGCTGTTGTTTAAAGTTGTCCTAAAACTATTAAATAGAATAGATTCCACAAACTTAACATAGAATCTATGCTATAGCGTCTGTTTATTATTTGTTCGCACTGATGCAGCTGTATGTGGCCCGCGAATTATGTGCAAAAATAATCTGGCCCGCGACACTGTCTACCTTGGACCACCCTGGTGTAAAGTATATATCTCAAACACTAGAGCCAATTCAGCAAAAAGAAGGCCATTTTCGGAATCAGCGCATCTGATATACCCTAAAACCGTTGAAATATCTCGGGCAAATAGAAAAAAATTTTTTTTTGTTGAGCTGTGTTATGAGTCGGATGATACTGCTTGCTTGAAAAAGAAGTCACATTCTGCATCATTATGCTGAACAATGCTTGCAATTTACTTTTAGGCCTATTTCAGTGAGCTAGTGCAAATACAAACGTATCAATGGGGTAAACGTAACAAATGATTTTCTTTTTTATTTTTTAGTGAAACTATCGTATTACATAAAAGCAATGCTTGCTCACAGAACAGAATATGCAAATAAGAAAGTGATGTAATTCCCCCTTACTCTTTTTCAAAACTCGTTGATTTTTTCTCATTTTGAGCTTACAGCTGGAGCGAATCCTTTGCAGTAAGAATTAATTTAAATACAAAACACGATAATCTTCAATCAAGGGTTCCTGCCCTGCAGCCTACATGAATGCAACAAGCTGAGGGTCTGTTCCAATTTGGTTTTAGCCTACCGCAGCGATGGCGGAAGCATTTCTAAAGTAGGGGGGCCCAAAACCAATGACCAGATTTTCTTCACCTACAACTAAGGCAGGCAGTGGCGTAGCGAGAAATTTTAAAGGGGAGGAAGAGGACATAATTTTCATATTTTTTGTCAAGCGTATTTTTTCGCAGCAGCAATTCCTGGGTTTTAATTTCGATGGAGAGCCTATTAAGCTTCAAATACATTCATGCACAGGTAATATTGTAGAAATAAACGCGTAAATTAGGGCCCCCCTAAAAAAGAAGTGGGGGGCCAGGGCCCCCCGACCCCCCGGTTCCGCCACCTATGGTCTACCCGTATATGAAAATTTAATTGTCAGTTTAGTAAATGTCTGCCACTTCCTGCGCAGTACCTCTAATTAAGCTCTGTACAGAAGGTATATATTCGCTCTCTGCAAGCATCAAGGTACTGTATGCAGTTGTATTTGCACTGTACTCGAGAAGTTTGGGTCACAAGAAAATAGTTTTACAAGAAATATACGTAATTTTGGCAAAATTTGCGTTTCAAGGTTCGGAAAATCACAAAATTTTGGGTTCGGATCTGGGCTAAGATTTCGCTTGAGTTAACAGCCCTAATACAATAACAAGTAGCAACCATGCATACAAGTACAGCGGTGACTGTAGTGCGTAGTGAATTAAGGTACCCTCAGTGGCCACTCTAGCTTTTTATGGCTACTCGGGCTCGACGTAAACAGTGTTAAAAAAACGGTAAAAAAAGCAATAAAATAGCAACTTACACAGCAGTTAAATTGTTGCAAAATACTTTCATTCATACATAAAGTTGAATCTTGTTAATTTAATGGCAAACTCTTACTGAGTTTGTTGTGTAGCTCTTTGTTATCAGCTATCCATTGTGAGCCACAGAGGAACAGACATTTATGACCAAACAAAAAGCCTGCATTTACTACATGTCAGCATGATGGCAGGCGTCTTACCAAATCTTTTTTCTATTCCTCTCTCCAATTGTAGCTTGGGCTATTCCTCGAGGGCCCGAGTTCCACAAACAAGTTAAGGAAAGAATTGTGTGAAACAACGTAACAGACGTTTGCATTGTCTGACTCAGGCAAATGCGATCGAGCCCGAGTAAGATATAATAAGGAAAAAGGCTTTTGTCTCGTTTGTCTCTTTCTTTTCTCCGCAATGCGGCTCAGGCTATTTTCCTCTAGCCAGAGCTCATGGCTAGACAAATCGTTGAGCGAAAAACGCAACTGCCACCGCACACTTCGTTGTTTTTTACGATGACTGTTTCTTTCAACGAACTTGATACGAATTAAGTTAAAAAAAGCTTTAAGCTTACTTTTTAAAATTTAAATAATAACAAGCTTTCCATCATTTCGTAACTTAGGCTCTGCCCGAGTGCCGGAGTCGCCTCTGCATATTTTGTAGTGTAGTGTAGCCCGAGTGCCGGAGTCGCCTCTGGGTACCCTCACTGCAAATCACATCTTTACTGTGAGCAACGTAGCTCATGCATTTCTTACGCCTTGATGAAAAATATCGTGGGTGCTTTTGATTGGTTTTTATTTTTGGTCTTGCACACTGGACCACGTAAGTTCAAGCCCAGGACCAACGGCATAGGCTTCTTCAGGGAGAGCCACGGTGCCATGCCCCTCGCTGGCCCTGTCGTTGTTGTAGATTATAGAACACATCTAGGCCTACCCGTCATTCAATCAAATGTGCCAAAGCTAATAAAATTGCATCTTTCTTCCATTTATTTAATTATCTTAGCCAAGCTGAGGCTGGATTCCTAGACCGGCAAAATCGGACACATTGTAGTCAAAGGCTCGCCACAGCTGTGACATCGCCACTCGTTACTCGCTTAAAGGCGTAATACCGCGAGTACAACCAAGATTTGATTTTTTATTGATTTAACAAAGTTTTCACGACAAAATATTATGAACCTTCAAACAGCCATTTTAGCTCTACTCCGTTTTAAATTTTCGTTTTTCGACCTGATGACGTGGTCAATTTTGATAGTTTTGTTTTCAAGTCCTAAGCGTAGCATAAACCCATAAACTATTTATTATCTGTAGCAGGCAAAACGTATCAATCAAACAGCTATCGACTATCGTTTCTGTTGGCTGCCCTCCCTTTATTGGGAAATGGCTCAGAAGTTAGTGCATGCACTAAGCGCTTGGTATGAAGTGAAAACTTTTATGGTGGTTGTTTCATGGACAAAACCTCGTTTATTGACAACCTTGTTCTAAACTGATTCTTTCTTTAAATTCATGAGGCATTTTAAAATTGGAATGTTTTATGCAGTAAACTAACCATGTTGCAAAAGTCGCTCTAGTTTTTCAAAAGGGCCACATGCGGCCCGCAGGTTTGACATGTCTAATAGGTTATTCAGTAATTGACCTAGAAGAACCATGACTGTTATTTTTGCAATGATGCGTCTTTGATTTCCATTGAATGTCCTCGTTTTCAAATTGGACTGTATCTGACTTATGTGGTAGCAGCAGCTACTACGTGTAGAACATTTAACAATAGTTTGTTCATATTATTCACAAAATAACACACAGATAATAAAATCTGAACGTTTTCGGAGGAGATCAACTGTCCTTCCCAAGATCATGATTGAAGTAGAACAAAAAATTAGCTCTAACCAAAGTACACCATGCATTGATCAACGAAAACAATGGGGCACTTGACCTATTTTGAAGTTCTAAAGCATCGGCGATTTTTAAACTTTTTAGTACTACGCCTCCCTTCAGCGATGATTTCCCGCTTAAGATCCGCCCCTCCACTTTCATAAGTTAATTCAAAAATAATGTTTTAAATATGTTATGTTTAATGATCACGTGTCAGTTAGTACAATGGAGGCTACTATTACTCAGGCAATATTCAGGCATTATGACAAACGTGAAAAAGGCGAAAAATTGTTAATCTTAAATTTAATGAAGAGTGTGTAGTGAAGCACATTAGGCCTCGCAACCCTTTGCGCGCCCCTATCCACCCAATTAAGAACCAAATATTTTAAAGTGTTTTCACGAAAGTATGATTTTTAGTACGATCAAAATTACGCGGGCAAACAATTTGAAATCATACACGTGGTCGAAATCATACTTTTGTACACAAACAGCGTAGCCTTTTGCATCAAATTGATGAAGTCCATATTTGAATTGGCATCACTAACATATAAACAAAGTAGGGTAATAGGGTTGTTAGAAAAATTTAAATATTTTTTATAGGAAAGAACAACCATTCGCTTTTGCGGTAACATTGAACATTCAGTGCGGTTTAAAATGCGCTTGCTTATAAATTGCTATTTCATGTGGTTGTTTATTCAAGTCCAAATGCAGCTCCTTAGCGCTGGTGATTAGACAATTCTTAAAATTTTGTTTGATTGGGGATGTTCATTTCAGAATACCGAATCCATCGGAACCGGTTCCAAAATTGTACAGGTTACAAATTACTGAATACGGAATCGATATAGGTGACATTTGCGGAGATTCGCTACTTCAGCGTAGTTTGTGTATGAACGTTATTCCACGCGCGATCTGACTCGGTAACAACAAACACGCTCCTCTTTCTGTTGCTTTGCCTTTTTTGATGAACATTGCGCTGTTGTTTTTTCTCTGTGTTGCAATTTTGCAAAACAAGACTGTGAATTTAGCATGTATGATTTTGTACTCATTTTGCAATAGGATTCGATATTTTGGAACGATTCTAAAATTCAAAAAAGATTCGAAAGTATCCTCGAGTATATGAGGATATCCTGAAATGAACATCCCTACATGTTATTATATTTTAAAAATTGCTTGATGTCGATTCAAATTTAGACTGCATGAGCTTGATCAATAGTGGTCCAATACGGCTATGCTGTTTGTTGTATAGACGTGATGCCCAACGGATTCCGACCGTGACCTGAAGTCGTCGGCCCTAGTAATTTTGGTCTAGATCTACTCTCTACTTCCGTGAAAACATGTTGGAATTTTAGAATATGTCATGTCCCCCACTGTTTTAGCTCTTCGCCTGACTTAGTTTGTCATAAGTACAGTAAGTTGACTTTTTCTTTTACTTCAATCATCAGCTGGGGAAGAACAGTTGATTTCGTCTGAAAACGTGCAGATTTTGCTGCTTGGGAGTTATTATTTAAATATTAAATAATAATAAGAAATAAAAATTAAATGCTTAGCAACAGTACTCGAATTGAGGGGGAATGCCATCTCCCCGGAAAACGATACCATCCCCCATAAAATATTTTAGCGTAGACCATTCCCCTATAAAGAATGACCAATTGACCATCTTCCCTTTACGTCTTCGTGAAAAGCTTGCATAATCCACCCATAAGTGTTTTTACAACTCGAGCACTGCTTAGCAAGTAATAGCTGCTGCTATGATATAAATATCTTTGACAAAATCTTCATAGTTCTGGGTAAAAGTTGTGAAGGTATCACAAGTTTTATCATCCTTCAAAGGCAACCAATCAAACTGTTTTAGCTCAAGTTCGCTCGCTTTGTTTGGAAAATGTTCGCATCGCTTTGTTGGGAAATGGCTTTGAAGTTGCGCATGCGCTAATCCCATGGTATGAAATGAAACATATTTCAAAATAAAAATGCAAAAGCGCATGTAAAGAACTTTTAATGGTATATGCTTGTTATGAACTTGCGTCAGACCCATCTCGTGTTTAACGTCATGCGTGACTTCGCCAGCTCAGAAGCAGTAGGACTGAGGAGTCTTTCCCTCATGTGAAGGAAAAGCAAGAAAAAGGCAGAAGTTAGACCTTTAAAGTGCTAAAACACGTGATCCAAAGAGCCTATTGGATTATCGTCCTTCGTAAGTACAGTATGCACCTAGTATGCACACACTATTTGAGTGAAGATAAGTTGTCCAAAATGGCAACTACGCTAAGTTGTATACATACAGTATATTGATGGATCTAAAAAGAAAAAAATACGGCACAGTAGTTGGAAGCAGAGCACTACAGGCCTGCTGTAACGAACGTGTATTTTTGTCGCAATAGACAAATCTCACGTGCTAAAATGACGAAAATGAGGAAAATTAGGACGAACAGTGTGAATTTTTACCTTGGCTTATTTGTTTTAATGTCCCGAAAGCCTAGCCACGCATATCCAAAATGTGCGAACAAAATGCATCATATTTGGCGAAGCACTCTGAATTAGGGTCAAAAGATTTAAACTAAATTTGCCTTAAAATTATTTGAAAAGCACTAAAATAGCCATTACAGTATGTAAAATTTCAAAAAATTTTCGGGGAAGCATGCCGCCGGACCCCCCTAGAGCTTTTCTTGTTTCTCAATTAGCTTCAAATTAGTTTTGCCGAAAAAATACGCTTGAAAAAAATGGGAAATTTTGCCCCCCCCTTTTAAAATTTTTTGCTGTAGACGCCACTGCTCGCCAATATTTTGTTAGCTAGCCAACTCTTGTTTCAATTTTTTCTGATTGTTTGTAAGCCTAAAAGTGTTTCGTGGGTCCTACTAAACACCGCAAAGGACGACAAAGGACCTGAAATTGATGTACTAAACACCGCAAAGTACGACAAAGGACCCTAAAACTCTAACCTTAACCCTAATCTAACCCTAGCTCTAACCTAACCCTAGGCTGACCCTAACTTAACCCTAATTCAAAGTCCTTTGTCGTTCTTTGCGGTGTTTAGTACATCAATTTGAAGAACTTTGTCGTCCTTTGCGATGCTTCAGTCCTTTGCGGTGTTTAGTAGGACCGTATTTCGTGGACGGTGCCGATTACCGTTTCAAATTTCCAATTAATACACCTCCACCTCAAGCATGGCTCGCTATCGCTTGCTGCGTACACTATCACGCCATATTATTTCTCAAGTCACATGATCGCAGCTTAGATTTTTAAGCTAGTGTATCGCTTGCGTCATGGTCATGGAAGATGACCCAGTTGAGCATCGAATCCGCAAAACCAGCTCCTGAGCCCGATGCATTAACCACTCAGTGAGCCAACTCCATATGCATCATTTCTTGTCAAAAATGATGTGAAAGAGACACCTAGCGTCCAGATAATTACGGATTACAAACTTGCTTGAATTTGTCAACGTGTCTGTAAGCCTACACCCAATTTTTCAGGCCAAGCTAAGTTTTTGTGTATTTTTTTACGTAGTAGGCCTAAAAGAACTAATCTAATGCTGGAAGTAGGCAATTATGGCGCAACCACAGGTGAAACTCTGCTCACAAGCTTGGAGCAACAGGGGCCAAATCAAACTGAATCAGTACCTCACGGGAAAAAATACTTTCTTATTAATCTGAATCAAACCAAAAAAGTGTTAAAATGGGAAGTAATCCAATCGCAAATAAAATCTGAACAGGATCAATTGAATCCAGTGGCGTAGCGAGAAATTTTAAAAAGGAGGGGTGGGCATAATTTCCACATTTGTTTTAGGCGTATTTTTTTTTTCGACAGAATTCATTTGAAGTTGATTGAGAAACAAGAAAAGCTATAGGGGGGTCCGAAGGCGTGTTCCCCTGAAATTTTTGAAAATTTACATACTGTAATGGCTATTTTAGTGCTTGTTGAATAATTTTCAGGCAATTATGTTTAAATTTTTTGACCCTAATTCTGAGTGCTTCGCCAAATATAATGCATTTTGTTCGCACGTTTTCAATTGTGCATGCTTTAAAACGTAAGGCTTATTGCTATCAAAGAGGTTCGAAATTATGGAAAAATTGTATACATCGAAAGCATTGTTGAAAATGGCTGGTGGGAGGATGCATACTCCTCATCCTCCCTCTGTATCTGCCCCTGGCCATAAGCTACAGAAACCACCAAAAGAGTCTGGCATTTTTTAGTCACTTGGCACCATTAATTTTGTCCTTTTTTATTAAAAGGCAGAGTCAAAAGTGGGGGGGAGAGGTTCATGGTCTAATGGTTTTCCTGCTAAATACGCTCTTGATTGAGTTTTATGGTGTGTAATGTATAGGCCTACCGGTAAAGTGGGGCACGAACAATTGCTATTTCTTCTACCTCAACTCGAATTTATTTATTTAATTGCATATTTATTCTCCTATCACGAGAATGCGATCAAGCGCTGTAACGAGCGAGCTCGCTTAGGAGTTGCCTGCCACTTGTCTATCTCAGCAAGATGGGAGAATCCCGCTAAGAGCCTTTCCCAAGTACACAACAAGTAAACTTGCCGGCTTGTTCTCCACACTGTCCCTTCACTGCCGAACGTCAAGCAGGGAAACTTAGAATAGCAATTTTAAAACCATTGGTTTGACCGGACTCGGAATCAAGCTCGAGTCTACCGCTCCAGAGGCGGATGCTCTTACCACTCGGCCATCTGAACCGTAAATAGTAGGCCTATGTCTTCAATCCAGTCTCACCTTCGGATTCAATTTCGACTTTACGCGACCCAATTTTAACTTTACGCAGCTCCGACTCTAGTCCGGCTCATTTAAGATTGGTTTCACTCATGATCAACTCCGCTTCGCATCCGGCTTTCAGCACTGACGGATTAAAGTAACAAAATAAAGGTCTGTTTACACTAAATGCGATTTCAGTCCGATATGCAGTAGTATCAAGTTTCATCAGATTTTTGACGTAAGCAGTTGACGAAATTATCTTTCACACAATACAAACCCAAACAGTTTTGCTTCCTACTAGTTGTTTTGGGAAGCCCTAACGATTGTATTCTAGAATGCCGCGGATAGTGACGTAGCTTTACGTCATAACCTCTAATAGTTTCGTAGCCTACGTCACTGTACGTACGAAAAATTTCATCGTATTCTGTGTAAACACACCTTAAAGTAATTTTCCGCACGAGAAGCTAACTACGTGAAAAAACATTCGAATCCTCGCAAAATGTCGCTTGGAAAAAATATTCTCTGCGCAAATCGCATTCTTTCCAATCTTGAGTGCATTCACTCACTAGTGTTGGCAATGCAAAAATATTTTCGCAGCTGACGTCTAAAAGCAGAGGCTTGGCTAGAATAAGTGAAAGGAGGCTGCAGTCATTATTAGTTTGTGAAATTATAGACTGAAAGTTAGATTTTAGCACCTTATTACAGGGCCAAAGGGGGGGGGGCATGGCATCGTCCGTCCCCTCCCCCCCCCCCGCGTGCGCCCATGGTGCGAAGAAATTTTTCTACATTGAGGTACAATTTTTCTAGCAGTATCTGAGCGACACAGGCTTTTAACATGTATCGTATTGAAGAAGGCCTGAGGGGTGCGCACGCATAGGAGCCCCATCTGCGTACACTACTGGATAGCGCAGTTTCAAACTGCGCCGTGGCGAACAAGGTTTTTTTGCCCAATGTGCCATTAATTTTTCCTAAGTAACTACCAAACATACCAAAAGTGAATTTTCATAATTTTTTTCCTGACAGCAGGGAAGGAAGCCAGTAGACATTCCTGAAAAAAAAAGAAAAAACAAAAAAATGCAGAAAATAACATCGCTGCAGCCTTTTAGTCGAAAATCCTGGTGCACTTAGGAAAATGACTAGATAGAACAACTTGTATATAAAAACTGCAGTACGGTAGTCTATGCAATATATAGATACGGTGGCTAATTATGTTTTCGCTCTACTATTCACTTAATTTAACCATAAATTGCATGATATGGTGCTAAAGCATCAATGCACCTGGTGATGTTAAGCTTAGTGATCAGAAATTTTCAAACATATGGTGAAGGTATAAACAGATGAATTTGATGTTAATTCAAAATGTACCGGTATGTGTTTTCTTTTTAGTGTGAAAAAGTTAGCTGTTGCATCATTAAACTATGCTGAATAAGTTGGTGCTATTCAGTTTCTTCATTCTTCATTATATAAGTCAAATAAAAAATTTAATGCTGTCCATTCTTTACCTCGCTAGTGTCCATTAATTACCCCAAATGCTGGGGTAATTATTGCACAGAAAAAAGTTAGAATATCGGCTAAGATTGACGTTGTACAGCTTGGGGACCTTTTCTAACTGATAGACAGTAGAGGAAGAGTTAAGCTATATAACCATTACATTTATTTCAGCTAAAGAAGTAAGCTTAGCCAAAAACTTCCAGCGTTTTTCAAATTTGTCCAACAATTACCCCATCTGACTATATATACCAAAGTATTGCAGAGCAGACTGTAACCGGAGTTGCTGTAACAGTGTAAAGTGTTGGTTCATTGCAGGTAGTGGCAGATGTTGGCTGATATATTTGAAACTGCGGGTTTGGTGTTTCATGTTTTGTTACCGAAATATTGTAGAATGTAAAGTGTTGGTTTAATTGCAATTAATGGGTGGTGATTCATTTCAAACTGAGTTTTGGGGTAGTGCCTGTTTTTTGATGCCGCAATATTGCAGAGTGATGGTTAATTGTCATTTCAATTTCAATTAAACTGTTGTGTTAGTGACTCTTGTTTTTTTGCTTAGCATGAGAGATTTAGATTCAATTCCTTGGTCTATTTAATCCGTATCACCAACTGCAGCAGAAGTGCTGTTTAAAGTTAAAATCATCAAAATCAAATTTGCTAACTAGACTAGTATTATGACGTGCACATTGCTTATTGCATTGTATGTAAAGAACGCAACTTTTTTATGCTCAATGTAATGGTAATTACAGGCTACTTCTGTTTGGAGGAGAATGAGCAAGTAATTAATGTTGTCATTCATAAACTGTAAAATGTAATGCTTATTTTTAATGTTTGCAAATAAATTTATGATTTTTTTAACGTTTTGGTATATGATATATTTGGTGTATTTTTGACAAAACTTTTTGGTATATATAATTTGGAATATTTTGGTGTATTTTACTTCGCAAAACCTGGCAACCTTGTTCGAGAGTGAGTTTTTTTTTTGTGGACACACTTCACAGTGGTTTTTGCAGGAGTGCGTTCGCCTTGGAAGCTGGTAGACTGGGTTGTATTCTCAGTGGGATCAAACCGAAGACTTAAAAAGTGGTATGTGCTGTTACACTTGCTTAACGCTCAGCAATTGTAGCGCGGAGGATGAAATGAACAGAGAATAAAAATGAGTCAGTGAATTCTTGACAAAATTAAGTCCTGGCGCTAAAGGACCTTAGTCGTTATAAAGCACCATAAAACCACACAACATTTCAACAACATTTTGCAGGAGTGAGCCTACTGTTTAGATAAGTATACTGTGGCAAAAGCGTTTCTGATGGGCAAAGCAGACAACTTGGAGTCCCTCAGCTTCATATTGATGCAAGCAGTTACATTGATCTCATTGACTGGACTGATAAAATTGTGTTAGAGCCATCTTTTACTGCTTCTGTGGCGAGCAACGATATAAGGAAAGTATCAAATCAAACACATTTTCAGGAATCAAAATTCCTGATTTGGCTAGTCACACTCAAAGCGTTGGCAAATCAGGAATTTTGATTCCTGAAAATATGTTTGATTTGATATTTTCCTTATATCGTTGTTCAGCACAGAAGCAGTAAAAGATGGCTCAAAACAATTGTATCAATCCAGTCAATGAACACACAAAGTTAAATCGTGGTATGATTCCTGCGTAACTTTAGGTTATAGCTAGACTGACCATATGTCCTGGTTTAGCCGAGACAGTCCCAGTTATAACGCCATATCCCGGCGTCCCGGCAAGTTGGTCAAAATTTTCCGGTTAAGTCTTTCAACCAGCTTACATAGCTCTGACTTAATTAATGAAAGCGGAGTGATGAGTTATTTTGCTTCGTTTTGTTGGGTGCAATGCAATGGTAATGTCATTGTAGCAGGCAGGCTCTAACGTTGCCACAATGGCATTGTTAAAACTGGGAGTGTATTGTTGCTTGATTGTTACATTTTCTTGTCATTGTAGCTACTCATGTATATTTTGGAAATGAAATGAGGTGGGGATGATAATTCATCATTGGTTTGAAATGGGCGTCATCATAGGTCACTTTTACGTGTTTTTGAAAGATTGCAAAAAACTTTTTTTTTTCAAAAGTTTGTACGCTATGTACCAAACTCACATTAATTGTTACATTACAACTTGAAAACTCAAGAACAAAAGTAGTTCCATGAAAAAAATGAATTCTGAAATAATTGTGAAAATTTGTCAATTCTTTTTCTGCATGCTTTCGACAAGATGGGGATTTGATCCCCTTACCCTTGTCCGATTAGCTTGAAACTTTCAGAGGTGGTGTTGGAAGACCTAAAACTCAGTCAGGTAGTAACAGCCCAAACCCTCTAGTTGTTTTAGAATAATTAAGAATACCCCCCTCCCCCGCTCAAAATAGTGTTAACAAACACGTTGTCAGTTTTAGACAAGTTCATTGTAGACTAAGTTATCATGCTTTTAACACGAGGTGACCTATTAGAGTCTTCGTAGTGTTTATGATTTTTATGTGAGCAAATTTCTGTGGTTGCCCAAGTTTTCTTTTCATTTTGGGCCATTTTTGTTCGCTTTCATAATAATAATAATAATATATAATTAACCAATCCATAACATGCAACATAGAGGAAAATTGGAATTATCTACATCCACGCATTGTTACTTGACTCAAAGAAACTGAATGCTCAAGGATTTCGTTGATAGAACCAGCTCTTATAAATAGCCGAATTTTCAGTAATAGGAAAAACCCAAGACTCTAAGCAGGGGGTCAACATATCAGCAGTAAAATTCAACAACCTCACCCAACCAACTAGGTCTAACCACAGGCTCCACATGCCGATCCACTAATTTGCAGCTGCTGACGCGTTTCGACCTTTTTAGGTCTCATCAGTGCAGCATAGCAACTTCTCCCCCCCCCCAAACCTATCTAACACCTAACCAAACTCACTACACTTCTTCAGAGGTTGCGAACTCAGTTGAAGTGTAGTGAGTTGGATCTAGATGATTCCAATTTTCCTCTATGTTGCATGTTATGGATTGGTTAATTATATATTTTGATGAAGGCACCCAAAGCCTCAAAGGGTTATCACCTCATATGAACATACCTTCCTAACGGAGATCCCGGAAAGGAGATCCCTATAATGGACATCCATTTTTATGGATTTTGTTCGAGGTACAATTCTCTATGGGTAATTAGTAGTCCCTGGTAGTGGAGATCCCAGAATGGAGATCCCACTAAATATAGGAGACTACTGATTCTAATTTGGTTCTTTTCACACAATAATAATAATAATAACAATAGTCGATCCAGCACGTCAGTGCAACAGCAAAGTATATTTAAGTGCAATGAAACAAAGTACCGTATATTTCGGCGTATAAGACGACCTTCAGATAAGATGAGGTGCAAAATATCAATAAAATTTTGTGCATTTACCATATATCCGTTGTATAAGACGACTACTAAATCACGAAACCATGTTTGTTTAGCCGTATAACTTTTTTCTCTTCTTGCAAGATTTTCTTACAAGAGTTACATTTGTTACACACCAACGCACACTTTTTTCATAATATTGATGTGATTCTCTCGCTTTTTTTCTGTTTTACGCATCAATGCACGTTTTTGCATTCTCTAGTTCGATGTCAGGCCAATGCTGTTGCGCAACCGTACACGCTTTTCATTGGCGCATGACGAATCACGTGTGAAACTTCAGATATGATTTTTATATCGGCTGTATAAGACGACCCCAATTTTTTAGGGTGGGTTTTTGTACTTTAAGGGTCGTCTTATACGCCGAAATATACGGTATATTTAAGTGCCAAGTTCCACGAAACAAGTGCAGAAATAAAGCCATAAGTCTGCCAATTACACACAAACACAGTCAAGAAATATCAACACGCAATTGAGGTCTGTTGCAAATTAAGGTTAACTTAGAAAGAAATTGCATTATCAATATCAGTTCGCTAACTACCGCTTAACAAATTCGCTGCTTAGTGGCTTACCGGCATATACCAGTAAGCAAGATTGAAACTTGGAGAAAAACCTCACCTATAATCAGATAATAGCTTCTTATAATACTGCACAATGAAGAAACACAAAGCACTTAAACTAGATAAGAGTAGGTCTGCAGAGATTGAATTTTCCGAAAGCACAAGCAAAAAATGGCAAGCACAGCATTTGAAAGAACGCAAATGGAGTTAAACACACACACACAAAAAATAATAATAATGATAATATGAATATTAGCAACTAAAGCCTGGTCTACACTGAGGCCGTGCCAGGCTGAGAAAAGTCAAGTCAAGCCCAGCGACGTGTCTACACTGGAACTGTGAAATGGTCAGACGCGGCGTGCTTTTTAAGTTGGTGCAATCAAACGTCATCATAACGGTATGGAGTTGGCAGAGTGGTTCGTGCATTGGGCTGCGTTGACGAACAAACATACACTGATACAGTTTTCTGCTTGTTTGCTAACTAGTGGGCCAGTACCCTACGACTGTATTCATTGGAACCCAAGATCCTAACCAAACAAGTCAAGTCAATTTCATTTGTTTGCACTGAAATAGTCATCAAATAGTCAATTACACCACAACTTTTAACATAAAAATGATAAAACAGTACAAAAGTTAGTTTGATTAGTAATCAAGCAGTGGCAAACTGGACAGCGCAAGACCATTTCCTGATCATCTGAGTCAAGTTGCCCATATCCATTATCCAACAGGCGTAGAATACGCAAATTTGTACACTAAAAATTTTGGGAGCTGGAGAAGATTGTTGTTGGGCAGGGTAGGAGATTCTGAAGTTGTTGGATCTGTTGCAGGCATCTACACTAGCCCTTCTGTGAGTTCAATCAGGGATTCCAGAACCAAGAGAATGAGTCTACCAAAAACAGCAGTCCCCTTCAATGGGGTATCTTTATCTGCTATACACAAATGTATCTGAAATCTTATTCAAATAGAATTGATTAGTACACAACAATAGAAAAGTTTTCTCTAGTAGCTATAAATTCAGAAAAGTTTTCTCTAGGCTACTCATTTTTAATAAACCTAGGTTTAGAGGGCGAATGGGGTAGGTTGCCAACTTGTCATTCTGGCCTTATTCTTACAACAGTAAGGTACTTACAACCTCGTCTATTGACATTTTAAAACTCAATACTTTCTAATCACTACTTATCACTACTTTACAAAAAAAACTCTCCACAAGCTTCAGTTCCATCCTTCACTACAAACCAACCTGCCCACTGTCAACACTGCTGAATAGGCTAGTCCAACAGCTAGTATCAATGTTTTTGGCTGCTAAAGACTTGGGATGTAATTCATTTCAGCCAAATAAATCGGAATTAAATAACCCTTTGGTCTCTGCAAAACTTGTTTAAAAAAAAAAAAGTAGACGTAGTTTACACTACTCAAGTAGTTGGATACCAGTAGGTTGCCATTCTGGCCTGCGTACAGCTTGAATTCTTATACAGCCAACTAAAATTTCAAAATACAATTCTTAACTATTTTCTTCGGCCTGTTTACCTAAAAAAAATATACAAAGACAAAGTGTTTCACGACCCCGTAGTCTAAGACTATGAGCCTATACCTGTACCTAGAAAATGGAAAACTTCCGGTCGCAGCAAGTCGCAGTCGCAGCAGGCTGAGAAGAATTAAACAAAGCGTAAACTTTTTTTCGGCTGTGCGCGGCTGAACGAAGCACATGTCATGCGCCACGCAAAGCTCCATTTCAATAAAACAAACTAACTTTTGCGCCTCGCTCAGCCTCAGTGTAGACCGGGCTTAAGGCTCATGCTTTTCTGCGATTTACGTATAAACTGGGCAACAGAAATTGACTCCATGACATCACTTGGCAAATTGTTCCAATAATCAATTACTCGGTTGGAGAAGTAATGCTATCTAAAATCATGTTTGACCTGGTTTTTGAATAATTTGAAACGATGACCTCTGGTATGAGAAACTGCTGAATGAAACAGGAACATTTTATCTAAGTCCATTGTAGATGCTCCTACCAAAATCTTAAAGACTTCTACTAAATCAAAAAACGTCCTGCGCTTTTCAAGAGTGTCCATTTTCAGCAATGCATGCCTTTCTTCATGCTTCTTATGTGCTAATCCCTTGACACATTTTGTTGCACGTTTTTGCACTCTCTCCAGGAGCTGTATGTCTCGTTTGAAATATGGGTTCCACACAGGTGTGGCATATTCCAAATGCGGTCTTACCAACTGTTTATACAGCTTAACAAATATAAAGTTTCTGCTGATAACAGTTTTTTTTAATATAGCGAGGCAGGTTTCTGCTTTTTTTACTGCAGCTGCCATATGTCTTGATGGCTTGAGATCAGAGCATACAGTTATACTCAAGTCCTTTTCACTCTCATGATTAGAAAGATTAGTATCTTCCAACTGGTAGATGTGATGAGGATTTTTGTGACCAAAGTGTAATGCAGTACGCGACTATTAGTCGTGACTGACTGGACGTGGGACGAGCAGTTGTGACTGACTGGTCGTGAGGGCGACTAGTCATGAGGACTACTAGTCGTGAGGACGACTAGTCGTGAAAAGGTGTGATTTGTGAGCGGACGTAATTATCGCGCTTCGGGCTAGAATGCTCGAAAACACGTAATCATCACGTTTCAGAAGTGCTAAAAGCAAACAATCGACGACTTTATATCTACGGCTTGATCAAAAAATATACTTACTAAACTTTATATTGTTACTTCATCATAAATAGTAACTTTTAAGATATGTGTAGAACTTTAGATTTAATCGATGAGGGATCTTGGCTTGAAACGTTTAGCAAGCTAGTCAGCCCTTAATTTCACAAAAAAATTCTCGCCCCCAATTTAAGAATGTATTTCAATATTGTGTGCAATGCCACGCAGAAATTCCAAATGAACCTCTAGGTCAGTGGGTTGATTGCACTCGTTTAACCTTTGAACAAGGTTAAAGATTCTTTTATCGACATTAACATATTTTTTACGCTTCGGTATAGGGGCATGACTCGCTACCATGCGTTCGTGGTCGACGTCTCGACCTTTTTGTACTCGTCGGAGCCCGTCTATCAACTTCCACAGGCTCGGATGGTCCATGCCCAGCTCCCAACTGCAAGCGGCAGTGGGCGGCTTCCGCAAAATGGTTTAGTCTTTCATACTTTACGCCGTTCAGAAACTGAAGTCAATTTTTTCGTCGTTTAACAGAAGAATTACCTTGATTTAGTTGTTGATTTGTTTTGAAATAGCAATAAAATTTTTAAAAACCCTCGTAAAGAATATTTATGAAACAACACAACGGTGACGTCATTGTAGTCAAACTTCAACCAGTTTTCTTGTCAGCTAAAATTTTACAACAGAAACCATGTGTTGGTGATTAAAATTAAATGCCAGGGCTGTTTAATTTTAATCACCAACAACACATGGTTCCGGAAAAGCAGAGGCCTTGACCTTTACGAGGGTATAGTTTTTATCAACAAAACGTTCTTGTGTTAATTTGTGTTTCTTATGTGACATATCCGTTTATATCTTTCTTACGTTCAATTTTGTCAGTTTCATACACATTTTTTGCTGTATTTCATGTTATGAAACGAAATCAAATACTAAAAGTTAAAAACATTTTTCTCCTCGCTTTTCGGCTAAACTTTTGTCAAACAATTTTAAACCTCTTGAAAATAACATCTCACAACACTTTGATCAAGCCGTAGATATAAAGTCGTTGATTGTTTACTTTTAGCACTTCTGAAACGTGATGATTACGTGTTTTCGAGCATTCTAGCCCAAAGCGCGATAATTACGTCCGCTCACAAATCACACCTTTTCACGACTAGTCGGTCACAACTACTCATCCCACGTCCAGTCGGTCACGACTAATAGTCCTGTCCCGAGTTTAATGTCGTACACTTAGATATATTAAATTTTAGTTGCCACTGTAAGGCCCAATTTTCAAGTGAAGCCAAGTCTGTTTCCATGTTAGAAATTGCTTGTTGATTGTGGTACGAGTACTTAAAATATAGTTTTATGTCATCAGCATATTTCAATACGGAACTGGAGGTTACCCAATCATCTATGTCATTAACATATGAGATAAAAAGGAGTGGACCAAGACATCTACCTTTTGGGACTCCTGATATCATTTCTTTAGGACTGCTTTTACATCCGTCAACTACCACAAGCTCTTTACAATCACAGAGAAAAGAGCAAATCCAGTCATTCAAAGTTCCTTTTATTCCCAAAGCAGACAGTTTACCCAAAAGCCTGACATGTGGAACGGAGTTAAAAGCTTTTTTGAAATCTAAATACACTACATCTATCAGTTGACCCTGATCTACTGCAGATGTAACATCGTCCAAGGATTGTAGTAACTGTGATGTACACGATGAGCCTGGAATAAAACCTAATTGTGAAGGAAGGATCAATTTTCTTTCATCCCAAAATTTCCAGACTTCTCTAATGCGTGATTCCATGAGCTTACACACACAGGACGTTAAACTGACTGGGCGATAATTTTAAGCTTCTTTTCTGTTACCTTTTTTAAAAATAGGGGTGACATATGCAGTTTTCCATTCGACTGGAAGCTAAAAATCTTTGAAAAAGAATGGAAAGCTTGCTGAGAAGAAAAGAACCACCACATTTAAGAATTATGTATGGAATTCCATCTGGCCCAGGGAAGAGTAATTTTTCATTCCTTGCAAATTTCTTGAAAGGAGTTCTATAGTAAATTCAATATGAGTTAACTCATCTTAGGTCTTTGGAGCCACAAGAGGAATGTTGCTTAGAGACTCACGAGTAAAAACTGTTAGTAAAAGTCACTTACAATCT
Organism: Trididemnum miniatum; assembly: GCA_964006365.1. Classification (NCBI taxonomy): domain Eukaryota; kingdom Metazoa; phylum Chordata; class Ascidiacea; order Aplousobranchia; family Didemnidae; genus Trididemnum; species Trididemnum miniatum. The sequence continues at coordinate 35,569,064 of OZ023233.1, forward strand.
CAGCACATTGTAGAGCACTTTCTGATAGAGCACCAGTTGATGGGTCAACAAGAAATCCCACTGGTGTTTTTAATTTGTTTCTAGAATGCACATAATGCCAGAAAGGCTTTGCATCAACAATAGTTGCTAACTGATTTTCAAAATCCATTACAGCTTTTTTAACAATGCTTTTCAATTGCTTTGACGACCTTCTACGTTTGATATTACTAGCCTCTGATTTGTCAAAGAGATATTTTCTTTCAGTTTGGTTACGCTCTTTTCGTGCTTCTCGAACAGCTGATGTTTCCCATAAAGGCTGATGTTTCCCTTAAAGTCGAACAGCTGATGTTTCCCATAAAGCAATACGGCATGAAAATTAATAAAGATTTGACAAAAACGATGCTCCATTCGCGTATAATTGCTTATTTAATTTCGGGTTTTGTTTTTTAATCTATAAGGTTTCTTGGATTTTGGCTTCATAAGCTGTATTGCATTTCCGAATTACTGTAAATGAATTCAGATCTTGTTTTTGTTCTTGAGAGCAACCGCTGCAATTTTGGATATGTTCTTTAACAGCACTTTTATTCGACGCTGAATCGCTCAAATGCTCCTTAATTCTAACGCTCAAATGTCGCAATGAAGTACCTATGCAGGTAGTGCTCACATCACAGGCGCAAGTGAATTTATAAACGACATCTGAGCGTAGACTTGAAGGTGGTTGGCTTTTCAGTTGAAAATAATGTCCAACTTTGGTGGTCTTCAGTTGAAATTTTACAGTAATTCGGAAATGCAATACAGCTTATAAAGCCAAAATCCAAGAAACCTTATCGATCAAAAAACAAAACCCAAAATTAAGTAGCAATTGTACGCGAATGGAGCATCATTTTTGTTAAATATTTATTAATTTTCATGCCGTATTGCTTATTGTTGTGATGTCATCAATTAGTCATAATTGTAATTGTCGTACCGTAAATTTCAATTTTACTGAAAAACGAGAGAGCTAGCCTAGACCCTAGAGCTAAGTGTCAGCGACATGGCAATTGTCAGCGACATGGCCTAGCGGTACCGCGCGCAGGTGACAGATCCTACGTGACGGGTTTGATTCGCGGCTGGAGCCGATCGCATTTGACATATATAACGGGTGGCTGCTGACTCGAAGAGCGCAAGCTCACTTTGCAGTCTCCCTCAATTACCGTTGAATTTTCAGTTCAATATAATTTGAAAATAACCCTCAGTTATTTAAGTCAGTTTCAGCATTTAATAGTATTTTGTGATTTTATTGCAGCCAATGTTTGCAGTGTAGTTTTTCAATAATCATTAATTCATTGCAGATCCTGAAAAGGGTGTTATGGAATCGCCAAAAACGTTTGATTAGTTATGCTAAGTATACCTGTACCCTAAAAATGTTAAACCCAGTGGTGTTCTTAGCACTGAGTGCTTTGTGGTTTGTAAAAAGCACCTCTCTACCGAAATTGTATTTTTCAGTTTTGCATTTTATAATAATAATTTCTGGTTCAAAATCAGTAAAATGTGCTCAAAAATTTCGCATTTTTTTCAAATTTCTCACTGTAGAGGGAACACTGATACTGGTTACTTGCGCTTTTGTATTTGTGTGACCTTAGCGCTGACATTCATTGCATTTTCTTGGCTGCATGCACAGAGTGCCTGCCTAGCTCCTCGCTTTTTCACGGGCTGATGGGTTGGGCAGAGGTTTTTTTTTACAGATTTTGGTCACTGGTACCTATAGTCAGTGATGGGCACGATACTCTAAATTTGTGTTAAGCAATACTGATACGTTGAAATTGGGCTAAAGCGATAACGAATTCCCGCTATTTTGAAACACCACTTTATCGATACCGATCCACGATACAATATCGACGATACTTGTATCTCGATACATTTTTGTAATGAGTTTTATTTACGAAGTTTGACATCATAATGCAGTCGTGATTTTTTTCTCAGTAACCTTTACTTTTCAGTCAGAAGGTTATTTTTTTCCGATACAGTATTCCTATTTTAAACGAAAAAGCAATATGAGGGGTATTGCGAAATGAATCTTGGTGAGTTGCGAAAAGCAGTGTTCTTTCTGGACGTAGAATATTTAAGAAAAATGCTCACATCCAACGACAAAATTTGGACAAAAATGCAAGCTAATTTTAAAAATTTTGGGTATCTAAGTTGATCAAAGACCTTTTTTTTACTTTTTTAGGGAACAATTAAAGACTTTCTTTTTTAGAGATTCGGACAAAAAAGTGGGTCGTCATAAACTGTGGTTATAAAATGTGGGTCCCAACTCTTGAGAAATTTGGAAACCACTGCTCTATCCGTTTTGTTGCTTTTCTTCAATGCAAGCAGTCTAGCACTAATACCCCTACCTTACCTTCACCGTTCGCCTACAGACCTACGCTATATTTCTTTGTATTTTTCTATTTTGGCCACAAATATTGACTTAAAAAAGAGGCTGGCTAAGTTCGTAAGAGTGGTGATTGTATTAAACTGTATCACTACTAGCATTTATGTGTTATACATGCAGTACTGTACATAGACTAAAACAGTGGTCGGCAAACCCAGTGCTGGTCCGATTGAAGTTTGTTTTCGGATTAAAACTTTTTAATGTGAAACTATTTTGGCACGTTTCAAATAAGTGCTTGATAGCTCGATCCTGGTGACCCAAAGCCGCAAATTTCCTCAAAATCATAAAATTAACCTAATAACAAAGCAAAATCTTTTAATTTATTAGCGAGCATTTGATTATGCTGTCATTTTATTGTAAATCTTGTGTAAATTAAATAGCGCAAGGCTAAATAACCTAGTTAAGAGAGAATAACGTTAGGTATCAGGTTTAAGAAGCTATCTTATACTTCAATTCTGAATAAAACAAGCTAAAACATTTGTGATTTTCAAAAGCCCGTCGGCAAAAAAATTTCGGTTTCACACTGGAGCGCTGTACAAAAAAGGTTGCCGACTCCTGGACTGAAAGGTGCTACAGGTACTATTATTATTATGTATTTCTCATATGAAGTTACTGTTTTAGAGATAAACTGTTGTTTGGTTTGGATAGAAATTAAGTGTAATAAAACAATGGGTGATGCTGTTGGCGATGTTGCTGTACAACAGAGGCAACATCCTGTACCTCCGGTGCTAACGCATCAGCAGCAAGAAGCATTATCAAAAGCAAAGAAATATGCGATGGAAGAAAGTGTTAAATATGTGCTGAAAAAGCAACAGCTCCAAGCACAACAAGCAATGGAAACTGTTGTGAAAAGTCATCAGATACCTGGTGTTGCAAGTGAGACTATGTTTCTGCAGAAACAACAAGCCTTGGTGCTAATGTGCCGCACATATGTTGGCTCGATCAATTATGATTTAAAGGAAGATGTAATTCGAAATGCGTTTGCACCGTTTGGACCTTTTAAATCTATTAATATGTCATTTGATCCTATCACTGGTAAGCATAAAGGATTTGCATTCATTGAATATGAGTCACCAGAAGCTGCTCAATTAGCGCTGGAGCAGATGGGAGGTGTTATGCTTGGAGGACGTTCAATTAAAGTTGGAAGACCTGCTAATATGCCGCAAAATCATCCTGTTATTGATCTATTATTAGAAGAATCAAAGCTACAAAAGCGCATCTATGTGTCATCAGTGCATACAGATCTGAACACAGACGATTTAAAATCTGTCTTTTCAGCGTTTGGCAACATCTTATCTTGCACACTTGTGCCTGACCCTCTCACTGGCAAGCATAAAGGCTACGGTTTTATCGAATATGATACTTTGCAATCTGCCAATGATGCTTTGGCATCAATGAATCTTTTTGATTTAGGAGGACAGTATTTGCGTGTGGGCAAAGCAATTGCTCCAGCTGGCGTTACAATACCGGCTGGAAGTTCATTTAACAACAATCCTACTCCAAACATCATGCCTTTATCTACAGCTACCCCAATTTTGCCAAGCAGGCTTTCCACCCCATCAGTCCCTCCAGCTGTCATTCCTCCACCAGGAGTTGCCACGCCGCAATTGACTGGTCATGCGGCCATACCTCCTCCTGGTGTAGCCATTCCACCTCCTGGAGTGGCTATCCCTACAACTATTGCACCTCTTTCTGACAAAAATGATTCATTGATTAAGATGAAAGAAACAATGGAGCTTCCAAACACTCTCAGTGCTCAAGAGGACATGAAGTTGTCAGGAGTGGAAGCGAGACACATGGTGATGCAGAAGCTCATGCGAAAGGAAGATTCCAAAGTAATGATTCTTCGCAATATGGTCGATGCAACCGAGATTGATGAAGATCTTGAGTCCGAAGTAACTGAAGAATGTGGCAGGTTTGGTGCAGTGAACCGTGTTATCATATATCAGGAGCGTCAGGGTGATGAAGATGATGATCCCATTCTGGTCAAAATATTTGTGCAATTTGCAGATATTGATTCGTGCATGCGGGCGGTTGACGCTTTGAATGGACGTTGGTTTGGTGGGCGCAAGATTGGTGCATCAGTTTATTCGGAAACGAAGTTTGCTTCGAATGATCTGAGCGGATGATTTCTTCTGCTAGTTGACGACCAGTGGTGGTGATCGCTAGTAGTCAGCTGGTTAATCTTGTTCTAAAAGCTAGCGGTGTGCTTGCTGATATATCACTGAATTTTTTATTACAAACTGTTTTGTGCCTTTGATTGACTTGTGTATTGACGCGATAGGTAGCCATGGAAATATTATGTGCATTCTGTCCGCATGTCCAGCTTGCGTAGGCCAAAACCCCATGGGTTTACTTCTTCATGAAAAATTTGATTCCATAATTGAAAAAAATGATTATGAAATCAAAAATTTTGATTGCATTTGCAATGCAGGAAGTCCGTGGTACTTTTGCCCTTCACTCTCGTATGTCAAAAATAAGTCTATAATGTTAACTGAAGCAGCAAATTTAATGAGACCAAATGTGAGATATTAACAAACTCAAATGACAGCCCAAGTCTTCGTGCGCGGATGTATGTGTGGGGGGGAGCGGGAGAGCTAGCCCCCCCTCCGAAATTTCCAAATATTTTTGTAATTTTTACTTGTTAGTAGGCTAAATATCATAATTGGTATCAAAATCTGAACTAAGATTCAGGAAGGTCGTTTGAGTAGTAGCCAGGGATGTGGAAGCGGTCATATTTTAATGGAAGCAGAAGCGCGAAAAGTATGCCGCTTCCGCTTCCACATCATTCAAAAAAACACTTTGGAAATAACTTAGATATTATTTTATTCAATTCATTAGACAATATTTCAGAATGTTGGATTCGCATGGATGCCAGATATCATCATAGCCCATTACTCTTCGCTTGACTTCCAGATAGTAGGCCTACTAAGTTTTAAAACAAAGTAGCTAATGTATCAATAGCGCTAAAAGCAATAGTAGATTGTTTACCGATTATAATCATGTCACGAAATAAATGGAGTACTGTCAGGAGCGTATTTAGGGGGAAGGGCATTGTGCCATGTTTTGACTCTGCCTTTTAGCAAAAAAGAACAAAATTAATGGTGCCAAGTGACTGCAATATGCCAGACTCTATTGATGGTTTTTTAGCTTATGGCCATGCAGGGGCGGATCTAGGGGGGGGCATCCTCCCACCAGCCATCTTCGAAAAGGTTTTTGAAGCATACAATTTCTCCATAAGTTCGACCCTCTTTGATAGCAATAAGCTTTACGCCATAAGCAGAGATGGGCAGTATCGAGATACTTGTATCGGCGATACTTTTGTATCGGTATCGATTAAGCATGTTTTTGTGCATCGCCGATACAAGTAACTCGATACTGTTTTTGAGCACGATCAATCTTACCAGGTGTTGACTGCGTGTTCATTTACGGTTTCTGAAGAATGTGAAATGAAGCTAACTTTCCTCATTGATTCAAAGCGACGTACTGTCCGCAAATTTCTCTTATCACTAGCCTATTTGCAACTGTTTCGTAACGCCATTGAAGGACGTTACTTGTGGAATGGTAACACGTCCCAATTAACTGCTCAAATGGCCGAGTGGTACGAGCGTCCGCCTCTGTAGCTGTAGATTGGGTTTTGATTCCGAGTCAGGGCAAACCAATGACTTTTAAGTTGCTATTCACTGCTTGACGCTCAGCATTAAAGGAACAGTGTGGAGAACAAGACGGCAAGTTCACTTGCTGTGCCGTTGGGAAAGGCTCTTAGAGGGATTCCCCCATCTTGGTGTGGTAGACAGATGGCTGGCAACTCCTAAGCGAGCTCGTTTAGCGCATTGATCGCTTTCTCGTGATAGAAGGATAAATATTAGGGTGTTCCATATGCCCCTACCTTTCTAGATTCATCTAAGAAAGTGTGATGTTGTTCTATCTTCATATCTAAGACTTTTTGTAAAGTTTCAGCAAAAACAAACAACATCCTATGCTAGCACATTTGCTGTTTATTTTCACAAATTAATGAAAATAATCCGATACTGGTGGTTATTTACTTTGTAGCCCATATTCCATTTTGAAATTCACCTAAACCGTAGTTATCCGTATCTTTGTAGTCCATACCATGGATTCTATGCCATGTTCCATACGAATAAGATTAATGCCTATGTCTTGTTTTTGCTATAGGATAAGTTTAAGTGATTATACTTATACCAGCTTGTAAACCTGTTTTTGCTGAAAAAAATGCACTATCGACAAAAAATATTTTTCAGCTAAATTTCTTTATAAATGAGTACATCTCGAAGTAGTTTTGCAATAAAAACTAATGTGGCATTTTTCTTTTTATTTTTATCGAACTAATGTGACTGAATGCGATAGTAGAATTCCTGAAAACCGGTTGCAATCAGAAGAGCAAAAATTAATACTTAGAGCTTTTTTGAGTGTTTCTATGAAAAGGCCCTTAAATATACATGTAGATTACTCGGTCAACATAAATCTGTCAATTGGACTAGTGCTAAAAGCACTCTTAGTCTCATTAAGGAAGTAGGCTATATACCAAACACTGTTCCCTCAAAGGTGCGAAATTTGAAAAAAATCAGAAATTTTGGGGCAAAATTTTCCAATTTTTCTTTAAGATTGCCGTCTGAAATGGTGATTATTATCCGAATTTGAATAAAAGTGTTCAATATTTTAGTGCAAAACAGAAGTTATATATATACTCTAGAACTCATTCTTGAGGCAAAAATTGCAACAAACTTTCTTTAAACCCCCCTAAATTTTAAAGCAAATTTTTTATTGAAGTCTATATTTGGGCAAATTCGCACTTGCCAAAAACTTATAGGGAACGGTGGTACCAAACCAGGTATTCCAATGTTATCTGATGATGGGATATGTAAAAAATGTTGAAGTTGTGTGATGAATACAAACGTTAAACGAGTTTCGGAAAAACAACGAGCTCAGGTCACCATAAAAACCGAGTGGAAGATTAGCAATTCCGGCTTCGCAATATCACTCTGGCATGTTGGGATCCAAAAGAAAAACTTTAGAAAGAGGATGAAGAATTTCTTAAAAACATGAAGGCTCACAGAACTTTCTCTGTTGATAGTTTGGATACGAAAAGACAAAAAATGATTCAACGCAGGAACGAAAAAGAAGAGCGACAGGAGAAATTTCGAAAACGGACCCTGCTAGAAGCTGAGACTACTTGTATATAAAAAAAAAAAACTGTGGACCATAATGAACTACTGAAAGAAATAGGGCCGACATTTTCCATAAATATCATATCTCAAAGTGACACTAAATTAGGCGCTTGAGATATTTGCCCCAGAACCGCTTCTGGAAGACATCACACCAAGACGAAAGCATAGAAGGACAGTGAAAACTGGCTCAAGTATTTATTCCATATGATGCTGTGGCAGATCCTGGAGTTGTTGGTTACGAAGTTCGAACTACGAGTTCAGCGACTCATACTTTTGGCTTCTTGAGCACCATAATTGAGCGACAAAAGGCCAAGACAGGCTACCAATTTTAGTTTCTGGATATTACACTCACAAATTGCTTGATGTTGCAGCTCTTCCCACTAAATGCAGCAAGACAGCTGGAAAATTAATCTCTAAAAAAGTTAAGCTCCTTTTAGATAGATGGAAATGTATGGACCGAATAGTCAGTGTGGTATTTGATACCACTGCAATCTACACTGGTCACGTGACTGCAGCGTGTGTAAGCTCGCAATTGAAACTGGGTAGCCCTCTTCTTTGGTCTGCTCGTCCCAAGCTAATTGTCTGAAAGGAAAAGATGACCATAACTCGTTTTTTTTCAAAACATTTTGAAGTAATTTGCGGCTTTCTTTTAGTCCATGTATCTCTTAGACTACAATTGTTTAAAAGTCCCGCTTGCTAAACTAATGAATTAAGAATTTTTGGTGGCAGTGCTAGTAAAATGAATTCGTGTTGATTTCAAAAACTGATGCTATGAAACCGTTATGTCAACATGATTTAACAACAAAAAACGGTAAAAACCATTAAAACCGCATAAAAATTGTAGGATGTGCTAGCATAAGATCTTCAAAATCGCCCATATTTATCCAAGTGGTTCAGTACTAATGGTAAAACATTTGGAAGCAGTCTTGAAGGTATCTGAAAAGTTTTCAATTTTTGGAGGGCACAAGACACACCCTAATAAATATGCAACAAAATAAAAAAGGAATACGTGATATTTTTGCAATTGTCAGCAGATTGCAAACTTGTAGCAGTTTTTTTCATTTGTAAACCAATTTTTTAATTGATTTTTTTCCTGATATTGTATCGAGATACGAGTATCGGTATCGATTTAACACCTCTTCAAAGTATCGATTAATTCTATTTTCAAGTATCGATTAACTCAAAAATTGAGTATCGCGCTCATCTCTGGCCATAAGCACGCATAATCGAAAATGTGCGAACAAAATGCATCATATTTGGTAAAGCACTCAGAATTACGCTCAAAAACTTTAAACAAAATTTCGTGAAAATTATTCAAAAAGCACTAAAATAGCCATTCCAGCATGTAAATTTTCAAATTTTTTCCGGGGGAGCATGCCCCCGCTCCCCTAGAGCCTTTCTTGTTTCTCAATTAGCTTCAAATTAGTTCTGCTGAAAAAAAATGTGGAAATTATGCCCCCCCCCTTCTTTTAAATTTCTCGATGCGCCTCTGAGTGCTGTGTATCAACATTTTTCTAATAAACGGAGTAAGTTTTGTGGCAAAGTTGCAGTAAAACACTCCCAGGATTGTGGCTCAATCATTCCTTTACACTTTTGTTTGCTTTTTGAAAATTATCTTTAAAAGAACGCTGGCTAAAATTTGACCAAGAGCTTTCAGTGCGCTGGAAAAGTTACGATTTATTCTATCGGCTACCAGCGCACTGGTCGTATTTTACTTGCAAAATTTCGGTAAATTTGTTTGGAAGCGAAAGCTGTTTGCAAATATACGTCCGCTTCGACGCGGATTAAACAGTTTTTTCGGGGGGGGGGGGGGGACGGAAAACTTAATATGTTAAGGGCTTTTCAGGGAGCTGAAGGAAAAAGTAAGCTATCTAGCAGTGGCGTACGCAGGATTTTTAAATGGAGGTTGTTTCAGTGACGTCATATCGTGATGACGTAAAGATGCTGCCATTACGGTAATTCAGAAGTATTAAAGTGCATCGGATTGTAATGTTTCTAGTCTAAATAATTACGCAATAGCAATTACCATGATTAAGTTATATAATGCCATAACTAAGGAAACAACCAAGATATTTCGTTCATACTTTAGCTGGATGCTTTGCTCTTTTTTAAGGAGAGGAAAGGTTTTGCAAAAACTCAAGCTATCAAGCCGTGGTTAAAAATTTACTGCAAAATTTTAGTTTACCTCATTTTTGGGCCATAAGAGGGTTAACTGACTAAAGTAGGCCAGCTTTCGCAACGTCACGAACAGGGTGTAGCCCTGGGGATAAAACAGTTAATTGCTTCTCTCCAAAATTTTTTCAAAAACCAAGATCGATATAAGCAACGCTTATAAACCTTGATACATTTAATATGCGCTCATTATAAAGGGGGCAGTTTTTTCCATAACTGTCTGGAAAAGTGGGGATAATAGAACATGAAAAAACACTGCCCTTCCTACCGAAACATTTTTAAGCTAAAATGAATTGCGCGCGAGAGGAATCCCTGATCAAGCGATTAAGGTAAAAAATAGCGTCAATATTGTCCAAGCAATAAGGTGCAGCGACCGTGCATTTAAGGTGCAGCTATCGTGCATCTTTTTTTTTTAAGTTGTGTTTATTTTTTAACTCCTGCACGTTTCAACGTATATCGTTTTGTCGCTGTAACCTGTTTTTCGGCCATTGTTTTTGTTAGGTGTTTTTCTGGTCGTTAATAAAAATAAACTACTACTACTACAAGCAGTTTTCACCCAAATCACAGCGTCGATATCATCAGATACTCTCAACCACATAATCGATATGTCTGAAAAACAGAACACTCCAGCTCCTGGGACAGTTACGGTGCGTAAGAACAATTTTGTCTCCCCCTCCCTGTTCCACCCCTGAGCCTCTTCAAATCTTTTGTTGGTCTGATCTTCCTTGGCAGTATTTATATTTCATTCTTCGCACTACGGCAGTGTCAATTCAGTTTTTCATATTTTAATGATTTTTCAACAAACCGGCCGGTTTTAGCACAGTTGTTTAAGATGTCGCTATCGATGCGGAAAGTTTAAGGATCAATTCCCAGGCCGGTCAAATCGAACACGCTGTAGCCAACGACTTGCCATCGCTGCGACGTTTCTTCGGAGCTGCGTTGTCCAAGCGCTAAGCCGCGGGGTCGCGCCCCGCCACTCGTTACCACGCTTCGGTACTGCAGCGAGTGTAACGAAACGAGTAAGTTGTAATGAAGATTGAGTAGCTTTGAAAAAAGCTGTTGTCCCAGAAGCTTTTCGTGACGCACTCTTCAGTGGGTAATCGCATCAAAGTGGAAACGAGAAAGCAAGGTCTGGCGATTCATAAATATCAGTTTCGGACGGCAGCGAAGCGGTAGTTACATCAACGAATCCAATCGAGCGCGGGCACTTCTGATTGGACAAGTCGTGCGAACTTAAATTCCACTTGAACAGATTAAGAGTCTAGACAAACTCTTTCTGTTTGCATAGATTAGGTCGCCGTACTTTAATGTAGCTTGCTTCGAACAGACTAAGATGGAAAGGGCTGCGCGCAGTGTCCAGAATAGAGAATTGATCATCGTTGTAACTGGCAGCACATTGGTCGTTTTCTAATAAGTGTTGTCCAATTGCCGAGTCACATTCTGGAGTGGGTTGTTTTCGCTTGCAGGCTCGGTTAGGTTGCACTCGCTGGGAGGCTGTGTGCTGTCGTAGCCATTTCGAAACATGCTGCTTGATGCGGTCTTGAAGTCGTTGAGCTGTTCTACCTACGTACCGACTGTCACAGTGGCACTTATACTCCTAGATGACGGAACTCTTTTGAATGGCAGGTAGAACATCCTTCCGACTAGCAGGCAGCATTTGTCAGGAGACAAATACAGTCCGTAAAGCCACGGATCCATAACAGTTTTGAACAGCGATTCGGAGGTTCCTTTCTAGTGTCAGTGCCGCCTTGCCAGTGTAGGTGACCCGGAGGTAGACACGACACTTATCAGGACCAAACCGCTTGGGGGGCGAAAACTGCGTGATCTTCTTGGATATTTGTTTAAGAACAAAATCCTCAGGGTATCCATTGCCCAGTAAAATTTCCTTGATCCGGTTGATTTCTTCCTTCAGTTTGCTTTTGGAGCAGATCTTCAAGGCACGATGAACAAGCGTTGACACGAAACTGGCTTTACGTTTTATCGGCGTAAAGGATTCCCAGCCTAGATACTGGCCTGTGAACATAGGTTTGCGATAAACTTTCGTTTCGTAGCTGCCCTTCGTGTGTTCAACGTGGACGTCGAGGAAAGGAAGAGAGTAGTTCTTCTCCTTTTCAAAAGTAAACTGAAGAGAGGAATGTAGACCGTTAAGTCTGGATTAAAAATTCCTCTGACTTTTTCATTTTGAAAGATGACGAAAGTGTCATCGACATACCTGAAATACACGGCAGGTTTGGATATTTCAGAAAACAGCTTTTCTTCATAATATCCAACGAAGATGTTGGCTAAAGCGGCCCCGCTTCTCAAAGCTCTTCTCAAAGCTCTCAAAGAGTTATGACAAAGGATTTCTTGAAGCCTAAAGCGAAAACAGCTTTTTTCAAACCTATTTTCATGTAAATTTTCAAAATTTTTCCGAATAAGCATGCCCTCGGACCCCCCAAGAGCTTTTTTTGTTTCTCAATCAGCTTCAAACTTGTTCTTCCAAAAAATACGCTTGAAAAAAAATGTGGAAATTATGCCCCCTCGTTTTCAAAATTTCTCGCTACGCCACTGTTCCTAGGGTAAGCTAGCTAATTGTAATTTGATATGTCGTTGTTTCGCTGTTATTTTCCCGAAAGTTTCTTTTAAAATTGAAGAAAATTTCCTTGTGACATCATATTAAAGCTCTGAGAGCTTGTACACGAAGCTACCAGGAAATCCAACAGTTTTTGCGATTTTGTTCGCTTTTGTCACAAACTTGCAAAAGTTAGTACGTTGGTTTTGATGGTATCAATGACGAAAAGAAACAAATAACAAGTGACGCCATAAGTCGTTGTTGAAGTGCCATAGGGTGTACTGTTGTTGTAAATTCTTGAAAGGGGGGCTCAAAATTTCCATGGGAGGCTGAAAAAAATGTAAGGGGGGCTCTAGCCCCCCTCAGCCCCCACCTTCCAACGCCCTTGTATGGCATAAATCCAAAACCTTCGTTTGTTCTTTATTACACAAAATAATTATCGCAAAGTCCTTCGAATTATGCAATTGAATAAACATAGAAATAAGTCTTTGCTTATCGGTTACTTTTAACCCTGACTACACAATAATTGATTCGTTCGCTTATTACTTGTCGTAATTAAGAAATCAGAAAAAATTACAACACTTACCAGCGCGATTGCAGATATAAAATTTTTGTACAAATGTTGTTAATAAATTTTTTTTTTAAAGTAGAAAGATGATTGTAAAAAATGCGCTGCAACGCATTTCGGTATGTTTCCGTAAACATACATCTCTTATTTGGTTCGCTTGTTTCCCGCAGCAATTAATTAAGTAGCTTAGATGAAGCAAATAAAAACATCGGCCCAAACGAAAAATATCTTGCATAAATCCAAAACCTTCGCTTGTTCTTTATTTCACAAAATAATTATCGCAAAGTCCTTCGAATTATGCAATTAGATAAATATAGAAATAAGTTTTTGCTTATCCGTAACTAAACCTTGAGTACGCATTACTTCTTCTTGCTTAAGTTTCTGTAAACATACATCTCTTATTTGGTTTACTTGTTTCCTGCAGCAATTATTTAATAATAATAATAATAATAACAATTTGTATCCACCTTAAGATTTCATCAACAATTCGATGAATCTGACGTAGGGGTTGACCAGAATTAAATTAACGGTAAAAATCACTACCCAACAGCATCAAAGATAAATAAATGACAGGCACTACTACAAAAACCTTTGCACAGTTGTTCAACATTGGAAATACACTACTACAGTAAAACATAGCACAGTTATTCAATACTGGCAACATCCCCAAAAGCAATATTAAAAAAATAAGATTTCAAATGCGTTTTGAAAAGCGAAACACTGCTAATTTCACGCAGCGACAAAGGCAAAGAATTCCAAATTTTTGAGCAGCAAAGGAAAACATAGATTTAGATTTGACCAAGCTAGGATGTGACATAGTTTGAAGTAACCATTTATCATTATTTACACGCAGGCAATAACGAGTGCTCGCAAATCGAGGACATATCAATTTTCTTAAATATGCTGGAGCATTTCCATGCAAACATTTGTGAGTTAATAAAGCTATTTTAAATTCAATACGAAACTTTATAGGCAAGATATGAAGGCGTTTCAAATAAGGAAGCATGTGCAAACGTGGAGTCCAAAAATAAATCTAACACCAACATATAAAACTTTAGTCAACTTTTTCAGCAACATTTCAGGTAAGTTGTAAAAAAGAGCATTACAGTAGTCAATGTGCGACAAGATCATGGAATGTACCAGTTGAATTTTTAAGTCAATAGAGAGCTTGGATGCAATTCTACCAAGATTCCGTAAATTGGCGTAACATGTACTAACTGCCTTATGCACATGTTTTTCCGTATTAAGTTTAGCATCAAAAATAACACCAAAGTTTTTTACATTAGAAGTAGGCAAAATCAAAGCACAACTCGAATCAATATACATATCAGTAACTAATCTGGCATTAACATTATGACTAGCAGGCAACAATTCTATTACTTTGGTCTTGTTTTTGTTTAATCTCAAATAGTTGCTAGTCATCCAGTTTTTAAGAGCCAGTAGAAAAGAGGTAATTTTATCAGAAACAAAATCAATAGAGATATTTTTTCCGAGCTCAAAATAACATTGCATATCATCAGCATATGAATGTGCAGAAAAACCATGAGATTTCGCAATCATTTCTGCATCTTTAAAGTACAGATTGAACAGAACAGGTCCCAAAATTGAACCTTGAGGAACCCCGGATGTTACTTTAACAACATGCGACACTGAATCATTAACACCTTTAACATAATAGCTTCTATTTTCAAGATACGTTGAAAACCATTTTAACGCATTATCAGCAAAACCAAAATTCTAAAACAATTTAGCTAGTAGCAGGTTGTGGTTTACAGTGTCAAAGGCAGCAGTAAGATCAAACAAAAGTAGCACAGCATTTGACTTGGTATCAAGGAGTGACAAAATATCATTACTAATTTTAACAAGAGCTGTTTCACAGCTGAAAGCAGATTTGTAAGCCGATTGAAACTCACCATAAAGAAAATTTTCACACAAATACATATCAATTTGAATATGCACACATTTTTCAATAACTTTAGACAAAAAAGGCGGATTACTGACTGGTCTATAACTACAAACATCATCAACATCTAACATTTTGTTTTTTAACAACGGGGTCTCACAGGCTTATTTAAGGACTTCAGGAAAAATACCATTAATCAAAGAAAGATTTGCTATGTGCAGTATGGCCGGTAGCAATAAATCACTGCATTGTTTCACCATTGAAATAGGAAAAGGGTCAAGTTCACATGTTTTGGGAGGCAAGGAATCGATTATGGCTTTCATGTCAGATAGTGTTAGTGGATGAAAGTTCCTTAAAATTGTATGGCATGACATCTTGCCCATTTCTGCCTCACCACTTTCGTTTTCATTAGTACCCCTTTCGGCGTGTATTTCATCATAAATTTGTTTAATTTTGTTGTCAAAGAAATCAGCAAAATTATTAACATCAATGTGGTTAGAAAGAGACATATTGCACTTTTCAGAACATTTATCCAACAATTGGTTGACTATATTGTAAGTAGCTCTAGCATCTCCCTTTTGATCAATAAGTTTACCTTTATAATATTCTTCTCGCTGGGTCAAGTAAATTTTTTGGGCTAGGCTACATGCTTCATAATATTTCCGCTTGTTTTGTGAAGACTTGATTTTTCTAAAAGCTCTCTCTGCAGCTCTTCTTTTCCTGCGAGCATTTTGGCACTCAGAATTCCACCAAGGTGTTCTGGAAACTCTGAAATTTTTTTCAGATAGAGGTGCATGTTTATCTATGATTTCAGTTAACAACTTGTTATATACATTAGCAGCATCATTGGAATTTTGACATTTCATAACCATGGAACTAAGCTCTGATTGCTTTATATCTGTCTTTATCAAATTAAGGTCAATATCTTTCAAATTTCGAACAAACTTTCTAACCCATAAGTTACTATCTGCAGTGATAACATCAGTTTCCAGTATTGCTGTGACCAAATAATGATCAGAAACAGTTCCAGTGTCAGCTTTGATACTTAGGTCTCCAAGACACCTCTGCGGGGAAAATGAGTCCCCAGACACAAAAAAAGCATCAAGTACCCCACCCTTGTCATAAGTTGATTGAAGCTGAAAGTCCGGCAGTGGGTCAAAGTCATGCATGTTAACTAAAATGAGAAATTTCTGAGCATCGCCAGTGTTATTTTCCAAATGAAAATTAAAATCTCCGCATAATACAACTTGATTGCAGTGAGTAGAAATGTTGGCTAAATAGCTACCAAATTCAGTCCAAAATAATGAAGTAATATTCTCATTGATTTTGTTGTTGCGTTTCACAGTTCCTGGTCTATAAACCACACAAATTTGATCCTTTCATTGTTGGCCCAGATAATGGCTTCAGTCACTTCAAAGGATTTGAAATTTTCTGTCTATTGATGTTTTACAGGCAGATCAGGTTTGAAAAGAAATGCAACACCACCTCCTCTACTCCTCCTATTTAGTTCACCTATTTTAGCACCTCCTATTTACCACCTCCTATTTAGCTTAGGTTAAGCAAATAAAAACATCGGCGCAATCAAAAAATTTATCTTGCATAAATCCAAAACCTTTGTTTGTTTTTTATCGCACTAAGTAATTATGATTATCGCAAAGCCCCTTAAATTATACAATTAATTAAACCTAGAAATAAGTCTTTGCTTATCGGTAACTTAACCTTGTAGTCCGGCAGCGCAGAGGTCTGAGCCCAGCTGGGAGCTTACCAATTTTTATCCCTATTATCGTTTAAAGTACTTCAAACCATCCACGAAATCAGATTTCTGCCGGACCAGGGGTGGTGGGTGTGGCCAGGATGATGGGGTAAAGAGGATAAAATCGTTGAGCTGGCACAACAAGTTACTTACCCCATAAAAGTAGTTTTAGTCGTTTATAGTCGCAGTAGAACTCTCATTTTGGGCTTAAACGAAAGAAGAAAAAATACAAAATATATTTAACAAAAAGAATTCAAGTTTATTTTATTATGATGTCATGATATTTCAGCTTAAACTTGATTTTGCTCAATTTTTTTTAGCCGGGGTGCATAACTTTAGCTATAGTGTCTAAGTTTATTGAAGCAAATTAATAAAGCTTGTTCCAGCTGGAAAGTAGTTTCTTACCCTTAAAATGAAACCATTTGGACGCTTTTATGATGAACACAGACAAAATAACGCGCTAATATACAAAAACGTATGATTAATTTTTAAACGCTTTTTCATACAATGCGGGTTCCCCATGACTGATTTCTCTATGAAATTGCATGGCGTTTAGGCTATTTTGTGATGGAATACGTTTCTTTCGCTGTATTCTTCAAGAAGATTGCAAATAATTAATGCCAGGTATAAGAATATAGAGGGTTTCAAATTTGGATACAGACATATAAAAGGCTTCAGTTACAAGCACCTCAAAGTTATCGATTTTTTGTGAATTGAATAGCACTTACGAAAAACCCACGGGGAAGTTTAATGTTGGTTTCATCAATCACTTAGTTAATTCGTTTGCAATTTCGCATCTCGAAGTTGAGTTAATTCTACTTTAATCAATGGAGGATCACCAGGTTTAACTGATAAATTAGTTCAATTTAATTCCATAAACCCTGAAAATAATGTTAAAATATTATCTAAATTCATTTCGCGATAGTCAATCAAGTTTTCGCTTATTTAGTGCAAATTGCATAATATTTTTTTTGTTTTCGCTGTTTCGTTCTAATTGCTAAATTTATTATGTTTTTGCATGATATTGGCCAAAAGTTTAGCGGATCGCGAGTCATAAACGCAACAAAATATTAACGAAAGTTAATCTCTAGAACCTCATAATTTTGACCTTGTTTTTACCTTATCACTTAATAATAAGTATTTGTTTCATCGCGATGCTGTGCCCAACTGCCCAGTGCCCATGTACATCAAAACCTTTTCCGGTGGAAATATGAAATTGACTTTCGTTTCAGTCAATAATAGCGACATTGCTAAATATTTCATTTCGGTAACTTTTCATTTCTGTCTCAGAAATTGTTCAAAAAATAGTTGCTAAGTTGTCACAAACGTTTCTTGTCTTCATCTCCATAAGAATTGTTGTGGATTAAGTTACTCAAATTTTTCATAGCTGTGCAAAAAAAATTACAAGATGCTGGAAAAATGTAATTAGACTGCGGAACTACATTGACTTCGGAATGTTTGCATTGTTTTTGTCTCATATTTGCATTTTTTAAGATTGTGCTTCATCCCACCATTTTTCACGTTATCAAATTATGACCAAACTTCGTTGACGACTATTTTAGTAGCTATGGCGTATATTCAAGCCAAGCAAGAGTCTCTGTACTGGCCACAGAGCTAAAATATACATCTGGTACCAGAGGTAGGCACGGTACTTTTGTAAAGTACCGGCGGTACCGGTACTCCGTACTTTGTTAAAAGTACCGGCCGGTACTCGGTGCTTGAAATTAAAAGTACCGCGGTACTTTTGTCGGTACTTCTTAAAAAAAGTTTCAAAAAGAAAGTACCGCCCTATATTTTGTTAACTCTTAATTAAAACTGCACGGTTTCATAATAATTAGGCCTATAGCTATTAGTTAGCTAAATATCTAATCACTCAATATGGTAGTGTTACCGGTAGTACTTGGTACGGCACAATTAACGAATCACAAACTATGCACCAACCAGCAAAATGCGGTACAAAATAAGCTATAGTTAGTGGTTAGCGCAACAAAAATCAGAAGAATGATGCAATCATTTCCCTCGCCCATAGGAATGGGCCGCAACGCAACACGCGAAAACGTTTTTTATTGGAGACCACTTTCAGCGCAGAATGCGACAAAAAGATTGTGGGATTTTGAATGAATGGGGACCCCAGAACTAGAAATAGCCTACGCTGGAGTTTTCAATAGAAAGAGTTCGACATAAATCGTAATGACGTCAACCTTTTAGAGAAGTCATTAAAATAAAAACAAATTTTTAACTTCGAAGTGTGTAGAGCGGGGTATCCAATTATTTTTTCAGAGGTACCGAATTTCATATTGTAAAAGTGCTCGAAGAGTCGAGGGCCAAAAACATTTAATGGCATGTTTCGCTTTTTTTTGAAATTTGTTGCACTCCGGATCATCACGTAGAGTAAATCGTTCTAACTTTTTCATGACGCCTAATTTTTGTGTCTGCGATCATCAGAAAGCACTCAAAGCTGTGAATTAGATTCATGTGATCATATTAATAGACAATACTTTGTGCGGCCACGGACGAGGACAATATGAAAACTCATCGCGAGACTGGAGACCCTCGGTGTAGAGCAGTGATCCTCAAACTTCTTTGTTCGACCGCTTCGTTTTGGAACTTTGAGACTTTTATCACCCCCTTATCAGGAAACAAGTTTTAAGAAAGGCACACACCGTACGTATTTTTAAAACGCATATGCGCTTTTGCCGTTAGGAGTGAGGATTAAATCTCATAACGGAACTAACAGAAAGCGAATAAGCTTCAAAGTAAGACGGGAAGAGCTGCTGCAATAGATAATCATAATCAGCAACAATTATTTTGAAACATTATGAATGCTCGTCGAGTTGACTCGAGTAAATGTAATACCAGTAGGCCTATCGAAAATGTAGTATGCTGTTAAAGGAAGCTTCTGGCCGGTAATGTGTAGGATATAAGCCTTTAAAAAACGAAATTGATTTCCGCTTGCTAATAATAAGGTCTGCATCGATCGGATTTTCAAAAA
Source organism: Trididemnum miniatum (assembly GCA_964006365.1). Taxonomy (NCBI): domain Eukaryota; kingdom Metazoa; phylum Chordata; class Ascidiacea; order Aplousobranchia; family Didemnidae; genus Trididemnum; species Trididemnum miniatum. Next base: position 35,588,584 of record OZ023233.1, read on the forward strand.
AAACTACACAGTTATTTTGTATTTTTGCATCTTATTAAGGAAATTCACTAAAGAAACAAGCTGTATCAAAGAGAGTTGTAAGTCGGTGGAATATCTAGAATAAGCATATGTGCGAGTCAAAGTCGAAAAAATTAATTTTGAAATCTGCAAAAAAACGTCTTAAAACTGCCTTAAATTTTTTGTCGTCCTTGTTCTCATAGTTAAGTTTAGGTTTTGAGTTGCATTGAAATACGTAAAAATCAACCAATCAAATCCGTGAGCCTACAGAGATAAAGTAAACATTCCTGAACCGTATTGAACAAGAAGAAAAACATTTCGGAGGGCGAATCCATTTTTCTAGGGCTACGCATTTCGCAACTCTGTTTAACATTAGCCTACTTAAACCATGTTGCACGCAGGCAGTTAAAAAATTTACCCAGGTCTTAAGACTTTCTCTTACAGTTACAACCTTATCAACAGACGGTGAGCCAAAAAAGAGCAGACGAAATTATGGAAAAACTTATATTCTGAATTGCCTTTAAATCATTTGGAAATGGTCGTCTGAAAGACCACTCCTTTTCTGCTTCAAAATATCTTTTCCTGTGAAAAGAATTTTTCTATTGCCGCGCTTGACAGGTTGGCAGCATCGTATTCTTAAAACAAATCTTTCATACGATTGGTGTGGAAGGTGTACTGGTGCAATTGTGCAGACTTCACCTTTTTTATTATTTTTTTTTTTATTGCAGAAGATTTTGCAAAAGTACCGAGTACTGCCTAAAAATTGAGAAATAAAAGTACCGGCACTGCAATACCGATACTTTTTCTCCAAAGCACCGACGGTACCGGTAGTAAAAAAGTACCGCGGTACAGTATGTCTGGTACAACAATTTTTTTGTTCGCACTTCAATTTTTCTTCCGAATAAATACACTATCATCAACTGCTTAAATCATTTTATTGAAAAACGGTTGTAATAACCGATATCAGGCTTTATTAAACATAAAACGCTATTACATTTCTCCAAAATAGAAAACTAAATCAAACTGCAATACGGTTCTGTCATATCTTACATAACATGAGAAACTGATTCGTATTTAGTAAACTAATAGTAAACTAGCTTTTAACGCCACAACAGCGCATCTGTTATACAAGAACTGAACAGCCACGTAACATAATTACAACGCACAGAACAAATAGTTCGGAGTTCTAGAGGGAATCATTATGCTGGTTCTAAAGGAAAAGATGATGCAGTTCTAGAGAGAATGATTACGCAGGTTCTAAACTGAACACGAGAAGCAGCGACAGACAAGAATTACTCTAAACGGTTGAACAAGCAAACTGTAACATAGCACAACGGTTAATTAAATTAATATTTAAAAACATTGCAAAATAGGTTCCCAACCTGAGGGGCACACTTATCTAAAGGTACAGACATAAATTTTCAAGGGAGCTCTATGATCGCACTATGTGTTTTGCAGCACATGATTAGTTTGCGTTTACGCAATTGCGACTGCGACTCAGCAATAGCTTTCTGATGAGGAAGAAACGGAGTACGCTGGATCTCTTCCATCAGTCGTGCGTTTGTTTTCTGAGATATTCCACGCAATGGCCTTTTAGCGAGCATAAATTTATTCTCTGAACCAACGACCTGCCTTGCTGCAGTATAGGCTTAGCTGATATACTGTAACTTGCTTATATACACGATCAATCAGGTAACTCAGTTTTCTATCATGCGACTCGAAGTCAATGAACAAAGAGCGTAAAAGTGCGCGAAAATACTACAAGCAGTGTTGCCACAGCCTAAACGTCTTAGCTAGCAGAAATTGAAGTATTCGATTCCTGTACAACCGCACTTGTTTTCTTACGTGTCTATGGGTAAGTTTATTAACCATAACATGCAAAGATATCAGGGAAGTTGCATCTCTACTAGACATTCAAAGAATTTAATTGGTTAGTAGTTTCTACACTCACATTTTTCTACAAGTCTACAAAACTCTACACGCAGGTGGATAAATAATCTGACTAGGGATAACGTGTGATTTCCTGGTGAAAGAGCATTTGTAATATGGTACTACAATTTATCAAAATGTTTTGGCTGGTGTTATGCCACTTCGTAACTAATTAACTTGAAAAAGCATATCATGTTGCTGTTCTTTCATGCAGAAGGCGTGGAGGACAGAAAATAATTTTTCAGCTCTGTGGCCAATGCGAACCCGAGACATTTCCTTAGCTGGTACATAATAAATAGCATAGCTACAGCAGATCAAAAGTCTCTAACAAAATTTGAAAATCTGGAAGATGGATGGGATAAAGCACAATCTTAAATGATGCAAGTATGAGACAAAAACAATGCAAACATTCCGAAGTCAATGTGGTTTTGCAGTCTATAAATCACATTTTTCCAGCATCTTGCAATTTTTTTTTGTACACCTATGAAAGATTTGAGCAACTTTATCCACAACAATTCTTGTGGAGATGAAGACGAGGAATGTTCGTGACAACTTGGCTACTATTTTTTGAACAATTTCTACGACAGAAATGAAAAGTTACCGAAGTGAAATATTTAGCAATGTTGCTATTGACTGAAACAAAAGTAAATTTCGTATTTCCAACGGTTAAGTTTTCGACTTAAGTTAAAAAATAAAATTTATTAACCCAAAAGGGATCATCAGGGGTATTTAAAGCAAATAGAGGTTTGAAAAATGAAACTAAATCGATCAACTCACTAAGGCACTGCGTCTCACAAATCCACGTATGAATCGTAAGTAACACTGTGTACAGGCTAAAACAGACTGCTGGGTTTAATAAATTAATTTTACTTTTTAACTGTGGTGATATTGCGTATTCGCTCTAACTGAATCTAGTTATCGGGCACTTTTTAAAATACTAATCTCCATGATTATGATAAGTTTTTGGTGTATAGATGGGCACAGCATTGCGATGAAACAAATACTTATTATTAAGTGATAAGGTAAAAACAAGGTCAAAATTATGAGGTTCTAGAGATTAACTTTCGTTAATATTTTGTTGCGTTTATGACTCGCGATCCGCTAAACTTTTGGCCAATATCATGCAAAAACATAATAAATTTAGCAATTAGAACGAAACAGCGAAAACAAAAAAAATATTATGCAATTTGCACTAAATAAGCGAAAACTTGATTGACTATCGCGAAATGAATTTAGATAATATTTTAACATTATTTTCAGGGTTTATGGAATTAAATTGAACTAATTTATCAGTTAAACCTGGTGATCCTCCATTGATTAAAGTAGAATTAACTCAACTTCGAGATGCGAAATTGCAAACGAATTAACTAAGTGATTGATGAAACCAACATTAAACTTCCCCGTGGGTTTTTCGTAAGTGCTATTCAATTCACAAAAAATCGATAACTTTGAGGTGCTTGTAACTGAAGCCTTTTATATGTCTGTATCCAAATTTGAAACCCTCTATATTCTTATACCTGGCATTAATTATTTGCAATCTTCTTGAAGAATACAGCGAAAGAAACGTATTCCATCACAAAATAGCCTAAACGCCATGCAATTTCATAGAGAAATCAGTCATGGGGAACCCGCATTGTATGAAAAAGCGTTTAAAAATTAATCATACGTTTTTGTATATTAGCGCGTTATTTTGTCTGTGTTCATCATAAAAGCGTCCAAATGGTTTCATTTTAAGGGTAAGAAACTACTTTCCAGCTGGAACAAGCTTTATTAATTTGCTTCAATAAACTTAGACACTATAGCTAAAGTTATGCACCCCGGCTAAAAAAAATTGAGCAAAATCAAGTTTAAGCTGAAATATCATGACATCATAATAAAATAAACTTGAATTCTTTTTGTTAAATATATTTTGTATTTTTTCTTCTTTCGTTTAAGCCCAAAATGAGAGTTCTACTGCGACTATAAACGACTAAAACTACTTTTATGGGGTAAGTAACTTGTTGTGCCAGCTCAACGATTTTACCCTCTTTACCCCATCATCCTGGCCACACCCACCACCCCTGGTCCGGCAGAAATCTGATTTCGTGGATGGTTTGAAGTACTTTAACGATAATAGGGATAAAAATTGGTAAGCTTCTAGCTGAGGACTATTGAGTACGCATTAGTTTTTCTTACAACGTTTCCGTAAGTATAAATCTCTTATTTGGTTCACTTGTTTCCTGCAGCAATTAAGTAGCTTAGGTTAAGTAAATAAAAACATCGGCGCAAACAAAAAATTTATCTTGCATAAATCCAAAACCTTTGTTTGTTTTTTATCGCACAAAATAATTATGATTATCGCAAACCCCTTTGAATTATATAATTAGTTAAACGTAGAAATAAGTCTTATCGGTAACTTGACCTTGACTTCGCATGTGTTTTCCTACAACGTTTTCGTAAGTAGGCCTATAAGTTACATCAATTGGTTCGTTGGCTTATTACTTGCGGTAATTAAGAAATTAGAAAATGTTGAAACGCTTGCCAGCACGGTTGCAAATTAAATTTGTAAAATGGTATTACAAAACTTTTTGAAAATAGTAGAAAAATAATTGTGAAAAGTGCGCTACTACGCATATTCACGCCCAAATGTCTGGCGCCCAAATGTCGTAGACTGTGGTTGGACTACTTGCTATGTTGCTGTCAATACGCACTAAAGGTAAAGGTACGGGACAGCGGGTGCAAGCACACCTTGTTTAGGCCAGGAGTGGGGAACCTGCGGCCCACAAGTTTTGAATGTCGCCCGCGTCAGAACCTTAATTGTTAAGTGTACAACAAAATTATGGAGTATGTTCATTCATTCATCTATTTTTATTTTTTCGGACAGAGTATTATTGAAATAAATTACGCCTCATAAAACAGAACAAGATAGTGTCCCTTGAGGAGATGCGAAAGACCATGACAGCTATAGCAGCTGAAGGTCGTCGAGTCTGCATCTCCTCACCAACCGAAGCGTCACAAAAAGCGCTCAAAATTAAATAAAGACACGAAAAGCTTACATAGAATGAAACGAAATAAGTGGTGCAGAGCAGTTAGTGAACAATAAAAAATTAGTTTTATTCAAATTTATTGATAATTTATTGATGCAGAGCCATTTTTCAATTTTATGTAATTCCTGGTTGATTTTATTTTGCAAAGATAGAACATCCTTATGTGACAATGTTAAGACACTACCATCCGATATAACGTTACATTAAAATTAGAGCACAGTGCCAAATCATTTATATAAATTAGAAAAAACAAGGGTCCAAGAACACTGCCTTGAGGAACACCAATCTCAACAACTTTTTCTTTTGAGTCAAAATTATTAATAGTGATCACTTGTATATCATGACTTATGCCATAATGTTCCCTTATGCCATAATGTTCCAGTTTGTAGAGCAAAATATCATGGTCCACAGTATCGAAAGCCTTTGCAAGATCCATAAATATTTCACAAAACCACCTGTCTGTCATCAAGTTTTCGTAAAATATATTCGTGAAGTTGGGTGATTGCCAAAAACGTGGAATAATTCTGTCGAAAGCCAAACTGTGTGGGAGAAAAAATATTGTATTTATTCCAAAATTTAATAAGCCTATTTTTAATCACGGTTTCAAAAATTTTGTTGAATGGTAATGAATGGTAAAAATACGGAAATAGGCCTATAATTAGTAAGCTCAGATTTTGGACCGCCTTTGTGAAGAGGAGAAACTCCTGCAACTTTTAACAAATCTGGATATTTACCAGAAATTAACGATGCATTAATTACACGCGTAAGATGTGGAGATATTATGTATTTGGCATCTTTAATTAGCCTAGTTGGAATACCAACAAAACCTGGCGGCTTCATCGCGTTAGGATTATCAATGATTACATTAATTTCGTATTCATCAGTTGGATCCAAAAATATGGAGGAAAGCACACGCTGATCAAAAATTTTTTTGTCACTCCGCTGGTGCCTATGATGCAAAGAGTTAGCAGATATTTTTGATAATTTGAGACCAATACTACAAAAATGGTTATTCATTGCATTGGAAATAGCTTCATGCCCATAAATACGTGTCCCTTCATACTTAACATGTATCAGATCGTATGTATCATCTTAACATGTAACAGATCGTACAAAACATTAAGATTTCTTTAAAACTGCGTCACATTCAACTACATGCTATATTTGTAGCATACGAAACGCGCAAAAGTCTCTGATTTTACGATAAAAAACAGCTCAGCATGAATGTTGTTAAATTTGTGACGAAATATTGTGCCTTTTCAAAGCGAAATTTAACAATTAAAAGTAAATGTGGCCCGCTGAAAATATTATGCAATCAATGTGGCCCGCTGTGCTTTACCGGTTCCCTACCCCTGGCTTAGGCCATTCTCAATTGGCGGCCCATTGCAATTATCAATCATGAATGATTGAACGCTGTTTAGGGACGTAATGACGATCAATCAATCAATTTTCTGGACCCGCTTATCCTTGGGGGGTCGCGGGGGCAGCAGCTCGAGTTGGATTCTCCAAGCATCGCGATGCTCTGCAACAATGCAACAAAGGACAGATGCTCTGCTGGGATGCCAAGGCGCGACCAACTAAGATCTTGTACGTAATCTCGCCATCGAGTTCTGGGACGGCCTTCAGACCTTCGACCAATCGGTGTTGAACAGAGCAGTTTTTTGGCTATTCTTTCGTGGGACATTCGTGTTACATGTCCATACCAACGCAGTTGCGATCTTTCTAGTCGGAGAAGCAGCGATTCGATGTTTAGAGATTCACAAATATCTGTACTTTTAACCTTGTCCAGTAAGGTCAAACCGCTAATTCTTCGCAAGAATCCCATTTCGGCTGCTTGAACTCGAGACCTCACTTTCTCATTCATGATCCAACACTCATGGCCATAAGTCAGAATAGGAACATAGACCGATCTGAAAATGGATAGCTTTGCTTTGGTGCAAAGCTCCCGCTTCAGTACCACAGATCGGTGGAGCTGGCGCATTACTGCACTTGCTTTTCCGATGCGGATATCCAATTCGCTATTTTGTCTGCCGTCACTCGTGAATGAGATGCCGAGGTACTTGAATTTCTCTGACTGTTTTAGTGGTACTCCATCAATTAGGAGAGAGCACTGCTTTGGTTGTGTGGACAGGCACATGGTTTCTGTTTTTGTTGTACTGATTTTCATTTCAGCAACAGAGCATGCATCCGAAAACCTATCAAGAGCTTGCTGGAGACCATTTTGGGTAGAGTCGACGAGCACAAGATCATCTGCAAATAAAAGACGCTGTACAGTGCATTCACCGATCTTTACTCTGCCACAAAACTCACTTTTCTTAACTATTCTATCCATATAAATAAGGAACAGACAGCGGTGGTCTTAGACAAAAGGGGGGGGGGGGCTGTGCAACAGTTATAGAGGGTACCTTTTGGGATTTAAATTCCAAGACTGCTGTAAGCGTGTACTAATGCACGTTATACTAGGCATTTCATAGGAAGTTACTTGAGAAGCACCAATCAATCAAGCTAGATCATTTAATGCATGTATTGTAAACACATCATTTACTGCCAGTAATTGGTAGGCTGCAACAAGGCTAGAGTTCATTAAAAATCTCCTAAAACTTAAATTAGAGACCTGGAATGATGTGCTTATTCTACTGTAGATATATATGCAATATTGGTTGCTTAAGTAAACCACGAACTAGTTGGCTATGGCCTACTAACGGTAAATCAGTTTTGGTATAACCTACTCGCAATGATCAATTATAACGCAATATTGCTGCATCTGCTGGGGATAGCTTGCAATACTTTTTGCAGCTAGTGTAATTCAAAACGATAATAAACAAAATATATTTTGCAATAAATTTGCCTGTGATCAAAATGTCTATTATTTCACTTTGAGGTGGTTCAGCTTCGATCAGAGAATTAACGAAAAAGTGGTTCACACAAATTGTTTACAGTGTCTCAATGCAAAAAGTTCTATTGAAGTGAAGATTCTTTTAAGGGGAGCTTAAATTTGGAATAACTAAAACCAATTTTATGTTTGGTTCAAGTCAGGGATATCTAGAACAACGGGATCGCTTACTTCAATATCACACTGACAACAGTGGTGCTAAGAGCCATTGTAGAACAGGTTGTTTGAAGTTGGTGTAAACTATCCAAAAATGATGAAATGCAAAATTACTGCCGTTATCGTTTTTAAGCCATTATCATAGTAGCATAAAAATTATTCTGGGTTCGATTCCTGCCGGCGGCGAAAAGTAAAGTAAGCAATGCAGTGAGTCAAAGTAAGAACGCAATTTTTAAAATTATCGTATCCGCATTAAAATCACAATTTTTAAACAAATTCTAACTTTACTCGCTGAATTCTAACGTCATTTTTACGAAAGTCAGAAAATCTGCGATGTTTGCCATTTTTTTTTGCTGAAAAAAAAGTGAAGTCGAGGCGAGTTAAGTTACATATCTTGATGCAAACAAGAACAAAAACTTTTCAATGCTACGATATTTCAGAAAACCGGCATCGTAATTATATTTTAGCATGCATTCAAATGAGCGTTGGGCAAAGAACAATTGGCCTATACTCAGAGTATACCAGAGTCAAAACACGAAAAAAGAGCAATAATCGAATTAATGTTTCGGTCTCGATTTTGAAGATAATTTGTGTAAGCCTCGGCACATTGTTGCAGGGTGGTCCACGGCGCATTGATCAATTCGCTTGAGTTGATTTTTAGCAAAGCAGTTGAACAGTGATTGCACAATAGGAATAAAATTGTAATGTTCATGTACACAAATTTGCTTATCCAAGAATGTATGCTCATTATTTTTTTTTACAATCTCTTCAAACATGGCGACAAATGCTGCTCTTGGCTGGTATTTAAACTAGCTTAAGTGGGGAGAGCTTTTTGTCGTAGCAGGCTCAAGCAACGAATTTTTTTTTGGTTGAAAAAGTTGCAGAATTGACATACAAAAATTACCGCCATAGGCCTGGCGGTACTAACCAAAACGTCCTTGAATTGGATCGCTGATAAATTTTCCCGGAAGCACGTAGCTAGCTGAACCCACGTTTGGAAATCAGGTGAGAAGCCAATTTGGCTTACAGCTTTTATAAATTGAATGCACGCAGTGAAGGTTTCATTAGTTAAACCAGACTGCCCTGATGCTTTCCACTGCTTAAATATTTCAGTTGCTCGATGCAAAAATGTGAGAGAGAAGCTGGCAAACTCTTCTGCATTTACGGTAAGAGGCTTGCACATCTCATTATTTTTTCTCGATCCTAAAACGAAAAATTGAAATATTATATAGAAATTTCTAAAATATAAGCCGGGGGCACACTGCACGGCAATGCATCAGTGAAAAAGGAAAAATACGTTCTTTCACACTTGATATATATAAATCTTTATAGCAGGCCTAGGCCTACAGCATAACGGTAAAAACCACAAGAACTTTAATTGAACGCTATTTCTTCACAAAGTGCTGACCAATTTCTCGTCAATATCGGTAATAACAGTAATATCTTTTAATGGTGATGTCAAAGACATCACTTTCCAAACGTTGTTAATAAAAGTAATGAAATTTCAAGTAGCAGCAAAGTTGGGATAACTGGAACTATAATGCTTTGTGATGGATGATAAAAACCAGAGCAGAATGAGTAGCAGCAAAATCAGAATTAAAATTGAAAAACACAACAGCCTGTTTCGTCGGTAACGACTCATCAGGTGTCAGATTCAAATAATCTGTGACACCTGATGAGTTGTTAATGACAAAATAAACTGTTGTGTTTTTAAATTTTAACTGTCATTTTAATTAAAAAAACTTTAAAGAGCCAAGAAACACGACAAATGACAGATTCAGATTATTATATTTGTCCACTAAAACAACAGAAAATAATATAGCAGCGAAAATAAAATACCATAAGGTACGACGCAATGTGGACCAGGAAGCAGCGAAGAACCCACGCGGTTAAATACAGCTATATTCACGCAATAAACGTTATTTCGCTCAGCTTAAAGTTACCCAGTTCAATCTTCACCCAGTAACAGGCTTGCATTTGAAAGAACTACAGCTGCACATTTTGAGCATAGTAGCAAAATGCACAAATAGCAATTGACTAATCAATCTCCAAGTTATAACGCTAAAAATAAACCAATAATCCAACTTACTCAAGGTATGTTGAGTGGATGTTTTTGCCATATTGCTTGGATTCAAGGATGTCTTTTTCAGTGAATGGGCAACTTTTAAGCTCTTGTGTTCTTCTAAAGCGTACAGATGGTTTACATTACCAAACAAACCCAGGCAACTGGACCCAATATATCCTCAAAACCAACAACTGGAATGAGCATTCAGCCTTTTAACAAAAAGTTATTGAAAATATTTTTTAGATTGTGAGTGCAATCCAATAATTAAAAAGTAGCTCTCCAGTCTTCGTAGGATGCGTACAGTATGGTTTCAAATTACCACCACAGAGATCCATAAACATTTTTCTGCAACACAAGAAACAGCACATTTTGTTAGTAAAATTACATCTGTTACATCAACCGCTGCATTGATAAAATTATAATGTGGATTTTAAGAAAAAGCAAAATACCCAATATGAGCTGTTGAGCCTATGTAAATGCAGTAAGCAAGTATAACATTACTACAGGTATTACAATATACGAGCTGCTACAGCATCTGATACCGACAACATTGATCATACATTTACAAACAGCAAAAATTGTTTACTCTGATATTTTATCTATGAGGCCAAAATTGTCAGAAGGCTTATTGTTATTCACACATACAATTTTCTGTTTTTACAAGGAAGTTACTAAATAATGAGATTTCATAACTACACTAATGCACATTCTCACCTGTTGCATATAGGCTATGATTGTCCACGGAAACAGCCGGAATGAAAAACATCTTTTAAAGATTTCATAACTGTATTAAACCATCATCTCAACTGATCCGAGTCTATTTTGTGCATCGGGACAAGGCACACAACATCTATTCATTTACTCTTCATATCTGCATCGACCAGAACAGAGAAAGCAAAACATGGACATTTATCAACACAAGATCGGTATGCAAAGTTGCACTGGGGTACACAACAAGTGTGTGGTACAGGCCTCATAATAGAATTACTGTAGTGATTGTTTTTACTTTTAAAAGCCTCTTTTTATAACTAAAATATGTAACTCTTAAAAAAGATACTTAGTTGTTTAGTGCAGTCAATGGTCAACTAGTCATGGCAAAATACAGATATATACGCGGTAATGTCAATATTTTTGTTTTGTTTTTTTTTTTTTTTGCACTGGCACACTAACAGTATAACCGTATGAGTAGTTAACTACAAATATAATAGCCAGAACATTTTGAAACATATTTAAATGAAATATCTCGGTTGAGTTACATTTAATGTAATAGTCAAATTTAACTGAAAAGTATCATTTGAATGTGTTTCAATTTGTCCTAGCTACACTGTTTCAGGCCTATTAGTCTATTAATAATTAAACTAGGCCCTATCTAAAATATCCATCAATCATACTGCGAAGTTTTTACTGAACAACACAGCTAATCTTTTTTAGTTGAATTGTTTTTGCATGGTTACACTAATTAACTCTAACTATTAACTAGTTTGCTTCACTAAGCTCAGACAATAGGCACATAACCCTAACTTTACCCCCTCCTACCTACAGACCTACCCCTAACTAATGATTTATGGCAGCAGGGTTTTGATATATAATAAAAAATATACATCCCCTAAACACTGCCAAATAAATATAGTTCAATCGTTTTAAAACAGTTGAAAATCAAGTCTAGTTAACAGGTACCAGTAAATGCGGCTACGGCATCTCTTGTTCAGTCTAGTCTTATCATCTTCTGATAAGCTATACCTACTAAGCTTCTATTTACTAAACAAAACTGTTTTACTCTTCTAAAACTGACATTCTATCCTACAAGTGACGTTTGACTGCACCTTAACGCCACGGTCGAACTTAGCCAAACCGGCCACCAGTCTAGTCACTTGAGGCTCAGAACTCAGCAGTCAGCCCTACTGTAGTCAAGCGCAAAAGACAAAAAAGCGGAGTAAGCGATCCCGATGTTCTAGATATCCCTGGGTTCAAGTTAACATGAAGAGAAGTGTTTTTTGGAGTTTCCGCATTGATTCTTCTTGAGGGGGGGCTTTAATATTTTCAAAATGGATTCTTTTTCAAGGGGGATTATTTTCAAAGGTGGCAGGGGAATAGTTCATATTCAGGAGAACTGAAACTGATTTTAATGATGTATACGGTTCAAGTTTACAAAAAAGTGTTGTTTTGGAAATTTATGTGTTGATTCTTTTTTTTTTGGGGGGGGGTCTTTTTACATTGGAGGTAGCTTCCTTTAATTTAAACAACTAAAAGGAAGTGTCTAGATCCACGGCAAACCTTTTTTTCTTAATTGTTAATTGTTATTGGCATATTTATCCTCCTATCACGAGAAAGCGACGAAGCGCTGTGCGAGCTCGCTTAGGAGTTGCCGGCCATCTGTCTACCACACTAAGATGGGGAATCCCGTTAAGTGCCTTTCCCAACGGCACAACAAGTAAACTTGCCGGCTTTCTCCACACTGTCCGTTAAATGCTGAACGTCAAGCAGGGAAGCTGTAAATACCAATTTTAAAGTCATTGGTTTGACCCGACTCGGAATCGAACCCCAAGTCTACCGATCCAGAAGCAGACACTCTATACCCCTCGGCCATCTGATCGGTTTTATAAAAACAAACAAACAAACAGTCCGGTGCAGCAGCGTTTTGATGATGGAAACCGGTTAAGTGTGACAGTGACGTCATACATAAAAACAAACAAAGCAGACCGTGGATATAGCGTTCTGAAAACAATCCACGGTCTGTGGATTTTGACACTGTCCAATTTAAAATAATTTTAGGAAGCTTTTATTCCACCGAAAACTTCCGGTCACCGAACTTTGAAACCCTGGTTGCGTAACCGTCAACTTCTCTTATGCTTCCCTACTGGGACAATGATATTACACGAACCAAAAAAACGGTTACACAACCACGATTTTCACAGTTCGGTAACCGGAATTTCCGATGAAATAGACACTTCCATAATTTTATTGATATGGTTTAAGTTTATATAAAAAATTTTTTTCACAGTTAACGCGATGACTTTTTTGAGGGGGTAGGTAGGTAATTTATTTAGGTAACAGATGCAAAAAGAAGAAAATTTTAAATCAATAACACAAATCAAAGCACAAAATAAAAGGGGGCCTTCTCTTTTAGGGGAGGCTTGTGCGACCGCACAGTTCGCACATTCCTAAGACCACCACTGGGAACAGAATAGGTGAAAGAGAGCAGCCTTGCCGTAGTCCCACACTTATTCTCAAAGGTTTCGTCGTTGCACTGTTAACACGAACACAGATCTCGGAATGCATGTACAGCGACTTAATGGCAATTAGTAACTGGCCATCAATGCCATATTGCAACAGTACCGCCCAAAGCTTGTCTCTAGGAATGCGATCATATGCTTTTTCAAGATCAACAAAACATGCATTGACCTCTTTGGCATATTACCACGTCTTCTCAAAGATTAGCTGCAAGGCAAAGATCTGATCTATTGTGCTTCGGCCAGGACGAAAGCCACACTGAGCATCCGTTAGTTTAGGCTCGATTATTTCACGGCATTTCTTTTCAAGGCATTTGGCATAGATCTTACCCGAAACACTGATGAGAGATATGCCCCTATAATTGCTGCATTTTTTCTTGTCTCCTTTCTTGTGGATAGGTATTACCACACTAGTTTGCCATTGCTTTGGTGCTGCCCAGTACTACGTGCCACCTTACAAACACGAGTCAGCCAACGAACACCATATATGTTCATTGCTTTTAACATTTTAGGTCTGATATCATCCTCAGCCGGTGCATTTCCAGTTTTCAATAATTAATTTGATAATTGCATTCACATCTGCTTCGGTTATCTGAATATCTTCCCCAACCTGTTCCGCGTGAATTTGTATCGGTATAGCATCAACTGGGATTTAAAAATCACTAAGATAGTCTCTCCACCGATTCAAAATAGCATCTTGATCTTTCAGAGTCACAACATTTGAATCTTCGACGAAAACAGCGACTCGATATCTTTTTCCTCGCAAACGGCTACCAGAACACTTTGTTTGCTGTTTGCTGCCAGAACACTCTGTTTTCCGTTTTGAAATCATCGTCTAACCTTTCTCCAAAATCCTTCCAGGCCCTTTCCTTAGACAGTTTAACTTTTGTGGCTGCCGCCGAACAACACATACACAAAACCCTTCGCACTTCCGCTTATGCCGAGCGCCTGGCGCGAAAGCTGCGGTGGCTAATTTTGAAGTCTTTAGTGTGTCCCGACTGGGAATAAAATCCCAGTCACCCGGCTGCATTTTTATGTAATGTACCCAGCACCAGCAGAACCTTGCTTTTTTCCGACAAAGCGTGATTTACAAACGCCATTTTGTGCTAGTTGGGGTGCAGCGTAAAGAGGGAAGCGCTGCGCTAGTTTTGGGTTCGATTCTCGTCGCGGCTTCTCTTGTGACATGTTTTTAACAATCGGGTTCGTCAAGATAATAGAATAAAAAAGGAATGTTGGTTCTGCTGGTGTTAGGTACATTACATAAATATGCCTCCAGGCCATAGGTGGGCAGCAGCGGTACTTCAATATACCGCAGTACTTTATTATCGCGTTACCGCCTAAAAATTGAGAAATGAAAGTACCGGCACTGGGTATTGTATTTTTTCCAAAGTACCTGCGGTACCGCGATCGTACTTTTTTAGTATTGGTACCGGTACCGTCGGTACTTTGGAAAAAAATACCGATACCGCAGTGCCGGTACTTTCATTTCTTAGTTTTTAGGCGGTACTCGGTACTTTTGCAAAATCTTTTAAAATAAAAAAGGAGAAGCCTGCACAACTACACTTCCACAGCAATCGTTTGAAAGATTTGTTTTTAAAATACAATACTGCCATCCCTTCAAGCGCGGCAATAGAAAGATTCTTTTCCACAGAAAAAGATTTTTTGAAGCCGAGGAAGAGTGGTCTTTTAGAGTTAGACGACCTTTCCCAAATGGTTTTGTTTTTGAAATGCAGTTCAAAGTAAAAGTTTTTCAATAGTTTATTTTGTTATTTTTTGCGTCGCCGTCCGTTGATAAGGTTGTTACGGTAAGAAAAAGTCTCAAGACCTGGGTACGATTCCGGGATGTTTAATTCAAAGTCCGTATGACTTCGTATTACTTATCTCAGCAGGTTTAGGATTTAATTGGTTGATTTTTGCGTATTTCAATGCAACTTGAAATCTAAGCTTAACTATGAGAACAAGAACGACAAAAAATTTGAAGTAGTTTAAAGACAGGGGTCGGCAACCTGCGGCCCGCGGGCCAAATCCGGCCCGTCGACCTATTTTAACCGGCCCGCGGCCTCTTTTTGAAATTGTGTATTTATGCGGCCTGCAACCTCTTTACGGAATTGTGACAAATAGCGCAGCAAACAGATGTTTGGCGATCACTTTTTACCTGAGCTGAAACCACGCTTCTAAACAGTAGCATGACGCAGTAGATTTGACTGGAAGCGTTTCCGTGTTTTATTCTCTAAAAAAGACCGGCGGAAAAGGAAAAAAATGAATTTTACTCACACATCAAGCACTTCGCACTAATCGTTTTGGAACAAGCTGAATTTTTCTTGAAAATTGCAATGAATTTCAGAGTATTAACTTGTTATATACATTTTACACTATTTTTGTTGCTTTTATGAGATTGACTACCCTTCAAAAACTAACCGTGAGCATCGTAAAAAAATTAAGAAATGCTCTTGATGAAAAAGCGCGTACACAACGGTGTAAACATACTTGACAAAATTATAGCTGTATACGTGAAATTTCTAGCCTGAAAGTAAATTTCTTGAAATAAAAGCGTTTCTTTTTTTTTTGCCACATTTTCACGCATTCTATATTGTAGTGCTGTTGCAAACATGCAGTCTTCTCTGGAACACGGCTTCGCAAGCATCGGGCATCTCAGTAAATGTTCGTTTGTATGCGCCTCAGTTTCGCTGCAGCATGTAGAGTCGCCAGTTTTGTAACCCCACTTGATCAAATTTGTCTTTGTACAGCTTACTCCAGACCTTAGCCGTTTGAGTGCTCTCCATCTTGGCCAGGGTGCGTTGTACCCAGCAAGGGGGAAAGATTTCGATGGTTCTATTCCCATTTAGAGCGAGGGTGGATTGGTTTGTAAGCTTTCACCCCTCTGCTCTATCTTCATTGCTACTGATAAAACAAGACGCGTAAACGCTACAAAGTGGGAGGATTTGTTGTTGTATCATGCCTTCAGATATCAAGTTTTCAACCATCGTTATCTTGCAGAAGAAGAGCGTCTTCATCTACTTTAAAGTTCATTCTTCAATAACCATGCAAACCGACGATTTGGAGATTTGTCGTCCAATTCCCACTTGCAACATCGCGAAGCTCCACACTGCTTCTATGAATCAGCGGTACTCCACGATCTCCGAAGATTTTTTTTATGCCTAAACTTACTTTGTACACCAGTACGGACGTGAAATATGCGTAAGTTTATTCTTTCACAGTTTTATTCAAAAACGTAAGTGAAAACTCTACTTGTGACTACATGCAACTATAAACTCGTACTAATTTTAAACGAATTTTGCTAAAATATTTTAACAGTTTTATTCAAAAATGTAAGTAAAAACCTTACTTGTAACTACATGTAACCATAATAGGACGAATCTTCATTTTATGTATTCTTTGAACGAGGACGGTTCAAATCTTGCAGAGGATGCAAAACATTTTTAGGTGCAAACCATTAAAGTTTACCAATATAGAACAAACGTATATTTCTTTTACCAGTTGAAAAGCATATGTTTAATACTATTCAAACGTCTTTGAAAAGTGAACTAAATATGGTAAAAACATTATTTTGAAAAACACACATACAAATTATTTTCCAGCAAGCGCAAAAATTACCTTTTGTCACTTACCTTGTTGTACCAACCGCGTAAAAATTCTCTCAAAAGCTAGATACTACTGCAGCCTTTCAAAAAAATAACATGACAACGGTTAGAAAATTAAAAAATAACTCCAAAGCATGCTTCTACTTCATCAAAGTAGCCTACGCAGGCAAAATTTTAGAGGTTTATAAAACTTGTAGGAAACGCAATAACGTAAAATATTTTTGAAATTTTTATGGTTTGCAGTTTTTTAAGAAAAATTGTTCGAGTTTATGTTTTATATTGCAAACGTATTCTTACCCACCTGTCTTACATAAAAATCGTGTGACTATTTTAGACAAATACCTGAAGAGGGCCAATGTAGAGCCGAAAACGTTCGTAGTACCTTTGTTGTGCTGTAAACAGTGTAAATAAATTAGTGAAAAAATGCATCAGATTTTTTGGTTGCTGTACCTTGCAGCTTTATGTTACATAAAAATTCATTAGAATCACAAACGCATTTCTTATCCAAGCTGAGATTTACTCAACATGTTGTTTTTTTTTGTTAAATTACATTCCCTACATATGTTGTCGTAATTTTAACCACCTGTTTAATTCTCACAAATTTTTAAATCCTATCTTACAAAACATGAATATTACAAGTTAACATGCTTCTAATATGCAGCCTTTTGTGTAACGTAACAAGCTTATTGATGAGAAAAAGTTTTCATTTTAGAAAAGTGCTTTACATTTATTTCTTGCGTAAGATTTTTACATTTACATAGTTTCAGCAGTGACTTCTCTATGATTTCAGAATACCATCTGTCTTAACATTTCCATTGTTTTTTCAAATATTTTTTTGTTTTCCAAGTGCTTTTTGTCTCTGTTTATTTTCAGTGCATTGGACGTTATGCATTTTGAATGTTTGCGAATTAATTGTTCAATACGGTTTCTGAACTTGTTCTTTCTTTATTTTTAAGTTTTGCCTCGACTTGGTGGCAATACTGTATAGTCATCAATTCGGTTTGTGCTGAGTAAGGTAGCGCGAGTCTTGTTTGAAATTTGTCGCAAAAGGCCGCTCAGGATCAATTTCACGAAGCACACGAGAACAAGTTGCATTATATTGAAATTTTAACTGCAAAGTATTAATGTAGACATAACTAATGAAAAATTTAGAACTGTTAAAACAAGTTAGAAATCACAAGTTTAGAAACGTAAACATTCAAAACAGTTTAGAGTAATAACGTTAAAAAAAAGATTTTACTCGATTTTATGTCTTTTCATTGTGAGCGCGTAACAATTTAAGTTATTTCTACTCATTTTAAAAGTGTGAAAATTATAGTTTCACTGGAACTTAAAGAAAACGAGTAAAAAATTGAAAGCAAATGTTTTCATTCTTTTTGTTGCTTCTCTTGTGTTGTTTATTATGTTGACGCTAAGCATGATAAAATTCTGACGTTTGTAGTTTCCGTAAGCTTTGAGAGTTAAAATTATCAAACGTAACTTGTCTTTATCTGAGTAATTTTTCTCAATAACGTGTGAATTCTTTCCGAGTTGCAGTTGATATTACGTACCACAAATATAAAATTATTATCAACTTCCATATACGTTTATATTATTTTCCCTTGAGTGAAGCAAATCGCAGATTTGATAGTTTTTGATAGTCTTTCCCACAGTTGCATCGAAAATGTGGCTGTGTTTTTTACACTTTTCTCGGTACGGTTTTTTACACTGCTTTCACGTTTTCAATGTTTTCTACGTTTTTAATGATTTGTACACCTTATGCCTTTTAATATTTTCTGCCACTTGTCGCGCCTATTTTTAACCATTGTGATTTATTGCTTGCTATTCGTGAAGAAATCTGCAAATGTTTTACGTACGTGCTGTTGCTGCTTGCACCCACTTTTTAAACTTTTCTCCTCTGATTGTTCTGTGAATATTGTATGTGCTGTAACATTTTTTATGATAGAGGTTGCGAATCTGATTTACTGATGCTTTTTAAAATACATTTTTCATTTTCAGCGCTGTATTCACTGCTAGTGATTCGGAAAAAAAGAAGTTAAGGCATCGAGTTTGCTAACGATGACTTAATGCAGTGGATAAGGCGTCTGCTGACTCGGCATTTCAGTCAGGGAGACCGGGGTTTGAATACCGGTATACAGTTTGAATACCTTTGACAGGTATACAGTAAAATTAAGGATACAAGGTTACTTTATTGTCGGTGGTGCTGCATTTTACGATTGATAGAGACGTATTATCCCTCAATTGACCAGCTCATATCAGCCTATCCAGTCTATAGCACAAATATAATTTGAATATTGAATCAAAGACTAATCTGCGCATCTATAGCACACATAATGCATTAGTTAAACTCACGGAAAAGTTTCGAGACAAGAATCGACAGCAAGACAGTAGAGCGAAACCTCGATGTCGACCAGGTAGGCCTACTAATTTCTTAAGTGACCAACAGCTCAGGAGCAAGGGTTCATAGATGAACTAATATAATAGCTTTCTCACTGATATATGAGTGTAACAATATTTCAGTTGCAATAGCTTCAGTAACAACTTTTCAATTACAAACAGAATTTGTGATTACAATTGATTTCCTTGCGCTTTCCGTGCAAGCTCGATGTGATCATGTACACTTCATGCACACCGTGGCAAAGTCACTGCCTGAAAGCGCTTATGATAAGTTGCAGAAATTATATGAAAACACGTGTCTTTTGCGACCGTGCAACGAAATACAAAGTGACCATAACAAGCTCTCCTCTACCACATGAAAAGTAAACCGGGATTTCAAAACTCACACAGGCATCAAATCATTGACAAAGCTACACTCTACTTGCTTACCCAACTTTTAGCTCTATCAGAAGCGCCAACTTCGGCTCATAAAAGAGCATGCATTTATCGCCATGTCACGTAGGTCAATATTACTATAAAAAACATCCATTCGCATTACCGGTACCGTATAGCTAGCCAATGCTTCATGAAATAAAACGCCACACTCAAATCATATCTAAAAAAATTTAAGATTGAATAGAAAAATTGTTCGGTTGAGTTTTAGGCCTAATATTCAACTAATTACATCACGCGTCGAATATGAGCATCCTGCCAGGAAGTTGATCCAACGGGTGAATTAGAGTACGCGCAAAACATGTCTGTGATACTCGACGACAAATCGCTGGTATTTCGACCCCTTCTTTCCAAGGCTGTTAACTGTGAGGTAACTTCTGATGGACTCTCTTGAAAATGACTAGTCTCTTCTTGCAAAAAGTCGTGAAGAACAACCGCTGCCTTTATTATAGCATCAATGTGCTCTACTTTTTGAGAAATCGGTCGGTGAAAGCTACGAAATCGGGTTGCCAATATACCAAACGCATTTTCAACAACCCGCCTGGCGCGAGATAGTCTATAGTTGAAAATAACCTTGTTTCTAGGCAGGCCTGAACCAGGGTACGGTCGCATTAGATGTGGTAGAAGGGGGAACGCCTCATCCGCAAGAAACACGAAAGGTAACTTTGGTGCTGTTGTTCCTGACAGTGGTTGATCAGATGGTAGTTGCAACGTTTCTTGCTTTAGCGTTTTTCCAAAGTCTGAATTAGCAAAAACATTACCTTCACTTTGTCGACCATATGCACCAATATCTACAACAACAAATTTAAAAAATCAGAGTGTGGACTGTCCAATGACCACCTTGGTAGGCTAACTTCGGTTACCCTTGTTTTAATTATAAAGAACAAATTAGGGAGCGACCAGGTTCCCAAGTTTGGTAGGCTTTTGGTCAAGATAGACTCTTCTGCATCGATTCCGTGACAATGATACGTCACTTAAATCCTCGAAACGAGAATATCTTGCCTTCCCACGATGCACAATTAGAGTTACAGTCAGTGCATGAAGCAACGCAGTTTCGAAAGTAACGGGATATAAGACTTAAAGATTAGGAGAGGGTAGATGACAAGAAAGCATCGCAAAAAATAGCAATGCAAGGGATGCAGTAGCAATCCACGACCGGTTTCGCTCTCATTTTGAGCTCATCAGGTGAATATAGCTGGAAAATGGTGCAAAAATGGCACCGAAGTGAAGGGATTTGAGAAAAAGTAAAAGATTGAGAATAACAAGTAATGCAGCTCACCGTTTCCAGCGAACCGCATTCGTTGTTCCTTGAAAAAGTTTAAAGTGGAAACAGTAGGTTTCATAGAGATGAAGGAAAAATTTCTTAATTACACCAGTTGCCAACGTAAGCGAAATGATGTCCATCCGGTAATTTGGATTTGTGATTGTCATCGAAATTGGATCCATTGTTTCGTCATCATCGATAATAACAAATTGAGATTTAAATCGAAACCAAGAGAATTAAACCAGAATGACGGAAAACTCTTTTAAACATTCGGGTAAATCGTGAGAAAACTTCCGAGAAAGATCATTGCGCACTTTTCGCTGGAATTATGAAATAATGAGAAGGGTTCCCAAATAATTAAAAAATCAGAGTGTGGACTGCCCCATGACCACTTCACTTTAAACTTTTTGTTTCCACTTTAAACTTTTTCAAGGAACAACAAATGCGGTTCGCTGGAAACGGTGAGCTGCATTACTTGTTATTCTCAATCTTTTACTTTTTCTCAAATCCCTTCACTTCGGTGCCATTTTTGCACCATTTTCCAGCTATATTCACCTGATGAGCTCAAAATGAGAGCGAAACCGGTCGTAGATTGCTACTGCATCCCCTGCATTGCTATTTTTTGCGATGCTTTCTTGTCATCTACCCTCTCCTAATCTTTAAGTCTTATATCCCGTTACTTTCGAAACTGCGTTGCTTCATGCACTGACTGTAACTCTAATTGTGCATCGTGGGAAGGCAAGATATTCTCGTTTCGAGGATTTAAGTGACGTATCATTATCACGGAATCGATGCAGAAGAGTCTATCTTGACCAAAAGCCTACCAAACTTGGGAACCTGGTCGCTCCCTAATTTGTTTTTAATAACTACAAATTTGTAATTTGCATCTGCGACTGCTAATAGCACTACACTTGAATATTTTTTGTAATTAAAGTATGAAGAACCCGAATTGTTGGGAGCTTGTATCCTGATGTGTTTTCCATCCATACTGCCGCAACAATTAGGAAATTGCCATTGCTCAAAAAAGTCTTTGGCAATATTTTCCCATGTTTTTTGATTGGGAGTAGGTAGAAATTTAGGCCGCAAGGCATCCCAAATAGCGACACAAGTCTCCGGAATGATGAAGGACAAAGAAGATTTGCTCATTCTGTACGAGGCAGCAATGGTGTGGTATGAGTCCCCTTTCGATAAATATCAATATAAATATAGAAAATTGTTAGGCAACGTCGAGACACCTAAGAAACATTTCTCCAATACTTTAGTATAAAAGTAAATGTACAGTAGGCCCACGACTAAGCAGTCATTTCAAACCTTACCTTAATGTCACGGCAAGGCGCTCAGCAGGTGTTATAGTATCACTTCTGAAGATATCACATTTGCGAATTCTATCTTGTATTTTTGACAACAGACAGTCAAACGCCACTGGAGACATGCGAAATGATGTGTGGAAAGAAGTTTCTCTCAAATTTCTCATATCTGTCACCAGTTTGTGAAATTCTCCTAAATTGTTTATAACAATATTAGATTAAAATTAATATCCTAGCTGGAGTGTTCAACAACAATAAAAGATTAAAAAATAAATGGTCCTCCATCAACATCACCATGTTACAACTTGTACAAATTTACATAACTTGGAATACTTGCCCAGGAGCTCAAACAGTAGTATCTGCACCGTGAAAATAAGTCGGCCAACACAGCAATATAAAAATTCACCAGCAAGTGGACACAACCAAAACAAGTTGGTGGAACCCATCTCCACAACTTTGCACGTGGGCAACGAGAAAAGAATGTTGCAGCAGTGCCATACCGGTACCATCAGCAACGCTGTGTCTGATTTGACTGCTATGCTATTTTTGTAGGTACCGGGTAGCGTAAATAGCAGAAATGTTGAGAAATATTACCAATGTGTCGTTGGTATTAGGCCACTAAATAAATGCTCTCGGTGAAAACGGAGACCTTTTGACGTAGCATTAAATTAGGTACGTGACAACAGGAAAATAAACAATGGCATCGTGCCCACAGCATCCATCCAATATAAGCCCTACCTAAAATTTTTATATAGCCTACCTTCTTTTTCAGAATCTCTTTTTCTCAAGAGTGGATGGACCTGATATTCTCTTTTCTTCCGACTCCGAGTTTTGCAAAGTTTAAACGTAGCATACAGTAAAAGACATTTTTTTAGCTTTGTAATGTGGGAAACCATTGTGGGAAACTTAAATACTACAATAGCCTGCACAAGTATATTAATAGGTTGATACCGTAGGTTATGGTTTATGACAGCATTTCATTCACTCGTCACGATCGATTGCGAGTCCAGACTAAAGGTTATCAAGTTATGAAAATGGGATCTAACTTTAACCGATTAGGCTAACGGTATATCTACGCTATTTTCATTACCATTGAGATATAAAAACAAAGATTGCTTGATGAATACCGGTATCTACCCAGCTTAGGCTTACTGGTACAACCACCATGCATCTACTACCGCTACAGGTAAATACTGGCAGTAGGCCTAGGCTATTTACTACTCATATTGTTTTTTACAACTAACCTATGATAAAAGGAGAGAGTAACTAGCCCCTGCCTTCCGAAAATCGTTTCCGTGTTCGTTAGAGTGGTTACCAGGACCTTTTTACTTCATAAACTCATAGATCGCCGCCTGCAGTCGTAGCCTATATGACTCGTCCGCTTCTAACAAAAAACATCGTTTTCCGCGCCTGACGAAATCAGCTGCGCCATGAAAAATTGCGTTATCAAAATTTGCGTTTAAATCGCTTGCGCGCGTTTAAATTACGATCAATTATTGCTATTATGCGCGTCGTCCCGCACCATTAATTATCGCTATAAACAGCCCTTAAGACTTACAAAATACTTAAATACCTCCTCGCGGGTTCTTAACGACTTGTAATTTCAAACGGTACGTACAATAGAAAGAAAAAGTTATTTTTCTCAATAACGTGTGAATTCTTTTCAAGTTGTGGTTGATATTACATACAAGTATAAAATTTTTATTTTATTAGAATTTGTAAAACAATAGTGTAAAATTTGTTGTAACTGTGAAAACGCAAAATTAAAACAATCATTAAAACTTTTGCAGACACATAATAGAATTTGTAAAACAATAGTGTAAAAATTGTTATAACTGTGAAAACGCAAAGTTAAAAAAACTATTAAAACTTTTGTAAATGGATAAATAGTAGGGCTGCGGGATTTAAAGATTAATTAATCGATTAATCGTTAATTTACTTTAACGGTTAAATTTTTGTTTAACTATTAATCGGATTAAACTTTAATTTTTAGCCCATCTTGATTATAATGTAAGAGAATCCAGCGAACAGCGAAACATTGAATACAACTCTGGATTTAGCGCAATTATGCAGAGCAATTACGCATGTCGTTAATCAATACTTTATATAATTGTGACGCAATAACAATGCCTCTGTTACGTTGCCCAAAATGATACAAGACTGAAAAAATAAGTTTTTGTTGCAATTTCAAAGTTGATAACCTGTATTAGTGTACACTGTACAGTTTTACCAGAGTCAGATGGAACGAAAAGGCATAAGAGTATAGTGTGGTAGTTTAAGAGAGCACCTCCTATATTATTTATCTATGATATGTTAAATTTGTCAATCAATATTAGTGCAGAAGCTTTGATTTAATCGAAAATAACTATTAATTAATTGTTAATTTATTAAAAGTTAACTATTGAAAATAAATTAATCGTTACCACCCCTAATAAATAGAATTTGTAAAACAATAGTCTAAA
This sequence comes from Trididemnum miniatum, assembly GCA_964006365.1. Classification (NCBI taxonomy): domain Eukaryota; kingdom Metazoa; phylum Chordata; class Ascidiacea; order Aplousobranchia; family Didemnidae; genus Trididemnum; species Trididemnum miniatum. The sequence goes on from OZ023233.1 coordinate 35,613,344, forward strand.
AATTTCGACTATAACAAAAGTCTCGTCAGCCTTGCTACGCACAGCCAATCCAGGCTAAACTCATTCCAGACTGTAAAGACTCTTTTTTGCATTGCTTTACCTGGACATCTCGACCTTATCTCTTTTCTAGGTTGTGCCCTATTTTTGGCAGGCGACTGGCCCCAAACAACGATACCCAATGAAAGAGCCTATAACTAGTTACCCACAACTAAGTTACCGGTAGCCTAACTAGCCCACATCACTAGAAGCCCCCATGGCAACCCACTCATTTGCAGCTGCAGACGCGTTTCGACCTTATTATGGTCTCATCAATGCAGCATAGCAACCTCCCATCTTCTAAAAAAAAAATTCTAACCTTCAAAAGAACTACACATCCCAAATCTAAGCCTCTACTCGTTCTGCTCAAGATAGAACATTTGAAATAAAACCTTCAAGGAATTAGTACATGCTGGATTATGATGTAACAGATTCCCTGTAAACAATCGATAAGAATAAAAATGACCGGTTGGTTTAAACATTATTTTCCCGGTAATCTGAGATAGAATTTTTTGTTTGCGGTTTGTAACTATACCAGTTACCAAAACCTGCAAAAAAACTCTCTGCCCAACCCGTTCGCCCGTGAAAAAGCGGGGGACAAGGCAGGTGCCTATCGGAGAAGTGTAGGATAGAGGAATTCTATTTGACTTACATATCTTTCTTTGTATCATCTTGCTGGATCCTGTAACTGTACATGCAGTTCGACAAACGTACCGAGATATTGATGTTTAAACCACCGATGAGCGCTGACGTTCTCTGTGTTTTCTGTTTTCTGGGCTGTATGCGCAGACACAGTGCCTGCCTTGTCCCCCGCTTTTTCACGGTGATGAGATCCATAATAAGGTCGAAACGCGTCTGCAGCTGCAAATGAGTGGGTTGCCATGGGGGCTTCTAGTGATGTGGGCTAGTTAGGCTACCGGTAACTTAGTTGTGGGTAACTAGTTATAGGCTCTTTCATTGGGTATCGTTGTTTGGGGCCAGTCGCCTGCCAAAAATAGGGCACAACCTAGAAAAGAGATGAAGTCGAGATGTCCAGGTAAAGCAATGCAAAAAAGAGTCTTTACAGTCTGGAATGAGTTTAGCCTGGATTGGCTGTGCGTAGCAAGGCTGACGAGACTTTTGTTATAGTCGAAACATTAATTTGTCCAGTGTAAAAACTGTAATAACAGTGAAAACGTAAAGTTACAAAACTATTAAAACTTTTGTAAATAGATAAATAGAATTTGTAAAACAATAGTGTAAAAATCCTTACATCTGTAAAAACGCAAAATTAAAACAATCATTAAAACTTTTGCAGAAACATAAATAGAATTTGTAAAACAATAGTGTAAAAATTGTTATAACTGTGAAAACGCAAAGTTACAAAACTATTAAAACTTTTGTAAACAGATAAATAGAATTTGTAAAACAATAGTGTAAAATTTGTTATAACTGTGAAAACGCAAAATTAAAACAATCATTAAAACTTTTCAAGAAACATAAATAGAATTTGTAAAACAATAGTGTAAAAATTGTTATAACTGTGAAAACGCAAAGTTAAAAAAACTATTAAAACTTTTGCAGAAAGATATATAGAATTTGTAAAACATTAGTGTAAAAATTGTAAGAACCGTGAAAACGTGAAGTTAAAAAAAAACACAGGGTTAGCTGCTTCGTCGCAATAGAAAATCATAAGAACTTGAAATAAAATTTTTTCAAAAGAATTGAACGTCTTATCCAAGGACGAAACAATGAGACTAGGCTGGGAGATAAACCATTAACCTTGTGATCATGGTTTTCGTACGCCTCAAGCCACTGCGCCACGCTGTAGATTAAACAGTCCAATCCATTTTTTCAAAAAAAATTAAAGCATTTGATCCAAGGATGCAACAACGAGACTAGGCTGGGAGTTGAACCATTAACTTTGTGCGAACGAGAATAAATTTTGCTAAAAAGAAAATCAAAAGAACTTGAAATAACAATTAAAAAAAAAAAATTGAAAGCATCTCATTCAAGGACGAAACAACGAGACTAAGCTGGGAGTTAAACCATTATCCTTGTGATCATGGTCACGCTATCGGTGCGGGAGATCTGGGGTTCAAATCTCCTGTCAAATCGACACAGTAAAACGATTACAACAACTGCTCCCTAAATCGCCAGCGTTCTTTGCAAATCCAATTAAGCCCCAGTCAAAGATCTTACAACAACTGCTCTCTGAATCGCCAGCGTTCTTTGCGAAATCCAAACGATCGAACCCATATACCGATTTTGCTGTTGATTCTCGCTAGCTTAGCTGATCTTTTTGAATTACTGCATAATTGTTTCGCTGGATTTTTGAATTACAGAAGATTTATTTCGCTGGATTTTTGAATTACTGAAGAATTTTCTGCACGTAGACAATAAAACACAAATAAAAGGGAATCATGTGGTCTGTTTTATTGGTAAAGTTGCACACGCAAAAACATTCAAAAAAGAAAATATTAAGCGCATCCGTCATCTCTTTTTCTCTTCGTGATAGGAGTCGATTCATCCAAACGACAGGGCCTCTTCACTGGAATCTGTTCAATTTTTCTTCTTCGTGGGTCAAGGATTAGATTTGGGATCGCGTAAAACTGCTTTTCTTCTTTTTCTGAACGACCTGCTTTCGAAACTTCAAAGCCAGAGCTCTTTTCGTATTGATAGAGCATATATCGCGTAGGAGCAAGAACGGCATCTACGTCGAACTTGATCTGGAGTCCATCCACCGCCACTTCTCTCTTCATGGTCTCGACTTGTTTCATTATGTCACAATTTTCGTCGTTTTCTTCTTTAACTCAAAACAAGACAGTGACGTAAGGGAGCAAACCTGTGGGTGACTTGAACGCAATGTAAGGCACGTCCTCCAGAAGCAGTTTGATAGACGGTAGCAGTTGCTCCGAGGAAAATGATACTTTTCCCTCACGGATTGTGACGATCGCTTTTCTCATGTTTGGGCATCCACTCGGGATACAAAATCCGGATGAAACGATGTCAGCAAATTTTTCTCTTGTACTCCTGGCCATCGCTTGCATAGATCGTACCCTCTCCATTAAACCTTGATTCTCATGCAGCGTTTTGTAACAAGAAGTATACGATCGCGCATCGACTGGAACAATTTCTTCAGCTTCTCTCTCGAGTTGATCAGCCATTTCGGTAAACGTCTCCATTTTGTGTATGAATGAAGTTTAAATATATCAGCTCATTTTATAGACCTTTTTCTTCTTTGTTTTTTGACATGTCAGAACTTGTCTGTCGTCAAAAAAAAAATCTCACCATCACCACTGAAAAAAAAAAAAAAATTTCACCCCTCCACCAGTCAACAAAAAAAAATTCCACCCCTCCACCTATCAACAAAAAAAAATTCCACCCCTCCACCTATCAACAAAAAAAAATTCCACCCCTCCTCCTATCAACAAAAAAAATCCCACCACCACCACTGAAAAAAAAATTCCACCCCTCCACCTATCAACAACAAAATAATCCCTCCACCTATCAACAAAAAAAATCCCTCCACCTATCAACACAAAAAATCCCACCACCTATCCACCCCTCCACCTGGCTCCGCCTAAAGGGGGTCGGATACCGCACAGTACGCTACTACCGATACACTAATATGAACAAAAAAAGTCAATCGCTACCTCATTGGTAATGGTTCTGCTCAAAGAACTTAAAGATTTTTAGCTTTTGTTTTACAACCGAATTTGCGAAACAGAAAAGCCTCAACAACCTAGCTAATCTTAATTTGGCGAAGCATTTTTCTGGTTAGCTGACTTATTTGTGTCCACTTCATCAGGCTGCTAACCTAAAAGCCGCAACGCGCTTATATCCTCCATAGATCAAAGTGAATTGAAACTCTCTAACACTGACTAGGCACAAAGTCGGTGAAATTCTACATACAGCGCCAGATTATTATCATATCATGTGCAACAACAGACACTTGTTACATGAGGCCAGAGCCGGCGGCAGAGCAGTCGACTTAGGAGGGGCAAATGTTTATCAGGGAGGGCCAAAGTTTGAAATTAAGCACAATAGCCGCTGTCTTCAAAAGAGTAAGCTTGTTAATTGGGGGGGGGCAAGCATGTCGATTGGGGGGCCAGGCCCCCCTGCTCTTGAAAATAATGCTCTTGTTGCCTCCCCTTCATATAAAATTAGGATTAAAAAAAAAATTTTGTCAAAGCTTTGGATGTTTTTACTATTAAATTAAGTCTCTTCAGTGTTGCTATGAGCTTCAAATCCATGAATTACATCCATCAACCTACAATGCATTCTTCCAGATAACCTTTATTCTACCTAATACCTATAAAAGTTAATTCGCGTTTCTTGTTTCTCGATTTCATTGGGAGACATGATGTTAATGGTCCTGCATGGCAATGACGGTGTGCATACACACAACAGAGGTAGCAAAGACATATCAGGTGCTACTACACACTACACCCCCGAGATGACTATAAAGTATGGGACTGCTCTCAAGTCTAAGACTGACTATAAGCTTGATCTGATGGCTAGGACTGACTATGAGTCTAAAGTCTAGGACTAAAGTCTAAAGTCTAGGACTAAAGTCTAGGACTGACTATAAGCTTGATCTGATGGCCTATGGTCAAACTTAGAAAATGAAATTACTCCGCGGGGAGATAGCAACTCCACACCATGAAAACCCATTTAACCCAACCTATAGCTAATCTCCCAACCAGTTTCTGTACAGCAAAAACGGGTTAGTTAAAGTACAGAAACTGGTTGGGAGATTAGCTATAGGTTGGGTCAAAAGGGTTTTCATGGTGTGGAGTTGCTATCTCCCCGCGGAGTAATTTCATTTTCTAAGTTTGACCATAGGCCATCAGATCAAGCTTATAGTCAGTCCTAGACTTTAGTCCTAGACTTTAGACTTTAGTCCTAGACTTTAGACTCATAGTCAGTCCTAGCCATCAGATCAAGCTTATAGTCAGTCTTAGACTTGAGAGCAGTCCCATACTTTATAGTCATCTCGGGGGTGTAGTGTGTAGTAGCACCTGATATGTCTTTGCTACCTCTGTTGTGTGTATGCACACCGTCATTGCCATGCAGGACCATTAACATCATGTCTCCCAATGAAATCGAGAAACAAGAAACGCGAATTAACTTTTATAGGTATTAGGTAGAATAAAGGTTATCTGGAAGAATGCATTGTAGGTTGATGGATGTAATTCATGGATTTGAAGCTCATAGCACCACTGAAGAGACTTTGGATGTTAAATTTAATGCTTTTCAAGAAATTCGACGGACGTTTCTAAAACTCTGTTGATGCCAAAATAAAAGGAATTGGGGTAGTGGAAGAATTTCTCGGCAACAAAAAAGATTTTAATTACCAAGAGTTGGTTGGGAGATTGATCAAAATTTTCTAACACATGAATTGCAGAATGTCACTAAAACTGCATTTCTATGTTCACATCTGATTTTTTTTTCAAAAGAGTTCGGGTGATTTCAGTGAAGAGCGTGGTGAAAGGTTTCACTAGGATATACAGACAATGGAAAAAGGGCATCAAGAACACTGGGACACTGCAATGATGGGTGACTATACGTATGGTTTCTGATAAGGCATGATGCATCAGTACACAAAAAAGCCCGCTCTACAATCTACAATGTATCTCTGAACGTCGTGTGTCGGTTTTGTTAATGTTGTGTGATACAGGCCCTTTTGCTTACAATAAGAAACGGATAGATACCGGTATGCATTGTATAAGCTCGTTTTGATAGGCCAGTTGCGTGTAATCATATATGAATAAACGCGAAAAATTAAAATGTTAATAACTGAAAAAGTAACGATGATAGACAAAAACTGAGCACATTTTTAAAATCAGCAGCAAAAAAATACATCCAAATCCGTCAGAAAAATGCAATAAACAAATTTGCGTTACATAAGTTGACTCCGCCAGTGGCATGCATGGTCCGCTGAGATGAACATGAACCAAGGTTGCCAAATCCCAGTGATCAAATAAAGCCAGGTCGAGAACAAATTAAAGCCAAAAAGAGCAAAAAAATTTTACTAACTACGAAAGTACGGTGCGACTCATCACGTCCACAGATGCTAAACTTTACCAAAAAGGTCATCACGTCCACAGATGCCAAACTTTGCGCCAAAAATCGAGTGAGTGAAGAACAAAAAAAAAGTCATCACTTCAGCAGATGCCAAAATTTTCGCCCGAAATCGAGTGAAGAGTAAAAAAAAAGATCATTGCGTCCGCAGGCCGTAGTTTCAACCAAAACTTCCCAAAATTTTTTGTGTAAACATGATTTGACGTCATCCTTAGATGAAAAAAAAGCTGGTTTGCTGTACTGACTTTGCTCACAGTTTATATCTACGGTACACATATATGTAGGCTACCACTGTCCCTCTAAAGGTTAAAAAAGCCAAAAAAATGCCAAAGAGCCTAACAAAATTTTGAAAGCCAAACACTGATAAAAAATCCAATTTTGAGGAATTTGGCGTTAAAAAATTCAATATGGCAACCCTAACATGAACCAGAGCCAGACTAAACCAAATTTTGGCAAAATCGAATCTGATCCGGAATGAAGTTACGAGTTGAACCAGATTGGAACTGGACCGATCATCACACAAAAAAGAAGTTTTCGAAGTGACCTCATATCACCTTATTTTCTTTTAGACAAACTTAATGCATGTGCAGCGTCCGCGTCTCCCGTACTATTACTGGCCCTGATCCAGGAGTCAATCTAACAGTAAATAACCCACACATTCAAGTTTCTCGAAGGCTGATTGAGCGTGTTCGCCACCCGGTAAACACGTGGGTGAGCTAAGTTCGTTCCTCGTCGTTATAGGTTCCGGTATTCTACTCCTTACTTCCCTTTTAATCTGCTTGCTCAAGTTTAAATCAGCACCATCATTCACAGCATTAATTTCAGTCAGCTTAACTCCGTTTATTTACTTATTCCAACAGAATCAACACGGAAAGTGCTTCGCTCTCTCCTACCTTAGTCCAATATCCTTATTCAAATAAAATATTACGGTTAAGTACACACAGTCAACACAAAAAGCCTTTTATCTAAAACAATAACTACAGGCCTACTATTGCAAATCTTCCCAGACTACATAAACTCAGAAATCTCGATAAGCCCAAACCACGCAAGTGAAACACTAACCTACAAACTTGCACAAGCAACGGTCCTAGACTAACACAACCAGACAAAATAAAACTCTTGACTGAGAACAAACTTACACTAGACTAGCACATCACTATTTATTCGAGTCGGTAATGGTAACAGAGTCTGGTCTCGCCTCCCCTTCTCATAACGCATGATGCCACTGCTGCTTACATCTGCCTTTGCCAACCACTTATTTGTCTCGAAAGCAATGGCGTGATACTTCTTCGTGAATACAATCGTCCAATCAGTTTTGAGCTGCGGTCACTCACGATTTCACATGCATTGTGACTCACGGACACGTGATCAATTGTTTACCAAGTTCGGTTGACGTCAAAGTTTGAGACTCGCAGAAGCAGCTGGCATGATGTATCCATGGTAGTAACATACGAAGTCTTACGGAGTTGTGATTAAGGAATGGAGTTGTAGCAGCAGATTACTGGCCTAATAAGGGATCTGATGGGGAGCCCAGTAACTCAAGCACCACACATGGTATTAATCTTCTTCATCAAAGATCGCTTTTCGCTGCTGAAACTATTTTGTTCTATTCGATTATAGCACATTTTTTTTTACAATCGATGTTTGTGCTTCCGAGTGAGTGACGACTGTGGACTCTCTCTTCAGCTCGTTGCTAGGCAGTCGGATCAAATTTTCATTTGGAAAAGTCGGATTGGATTCGTAGCTTTTTGTACGGCAGTCCGCTCATCTTTTGCATTGTTCTGGGTGGTCTTCCAGAATTTCTACTTCAGTCTCTACCTCAGCTGAGTTCTTACACAAATCACTTCCCTGTAATCATGGTTGCATTCGAAGTAGAATGAAATAAACTAATTGGATCATCCATCTTTTAAAAAGGCCTACCTCAGAAACGTTGCGATAGACTCTGGGTTCGATTCAGAGTCTGGTCAAAAGAAAGACTCAAAAATTTGTATCTAGTTCCTGCTTGACGTTCAGAGCTAAATGGACAGCGTGCAGATAAACTGTCAGTCCGCTTGTTACGCAGTTGGTAAAAGCACTTCATGGAATTTGCCAGCTTACGGTGTAAACAAGGTACGGACAGCGGGAGTTGCGAGCACACATTGTGTAGGGAATTTTCAAGCGACGCCCCAGTGAAACTTTCAATCATGCATTGTTGAACGCCGGTAGTACACACAAGACAAACAGCGCATACACACCAAACCCGTCGCATTTCTCGCTCGTGCAATGAGCCTAGCGGGAAAGCTGCGAATGCTATTTTAAAGTTATTAGTGCACGTGACCTGACCGGGAATAACATATAATCTTGCGGCTACCAAGTAGAAACTTTTAACCTAGGTCCGAAAAATCTCTTCTATCTCCACAATTTAGCGCTAAGGCAACGCAGCCCGTAGAACGCTGCACTGCCATATCATTGTGCATGGTTGACCGAGTGTGGAACCCAACCTTTGTGCTAGGTCGCAGACGTTGGTTCACGAATTATGATTAAGTCAAATACCAACACGTCAACCGTTTGCGAAGCATCTAATATTAAAACGCCAGTTCTTACCTTCCAATCAGGGCTTGAATTTGTGTTTCTACTGCCACTAATTCCTTCACATATTTTCAGGTCAACGTCATACCTGGGAGGAAAAATAAAATTATGTAATTCGGTCCATCGTCAACCCTGGGATGATGCATTTACTTTAGTCGTTACAGCAAGTCCAACTTTGCTCCTAGGGATGATTAAAGCGCAGATACGCGCAGTTAGGCCGAGTTCACATGTGAAGGTTTTCGCAACCACGCACGAAACTTCATTTTGATATTGTGAACGCATTTTTTAAGATTTTAAAAATTATTTCAGCAATTTGGAAAGGTAACCGTTTTAGTTTTTGAATCGCTGAAACAAGTTCGAAAAAAATTATAACAGCGTCTGCGATAACAAAATAAAGTTTTGTGCCTGGTTGCGAAAACCTCCACCTGTGAACGAGGCCTTAGTTTCTTGCTAGTGCGCTCTGTCAATTCATGGCCGATTTTGGTGCCGTGTGCGTGCAAAAGCAAAGCGCTTGCTTGGTACATTGATTGCGGGACAAATGGGCACCAGGAAAATTGGGCACCGGACAAATGGGCACCAGGACCAATGGAAACCAGACACATGGACGCCAGGACAAATGAGAACCAGACAAATGATGGGCACCGGACAAACTCTGCCGAAATAGGATAAAATATCTTTGCAGCCACAAGCACACTGCAAATGCAATACAATTAAATCCGAAGTGCTATACCACTTTTATGGCGCCCCTTTGTCCTGGTGCAAATTCGTCTACTGCCCATTTGTCCTAGGGCCCGTTTGTCCGGGGCCCATTTGTTCTGCAAGTGTTTTACCGTTCAAGGTACCTTATTAAACAAATAATTGGAACCGATGTAAGCCCATATATATGAAATACAACGGGATAAATGGTAGGCCTTGAAGACTTACTAAATAAACGCTGTAAAAACCAATTCTACGACTAGTTTCGCGGTTTGACCGCTCATCAGGTAGACTCAGGTTTTGGTAGACTCTAAATAATCTCATCAGGTAGACTCTAAATAAACGCTGTAAAAACCTGAGTCTACCTGATGAGCGGTCAAACCGCGAAACTAGTAGAATTGGTTTTTACAGCGTTTATTTAGAAGTCTTCAAGGCCTACCATTTATCCCGTTGTATTTTATTAAACAAAATAATCCAGAAAATGACACAAATTAGAGAATTGCAATTTTTCCGCTTTTTTCTCCTCAACTACGAAAAAACGAACAAAAAACACCTTAAAACGTGGAAAGCAAATGATTTAGTTTAAAAAAAAATTGGACCTGTGGGGAAATTTTTGGTTAAAAAAATTGGACCGCAAAGGGTTTAGCCAGCGACTTGCAATGACACGAATTGTTGGACAGCACATGATATACTAACAAGCACACTGATTTTGATTCTCCAACTGCTTTTGCTGTCAAATCAAGCAATGAATTATAAAACATGCTGATACCACTAATGACTTAATTAAGAAATGTTCAAATTGTGTATCCAGCATGACCTTAAAATAACTACACATTAAAATTCACATGATTGTTGAGATGCTTAACTAGAAACATTTTTACTGGAATCCGCCCGGCAAGGTACATTACGTCATTACCACAAACTGAAATATCTAGCCTACGTGCAATATGCATCCAAAAACCTAAATAAGCCCAATTTTTTTTTCTTTTAAGTAGCCTTTTAAAGCATCACGCCTAGAGCTTTGCCAATTTGAAGCGAAAAGCGCAACTTTTGAAAGTTCCGCAATCGCAGAACTTGCGAGGCGCTTTAACATACTATTTTTGGTCGTTGCGCAACTTGTGCTGCTCTTCAAACAAAATAAATGATGCTTGCGCTTTGTTGCGTTGCGAATGGAGAAGAATGCAACACATTGCGCTTTATTGCATTGCGAACTGAAAAAAATGCAACAGCTTGCGCTGCGAACAGTAAAAAGTTGGTTGCGCTTTGTAAGAGCAAGTTGCCAAAGTTAGAAAAAGCAATGATTGTTTTGGTAATAACCGGTATATCGGTTCATTTACTGAAGGAAGGTCAATTGACAGTGCATGCAAATTTTGTTGAATTAATTGTCCTAAGAAATTTCTAGCGATTTTTTATGCAAGCAGTTGACGAACATATTTTCCACAGAGTTCAAATCCAAACGCTTTTTTTTATTGGTTTAAAACACCTTATGATTGCTTGCTAGAATGCCGTGTAAAGTGACGTAGCTTTACGTCATAACCTTCCACTGTTTCTCAGCTTACCTTCGCGCCAACCACTAACCGTCACTTTCCTGTATCGTATTCGGTGTAAACGCTCCCTAACACCAAAACACCTTTTTTAAGGACAAAATGTCCGAGTTTTGACCCCTTGAATTTTTGGAAGATTATTTGCATTGATTCATTTGAGAAAAACTTGTACTGCATACGTTTAAAAAGACGATCACTCCTAACTTTTAAAAAAATTTTATTAGTTTGATTTGCGATGTATCGTATTTGCAAATGCTTAGCTACAATGAAGTACTTTCAAACACTAACACTTACAATGTTTTTGCAAAATTTTATTTTTTGTTCATCGACCAAGTGAACCATGCTCTTATGCAGTGTTTTTTATGGCGTTTTGAGAAAGGGTCTCTTAAAATTGTCCAGCAGTCTCTCAAATTTTATTGGTTGACATTGAAATAGTTGCTGATTGCCGTTTCATTTACGAATATAAAAATTTTCGATCTTTCAAAATTGCTTGACGGTTCCTCAAGCCAAACCTTAAAAAAAAAAAAACGCTGCTCTTACGCATACACTAAATTAGGTAAAATGAGCCTCATTTAGACTTGTATATACTAAATTATAATAATCGGTCTAGCATTGCAGCTCACAGCGTGCAGGTAAAAGCACGGCGTAGCATTGCAGCTCACAACGTGCAGGTAAAAGCTCGGTCTAGCATTGCAGCTCGCAACGTGCAGGTAAAAGCACCTATAACTCTACAAGAAAAATTGTTTATAGTGTATGCATTGCGCTCGATTAAAGTTTTCGTGGCGGAAGTTGCGCAGCGCTTCAACGCTCAAAAAAAATGATTGCAAAAATTGCGTTGCGCTTCAGCGCTCAAAAAATCTGATTGCGAAAGTTGCGTAGCGCTTTTACCTTCACAAAATCTTAATTGCGAAAGTTGCGCTGCGCTGCAACACTCAAAAAAATCATATGGCGCTGGTTGCGTTTCAAAAATTTTTAAAAGTTTTGCGCTTTCTTGCGCTGCGCTTCAGTCTATTCAAAAAAAATGCCCACCTCTGATCACGCCTACCATAAGACACCTCTGCAAGAAACCTCAGTAGCATTGCCAAGATTATCACAATTTACTAACCGGTGTTTGTTGTTATTGCAACTGATTAGGTGAATGTAATGAGAACCTTGTACAACTAATGCTCAATCAAAATTACAAATTAGCCTAATAAAAACCCATAATTGGATCTGGTATAACACAAGCCGTAGCACAGGGGTGGCCAACCAGTCAGATGCTAAGAGCCACATTTCTTTTTGTTTTTTAATAATAATAGCACACTTCTATCGCGCTGTATCCACTTTACACAAAGGCTCGCAGCGAAAAGTCATACCATACAAAACGGATAATGATTGCATTAACCGCACCATATTTCTTATTGATACTCATGTTTTTGCTTAGCTAGATTAGTAGCATACCGGCCGGTTAGCTCAGTTAGTAACGACATCGTTAGCGGTGCGAGCGATTTGGGATTCATTGCCTGGGCCGGTCAAAGCGGACAGCGTCGCCACCGCTGCGATGTTTCTTCGGATTTGACGCTGTGTTGCCCAAAGTTCGCAAGTTATGCGTACGTTGGAGTTGCTCAGGCGCAAAGCCGCGGTGATAACAACTCAGATGGCTGAGTGGTAAAAATATCTGCCTCTGGAGCTGCCGACTCGGGTTTGATTTCGAGTCGGGTGAAACCAATGACTTTAAAATTGGTTTTCACAACTTCCCTGATTGACGTTTGGCATAAAAGATCAGTGTGAGGCGAAGAACAAGCCGGCAAGTTTACTTGCTGTGCCATTGGGATAGGCACTTAACGGGATTCCCATCTTGGTGTGGTAGACAGGTGGCCGGCAACTTCTAAGCGAGCTCGTCATAGCGCATTGATCGCTTTCTCGCGATAGGAGGATAAATATGCCACCATTTCGCAAACAAAGTGATTATTACGTGATAATTCAGAACAAGGCTGCTGATAGAAGAAACACATGTGAAAAAGAGCTGCATGAAACTGGGCAAAGAGCCGCAGGTTGGCCACCCCTGCCGTAACATTTCCAAAAAAATGGATAGTAACTAGCAGACAATGCAAATGCCTTTCATCTCCCAAAGGGATCGTACCTGAAAACCAATTGTGGAAAGACTTTCCTGCATTAGTGCAGCCAAACTAAACTGATTGCTTTAACGCAGGAATTTTTTTATGAAATAAGAGCCGATTGGGTAACTTTAGGGCTTCTTAATAATTGACCAGCAAGAATTTCATTAGAATACACCCAGCAAGGTACATTGTGATAACCTGGGCAATGCTACTGAGTAAATATTGGGATCAAGGTTGTGATTTCTTACAGAGGTGTCTGATGGTACAGGCGTGATGCCTTAAGGGTTACAGAGCCATCTGTTCGTACAGGCGTGATGCCTTAAGGAAGTGCTTCTCAACCTTTTTTAGTTTCAGAGCCAAATTTTAAACCTATAAGTTGTAAGGAATTGCAATGCAAGTTAAAATAGCAACAAAACAAAACTTACCCTTGTATTTTAAAATAAGCACAACAACAGCAAAACCAAAACTCAAGCATGCATTTTAACATAGGTCTAACAGAAAAAATCAATCCAGTGCGAAACTTGACATTGCCTTTGACTTTTGACAAATTTTTCAAAGCGGGGCACAATCGTAGAGGATGCAACGCAAAGCGACTGCTTGAGATGATCGTCAGTTAATCCGTGATTCTTCATTCTGACCATTTCGCTGAAAAGCGCTTCACAAACGTAAGCCGATCCGAATATACAAGTATTTTTCAGTGCGTTGGTTATTCAAATGGGATATTTTCCCTACGGAACTTGACTCAAAAAGTCAAGCAGATGTTCGCTTTGAAATACTTGTGTCAGCTCGACATCTGACTGCATATCTATGAACTCCAGGAGAAAATTATTAGAAGCGATCATTGCACCTACTGACATAGGATTAGAAAACATTGTCATCAAAGGCAAGGAAGAATTTATCCCGCTAACGCGGCGCTCAAATTCATCAATCAAGTTGCTAATACGTTTGTTGTACACATCAAAAGATCCGTTGGTATTTTGGTTTGAAAGTGTTGGAAAATGTGTTGTTTCACCACTTACAAGCTGCGTTTTCCAAAGACAAAGCTTTTCAATGAAGGCAGATGCTGTACTGTACAAATCGTGGCACAGCTCATTGTTTCCTTGTAACATGCGAATTAAAGAAGGAAGATGTGTGGTGATATCGACTATGAGCGCTCAATCAACCGTCCAATCTTCGTTCCCAAGCTGAGGGATGTCCTTCCCTTTGACAAATGTTTTAATCTCCGGAAGAAGGTCATAAAATTTTTTGAGACTTGTACTTCGGCTTAACTATCGTACTGAAGTAAACATAACCTAGCCAACATAGCCAGCATCAACATCAGCGAGAGACGTCTTGAACCTCCGACAATTAAGTGCATTTGCTCGAATCCAATTGACGCTTGAAAGTACGACTCTCGTCACATTACACATGTCCAAAGACTTAGCAACAAGACTTGCTTGATGCAGAATGCAATGATGCCATGTCGCAGGATCAAGAGCATTATCTTCACGCCACTTGTTAATGTTTCCTTGAAGTCCTTAACTTTCCCCAAGCATTGAAGGGTATCCATCAGTTGCCACTGCATACAATTGTGATGGGTCCAATCGTGTTTCTAATATAGTGGCCTACAATTCACAAAATACATCAATTCCTTTTGTTGCACCATGAATGGATCGCAAAGTGAGATATTCTTCGTAAATCTTAAAGTCCGCCATGAGTCCCCAGATAAATATAGCCAATTGTTCTGTTTTAGGGAAGTCTCTTAAAGTATCAAACACAACTGAGTAGTGCACAAAATTTTTTGACTTGTGAAGAAGCTGGTCACGTTGGTCGTCGGATATGCATTCAATGCGTCGAGTTACCATATCATTACTAAGTTGCGATTTTTTTCGCTTTTAGGTGAATGCTTGCAGAAAAATTTTCAGCAAATGTAGCAACAGCTTGCTTCATGATTTCACCATCTGAATCTGGTTTCATATTGCAGGCAAGTAGATAGCTCACCTTGTAAAATGTCCTAGTTATTTCTTCGGATTTATTACCCTTAAACATGCTAGTTTGCAGCTTGCGTGCTGACTTAAGCGACTGCAACTTCCTGTTTCTTAATTCTCCTCTAACCATTGTGGAAAAACAATGGGAAGGGCATTCTGGCATCATAAAAAAAGCAGAAAAGTTACACTCAAAACCCCCAGCAGCTACGAGGACATCTTCAATTCAGCTACTGGTTTTGTTTCACATCGTTTTGGCATTACATCAGGTTTTAATTATAAGTCATTGCCTATGATTAATTTTCAAAGGACAAATGAGAGCCGCAAGCAGAGAATTTAAGAGCCGTGGTTGAGAGCCACTGCCTTGAGGGCTACTCAAAGAATATACGGTTAGGCTTATTTAGGTCTTTGCATGCACATACATGTTTTAGCTTGTAGTAATGTACCTTGCTGGGTGCATTTCAATCATAATGTTTTTGGGCACTAACAAATCCTAAATGACGCAACCTGTTAGAGCTATTTTTGAGAAAAGAGCTTTTTGGAGAGAGGAATGCAACAAACTTTATTTCTAGGTTATATATTGAGGAAATGGACATGGATGAGATGGCTTAAGTAAGTGGAGCATCTGCCCCTGGAAAGTAAACTCGGAATCTGACTTTTATTAAAATTGAATTAATGTCTATTCACAGCTTTTATGTTTGACACATAGCAATAAAAAGACCAGGATGTGAAGAACAAGGCGACAAGCTTCCTTACTGGGAAAGGAACTTAACAGTACCCCCGTTACGAAAAGGTAGACAGTTGGCCTGCAACTTTTACGGGAGCTAGTTGTGGTGTCTGGGTCGCCTTTCTTTCAGAAAAATGTAACCAGGTAATGCAGAGGGGATTTGCAGTCTACAAGCCTCGGCAAACGCAAATAAAGCAAGTAAACAATCAAGCGATTGAATAAAGTTTTGACAAAGGAGTATGTTAATCCAGTCTTAACCGTGATTTACCCAAATATTATCATTTAAAATAGTTTATAAAAGAATCTCGTGTATGGTAGCAGTGGCGTAGCCAGCCCAAAATTTGGGGGGGCAGCAAAACTTCATCGGCTTTTCCAGTGGCGCCCCCAGGATTCGGCAAAGGGGGTGCCCCAATCGGGGGTGTGGAGGCGAAGCCCCCAGTCGCTGGAGTTAAGGAGGTCTGGGGGCAGAGCCCTCAGCCGCCACGGATTTTTAGCGTTTTTGCAAGAAAAATACTCATTTTAGCGTAGTTTTTTTATCGAAAAATGGTCTTAATCCGCCCCTGCTTGCGTTGTTAGTAGATTTACGTTATAGTATCTTTGCTTGTAAGCTAGTGGTCACTGAAAATATTACGGGAGGGCAATTGCCCCTTTTGCCCCTCCTGGCTACGCCCTCGTGTGGTAGCATATTAATTTTCCATTCATGGATCAATCAAACCAACGAGTGTACATGTACTGAATGTGCAATGATTTGGCGTGCATTGACTTGGTGATCAACTGAGCACGGACCCCCAGCTCCGAACCTAATTCTAAATCCGTTTTACACTCCAATTCGAACCCGAGCCTCAAAGCCCTATCTTAATGCCGAGCCGGTCGCACCGAGTTACACAGCCACGAGTCAATAAAATGCAAATATAACACAGAGCGAGAGTGTCTGAGAGAGAATTCAAGAAAAGGAAAACAAGACACAATGGAAGAAAACGTTAAAACAGCGACATGGCTTAGCGGTACCGCGTGCAGGTGACAGATCCTACGTAACGGGTTCGATTTGCGGCTGAAGCTGATTGCATTTGACATATTATGTGACGCGTGACTGCTGACCCGAAGATCGCAAGCTCAATTTGCACCTCCCTTAATTACTGTTGAATTTTCAGTTTAACATTATTTGAAAATAACCTCAGCTATTTATAAAACGTCCAAAGATGAAAAAAAGACAAGAGAGAAAAAAAGACAGCGTACCCATAGCCATGAGCCCTAAGCTAGTGATGTTGAAACGTTGTTTGGTAACAAGCTTCCTTACGAGTAGCTGGCCATCTGTCCACTTAAAATGGGGATACCCACCAAGTTAATTCCTTCCACACAAAAATTTGCCGGCTTGTTTTTTTCTGGCCGTATCCTATTAACGGTGAAAATCGAGAAGGGATGCTGCGAATATCAATCTTAAAGTCATGGTTTGATCCAATTTTCGTAATCGAACCAGAGTTCACAGCTTCAGAGGCAAACGACAGACACAATAATTTATTTGTGAGTACCGTAGCAATAACAAAAGAAGACAATGACAAAACATAATATACAACACAACTGCACAGGAGACTGCGAAGTGACCAGTAAGGGTCTTCGTGTCTAGCAGCCACCTAGAGGAGAGGCTATTAAAACATCAATGTTACTTGTCAGTATGTGTCACATTTGAAAATCGAAAAATCTGAATGTCATGGTACTGAATTTAGAACGATAGATCGCGATTAAAGAACAAAAAGTTTGCGACGAAAGAGTATATAGCAGTAGGTCTAGAAAGATCATGAGGGTTATTATCTACATTAGTTCTAGAAAGATCTGGATCAGTGGCGTACGGTGACCTTTTTGACCGGGTGTTTACTCTTTAAAAATACCTATCATACCCTGGGGGCTTCGCCTCCCAGACCCCCCGTTTGTCGCGGCAATGCTGGCTGCCCCATTGACTATCACTCATGAAGATTTATAATATGGAAATACAACTGCAAATTGTGGGGCAACTAGTAACCACATTTAATTTTTATGCCATTAATATGGGTGAAAGCCAGCATATATTAAACAGTAAACACAAATCGTTTTGTACTAAGGCATCATCGTTTTTCAAAAAATAAATAAAAAGCTCGTCATTCAATGGTTGGAGTAGTACAATATCAAACAATGCACAACACATAAGCATATCAACTTGATGCTTAAAATTCAATAGCCCTTGATTTATTTTAAAATTACCGATGAGATATCCGCCTGCGAGCGGCAACTAAAAACTGCCCCCTCTGTAAAACCTAATGAACCCGAAGCCTTGAAACTTTTTGCTGAGTCACTGGAAAAAGTTCTGATAACTTTAGATGACATTCACTATGCTGGCAGTCTAAACTCGTTAGATACTATGGCGCAACTCGTAAACAAGTTGCCGTTTGACCTTAAACGATCTTGGGTTATAGAATCCGTAGCGATTGAGAATCGAACTGGAACCGTTGCTGATTTTCGTAGCTTTGTGACATTTGTAATTAATCGCTCGAACGAGGCTAATTCTTTATTCGGGCGTAGAGTGCTCGGCACTTCTAAACAACAAACTTCCGGACATGGACCCAGTAAAACTAACACTTCTAATAAAGCATTCTCGTATAACGTCAAAACTTCAAAGGGGCACTCAAACAAACCTCCCTCGCACAGCGAACCTACTTCTGCATGCCTCTATTGCAAAGAGAATTCTCACAAACTAGCCGAGTGCCAAAGATTCAAAAATGCTACTCTCAATAAGCGCTCCAAATTTGTCAAGACAAACAAATTTTGTTACAAATGCTTAAGCTCGTCGCATCGTACCTTTAATTGTATCAAGCAAAACGCATGTACTATCGGCGGATGTACTGGCACGTTTCATCACACATTGCTGCACCCTATAAAGCAAACTAACGCTAATCCTTCAGCTACCGAAAACGAACCTGCATCCTCTAACAAACCTTCCCGCGAGGTTGATAACACGGAAGTAGTCGCATCTTGTTCGCTCGTTAACCCTGTAAATGCTGTGAAAGCTGCTGAAGGTATTTATCTGTGTGTTGTGCCCGTGATCGTTACGTACGGAAATAAATCTGTTAAAACGTACGCCTTCTTGGATTAAGGATCCACGCGCTCTTTCTGTGACAAACGACTTGTTGATATTCTGGGAGCGAGTGGACCTACTGACGAAATTGTGTTACAAACCCTTACTGGTGCTAAGAGTTATCAGGGCATAACGTTTTCGCTTTCAGTGTCGTGTTTAGAAGGGGGAGAAACCTTTTCATTGTCTAATGTTGTGTCTATTCCGGAAATTCCGGAAATATCTCCTAACCCGGTTCCAGCCAAAGGAGATTTGAACAGGTTTGCCCATCTCAAAGGCATTCCGTTTTCTAGCATTCCTAGAGCCACCGTTACTCTTCTCATCGGTGCTGACTCACCTGAACTATTTTGTGCTCGCGAGGTGCGCAAGGGCATGCGCGGACAACCCATTGCAATTAACACACCCCTGGGGTGGTCCCTCCTGGGACCCTCTCTCTCATTGAGCAAGGCAAAAAATTGCCATGTTAATTTCGTAAAAGCTGATAGTTCTCTTCAACGTGACATCAACTGCCTTTGGGAAAGCGATTTTGGTTGTGGCACATCGATTCTAGATGTACCATCGTCGTAAGAAGACAGGATCATGTTTGATCTCCTGCAAAACTCAGTATCAATGATCGACGGACATTATCAGCTACCCTTGCCGTGGAGACCTAATACATTGCCTCCAGGCGACAGTTTATCTATTGCTAAACAACGTCTTATTTCTTCGCAGAAGCGTCTAAAGCGTGATGAAACTCTTCGTCAAAAATATACGGAAGTAATCGAAACCTATGTCACGAAGAACTACGCCAGACAAGTACCAAAAGAAGAATTGGATAATAGTTCTACTATCTGGACTTTGCCTCATTTTCCTGTGTACCACCCAAGAAAAGGTAAAGTACGTATCGTTTTCGATTGTGCTGCCAAGTATAAAGGAGTTTCTTTAAACGACATGTTGATGCAAGGACCAGATCTTGTTTGTAACCTAGTTGGTGTACTTCTTCGTTTTCGCCGGGAAAGCATTGCACTCATAGCCGATAACAAATGTATGTTTCACCAGATCAGGGTGCAACCCCAAGACACGCATGCTCTTAGATTTCTTTGGTGGCCTGGTGGAGACTTATCTAAGAACCCGGAGGTTCATCAAATGCAAGTTCACTTGTTTGGCGCCACCTCCTCGCCTAGCTGTGCGGCATTTAGTCTTCGTCAAACAGTAACTGATTATGGAGACCAGTTTGATCCCGAAATATCAAACATTGTTAAACAACATTTCTATGTGGACGATTGCTTGTGTAGCACTTCATCATCTGACAGCGCCAAACTTATTGTGCAACAGCTTACTTCGCTTTTAAGTAAAGGAGGTTTTCATCTAACAAAATGGCTTACTAATTGCCCTGATGTTTTAAATTCTATACCCGCGCATGAACGGTGCACCTCCGTACAACAGCATGTTATCGATACAAGTACAAATGAACGCGTACTGGGCGTACTTTGGAACGTGAGCGACGACACATTTGGTTTTCGTGTTGCTTTGCCCGAAAAACCTGTGACAAGGCGAGGCATTCTTTCTACACTGAGCTCTCTATACGACCCGCTGGGATTTGTAGCTCCCGTCACGCTTCATCCTAAACTTTTACTGCAGAGTTTATGCAAAGCTGGTGTTACATGGGACGAAAGGTTAACACCTGAGCAAGTCGCTAACTGGCAGACTTGGCTTAACAACTTGGCTGATTTAAATGAGGTGCATATTCCAAGATGTTTTAAACCGCCGGGTTTCGGCCAAATTACTTCATTTCAGATTTATCATTTCGCGGATTCATCTTCCGAAGCTTACGGTGCTTGCAGCTATCTTCGCTTGACCAACGAACAAGGTAGTATTCATTGTTGTCTATTGATTGGTAAATGTAGATTGGCACCTCTCAAAACTCTTTCAATTCCTAAACTCGAACTAACCGCAGCAGTACTTGCTGTGCGGCTGGATATAATGATCCGAAAAGAGCTTGGATGTGACACCTGTGTCTCAACTTTTTGGAGCAACTCTACCGCTGTTCTTCAAACCATAAGGAACTGTAAAAAACGGTTCCCCGTGTACATAGCCAATCGCATCTCCGTGATTGAAACACATTCTAGAGTCGAAGACTGGAGACATGTTCCCTCAAAACTAAACCCAGCCGATTTGGCCTCCAGGGGGTGCTCTGCTAAAGCTTTACTTAAGTCGCAGCATTGGTTTTTAGGTCCGGACTTTTTGTGGAAAACTGAGGATTATTGGCCCCAAAGTCCCATTCCTTTACCTCCGCTTCTAGAGTTCGATATTCCAATGCAAATCAATGCTTCGGTTTTCTTGCTTACGTCAGGAACAGAACGCGACATCTTAGATCAACTTATTGCTCGTTATTCTTCACTTAATCGTGTAAAGAAGGCAGTGGCTTGGATATTAAGAGCTAAAAACTTTTTGCGAGCAAAAGTTAAATCTAAACATGCAAAGTTTGACTGCTCTGACTTGACAGTACAGGACTTGCAACAGGCTGAGACGGAACTTATTAAGCATGTGCAAAAGCAACATCTCTCTAACCTCATTTCTTTCGTAGGTTCCGGCGGACGTGGAATGTCCAAACTCCCGCGCTTTCTCCAAAAATTAAGTCCTATTATTTTACATGATGTGGTTCGGGTGGGTGGTAGGCTACGAAACGCCCCCGTTAGTCTCGACTCCAAGTTTCCAATCATACTGCCTAGCGATTCTCACTTCACGGAACTTATAATTTTGGATCATCACGCGAAAGTTGGCCATTCCGGTATAGGGCACACTTGGTCCTCATTGCGACAAAAATTCTGGATTATCAAAGGTAGTACTACAGTTCGTCGAGTTATAGGTAAATGCCTGTTCTGCAGAAAAAGGAATGCTTCTCTTGGCTCTCAGCTTATGGCAGATCTTCCTCCAGGGAGACTGCAGCTAGACAAGCCTGTCTTCTCCCATGTCGGAATCGACTACTTTGGTCCAATCCTCGTGACTCAAGGCAGAAAACAGGTGAAACGGTATGGCTGCATTTTCACTTGTCTCACTGTACGAGCAGTCCATATCGAAATATCGCATGACTTGACTACCGACTCATTTTTAAATGCTTTACGCAGGTTTATCGCTCGCAGAGGTCAACCCGAACACATTAGATCCGACAACGGAACAAATCTGGCCGGAGCAAACAAAGTTTTACGCAACGCACTGAAAGAATGGAACCAATCTCAGATCAACGACTACTTACGCCAAAAAGACGTTCAATGGACTTTCAACCCTCCTGCTGCCAGCCACATGGGCGGTTCGTGGGAGAGGCTAATCAGGTCAGTGCGAAGAATTTTGTCTTCTTTGCTAACCAGTCAATCGATTTCAGACGAGGTCCTTCTAACCGTCATGTCCGAAGCGGAATCTATCGTAAATTCTCGATCGCTCGTACCGATCATTTTCGAACCCGGAGAAGAACCCCTAACTCCTAATCACCTTCTGCTACTAAGAGGAAACGCTAACTTGCCACCAGGACTTTTCGAAAAAAAAGGAATGTTACCCACGTCACCGTTGGAGGCAAGCGCAATTTCTCGCTAACCAATTTTGGCAGCGTTTTAAACGCGAGTTCCTTCCCCACATAATTCATCGTCAAAAGTGGTTCAATAAGCAACGCAATTTGAGAATCAACGATGTCGTTCTGATCGCGGACGATTCCGCACCACGCTCATGCTGTGCATTGGGAAGGATTACATCCGTTTATCCTGATTCTAATGGAACCGTAAGAACTGTTCTCGTCAAAACTGGCGTCACAACTCTCAAAAGACCAATTCACAAACTCTGTCTGGTTGAAGAAGCACAACAAAAAGAAGAAGATTGTAATAGGCTTAGCTGATGCTTGTGTGTATTAGTATCGTACTCTTCTACCATGAGCTATTACTTAACGTTTTTTCCCGTAAAATGCTCACCGGGGGGTTCACATTTTGTGGGGGGGAATGTTAAGTAATTACGCAATTTAATTCCCTTTTTTGTTTTGACTGTGGCGAATTGTGCAAGCGTTTAAGGCAATCTGTCGTTCTTTCAGTTGGCGCCTTTGCTCTTTTGTTTCTTTTTTGTAGCAATCTTAATTAGTCTTCAAAATGCCTCTATTTTCGTTTCTACGTTAAAATCTTGCCATTTTTTCTAATCTTTTCTGTCACGTGACATAGTAGTTACATCTTAGGACGGGGCGCCGCCCTGTTCATTTTTGTAGTTCATCGTTCTTCTGAGCATGGTCCTCTCTTTACTCTGTCTAATTCTATCTGGACGTCACGGTGGAAAATTATTCGAAACCGCTTCCGCTTCTGCTTCCGCCTCCACTTCTTGGTCGTGGACTTCTTGTAGGTTTTGTTTTGACTCTCTTAAGGAAGCGCGTCTTGATATCGAATAAAAAACCAGTGACATGCTAGTGTAGTACTTTACAACTATCATATAAAATTCAAAATGTCACTGTCATTGAAAACCCTAAGCTTGAGAACGAAGAAGATTTTGCCAAAGATATAGCTAAGGCTATTGAGGAAGCTGAGTTATTCAGTTGTTATTTTGGTATTCCGATATAAGGTTTATTCTTTTTTTTGATTTCTTGCAAGTAATTTTTTTGCCAAGGACTATTTCTATGAACCTGTACAAATAAGCTCTTTGTTTCCTTTATTATCCCTCGCGCTCTTCCCAATTGTACCAGAGCATGGACGAAGTAATAAAATAAACCAAAGAGACAAATGTTACAACCCGTAAAAACAGCCACTTTCAATTCTTTAGTCTATTAGGGTTTGGAATTGGGGTTGGCATTTGGGATTCAGGCTTTGGATTCAGAAAGTTTATACAATTTTGTTTCGTCGTCTGATCATCGGCCTACGTGGCGTAACAAGGCAAAATGACATTTAGGTCTATCTTGCCACAGGGTAACGTCTAGTATCGGCCCACGAGTTTGGTTAGGGTTAGGTTTGGTTAGGATTAGATTTGGGTTAGGGTTATGGTTGTAACTGAACCGAACCTAACTAAATTTAACCCTAACCAAACCTAATCCTAACCGAACGTGGGGGCTGGTGCTAGACGTTACCCCCTGCCACATGCAGCAAAATAACCAATGCCTTAAAAAAAAAATATTAAGTGTCAACTATGATTGCTTACATGAAAATATTGTTTGCGACAAGTGAAGAATTTAATAGCTTCAAGTCTCTTGAATCATACTAGCCTACTATTGCCATTTGCCACACCAAGTGACAAGGTTTCCAATTTGCCTATTTTCATGATCGTATCTAGGCTAATAGCCGTAGAACTGAAGGATAAAAATGAAGCAACAATCAATCAACTGTACCAGAACTCTGGTTGTCTATAAAAATGATATTAAAGCTGACTAGGTTAGGTCCTACAGTCCTATGCTATAGCTGTATAGGCCATGTTTTGCTGACTACGGTACCAGTAACTCTTACCAACTATATTTGGAGCTTGTTTGAATCAAGCCGCACCTTATAACAGACAGATACCGGTATATGACAAGCACAAGGACCGCTAGAGGGTTATTAGTAGGAGTTAGGGCCTAGCCTTAACCCCCTCGAACCCAAACCCTAGCCCCGGCTTTATTCAAACAAGCTCCTCATATTTTTGGCACTGGGCAGTGCCTATTTTGCCAATAACGCCAAAACACTGATTGGCCCAAAAAATTTAGGTTTGTAGGTTAGCCGGTGTGTATACATCATTTGCATGACTGTTGATAGGCTTGCATCCATTTCCACACCTGGTTTTAAACAAACTACCCAATCAGTATCTTACTGCCAACGGCAAAATAGACACTTCCAATATTTTTTATTTTGGCCTAGCTTCAATTCTTATGCTGGTACCAGTTCTACTTTTTTGTGCTTTTTTCTTTAGCCTTTAGCTCGTAAGCACAACGTCTACTGCCTAGCATGATTTCAATTTCATCCTCTCACTTTCAAAGCCAAGCAGAATTAACCTAACATACTAGCCTAGCAAAACCAGTGGCAATTGCCAAACTTCAGCAATCCCAAAGCTTCAACCAGCCAATGAAGCTACAAGACGTCATGCAAGGTGTTCACTTTTCAAAGTGAACACCTTGAATGACGTAAACCAGTGCATTAGGATGCTGCTGACCGCTTTTTTCTTTTTTCAGTGTTTTTGAATTGTTTATTATAGTTAAGGTGTGCACCTGGGTTGGGTGAACACCCTGGTTGACGTCAGCCTAAAAAAAAAAACAATTTTTATGGTAATCGCAAAAAATTGTAATTATTAAATTGTTTTAAAGGGGAAAGTTGTAAAATTTACTTTCTGAACGAAAGAGTTTATTACAAAAATTACAAAAAATGAAAAAGACTACAAAAAGGTAAAAAAAAGTATTTTTTTGGAAATGTCAGGGTGTTCATTGAACACCTTGAACACCCTGAGAATACGCCACTGATCTAGATACAGTAGGTCCAGAAAGATCATGAGGGTTTTTGTCTGCTAGGTGTTGTGCACAGTGTGTAAGAAATGGATTCACGCTGGATGCGCCTAAACGAAAAAAGTATCCAGCAGTTTTGCACAACAATTTATCTGCAGAAGATTTGAAGATGGCAAGGAAGAACCGGCGAAGGTGTTGTGTGATGAGGTGGAGACTGTGAAGGGTTTTTGTTATCTTGGAGATAAGCTGAATGCTAGTGCTCGGTGTGAAACTGCAATGACTGCAAGAGTAAGGATCGGATGGATAAAATTTAGAGAATGCGAAGAGTTGTTACTTGGGAGAAAGTTTTCTTTGAAAATGAAAGGGATGGCGTATCGTGGTTGCCTAAGATCGGCAACGTTATATCGAAGTGAGACGCGATGTTTGAGGCAAAAGTCAAGTCAAGTTTATTTTTCCAAACGCTTTATAAGACTTGCGCTGGAAGGAACAGCGAAAGACCATTCGGTCATCTTTGAGTCGGCTGTACCCTAAAACATGTTACGAAACACGGCACAAAAAAACTTGATCCAGACGTAGGCCTACGCATCAAAACGAAACTAAAAGAAAAAAGCGTTCACACGTTAAAATAAGCAAAAAATAAGCGTTTACACTGTAGACAAACACAGTTATTCGAAGAAATGCTAAGCAGGTATACAAACATCAGAACGTTGTTACTTAATTTACATATTTTGCTAAACATTTTGCTTTCAACAATTTTTTAAATTTATAAAATGAGACATTTCGATCTTTTAATGGAATTTTTTCCCATACAGGAGAACAGATATGATGGAGTTTCATTCTTCCTTGTTAGTTCTTGCGCGATCATGAAAGAACTCATTTTTGCTTTTTCGCCTCGTGTTATAGTTGTGAATCAGGTGAAGTTTGATGAAGTAAGAGTCAAATGATTTTGGAAGCATTTCGTTAGAATATTTGAACATAAATTTGGAAAACTCCATGTTTATCATGTCCTCAAGACGTAAGACCTCGAATTTGGAATATAAGGTAGTGGTTGGGTGATATTTAGGACAGAATAGACAAGCTCTTATAATTTTGTTTTGTGAGACGGATATTTTTTGCAAATGAGTTTTACACGCTCTACCCCAGTTGATTAAAGAATATTGGAGAGTTGAGTTAAACATACTGTAACATACCAACTTTAGAGGGGAAATGGGGACAAGGTGTCGCAATTTATAAATTACACCACAGACTCTGGATAATCGCGTGACAATATTATCAATATGCGTTTTCCAAGATAATTTGTTGTCCAGTGTAACTCCTAAATACTTTAAACTGTTGCTTCTATTAATAACGTTGTGATTTAGTGATAGTTTAAAATCAATCGATGTATTTGATTTGTTGTTACTACTTAGCATTTTGTAGTTAATTGTTAATATATTTTGGCAAACCCAATTTTCAATTTTTGTAATCTCCACTGAAACTAGGTTTTGAAGAGTTTTTAAATTGGGATGGGATATATGAAGATTGGTATCGTCAGCAAAAAGAGTGGTCTCAAAGTTTGAGGCTGGTGGAAGATCATTCACGTGAAGCAATAAAAACAGGGGCCCTAACACTGAACCTTGAGGAACACCCAATTCAACATCGTAAAATTTAAAAATAGTATTGTCAACTTTCGTGCAAACTTTCCTACCTTTAAGATATGAATTTAAAAGCACCTTAATTGATCTGCGAAAGCCATAATGCCTCGTTTGAGCAAGATATCATGATTAACATAATCAAACTCTTTCCTCAAATCAAGAAATATAGAGCATGTTATTTTTCGGCGATCTAAATTATTCAATATACTATCATATAAAGAAGTGATAGCTAGATCAGTTGAACTATTAATTGTTTTGAAACCATATTGTGCAGGTTTTAAAATGTTATTCTTGACAATAAATTTTCTCATTCTGACTTCTAAAATTTTTTCGAATATCTTGGAGAAAATTGGCAACAAGGCTATGGGTCGAAAGTCACCGATTGAACGTGGCGATGGAACTTTTGGTATAGGAATGACTTTGGAAAAGTTTCTTGGTTTTGTTTCATTTGATTCATTTGGAATTGATTTGATTTGATTCATTTGGAAAAGTTTCAATTTACGCAGTTGTTAAATAATTTAGTAAGAATTGGTAATAAGACACATTTTGCAAGCTTGACAAATTTTGCAGGGATTTGATCTATTCCATGTGACGAGCGTATCTTAATTTTGTTAAAACAATCACTAACTTCTTCTTCAGTTATTTCTTGTGAAACAAAACTTTTAAGACAGCTTTTCGTGTGAATTTTCACTTGAGAAGGTGTTGCTTGATTATTACCACACACGCTAGCACCAACATTGGCAAAAAAATCATATAATTTGTTTAAAAATACATCAGAAGCTGTTGTTGTAGTTTTGGCCATTAATGGTAATTATGGAAGGTAATTTGGATTCGTGGGAAGAATTTTTTGAATCAATTATTTCATTTATGATTTTCCATGTTTTGGAAGAATTGTTATGGGTGCTTTTTTAACATTTTCATAGTATAAACGCTTTGAAAAATTTTTGACATGAGTAAGTTTGCCAAGATATTTTTTGTAATTGGCTTTGTTCATTTGATTATTATTTTTTACAAATTTTTTAAATAGCTTATGTTTAGTTTTAATGGATATGAGGATACCCTTTGTAATCCAGGGTTTTTTGTTAAGTCGCATTTCCTTTCTGGACATTGTAGGTAATGGCGCATGGTTGTCGATTTTAGATTTAAACGTGGCACTTGTTGAACGTCGTCATTAATACTGGATTGTAAAGATTCAAAGTTACTGCCTTCTAATTGCAGCTTTAAATCAATTAAAAACTCATCAAGGTTAAACTTTTTCATGCATCGAATGAATTTAATTTTAGTTTGATTTGATTTTTGATTTGATTTTTGATTTGATTTTTAATTTAATTTTTAATTTTAGATTTTAGTCGCAAATTTAACATTATTAAGAATCAGAAGACAGGCAAATGATCAGAGATGTCAAACAAACACGCTCCACTTTTGATAGCACGCTTGTTTATGTTGGTGTAAATATGATCTAATAAAGAAGGTTTACACTTATTATCATTTGAAAATCTGGTAGATATATCGACCAGTTGAGAACAACCTACACAGCACAATGAATCAACGTATTCTTTAATTCTGGGAAGATTTTTGTTTAAAAGATTGATATTGACGTCACCGCAAACTATATAGGATTTTTTTTCAACTCCGCCAGCTTGAGTAGAGGAGTCTTGGCAATGAAAATTGTAGTTTGAAATATTTATTTGAGTTGTGCTATTTGGATTTAGTTTTGATTCTGAAATGGCAATTAAATCAGGAAAACGTGTGCAGTCATTAAAAAGTTCTTCTAGTTTGTCTATGTTTTTGGATAAGCTTCTGACATTTAGATGTATGAGAAATAAATCATTAGAACTAGGATTTGAAGATATTTTTGATAGTTTTGAAGGGGAAATATAATCATCGCACTCAAACAGTTTGTTGCATTCAGCACAGATACATATGTTAGCACCACAGTCTCTAAATTAGTGGTCTGGAAGGCTCGTTAAAAAGGCAGTGTCAACGGTTTCAAAATTGCGCCACCTAGTAGCGGTAGAGGTAGTGCTGATTTTTTGACTGAATTGCAAGTGGTTTAGGGTGAAGTGAACGCAAGGAGATGAGAAGAGCGTTTTATGTATTCTGGAAGTTGTTTTACGCAAAAATTCAAATATCATTATTAAGTGATATGTGGAGTGAATGTTTAGTGCAAGTTTTAGTGATAAGTTTATAGTACTGAGCCTACTTTTCATCTTGTGGTTTGGTGATGTCATATGCAGTTTCTTGAGAAATTAATAGGTATAATATGAGAAAAAAGTTAGAGAATATGCAGGTAACATAGGCTTATTTTGCACAGTTTCCGTACAGTATCATTTTTAACCTATATTCTTTACTCTGTAACATCGACAAGGGCTAGGCCTTGCACTGATATACAGTGCTTGTACCGGGTATACAAGTTAGGGTACCAGAACCAGAGTACTGTTAGTATCAACTGGCAGATGTTACCGGTACTACAGTACTAGATAGTAACAAGCTTTTGAGCATATCAATTTATTTATCTGTTCACCGATTAAACGCTGTTTTGCAATTTAAGGACAGCAGGACCAGCTATGGTACGGTACCGTACCTATCACAAAGGTTGAAGCTTAAATATAAGCTTCAACCATTTTATAAAATTGATTATTTGTATTCTAGTCTATAGTAGTTAATCACTACTAGTGGTACTGAGTACCAAAAAACATTTTTTTTAAGAAATAGGGTTCTGAATTTGATTCATTTGTTACAATAGCAAATTCTCTGCAGTCAGGAAGATTTATTCACAGCATACCGGTATAAAAATAGTAAACATACTGGTAGAATCTATATCTAACCAACCAGTAACTACGTTTTAACAACATCCTTAACTAGTAAGTCAAAAATCACTAGTTTTATGTATTCAAATAGAGCCTATCGATACTGCATATGCTAGAGTACCAGTAAGCTACTGACTGTAAAATTGCTATGTTCTCTGTGACCCCCAAAGGTTGTTACGCCTTCTTATGGTATTAGCCCTCCCAGTTTGTGAAGGTCTGAAATAAACAATTTAATTGATTTGATTTTGCGGACATGTGTGATCACTTTTTGTCATAATTGGCTGAAAAGCATTTGGCGTAAAATAATGACTAGTTTAGTAAAGTGCAATTGGTTTTGCTTTACTGGATCACTTTCGGCCAAGGGCTGATCCAGCTGGCAAAAAGATACAGAACTGCAAAAGGTCACGTTTTTTTAAGAAGTGTGTATTTTGCCACTAACGACAAAATAGTTTCTAGGTCTATTTTGCCGGATATAGTACAATCCATATAGTGTAAATACTTGCAACTGTTTTTGAGCGCTGGCAAAATAGCTTCCAGGTCTATTTTGCCGGAAGTAGATGCTGATTTTACGTACTGCTGGAAAAATAGACCTAGAAACTATTTTGCTGTTAATGGCAAAATCGATACAGCCTTTTTTTTAGTTAACATAAACATCCAAGTTAAAAAAATAATGAAATTGAAATATGCAAATAATCAAAAATACATCTGCGTAAAATCAAAAAGCAATGTATTGTACGGGAGTTTGTTAGTTTGGCTGAAAAAAAAGTGTAATATAGTTCTTTGTGTCACAGGTGTAAATATTTGAATTTATGCTTTGCCAATTTTTGCCATCACTTTATCTTTGTCTGCGAAGCCTCGTCCCAACCGACCTTGTTTGAGAGCATTCAAAACGTTATGGATCCCTGTAATTTGGAATGTCGTGTGAAATGTGGAAATTTACTTGGACTTTTCATGCAAAAGTGGTCCAGTTACTCAAAAAATTGATCCAAAAGAATAGCATGCTTTTACGTTGAAAATGCTTTCATAATTTGGAACTTAGAAACATGGTCTATATAATCCAATGATTCGGTTAAACAGTGTTCGAGTTCACTAATTGAGTTCTTTAATTTTACTGATTCAAATCTCTCAAAACGAAATTTAGCCTACTTTTGATTTTTTGTTATACTGTAGATTGAATGATTGCAAATTTGCAATTTTGGAACCGATACTGCACTTGCATTTCATTTTGCGTTGTCTTATTGAAACTTATTTATTGCATCATAAACGGCGTTCCGAGAGATTTTAATGAAAACGCAGCTGCACTGCAGCAACAGTTACCTGTTGTTTGTGCGGTGCTGAAATCTCTGTTCAAACTATTACTAAGTGGGTCAGGGGCGGATCCAGGGGTGGGGGACCTTTTTCAACAATGCTTTTGATGAATACAATTTCTCCATAATATCGAACCTCTTTGACAACAATAATTCCTACGTTTTATACCGGTACAGAGAAATCGAAAACGTGCGAAAAAATTGAATCATAACGGTATTTGGTGAAGACCTCAAAATTAAGGGCAAAATATTCAAATACAATTTGCCTTAAAACTTGTTCAAGAAGCACTAAAATGGCCATCATAGAATGTAAATTTTTAAAAAGTTTCCGGGAGAGCATGCCTCCGGACCCCCTAAAACCGCTGCTGTCCTCATTTTGTTTCAAACTAACTAAACCGGAAAATCTGCGCTCAAAAATGTCAAAACTTTTGTGCCCTCCCCCTAAAAAACATCTGGTTACGTCCCTGGCATGGAAACATTAATTTTAAATAGCTTAAGCGCCTTTTCTTGGATCCAAACGTCTTTGCGATTAGTTAACATTCAAACTAAATCTAAACTGTATCCCCCCACCATAATTTTCTGAATCCGCTTCTGGTTGGAGTATATTTGTTCAAGGGATATTTTGAACAGGGCTGTGAACTCGAACTGGATCATTTTGGCCGAACTCGAAAAATAAAATTCTTAAAACTCAAACTTGAACTCGACTTGCAAATATCTCTTGAACTCGATTAAAAATCGATCGAGTACGCAGCCCTGTTTGGTAGTATAACGTCATACTGACCTCATGAACGAGCACAATTACTTCTTGTAGGTCCAATACACAGATTCAAGATCCATCATGCAAAAATTATCATGAGTTGCAAAGTTCGGCTACTGAATAAACAATGCGGACTGACAAAAAATCCGAAAAAGTGCAGATCTAATGATATGTGCAAGATATGTGCGGATACGGCAAGTGTTAAGAAATAAATTGCACAAAACTTTTGATCCTGTTAAAACAGGGCCGGCGTCAAGGGAAGGGTCAGGGGGCCTGATATACGCTTGCCTCCCCCCTTCCTACGTCGACTTCTGTGCGTTAACTGTCGAGGTAAATTTGATATTTGTCATTGCGTAGTTCCGCTTTTTAATTTTTTGTATGCGCTGCTTTGTCCAAGTTTTACAGCGGTCATATTATGGACTTTTACTCTTACTGTAGATGCAATACATCTACCCAATATTTAGCCTACTGCAATGTTACATTTTGTTACCGTTGCATGGATGTACTCCGGGTCAATGCTACTGAACTGCAAAGGAAAGAAGCCAATCACTGCACCGTTGCAAAGACGTTGGAAAA
The DNA here is from genome assembly GCA_964006365.1 of Trididemnum miniatum. Lineage (NCBI taxonomy): Eukaryota > Metazoa > Chordata > Ascidiacea > Aplousobranchia > Didemnidae > Trididemnum > Trididemnum miniatum. Next base: position 35,645,637 of record OZ023233.1, read on the forward strand.
GACATACAAGCTTTAATCTTTAAAAAACTTAAGCTTTCATTCAATGTCGCACTGTGGTCACCAGGGCAGGCGAGAGACAATTTCGAGCCACGGTCAAATACCAACCTCGCGCTTCGGCCAGAAAACAAGTGAAGACCACCAAAAAAGATAATGGAGTCCAACGTATCTGCAAAAAATACGCATGCATGTTGCAGAGTAACACATAACAATTGCAAAAAAATTACGCATGGATGGTAACAAATAACAATTGCAAAAAAATACCATCGGGTTTTCCCGAATGTGGTTGTTGCGCTACACTCTTTTTGGTTTTGTGTGGGCGGAAAGTTTCTGAATGAGATGCGGTGTGAGTATTTCGTATCTTTTGTATCATCGTAGTTGAGTTTTTGTGAAACTTTTCGTGCTTTGTCATTTGCAAATATGAACTTGATATCAGCGTGAAAAATAAATACAATATTGGCGACTACTTCGGTACGCAGTACATGCAAAAACGCAGCTATTCACTGCAGTCAGGTGTAATTTGTCTGATAAAACAGCGAGGTTGAAAATTAATAGCGAAAAAAGGTAAAGAATAATTTGATACTCGATGTTTAAGATAAAGTAAAATGCTTAATTAGACAACAAAAAATATAAAGACTAGTAAATCGATATAGTTCACTCAATCAAAATATGTTGATATCACGACTCCCATTAGTCAAAATATATTTGTGAGCCACTGACTTAGCGATTCCATTTCGGCCTATCTATCAAGCATGAAAATGGATTGGCCGCATTAAGGCGCAAAGTCGTGATGGTACGAGTCCCAGATCGTAAACTTAACTACGAACGCTTAAAGCTGGCTTCACACAGAATCCGGTTTGCGGTTACGGACCGGTTACGACTCCGTTACGGATGCCTACGATGAAGGGCTACTGTACTCCACTAATCAGCTAATGCCTAGTCTAGATGTATGAGTGCATAATCTTGACTCGATACTTAGATGCGGTAGTAGGTAGCCTATAAAGTAGGCCTGGTACTGTGGTACTAGCACAGGGCAGTTAAATTTGCATACCGGTAACAACTAACAAGTATATATATTGGTGGAGATGAACCTATGCACAGATACGGCCAGTGGTGGAATTCAGCCAGTCTGTACCGGTTCTATAGACTTTTATTAGATCTTGTGTCTTGTGGAATTTTAGTAGATCAGTGAATTGGCCAGCGTTGCTGTTTAGGCTATACTAACGCCATTAGTTGAAACAGAACAGAGAACCTGCCAGCATTACTGTTTATACTCTTCTGGTATAATGGTAGTCTGGTACCATCTGACCATTAGTTGAAACAGAACCAACTGAAAATTTGGCTTTTGTCGCTGAACCGTTTGACAAAAAAATTTGAATCCCACCACTTGCTATAGTTCACCAGCCATATACCGGTAGGTGTATTCCGCACCGTACCGGTATATACCTCACTGTATACCGGTACCTGTGAGGTCAAAATACGAATTATTTTTCTTTGGTCTATTTTTCTGAACAATTGCATATACCAGTATGGATAACTTCTTTTGCTTGATGGATATTGGGAGCTTGTTTGAATTAAGTCGCATCTTATAACAGATATATCACATGCACAAGGACAACCTCCTAACCAAACTCCGAACCACGGCTTAATTCAAACAAGTCTCGAGTATTGTTGGGTGATGTTACTAATGTACGGTACAGCGGTAGTGATAATCATGGTGGTGTGGTTATGCATTTTGTGATTGGTATTTTTGTTTTTTATATTTTTAATAATTTTTCACTGTGGCACTCCATGTGTTGATTTGCTGTATTTGCAGTTTAGTTAATATTTACATTTGATCACTAATTTGCTTAGTCACTATCAGTTTGCGAATATCTGGTGATGGCTTTTAACGAACTTCTAATAGATATGGTAAAAGAGCACCCATGCCTATGCAATTCGCAAATTAAGGTATATATAGAGACAAACTAAGAAAAGAGAATTCATGGAAGGATATTTCTTCTAAATTGAATCAACCAGGTTAGCTGTAGATCATGAATGCCTTTTGTTTTTGTGATAATTTAGATGTTCTATCTTTGATTGCATTTTGCGTGTTATTTTTTACATTGTCACAAAAACATCACAAATATCTGTACATCGTTGACGTTCACGATGTCTCACAAAATTAGTTTGCAGTGCATTTCACAACAAAGTGCATAAACATGTCTTTGGAAGTGTCTATTTTGCCACTAACGACAAAATAGTTTACATAGGTCTATTTTGCCAGATATAGTGCAATCCATACAGTAAGGATACTCATGACTGTTTTTGAGTGCCGGCAAAATAGCTTCCAGATTTATTTTGCGGAAGTAGATGCTGATTTTACCTATTGCTGGAAAAATATACCTAGAAACCATTTTGCCGTCAACAGCAAAATAGACACTGCCTATTTCTTTAATCCATTTGTGTGAAACTTGCAGTGTATGCCGTACAAATATGTAATGTTTTGGACTTCAAACCAACACCAAATCACATATCAGTATTTCTTGCATGACTTTTGAGTTTGTGTGGTTAAACTAAGTTGTTGTAGTGATGTGAATCTTCCAAATTATGCACAGATATGTTAAGCAATTTGCTTATGTGCCACGATCAGTAACTTTTTATTTTTATATTTTTGTTTTAATATAACTTGCACTTTTAAGTTTTACTTATTCTGCTTATTTAACTTCAAAACAAGTCCTTCCTGGACTACTGAAAGGGATGTCAATACGACTTCTACATGCTGGATTGGAGGATCTATCATCATCCATCACCAACTCTTCCAAAGCAACTCCAGCAATAGGGTGCCATAGAGCGGACAGACATTGCTGTTTTGGCTAGTAGCCCTATTAACCCTATGTGAGACAATCACCAGTGGCGCGGGAACATTTTTTGGACGGGGGGGGGGCTCAAAATAGTAAGATCGTGTCAACAAAGCCCCCCAGACCCTCCTTCCCTCGAATCTACGTTTTTAGGAACAGTACGCACAGCAGTCCTGTCTTGATAGACGCTCAATTGCATGCCCTCTCAAGTAACCGGAATTTCTTCAGGATAATTTCTTATCATGAAAAACAAGATTGCTTACTACTACTTGGCTTTTCTGACTATATATGCAGGAAGTAGTACTAAGCAGTTTGTGAGTGCATGTAATTCATGTATTTGTAAAATGCAAATACCTCAATGACAAAACCGAAAAGTAGGCAAACAAAATTTGTCTGATCTAACTTTTGCTTTATTGATCAGAGTTACATGGCTAACAAACAATGCCCCACTACACTAAGGTTTAAAAATAACAAAAAACACACGATCAAAATAAAGCGCTGAATCATTTTTTGACATAACGAAATGTGTAGATATACGTATTTGGGCAGGCGTACTAGCTTAATTTTAGTAACAATCATCGGTGCCAGTTTAGTAGTGATTTCGCCGCTTCATTACACAAATTCAAAACAAATTGAAAACATATTCAAAACAAATTCAAATTTAGTTAGAACAAATTCAAAACCAGTAAATAACTCAACCAGAAAAGATAACTTGCGCAAACTCATAAAAACTTGATCAGGAGTGCCCAACCTGTCGATCTTTGGATGCTTGGCTATCAATTGCGGGCCGATTTGGCATGTACACACATCAGGTTGGCCACCAGCATTTCCCGTTCATGTAACGCATCTTGGCCGTGAAAACCTTTTTTTAGCTCTTCGCATAAATTGTGGTGGAATTCAGATTATCCGAAGGATTGAGGACCGTTTTTTTGCACTTCACCGCATTTTCGTTAACGATTGGCGTAATTCCCATGATTAATAGCGACTTTCGTGAGCATTCAGAGTAGTTTAGCCTGAAGTGTTTGGCAGTTACAAGAATTAGCAGCCATTATACTTTTACTGGTCTATCGTCCATGACTGCTGTAAAGGTTTGCGAACGCTGATATAAAACACAGTTAAAAATGAACTTCAAACACTGAAAATTTTACGTTGATTTAGTGAGTGATTTTTAAGAGAATAGTGATTCTTCGTTGGTTAAAAGCGCTATAAAAATCATTTGCTTCATTAAGTACGTACGTTGCGAGCATTAATCCCGTGGCACTAAGTGCATAATTTGTTCAATTGTCAGGGGGGGGCTAAAAAACGTCCAGGGGGGCTTTAACCCTCCCTGGCGCCCTACTTCCCGCGCCTATGACAATCACCTATCTCGATTTATATACCCACAAAAGTTTAACCTTTGTGGCACATGGTACAGCCATTTAGCACTCCAGGAAGGACTTTGGTCGTTTCACGTTTTGTACCTTGGCCACATGGAAAAATTTCTTGAAATGCTACGTCGCTCTGCGACATACCACAAAGATTGAATTTTTCACAGGGGTGGTTGTCTCACATAGGGCAGTAAATCTGAAGAATGATTGTACCTTCACATGAGCGTGGCTGATGACGGCTAACAGCCCGAAACAGCGCTGTCGCACTCTATGGTATCTTAGTTTGAATTACCATTGAACCTCCCATGCTAGTATGTGTCGCCATTCTTTACTCCTCGATTGATTAATTGACTAGATATTACCTGACTTACTGCCCTTATTTGTTGTAGATTTGTGTAATTGCAAACGGCAGTGGAATGCAAAGTAGTTGCATGGATTTAAGATGAAAAATTCACATTAGATTATATAAGTAACGAGACAACAGAAAAAGAGGGAGTATCCTCAATCTCTACTAAGCACATATGCCGTCAAATCAAAATCAAATCTTCATTATACTCGCGGTAGTACGCCGAATCGTGTCACGAGTGTCGGGGCTCATCTCCGCGGCTTAGCGCCTGGGCTACACAGCTTCGAAGAAACGTCGCAGCGGTGACGAGCCGTTGGCGACACTGTGCCAATTGACCGGTCCAGGAATCGAACCCCAAACCTCCCGCACCGAGAGACTGCGCTTAGCAACTGAGCTATTTGCCTTAAGATATCGATTTGCGAGTATCTTTATTACCACGTTGAATTTGAAATTATCATGTTGTGACTTTTCACAGTTTAGTGCCTGATGATTGCTAATAAATATGATGTCATTGGTTGCACATTAGACTCATTCATTTAATAGTTTCGATTTTGCTGTAATCAGGATAAACGTTTGTGAAAACGTTAGCACATCTAAAATTCATGCAAATGAATACGCGATATGACAATTTCAACCATTTGCTTTTTGATATTACAGTGGAATTTTGTATGAAGCGATGGACTATTTTGAGAGATCGCTTTGCAAAAGAAAAGAAAAAGATGGAGTCGGTTCGGAGTGGATCTGGTGCTACTCACTATTCTTATTGGGAGCCCTTCCAGTCGATAGAATTTTTAAAAGACCACATTAAACGTCGAATGTGAGCTATTGTGATCAGCAGTGTTTAGCCCAGTTTTGTATTTCTACTAATAGCTTCTATGTAAAATTGCTTGTGGAATGGCAATGCTAACTTCTACAATGTTCTTCCCAGGGTTGGGAAAAATTGATCGTAATCGATATTCGATTGCGACATTCTTTGCTTTTTGTTCATCGAATGCACTGGAGCCTTTACTTTTTTGAATGAGTATCGAAAATGGCCTTGTCTTTACTTTTTTTTGTCGCAATTCGATATTCCATAATCCATTTTTTTCGTCCAGGTTGCTTTATCTCACTTGAGTAAATTTAAAATAATCGTCGGTATGTCATTACCTTGTTCTTGCTGATAATTTTTTTTTTCCAAAAAAAAAAAAGGATTTGTAATAGCAAAGTTGCTTCGCATATGCTATGTCCGTCGTTTGTCTGTAACTTACCGCATCAATGTGAGGACATCACAAAAAAAGCTTGGCGTGCACCGCTAAATGCTCATTGTAATATCGAATATCGATTGCAATATTCTTTATTCTTTACTCTTTTAAACTACCGTCGAAATCGATTATTTCTTTCCTTTTTGGTCGTCGTCGTCGTGTGGTTGGGCATCCTCTTCCGACGGTTTAGATGTTGACGGCGTTGATTTTAAGCCAGCGTCGGGTGTCATCATCCAGGACCAACAGACCTTGTATTCCTTTTGGTGCACGATGTAGGGGGCATGCAGAAATGATGTGGTCTGCAGTTTGCTCAGAGGCACCACACTCACAATTCGGTGAAGGAGCAGCACCCCATTTGTAAATGGATGAATGGAATCGCCCTACACCAGTCCGCAGACGATTCAGTTTTACCCAAGATGTTCTGGGCAAACCCATTCCAAGAGGTTTAGGACTGGCCCTGGGAATAAAAGCATGAAGCCTTGGTGCACTTTTCAAGTACTCCATGTTCCTTACATAATCCATCCATTGCGCTGCGCGAATGTCTGATTCGGTCAGACTATCCAGTAGTTTCTGTGCAGCGGGTACAAACGGGCGTCTTGATTTGAGCCTTCCCTGGTGCGCATTTTGTTTCCCGACCAGCTGCTTATGTAGAATATGATCAGGGTTAAGGGTGGCGCGGTTAGCCAGGGAGAGTGTCGCTCCTCGACGGCGAAGCTCAGCTGGCTGGATGCCTGCGAGGATTGGCAAGTAGTCCGTTGGAGTGGGTCGCAGACATCCAGTGACAATGCGCAAGGCGTCATTTAAAACACTGTCGATTAGCCGAGTGTGAGCACTACGACACCAAACAGGTGCGCAGTACTCAGCTGTGGAGTAAACCAGGGACAAGGCGGCTGTTCGCAATGCTTTGGCTCCTGCACCCCATCCCGAACCTGCAAGTCGCCTCAACAGTGTGACGCGAGTGGAAAGTTTCTTGCGCAATGCCTCTAGGTGATGACGAAAAGTGAGCGACCTGTCCAGCTTTACACCAAGGTAGGTTGGAGTTGGACAGTATGGCAATAATTTGCCGTTGTTGAAGATTTTGAGCTCACGTTTCGCCTATCGGTTGTTTAAATGAAAGGCCGTCGTCACCGTCTTAGTGTGGCTGAGCTTCAGCCTCCAAGTCTGGAGATACGCTGAAAGTGTTGTCATGTCTTAGCTTAGAGTGCCCACCAAAATCTTCCAGTCTTTCGAGGTATGCATCAATGCCAGGTCGTCGGCATACGCATACTTCTGGGAAATTGTGGAAGGCAGATCGTATGTGTAGATGTTAAAAAGACTGATCCAAGAAGGAGGGGAGCCAAGACTGATCCCTGTGGGAGACCATTTCGCAAACGTCGTAACCTGCTTCGCTAGCTGTCACCGATAGAAAGGGTGAAACTTCTATTTCGGATAAGTTGCATAATCATTTGGACCATGTGTTTATCAGGAAGGAGTCTCAGCAGCTTACAGGTGAGGCCACGATCCCAGACAGTGTCATAAGCAGCTGTCAGATCGACAAAAACAGCACCGGCCTTCTTCTTGGTCTCAAATGAGTCCTCGATGTGTTGGGTAAGTAGAACAGTTTGGTGTACTGTGGACCTCCCCTGTCAGAACCCAGCTTGCTCCCAAAGAAGAAGCGAGTCGACAATGGGCTCGATACGGGTGTAAATGAGCCTCTCGAGGATCTTGTAGGGGACACAGAGCAAAGAGATGGGGCGATAGCTCTTGGGGTTCTCTATAGGTTTCACTGGTTTGGGGATCGCGACAACCAACGCTCTTCTCCAGATTTTTGGAATTTTGAGGTGGTGCAAACAGGATGAAAAAAAGCCACACAGCCAGGATTTCAGGGCAGCTCCAGCATGGAGCAAAAGCTCTGGTCAAATAGAGTCTGGGCCTGGAGCTTTTCCTGGTTTCAGATGTTTGAGGGCGGCTGCGAATTCTGAGGGAGTAAAGCTTCCACAGACATTCACTGCACTTGTTGTAGAGGCCCTCCAAAGATCAGACACTTCTTGAGACACAAGCCGGAATGACTTGCGATCAATATCCTCGTATTTGCTGTTATTGACCAGTACTGATGCGATGGCATTGGCTGAAACTGCACAATGCCGAGGGGGGCGTGGTGGTGTACCAGTTAAGTTGTTTAATATGCTCCATGCTTTACGACTGGAGTGAGAAAAGTCGATGGTTTGGACTGCCTCAGACCATCGGTCCCTGCGTTTTCTGTCAAGCCTGGACAGCAGGGCAAAAGCAGCCCTGCTAGAGTCTGATCCCTCAGGCGATTGCAGGAACATCTGATAAAGGTTCTCACACTCAGCATCCCAACACGGAATGTGGTCGTTTCGTCGAGCATGTGGGATATACTTTTTGGCTGCTGTGCTGATGGCATTACAGAAGTCCTGGTATGCCCGGTCCACATCAGATGTATCAGGTGGCAACAAGCTCTTAGCGAGTTGGTTGGTCAGGGCATTGTAATGGCTCCATTTGGCCTTGCGGAAGCTCCATCGCTTAACAGGCATACTCGGAACTGACAGAGTAAGCCTTGGTGGAACAATGAGCGAGGGTCGATGTTGTGACCTAGGAAACTTCTCTAAAACACGCTTGTCAGGTAAGCGACTATCAGGACCAACACTAACAAACGCCAGGTCCGGGTTGGTGCCAGTGTTCCAGCGGCCTGAGTGGAAAGTGGCCATGTCCTTTGGGTCATGGAGAGGGACAAGGCCATTAAGGCTTGCCCAAGCAACAAGGCACTCTCCATCAGCGCAGTAGCTGCTGTAGCCCCAATTCACATGCGGGCAGTTGAAATCACCCGAATACAGGACAGGGTGTGGAAACACTGGTAGGTCGGTAGTCTGCAATGGTGTAGGTGGAGGTTTGTAAACATTGGCAATTTTATAGCCATCAACGTCTACGCATAACCACTCAGTCTCTGATGTAAATGGGGACTGATCTACTAGGGTCCATTTTAGTCGCTCATGGACAAATGTAGCAACGCCGTGTATCCTGTTTAAACGGGACCCAGCTAGTGCAAAGCCTGGAATCACAAGCTTGTCGGTAGAAGCACAGTGGGTCTCCTGTAGTAGGATGACGAGTGCCTCAAACTGCACAGCGAGATGGTGAAGGACATTCATCTTGCTTGCAGTGAGGCCTTCAATGTTCAGCTGCAGGATTGCTGGCCTTCGGAACTTGTTGACGATGTGCCCTGAAGCAGAGCAAACATCGCCCCGTCCTGAAAAGGACGTTTGCCGGTTAGTAGGCCTTGGCTGAGCATCGGGAAGAGTGGATACCCTTACGGGTCGGCAGATTTGGTTTTGGTCTGTCATTGTAACTTTGCAAGAGAAAAGTTTTGTACAGAGTTAATCACAGCCCGGGCTACATGGAAACATCTGCCATCCGGGCCTTTTTGGAGAACTATCGAATATCAATTATTTTTTTACTTTTTTGGGTATCGATTCCCAACCCTGGTTCTTTCTCTTTTTTTTTAAAACAACAGTGTACTGCATATGTCTTCCTTTGAAATCCCGTACTTTCCTTTATCGTAAAGGTCGCGAAAAACGTTAGCACGCTAAGATAAAGGATAACTTGAGGTAATGCTCTCCGCGGCCTCAACGTGCTAAGTTACAACAATACTTTGCTCATAATTTTTGTTTGTTTTACTGTATATTTTGTGTTACAGCACTTGAACAAACTTTTCTCCTCCTGAAGGTGCAATTGTTCATGTGGAAATGGATGTTAGCGAGAGCATTCAGGAACAAAATGATGGCCAGTCATCATCGTCATCAGTCATCGAACCCTTGCCCGATGTTTGCAGCGCGAGCACCAGTGTACTGAACGTATGTGCTTCAGGTTCAGATGACAAAACATTTAATGATGAATGCTGGTTGTCAGTGCATAAAAAGTCGTTTGTATGTTCGGATACACCACCATAAACCGAAAGAAACAGTCGATGGGAGATCTTAAAGTGAGAATAACGATTCTGTTAAAATAAAATGTAGAAGTTTGAGTGCAGTTTATATTGTTTATATTGCGTCAGAAACTTTGAGAAGGCATATGCTTGAGCATCAGAATAGCTTCATTTTAAGTGCTCCTTCAGAGTTTAAACGTGATATGTATGCGTTCGGTGTAGTGATTATAAAATTGCATTATAGTCACACAAGTGCGCTGTGGCAGAGAAGTTTCAGCCACATTGCTATTAGCTAGCCAAAAAAAAATCAAATCTTCAAATCCTGAATGCTCTCGCTTTTCATGTTATCAAACATGTTTGTTTAGTGCGTATTTGTTGTAAACCGATCCACGCTTTTCATATTCGTTCAACATTAAATTTTTCTGTCTCTTCTTTTGATATTCGAAATGCAGTGATGAATACTTAGTTACTTATGCCACCGCTCAGTGCTGACTGGGCCCGAATAAAGCCTATATTATATTTGTAATTAGTAGCATACCGGTATTTAATTTGCTCCTGCCACAAGAAAGCGCTGTTGCGTAACGCGCTCGCTGAGGAGTTGCTATCTATCTGTCCACCATACCAAGGTGGGGAATCCCGCTGAATGCTTTTCCCCAACGACACGAATAAACTTGCCGGCTTGTTCTTCAAACTGTCCCTCAAATGTTGCGCGTGAAACAGGAAAGCTGTGCATACCAGTTTTACAGTTATATTTTGACCAGACTCTGAATCAAACCAAAGTTTATACAGCTACAGAAGCGGACGCTCTTACCACTTGACTATCTGAGCTGTGGACGATAGGCCTGTAAGTTTTGTGCATTTCTTGTTTTGTGCATTGTAATAGGCCTGTATGTTTTATGTTTTTTGTGTAATAGGCCTGTATGTTGAGGACAGTAATAGGCCTGAATGTTTTGTGCATTTCAAAGGACCTCAAAATTTTCAGCATGTTATTTCTTCGTTTGTCGTATAAGTTACTGGTAATACCGCTATCGGTATTAATTTTCAAATGCTCCTATGAAATTAAGACTGGCAAGAGAACCGAAACCAAGCCCAGGGCTGCATGAAAAGAGATAATATCTTTTATTTTGCCGAGCTAAAGTAGAGCGTTCACTGTCCACTGGGCGTGTGGTAGGTAATCCCGCCGTTGGGAAGCGCACTTAATGAAACTTCCCGTTTTTGAATAGTAGACAGCCGGGACGCATATTTCGGAATGGTTCTACAGAAAAAGATAGAGCTCGATCGAAATGAGTATGAATAAAAAAATTGCACTGATTTCCGCAACAGCGGCATGCTGTATCGGTCACTGTGATGAACTGCGACGCATGGGGTTGGGATTCGACGCTGCTCTAGATTTTGATTTTATGCACCTTCTTAAGACTATTTCGGGATGGGGTAGAGTGGTGGTAATAGAATAAACCAAAAATTTTCTGTAAAACCATTGCAAAAGATGCAGCCGGGAACTCCTATTGGCATGCACAGCGCTTCAGTCGCCTTCTGGTGACAGGGGATAAGATGCCAACAAATAAAATGTGGTAGTGATTGAATTTATTGCTGAATGTACGAAGTTTAATAGCCTATACTGTTTTGCTTATGAGCGGTTATCAACATCGTTCTGCTGGGGCAATCGGCCTTGCCTCGACATAAAACAGTTTGTAAACTTCTCCCTAATCATCGTAGCTTCTTTGGTATAAGTATTAGATCCAGCACCACTATTCTGGCGAAGACCTGAAATACTAGCATCAATGCTGGAACGCTAATTTCCTGATGCTGTGTTTCCTCTTCAAGCTTCATCATCTGTAAAGCCACGAGAGCAGTAGTACCGTGATGTTGAGGTAGTAGCAATCTATTCTTCATTGGTAAAAAATTATGCAAACAACATGCGGCCTTAGTTACCAACGCTGCTTTCTCCGGTGTACCAATTATCGGTCTTCTGAATATACGCCATCGACTAGACAAAATTCCGAATGTATTTTCGATTACTCTCCTGGCACGAGATAGACGATAGTTGAAGATTCTCTTGTTTTCTGGTAAATTTTTGCCAGGATAAGGCCTCATAGTGTTCGGTTTCATCGGAATTGCGTCGTCGGCTACAATACAAAATAGAACAACGTCGCCTGTTCCCAGATCTGACCTAGACTTATTTGCTGTTTATGAGGTGGAGGAGGAAAATCCAAGCTTTGTGTTAGCACTCGTTGGCCAAATTCAGAATTAGCCAAAACTATGGCATGGAAAGCAGTTGCCTGCTCCTTCAAAAGTGACAAAGCGACTTCGGCCAGTTCCATTTACGCCTACTTATTACAGCAATTCGATCTACGCTTCGAAAATAAACAGAACGAGAAATAAAAGAAAAGGCTGTAAGATAATAGGATCTTGCTCTATGGTCTTATCTAAACCCAAATACCTAGGCATTTTTTTTAATTTTAATTTTAAACTTCGACATAAACAGCAAATAAGTCTAGGTCTATCTATTTTAACAATTTGAAGCGCTAGATGCTGCTTTTATCTACCGCTAATTAACATTTTAACTAGCTACCTATTTCTTAATTCAGTTTCTTTGTTTTCCAGCCTAGCCTACGGTTACATTTACGTTCATTTTCTGTGAGAACGCTTGCCGTAAATTCCGCAACGTGAACGCGTGCCGTTACCGTATCGTTGTCGTTTCCGTAACCGTACCGTAACGTTAACCGGATTCTGGGTGAAGCCCGCTTAAACGTTACGACGGGTACAACACCGCTGCGTGACTGTGAGACTTTAAAATTATGTACAGTTGGTAAATTTAAATTAGCTGTCATTTAATGACGCAACATCACGCATCGACTTAGATTTCAGAAAGCACTAAAACAGTGGTTCCCAACCGGGGAACCATAACCTTGTTTCATTTCAGGGAAGCATGCAATGCTAAAAATACGAAATAAAATGCATGGGACAGTAGGGTTTTTCCATAATAACTCAAAATTTCAACTTTTGGTTGCATTCCATTGGCACCCAAGAGGTTGCAACCTACCATCGTTAGATTTTTTTTAAACAGGAAAGCTTCACCAGCTACGTGACAGTCCTACAAAACCTGCTGTAACAACACGAATACCGCAACGTGGAAGAGCTATATTCCCTGAAATAATACCCTTACGTGCAATTCAAAGTCTGGTCAAATTAAGATTAAAAAAAAGTATTTACAGCTCTTTTTTTTTTGACAGAAAGCAGTCAAGTAGAAATGTTGAATGCTCTTATTTTAAAAGCTTTAGCGAAATCTTAGCGCAACCTTTCGTGGTCGTGTAGTTGCACTATTACTACGGTGACATCAGGCAAAGATAAACGTTGTATGATCAAACCAACTTTTCCACATTTGAACCAGCTACAACATTGCAACGTAAGGCATCAAAACTTCTGACGTTACTCGAAAACGTTCGTATTGTAGGTGCTTCTACGCATTCGCCTCTACGCCGCCGGTAACCAAAAAAGGCTTATACCGGATCTTGGTTGATTCTACGTGCCATCACATAATTTGCACCTAATGCACCACTTTGCAAAGATTCTTTAACGAGGGCCACCATTAAAAGAGTGGATACCATCAATCCTTTGGTACTTTGACTTAACAACATGCAGCTCATATCTAACCCACTCTCCTGGCATCGAGCTGTTGCGTTTAAACGCCATTCCCGTAGATAGTTTAACAAATCTGTTTTCAACCATTGCTATCTTGCATCACTGTCCTCGCTGTATGACTTCCTGGTTGCTTAGAAGTTAGAATTTTGGAACCCTAGGAAAAACCACTCTTAAAACCAGTAAGCGCGGCGTCTTTGTCAGGTTGAATAGAACGTCACAAATTTTTTAACGAATTTAAAAAAATTGCTATTCGTAACTGAACGCTCAAGTAGTTGAGTTTAAAGAGATTTCATGGTGGATGAGTGGTCACAATCGAAAGGTAGCATCGATGCATCCAATAAACCACGATGAATCAGTATACCTGCATTCACACAATCAAAACGTTTATCCACGGTGAGAATAAATTTCGCCTAACTGAAATAGCAATGCAAGAAAAACCTGTAACCGTTATACACTAATGTTTGAAGTACTAGATGGAACAGATAGTTGTAGAAGAGATAAATCATTTGCGGCAAAAAAGGAAACGAATATCTGAAAGCCAACAAAATCACTAGCCCTCTAATATGTGTGCGAGTGGTAATAACGGAAAAAAGTTTTTCTCTGTTTAAGCTCAATCCTCATCGAGCAATTGCTTATAACCATCTGTTATAGTCGAACATAATTTTCCCAAATTTTTAATGTTTCGACTCAAATGGAATGCGTTGGCATCTTGCTCCGCTCAGTCATCAATCGGCAAGAAAAAGAGCATACCCACAGTCTCCGAAAGCAACTGCGCGGCTAATTTGACGTTCATTTTTTTCCAAGATGTGGGCATGACGTGTTTTCTCTCAACTTGTGGAACAGTCGGAACTCGGTCCGCTTAAAATCTTTCTGCGCAAAGAACAAAATAATTTTCCAAGAGTTTTTTGAATCAAAAAAGCTACAAAAATGAAAATCAAAAGTATTTTTATTTTCTACGCCAAAAAACATAACATCTGATGCAATCATCGCTACAAGTACAGCATAAATAAAAGCAAAAAGATTTCTTTTTACACGAACTAGATCTTTTTGGGCTCTACAGATATAATGCTGTTGTTTCATAAGTGCCTGTTCTTGTTGAAGTTGTTAATGAGGTTGTTTCTGCAAGTTTTACTCAAGTGAGGTGGATTCGGAACGAAGTATATGTATCTTCAAAAATAAGCTGTTCATTAAGTAATCAAAATGTTGTGACACAGGTGTTGCAATACCAGTGTCTTCTCTCATATGAGCCAGAAACCATATACACATAGCAACCAATATGAAATTGTCCTCAAGCTAAATCTCAAATACGCTTCGTTCTGATTCTACTTTTGGTATTCACATAGTAAGCGAGCGAGGAAAATCGGCGTTGTTAGTTTTTTCCGAAGGAAAACGTCATGATCCTATTTTGATTATGAAACAAATTTTCTAAGCTTTACGAATTCAACTTTTCGTCTTAAGAATAACAGCCAACGTATTAGTCTAACCGACTAAGCAACGCTGACGCCTAAAAATATGTAGAACAAGATAAATGTAGTAACAGCTCCTTGCTTTGAAGAATCCACTGGGTTACGCATTCGATATGGAACAACATCGTTACAGGCAGATGCAAGCAATTTCATGACAGAGCGATTTGCTGCAAATCCATCCACTGAAACATTAGAAATACTTCTACCTTTTTTGAAACAGCAATTGCAGCACATACTGTCTTAAAGTGCAGCCACAATGCACAATCATGCTCCATCAAAAGTGCAACGTGACCAAACATGCAAAATAAGGTTAACAATCTGCTCAAGAAAAACCGTAAACATTACCACACCGGCCTTCGCTGTAAGGAATAATCGGCCTTCTCTGTAAAGAATTAGTTCACTGACGTGTCAAAATTGAGGGTGGAAAAGTAACTCTTTGTCAGGAGTTACTTGCACAGCTGAGGAGACTAATTTCATTTAAAAACACATACATTGCTTACATATAACTCCATGTACAGTTATTGATGCTTGAAGAGGAATTTCGATGAGCAAGTGGGTAATGAGGAGCATAAGCTCTTCCTAGTTGATTCGTTTAGTGCAGTAGTAAGCAATCATTCCGTCAAGCTGTTTGTTGGTAATTTCTAATCAATAAATAATGACTACAAAATAACAATTCTGACGAATTGTACTCTTACACTAAATCTTCATTTAAAGTAGCATGTGCAGAATTACATCAATGAATTTATAGCCAACAATATTCGTATAACACATCATAACCAATAATTTACCAGGGGATGCAGAAGCGTTTTTGCATAAACCGAGAAACATTTGGATTTGCAAAAGCTAGTACTGTATGTTCAGTGTACAAGTGCAATTAGACAAAAGATCTCCTTATACCAGCATGGTCAGTAAGCAAGGCACAATCAATCGCAACAACATCATAACAATCAATGTTACCTCTCACAGATACTGCAAGCACTTGAGTTGTCATCTCTTCTTTTGACTTCGAGCAACTGGTTAACCATACTTCACCAAAATCCACAGATGATTCATTTTATTTCATTGCATTCATACGGTATTTAAACAAATATAGTAAAGAAAAACAAGAGCAAAATATAGTTCAACAACAAAACATAACACAATATAGAAAAAGAAAAAAAAAAGTTTACAATGAATGCAATAGGGAAGCTGCAAAGTCACCGTCTAAGGGTCTTCGAGTCAAGCAACCACCCTTGCTTTAAAAATATAAAAAAATAATTTTTTCTCAGTTGCTGTGCATTATTCTGGTGATTCGTATAGGATCTGCTGTAATAAAAAAAAAAAAATAAATAAAGATAAAAGAAAGAGGAGTTGTTTAGTTGCCTTGTAGGTATAATTTGAGGTGTTTTAAGAACTGACTGTAACTTTCAGTTTTGATCCAGTGAGGTATTTGGTTCCATATTTTCACACCAGTATATTTTAGGGAGCGCTGTGGACGAGTTGTTTTGTATTGTGAAACATAGTATGTAAGTCCAGACGTGTTGCTTTTTGTATGAACTGAATGAATTGCAGCAATTCGGTTAAAATATTGCGAAAAAGAAACAGGTTGTTTATTGTTATGGAATTTATACATGAATGTCGCTATTTCATGGATGTGAAGATCGTGAAGTTGCAAAATTTTAAGCTTTTCATAAATCGGAGCAGATTTATCAGTACGTTTTGAATTAGCAATCAGTTTTATGGCTTTGTTTTGAAGTCTGGGTATTTTATTAGTATATGTTGAGTAAGTGTTATGCCAAATCAATAACCCATACAATATATTTGAATGAAATAATGCGTAATAAAGTTTTAGAAGTACAGACGAAGGAAAAAATGTTTGAGTTTTGATATTATGCCAACTGCCCGAGAAAGTTTAGATTCTGAATATTCAATGTGTGATCCAAAGATTAACTTGTTATCAATTATTAGTCCAAGATACTTGGCTTCTTTAACTACTTCTATTGGAGTTGAGTTGATGGCAACGGTAATGTTATTAGGCGCGCGATTAAGTTTTGGTGGGACAAGAAGTGCGTTCGATTTTGTAGGATTAATAGTAAATTGATTTGCATTGACCCATTCTGAAATTTTTTAAAGTTCCGAATTAATGATGAGTTCAAGGTTTGAAAGTGAGTCTGCGTTGATGTTGAGACAAGTATCGTCTGCAAATAACCTAGGTAGTGAAGATGTACTATCAACAATATCATTTATATATATCAAAAATAACAATGGCCCGAGTGTAGAGCCTTGAGGTGCCCCATATTCAATTCGATTTATCATTCTCTGATAATAAGTCGTATTCGCTATTGTATAATTAACTGGAACCATGGTAATTCGACAATCCTAAATCAACTTCAGAGTATTTGTAATAAATTCATTCGACTGACTTTAGGAATAAGCCGTAATGAAGACGTCTTGCCACTGATGAAACAGCACAACTTACTAACAATTAACGATATATTTAAATATGAAATGGCTGTACTTATGTTTAGATTCCATAACCGTACTCTACCATCGGCTTTCGATCCTATTTTTCAATCCAAGTCTACTTCAATTACAACTCGAAGCAATAGTCGCGTAATCCCAATAAGCTGTCGTAGTACTGTCAGTCAGCAATCAATTAGATATATTGGTCCCAAAACATGGAATAATATCCCGCTACCTATTAGAGAATCTAAGACAATCGCCGCGTTTAAGAAAAAATTAAAACAGCACCTTTTAAATAGCTACTAGCTCTTCCTTAACCCTGCCTGCATAGGTTAAATTGTTTCGAACAGAAAACTGCTTTCTGCTATTTTTTTTTTCAGGTAACCTACGTCGAGCCCTGTGACTTCACCTAACTTCAAACCCACCATCGCTTTTGGACATTTGTATTTAGCTATTTTAGGCCTAGATATGGTGAGATGGCAGGATGTATTGCATGCCAAATTGTACTCGGTTCTTCTTGCTATGCCTTCGGCTCACTCTCAAACAGCATAACAATTTTCCTTTTTTTTTTTTTTTTATTTATTTTAATTTTTTATTATTTTTTTTTTTTCGTTGTTTATTAGCTCTTGCCATCTTGAGAGACCACCAGTTTCCTGAAACAGTCTTGCCCCCAGATTCGCAAACAACTTCATCTTGTCAATTTTATTACACAATCTCTGTACACACTCCTGCATGGGATGCATAGTCATAGTGCATTGTTAAAATCCTAATAAAACTATTTCAATTACGAGATATAATCTTTTTTTTTTATTTTCATTTGTGATAGTTGTCGTAAATCTGCGGTCATGCTGGACAGGATTTCTTTAGGTAGGTTTCTTTGCCTGTCTGGCTTTTTGTGGTTACTCTATGGTCTCAACGGCGCTTGGTATGGGGTTAGGTTGGGACTCTTTTTCTTTCTAGTTGCACTGTGACGACATTGAGTAACCTCGAAATGCCGTACACTGTTATGGTTCCTACCATTGCACTATATCATAGCGGTGTTGGAGCTGTGGTCTCTCCAGTGTCTTTTTTATCTCGCCGTCATATGTTTGCTTTTTGTTCTTTTTTACCCTATTTTAAATTAATCGGGTGTTGCGACCATGCCTACTAATCCCCTCATCTTCAAGTTTCACTCTCGCTAGCATGTTACAACGTTGATCGTTTTGTCGCTTCTTCCCTTTTCTGTGTTCGTTTGTATTTGAAATCCTATAGTGCTGTGTTAATTTATTTTGACGGTGCAGAAATAAAAGACACTACTACTACTACTATTCAGTTGTTGATGTGATGTTGTTGTTTGTGACATATTGTTTTCGATCTTCGAGATAAGAACTTAACAGGTTATGTACCTGTCCTCGAATGCTGTAATGATTTAATTTGCCTAAACGAAGTGAGTGGGAAACGGTATCGAACGCTTTTTTAAGTCTAAGAACACCAAGCCAGTAAATTCATTTTTATTGATATTATCGTAAGTCAGAGTTGCAACGTCCGTAACAGCGTGTGGAGTCGAGTGATGTTTTCGAAATCCGTATAAAATTCGTTAATCTGCTATGTATCAATTTTTCAAGAAGTTTCCACATACCCAACAATGTCACCTGTTGCTGAGCAAAAGGCAGTTTCCTCCACAAAAAGCAAGTTATCAATGGTTTTATAGGCTAGTTGCGCTTGTAAGGTAGGCACACATCTTATGAGGTGTAACACCTGTAAGTTATGATTATTTTCATTGATTATTGCAATTCAACACTTTGGTCATGGCCACGTAGTATTGCTAAACAGTTCAAGTTCAGGAGGCACAAAAAATTTTGAGCTGCTACTAGCTATACAAAAAGTTAATCCTGATTTTTAATTTAGCCATTCTTCTTCTTACAGATGCTATGTGACCCATAAGCCCTTCGTACTTTATCTACACGCAGTGATGGGCACAATAAACTTTTCTGTAATAAAGCGATAATGATAATCGATAATTTCAAAAAAGCCCAAGGCGATACCAATTAAATTTCCATTTTTTTAAGCGATATCAGTAGTCGACAAATTTATACAATAACGTACATGTAAATCAGGGGTGACGAACCTATTTGCGGTTGCGGGCCACTTTGTCACTTACCAGTGAGCAAGCAGGCCGCATAACTTTTTATTCATAGACCTATAACCAACAACTGAAAGTGAAGGCACAAAACTCCATCGGAACCATACAGCTGAAGTCATTGAACTCATAATTGAAGCACGAAATAATAAGAAAAAAAAACTTTAATAAATTTTTTTACCCAGTGTGAAATTTGGCACTTTTTTTGAGTTACCAAGCGTTTTTTTCATGTACAATCTTTCGTTTCTTTGCTGAAACATCGAAATAAACAGCTAATTAAATAGGCCTACCGGTATTGATTGAAAAACAGAATAACAAACACCTTAAAAAAGCTGTAAAATTTGCATATATGGTAGGCCTACAACAAAATCAAATCAAATCTTCATTATACTCGCGGTAGTACGCCAAAGCGTGTAAAGGCGGCTGCACACAGAGCTCGTTGCGATGCGCCACGACCACTGCGATCATGTTTGCGTCAACTCCTGCGACTGTCAATGCACACAGCTACGATTTTCTGACGCAAAAATCGTGCGACTCGTGCGATGCGATTCTAGCGACAAATCGTGCTAACTACGCACACAGAATGCGACTGAACCAACTGCGGTCATCGCAAGTGAAAAGAAGTGGGTTCTACGACTCTTGCGACGAAGTAGAAAATTTTCTACTTTGTCGCAGGAATCGCAAGCAAACCAGGTTGTGAAAGCAGTTGGTACCATAGGCTGGAGGCTATCTTTGCAAAGAAACTAATTTTATATTCAGTTTTTCGCTTGAACTTGTTCAATTTTTTCTTTTAGCGGAGTGTACTGGCGGGCCTGGGCCTGTAGGTAGTTTTTGCAAGGCTAGACTAGTTTTTTTCTAGTAAAATAGTCAGCAGGCCGGAATAGGTACCGGTACCAATAGACCCTGGAAATGGGTTATTCAATTCTGAGTTGTTGGGTTGAAATAAAATGTACCGGTGTCTCAAGTCTTTTTAAGGATCCAGTTGTGGAACAGCTGAAGAATGGTTTTGGTGTAGCCCAGTAGCCTAAGCAAGCTATTGGACTAAGCTATTTCCAGTTTGCCAAAATTGTTTCAAAAACTAAATGTTAGTAGACTGCCAATGACAAGGAAGTAAACAATCTAATTAAGGGTAAGACCCAGGCTGTGGTTTAATGAAAAAAACGGTTTTCAGGTATTATCATTGTAAAAACAATCTGTGAAAAGGAGTTGTAATAATTTTTGATAGGCGCAAGCTATACTGCTGAATGCATAACAGCTAGGTCAAATGTTTCAATATCATGCAATCAGTTAAAGTGCCAATGCTTCCAGTATGATGATAATATTGTTTAAGGTCCTCAATCTGATAATATGCAATAAAAGCCGAGTGCATTCAACTTTATGTCCAG
Organism: Trididemnum miniatum; assembly: GCA_964006365.1. NCBI lineage: Eukaryota > Metazoa > Chordata > Ascidiacea > Aplousobranchia > Didemnidae > Trididemnum > Trididemnum miniatum. Next base: position 35,666,401 of record OZ023233.1, read on the forward strand.
CAACTGACAACATGGTAGCCATGCATTTTTGTTTGGTAAAGTCTGAAGGTGAGTACCTGTACGTAAACATTGCATGACTGTCATCGTACTGCTGTGTGCTTATTATTCATAGCAACGCAAGTTTTTTATTTTTTTGGGGAATCACTTTATCGAGAGGCTTCAGAGATAGTTCTAAATGTGAATTTAAATCAATAGTACTGTACCAGTAGCAATAGTAGGCCCCTACTGAGTTGTACAATAGTACTGAGTAGTAGCTAGCGTTTTATGAACTACAAATAATTTAACCAAAATTCATAAGCAATTTCAAAAACTTGTACTTTTATTATGAAAGCAATCTGACCTCGCAATCTATTTAGGCTATATAAAGGGTTATTATGTGTTAGGCTTATTTTTATGAAAGTGGCTATTCTTACGTGGCCGTAACATTTGTCTCATTGGTTCTTATTGATTTATATTAAAAGGACGATAGGCTTATTTCTTTTGTTTGTTGCAATTGCTTCCCTGAAATTATTTTTTAAGTTGTTTAGCGATTTTGGGTACAATACGAGATGTGTTGCACTGGTAAGAATATTTTTGTCCAAAGCTAATGTTGTTGCCTGATTCTCTGCCTACACAGCTACGTATGCTTAGCATTAGGGTTTTGCATTAAAAAAATAATGGTGTTGCAACCTGTGGTTTAGAAATGTAGAGTCAAACAAACATTACTCAAATCCTATTCAACTAGAGTTTGTGCATGTAGGATTAATTTATACAAAGAAATAAGTGCAGTAGTAAAGCTTTTAAAGTCATGTTGCGTACAGTAGTGTTTCTGGTGCAAATGTCTTATGTCAATTACGGGTACAGCAAGTTGTTAGTCCGTTAATTATATCTCCAGTTTTGCGGTTGACAGTAATAACTTAAAGGGTTTGTCCATACCAGTCACATTTGTACAAAATAGTCATATTGACATTTGTACAAAATAGTTGATATTGCTTAAACAGTGTTGACGCTAACAGCATTCTGTTACGAATAAATTGATGCAGGTTTTAAAGCTTGGAAGCTGTTGATCATGCGATGATTCTCGGTATGAGATTTAATGTGAATTGTCCAGGTAATGCTGAACTTGTTCAGCGAAAGTTTGATTGTAAACTTATTTCTGTTTTAAATGGCAAGATGAAGGTGATGTTCGCAATACTGAAAAATGCGTTAACTGCAAATCGTCGTTTTGTTACAATCATCAGGACCAGTGCTTTTCTAAGTGGATTCCAAAAAATGTTTCAAGGATTTCACAAGCAACTACTCATTTACGCTAAAAGTGTAAAATTTCGTATTTTCGTAAAACTTTTTCCTAAAAAAAACACTGCAACGCAACGTGAGCTACACAATAGGCCTACATCACCCATAACTGTAAACATTCATTTCTTGTCTCTACCTATCTACTGTAAGTTGAATGAGATTTTCAAACTTACTTAACTTGATTGTAATTGCTTCAATTTGACATTTTACCATTCTTGGGAATTGAGGGTGCCTTTCGAATTTAAATCACGTCACAGTGTTCCCCTTGTTCTTGGGAATTGAGGGTGCCTTTCGAATTTAAATTACGTCACAGTGTTCCCCTTGGATAAAAAAGTTGGGAAACCTGTGGCTGGACCTATCATCAAGGGCGGCGCTAGCCCGAAATAAGTGGAGGGGACAAACCAAGCGATAAAAACTTTTAAAAATTTAAACTCTTTTAAGAAGGTTTGGGGGCCTACCCCAGAAAATTTCAAAATTTTAGAATTAACTTACAGCGTTCTGGCGTATATTCAGGTAGATTTTTTGTCAAAATGGGGACTTATTCATGAAGTAAAAATAGGATAGGCCTACTAGTAGACATAATTGTTCTGAAATTGTCATTGCTTTTGCACTTTGCCTTCAATTATCGTACCTCGTAGCCCGGTTCTATAGTACAGTGTAAGACGGATCCCTGATGTCACCATGTCAGACATGTTAGCATAAACAAATGCCGGTATATCTAGCAAAAATTTAACTTCCAGTTTCTCCACTGCACGCACTATACCAATAGCAACTATTAACTAGTAACTGCTGTAGGGCAATGGTCAAAAGGTAGCATCTTGTAGTCAGATTATATACTTTTGCGTTCCCTAGATACTTTATCTAGTGACTTCTTAAAATTTTGTCGTGTTTTAAAGACAGGGAAAGAAAGAGGCCAGGAGGGGGTCCACGTCTGCCCCCTCCCCTACCCCAGAAAAATAATTAACAGATGTGCGCGATTTACAAAAATGGGCCTGAGCAGAAGTGCGGGGACTAGTGTCCCCCAATTCCTCCCTTGGCGCCGCCACTGCCTATCATATTCTCTTTCTTTTTCGTTTATCAATATCCTTTAAAACGCTCTCATGCTTTTACAAACCTATACAAGAGACATGAAAATTGCGTAGCTGCATACTGTGCTCAGTGATTGTTCGTTTGCTTTTCAGCCGGTGCGTCTATTGTTGTCAAGCTAGCATGGGCTGCCTGTAATTCCTGGAAGCAATCTTGTAATTTGGTTTATGTAGCGTAAGCTGACACTGATTTGAATTTAATTTTTGAGACTCAGTTGGGTAAATTCTTTCATGTCAAATTGCTAAGCTGCATCACATTTTCAAATGACCTTTAAAAATTTATGAAAAATTGCTCATATGTTTGATTTTATTATGCTGTATCACTTGTTTGATGATGCGCTTTTGTGCTGGTAGTGCAATGTTAGCTCCAAAGCTAATGCATATCGCTCTCCATCACAGAAATGTATTATTGCTTAATTTTTGTTTTATGTTAATAAACGTAACAGTGTCTCATTTAAAGTCCTATGATGACATGATGGGAGATGCGAAACTTATGGTCATTAATTTTGTCTAAACTTCACTGTGTAAGCAATAAAGTATGACGGTATTGCTTTATCACTCTACAGCAGTGGTTCTTAACCTTTTTTTAGTCACGGACCCCTTTCCAATAATCATCAAGCTTACGGACCCCCACGTTTTTACGATCAACCATAAATAAATAGTTTGGTGCACCACGCTTACTTTTGCAAATGCTAACAAACTTTAAATTCAATACCGTGTGTGCGTCGAATTAAACAACAAACGGCTTAATTATAACTCATTACATTCAAGAACTGTCAGAAAAGTAACTGAAGAATATCATACAGGTGCACTGGTGCAATTTTATGAGAAGCCTGTTGTTGTCTTTTTTGCACCAAAACACTGAACTGTGGTTGGGTGATTACTTAGCAATTGCACAATATTTAGCCAAATAGAAAAGCAATCCAGCCTGCTGCACTACCGGTACATACTGCAGTGTTTTCGTACGTACAGGTTTCTGCCATGCGCCTACATTAATATAACATTTATTGAATAAGTTATTGCTGATTAATTTAGTTGAATGTTAATGCACTCGCGGACCCCCAGCAAGCTTTTCACGGACCCCTCGGAGATTTGTGGATCCCTGGTTCGAAACCACTGTTCTACAGTATTTAAGAGACTTTCGTAGTGCAGTTCAATGTAACGTTTTCGTGAATAGCAGGTGCCTCAGATCTCTTTGTAAGCTATCGTTTTCATGTTAAGCTTTGCATTAACATCTGTCTAAAATAGAGCGACATGGTAAACAAACAATCTTCGCTTTTTGATTTAGTTTGGCGAATATTGTAGAGTATAATCGTACACAATTTGCTGCGAAATACCATTAGAATGGGCCGAAATTAATAACGGCCACGGCGCGTTTCAAGCACTTTTTGATCGTTATACTTTAGTAGTTCACAATGTGACAAGAAAACTTATCGAGGAATGAAGCAGGGAGCAGCAGCTAGTAAAATTTGATGAGATATTATCTGCCAATGTGCTTTTTTAACACAAGTAGATATTCGTAAGTGCTAAAGTAAAAATTTTTGGATGCAACTTTTCTGTTTTTTTTGCCGCTGCAGCCTGCTGTGGCAAATCTTGCAATCGGTAAAAATGTGATGCGCATTTCCCTTAACAAATTCCATTTGCTTCAATTACGCGTTTTGTTTTTACTATCATACGCACTTACAGTCCACAAAAAAAAATTTTAAAAACAAATGCTAACATGTGGAAGCAAAATTTGCTGATTGACCTTATCTGAAATCGAACTTGATAATCATACGCCCCGATATGTAATGATTGTAATCGCCCTTCTGATGTCAGCGCGCCGCGTTCGACCAGCTTGGCAATCGCAGTGTACACAGTCTACACAAGTCTTTTGGCTTAACTTGACTTGTCTCAGCGTCGCAAGGCCTCAATGTAGAGTAGGGCATGCCTTAATCTTCCAGAAGAAAGAAGAGTGTTCAAAAGCAAATCATGAAAAGAAAAACTTTGATATGAAGTACTAGTAGGCCTCGTGGAATCGTATTTACTACTCCGGTATTAAAACAATTTTAAAGCCGGAGTCAGAAAAAAATCAGCTTGTATTCGAAAATAAAGTTGGCGTAGGCCTACCTATGTTTGCGCATTTTTTGAGCTGCACAGCGGTAATCAATAGCGTCAACGCGTCATACATAACGCGAGTCACTAACAGTAGCCTACCACATATGGTGCCACTTTGATTGATTCTTGTCGAAATCTAGGCCTATTGATTTTTTTAGGGAAGGAGCCAAGCATTTTGCCAGCAGCCAAGCTTAGATGGCCGAGTGGTATGGAGCGTCTGTCTCTTGAGCTGTAGACTCGGGTTTGATTCCGAGTCGGGTCAAACCAATGACTTTAACATTGGTATTCACAACTTCCCTGTTTGACGTTCAGCATTGAAGGGATAGTGTGGAGAACAAGCCGGCAAGTTTACTTGTTGTGCCGTTGGGAAAGGCACTTAGCGGGATTCCCCCATCTTGCTGTGGTAGACAGATGGCCGGCAACTCCTAAGCGAGCTCGTATAGCGCATTGATCGCTTTCTCGTGATAGGAGGATAAATATGCAGCTAAATAAAAAAATAATCTTGTTTAGTTCGGAAAGAGGCTTGATTTTCTACATCCAAGACGGAAGTTAGCATTTTGGCCATTGCCTGATCTGGCGCGTTCACGAAAAAGCCGTTGAAGCATCAATCCAAGTTTATTTTTTGATACGTGCACTATGCAGCAATAGCATTCATTTCCACACGGCCTAGCAATGATATGCTGTATCGTTGCTATTGCAACAGTCGCAGCACATCGCAGCGGTCGCAACGCATGTGCTCGTGCTCAGTGTGCATAGTTGCTTGATTTTGCCGCTAAAATCATAGACGCAGGTCGCTTGATCTTTGGGGATTTCCCATCGCAGACGCATTCGTTTGCCTGTGTGCAGCCGCCTTAACGAGTGGCAGGGTCCATCTGCGCGGCTTAGTGCCTGGGCAATAAAGCTCCCAACAAACGTCGCAGCGGTGGCGAGCCGCTGCCTACGACTTCAAGGCAAGCTAAGCTCTCAAAAAGTTACTCGTATGCCGCACTATACTGAAGCTGTAACGGACCGCGAGTTATGTTATTTATACTATTACATAACAATGGATGAACTGCTGAACCTGAAACAGATGAAAGGCTTGTATTGTACGTTTGTATGAATCCTGTGTGATACGAGTGTGGTTCAATCAGTGGCTTAGCTTTTGATATCGCATCGCAAAGATTAGATGGGGAAAAGAAAGTTCAAGAGTACTGGTCACGCCAAAATGTTTGCGGGCCGCAGAAAATTCTTTCACAGGCTGCATGCGGCCCTCGTGTTCGTCACCTCTGATGTAAATAATGAATTATCCACTTGTCTATTTTTGCCATGTAGGCCAGTAGGCTACAAGCTGAAGCAGATTTTTGACAAAAATTTGTTTAGAAAATTTAAATAAAGGCAGTGTCTAGAGCACCAACCCAGTTTCCATAATCAAAATGCTGCTGCACCGAACTGCTTTGTTTGTTTTTACATATGACGTCACTGTCACATGTGACTGGTTTCCATTTCAAAATGCTGCTGCACCAGACTGCATGTTTCTTTCTATAAAAGGTTGGCTGGTCCTCTAGACACTTCCTAAATTGAAATATGTTTGGGCAAATTTTTTTGCACTTTAATCAAAGCTTAAAGCTCTTTAGCTAAAAATAACATCTGACATTTAACAGTTTAAACCATACCTACGCTCTAACACCTTAGGCTATTGGTGCTACTGCAGATGAACAAATCAATGAATATCCTTAATAGTATAGAATAACCAAAACATCTAGCCCAGGGCGTCGGCAGAAATTTTTCTAGGGGGGGGCCAATCAAGATATTTTATAAGTTGATACCGGTGTAGCACTAATGGAAGTGCAGTTAAAAAATAGGCAGTGCTCCCTTTCTCGTGCTTTCCATCGCTCACTTAACTCTTTATCGTATTTGTATTAGCACCATTAGCACATAGCACTTAATCACTCGAGCGGAAATATACAATATACAGTTTCCTGACATGCTTAAACTGTAATAAGACTTCCACAAGTGGGGTCGCTTTGTGTGATATCTCGGACCATCTAGCACCTTTTGTTTTAATTTCAACCAAAAAAAGCGTCTCAAAAAATACCAATGTGTATTACTTTCGTGACATGAAACGATTTCATCCTGACTTATTTCTACAAAATCTATCAGAAAATCTAGATATTCCAACCACCCTATCTCTAAACCAGCAGGCAGAATCATTTCTTAAAATATTAAATAAAACAATAGATGAAAATGCTCCTTTAAGAAAAGCAACACGAAAAGAGAAACGCTTAAAACTAAAACCCTGGCTAACACCAGGATTACTTGGAGCAATACAGAAAAAAAATAGAATGTTTAAAGAACTTCATAAAATGCATAATGAAAAACTTCTCCAACTGTATAAAACTTACCGCAATTCTCTAAATAGAACCATCATTCTTGCAAAGCAGCTTTATTACCAACAAAATTTAACTGAAAATAAAAATAATTCAGAAAAAATTTGGAAAACAATTTACGAACTGTCTAATATTAAGCGACACACTCGAGTAATCCCACTCAAACTCAAGAAAGAAACCAACTATGATGAAATAACAGATACACAAGATATTGTAAACTACCTGAACAATTTCTTTGTAAATATTGGTCCTAAAATGGCTGGAAGTATTTCAGCCACCAAATCTCCAGCACCAAGCAAACCGACAACATTTTCATCAACTCACCAATCGTTATTTCTATACCCCTCAACTCCTCAGGAAGAGTGTGATGTTATTGAACAATTGAAAGATAAGAAAACAAATCGTAGTGTTGACTGTGATACTAAATTTATAAAATATGGCAAAATTGTTATAGCATCATTTTTAAGTCAGTTGTACAACTCTGAATTTCATTGCTATCCCAATTTAGCAAAATCTTTGAAAAAATGCTCTATAGTCGAATTTACTCTTATTGAGTAAGATTTAAGTTGTTAAATGAGCATCAGTTTGGATTTCGTAAAAATTCTTCAACCATTCATGCAATTACAAGTATATACTATAATTTATTAAAAAATATAGAAAATGGCATGTACAACTGCAGCATTTTTCTTGACCTTTCCAAAGCATTCGATACTGTGAACCATGAACGACTAATTTGGAAACTGGATCATTACTTTGGAATTAGAGGCATTGCACTTGAACTTCTGCGTGACTACTTAACCAACCGTTATCAATACACTAAATTATTGAATCATAAATCGGATCTGCTTCAATCTTCTTGTGGTGTTCCTCAGGGATCTTCATTAGGGCCCTTACTTTTTTTAATGTACATTAATGATTTACCTCAATGCTCTCAATTTACCACAACTCTCTTCGCTGATGACACTCATTTGAATTTAGCTGATAAAAATTTGCTCTCCTTAGAAAGGAAAGTCAACATGGAAATGGACAAAGTAAAGAATTGGTTAATTGAAAATAAATTAACTTTGAATTTTTCAAAGACCAGCTACCTGCTTATAAACAAAAATCCGAAGCAAATAGTGTCCTCAGCATTTAATATTTCAAATGATGGAGATAAGATTGAAAGATGTTCATCAACCAAATATTTACGGCCGTACCTGGATGAAAAACTATCTTGGTCAACACATATACAACACTTATCCTTACAATTAGCTAAAATAACTGGATTGCTTTATCGACTTCGAAGTTATGTTACGGATGATACTCTTCTAATGTTATATTTTAGTCTCGTATATAGTCGTATACAGTATGGCATTACACTATGGGGTACATCTGCTAAGTTTTACATGAGGGAAATAAATGTGCGTCTTAACAATGTCGTTCGCTTAATGACATATAGCAAGAATTATTCGCAAGTATCTCAGCTTTACAAACACTTAAATCTCTTGAAATTAAACATCTATAAATTTGAAATAGCAAAATTTATGTATCTATTACATAACAAAAAACTTCCAGCAGTTTTTTCATCACAATTTACCAAAATTGAAAAAATCCACTCTCATAACACCAGACAAATCAACAAATGCGTATATTTTATTCCACAATCAACAAAATCAATTACTCAAAACCTCTTGGCTTTTCGGGGCACAAAATTATGGAGTAGCCTCAACAGCTCAATTAAGAATAATCGCTGGGGTGTCTTTAAACAAAAATATAAAACTCATTTGATGTCTTCATATTGACTCCAAGGCGTTCTTGGAAGCGGATAAATTTTAATAAATTAGAATTACATGTTTTTCTACTGAATTTTATTTACATTTTGGAACTGCCGTATGATTCTCGCTCATATTGTTGTTTGATGTTTGCCTTCTCTCTCTTTTTTTTTTTTTTTTCTTTTTTTAGTTTCTTTGTATATTGTTTTTACATTATCTCTAAACCTTCTCGTTATGGTGACTAATATGCTCGTAATTTAAATTTCGATCTCACAACAAGATCAGGAAGCATCTAGACTAGAAAACCTTAGGGTTCTTCGATGCTTCCTGGCCTTGCTAAATTTCATTGTTTTATTCTGAGAGTGCTTATTAAGTTTACGTCAAGGCGAATCAACAATAAATTCTGTTCTGTTCTGTAATAAACTTATACCTGCACCTTACTGCACGCGAATATTAGGATACAGCTTGCAGGTTGTCGTAACCTACAGTGACAATCTCATAGCATTAATGAATATCAGGCTTTAATTCACAAAGATTGAGCTACATAACATGTACCATAGCCGGCATAAACACAAAATTAATATGCTAGCTTTAACCACTGTAAATCAGCTGAAGATTGTTATAAGACTTCCTTCAGTGTAAAGAACAAAATGCACTGCTGTAACTCAGAAAAACACATTACAACTTGCAGTGACTTAAAAGGAAGAAAGCACAATATTAACTTGCAGTTGAGCGGTTCATTACAACAGCTCGAGAACGGGAAGCATTAAAGCAGTAATAAATTAAAATGCTGGGTTCGGTTACGAGGTGTGCACACAACAGATTATACGACACAGGTAATTATTACTTTTTGCTTAGGACCTGTTCACACTTGAACTATACCAAGCATACAATCAAAGTCATAATGAAAGATCTCTCCTTGCATTTTGCTCAGTTTTGTCTTCGCTGGGCTTGTTGTAACCAACGTCATAATAAAAGATCGTAACTTGTATGCTTGGTATAGTTTGCATCGTTTAAGTTTTATTGACATCAAATGATCAAAATGGAAAATCATACGTCGGAAAATAAAAACCGCAGTCTACGTGGTTTATGCGCAAATTTTTCAATGACTTCGTTGATGAATTCTTCAACGCGAGAGTTAATTTTTTTCCGTTGCACACTCATCATGCATAAACCACTTGTACGGCTCTCTGCCATGGTAGCTCTTAACCATGTTTTTACCCGCCGAAGGGTGCTGAACGATCGCTTGACAGTGCAAGTCGTAGACGGCAAAGTCAGAGCGATCAATAAAGCATGGCGAATAGCTGGGTAAAAAAGGACAATGATTTCTGGTTAACTCTTCTAATGTTCAAATCAACAGGGGGGTTAGGTTCAAATCTTCTAATGTTCAAATCTTCTAATGTTAAATCAGGTGAAATGAGTTTGGGAGGATTCATGTTTTTCCAGATGTCATACCAAGTGATGGCTTCTAAAACAAAGTTCTCCAATTTGTACACCATTTCAATTCTCTCCATCTCTTCACAAAACCTATCCCTCGACACAGCAAGTGCTCGCTCAGAGTGTGGCGTTAGCAAGGAACCCGGGATAAATTGTGAGTCATCAAACCGAGTTCGCAACGATGATTGGATCGAATCCAAGTATGGTATAAAAATTGCTTGCCGAAAACACTCTTGAACATTAGAAGTTCTAATGTTTGTGCTGTATCTTTGCCTGAAAGTCGTTCGTGGCATTCTGAGTTCCAGCTGTAGCTCGTCTGAAATTTTCTCGACCTTGGCAAAAATGTCTATTCGAAACACCTCCTCAGCATTTTCTTCATGCGAAGTTATGACAGACATTAAACAATTACTTTGGTTTCGAGCACCATTAATATCTGAGTTAATAGCTTGTAATTTTTTTGCAACGGGTTCAAACATTGCTGAATATTTAGCAATAATCGTCAGGCAGATCAAAAAACGAGTGTTGCTAACTGAGTGAATGAGCTGGTAAGCTTTTTGTCGTGACTCGGAACTACAATTTCTTTGTTCAACAATCTCCTCCAACTTTGTAAAAATTTCGTGAAAGTAATCGCAAAATAATCGAATACTTTTGTACTTTCCGCTCCATCTTGCTTCACACAAAAGAGGAATGTGAGATACCAGTCGTCGCCTCAGAGGACTTTCACGAAAATACACAATAATTGCTTTGATTACACCTACAGCATTGCGTATTTCCATTACATTGTTTTGGTCATTGATCACTAAGTTTAATCGGTGAGACGCACAATGCACAAAATTATGCTTTTGGATATATTTCCCTGATCCGTTTTTGTACTCCACTGACTTCTCCAGCCATCGTAGAACAACCGTCATAGCCTTGACCTATGAGTTTTTGCAAGTCCAATCCATTTTCTTCGGCTTTATTCAAAATTTCTTTGCTTATAGCTTCTGCGTTCATCGCACCCAATGCAGAAAATCCCGGAAACTCTTCATGAATGACCATTCTTTCTTCGGCGGTTTCAACATAACGGATTCCGATTGACAGTTGTTCCACTCCACTAAAATCTGCAGTCTCATCACCGATTAAGGAAAACCCTGCAATTGATTCATTGGCTTGCCGTACAATTTTTTCCCTGAGGACCTCAGCATTGAGCTCGATTAGCTCGTTTTGAGTTTGTACAGATGTGTAACGGGCATTTTTCGGGGCGGTTTCAAGGTGATGCTGTAAAACTTCGTCTCCAGCTTCTGCTCTAAACTTGTATAAATCAACGAGATTTCCAGAGTCAGCCTTTTTACCCCTAAGAGCAATGTCGTGCATGCCGCAAAACAATATCCCTTTAATTAGAGAGTGCAGTTTTGTTCTATTACTTTCAATGGTTTTCCTGTAAACTGAGTTAATTTGGCTAGAAATGTTTTCTTCTGGTTTGTTGCAAAAGCGGACAAAATTGTTCGCATCTTCAGCGGCGCTTTTGTGCCTTTAAGTACGCAAGTGATCCTTAGCTTCGTCATGGAATTATTTATATTTGGTACAAGGTCGAACGATAAAAGCTCCTTGGACACCCTGTCGCGCTGGTTGAGGAAACAAAACACAGTACAAACACAACGCTCCTATTTTACTCTCAGAGTAGACCAGCCACGGAGAATATTTCTCCAGCCAAGAATACACAAATGGCCTCTGTTTATCAGCGACATCCGCTTTGAAGTTGTAATAATTTTTCCGAGGTCGCAGAGGCTTGGTTAAAACATTAAGCTAATCGGTTTGGGAAAGTTTAGAGCATTCGTTTTTGTCTAAATACAATCCAATATCATTTTTTCTGTCGGAGCTCTGGCCTGTGCTGTTTGGCGCAACGGTACTGGAAACGCTAGAAGTTAAACAATCATGCTGAGAGGAAGACTCTGATGCACTATCGACACTATTGGTGTTGCTGTGATCTGTTCGGTTGCATTCTTCTGCTACAGTCAATTCCAACCTTTGCCGCTTTTCTGTTGGGTAGACTTCGCGTTCAGCTTCTTGACGCTTACTGGTGTTAAAAAACTTTTTAATGTCCATTCCCGCAGCCAAAATCAACCATAGTGGAATACGCTAACAAAGTAAACTTTTACTAACGTACCTAAAAGCTATCTTCTGCACTGCCGACACAAAAAAAACTTCTTACTTACTAACTTACTTATCCAATAACATGTGTTCAATCCTTGACTTTCAACAGAAACTCGCCGTTCCAAGCTGACTGCTACACGCTGACTGCATGTAACAATGGCAATGCTATTGCTGTTACATAATACAATACACATGATGGTATTGATGTATGAGATCGCTCTCATGAGCAGTGTTTGTGCACTGCAACACTTGCCGCGGTATTTCTGTTTGGAGATTCTAATGTGTCTACAAACGCGATTTTTAATTTATGAGGAATTGAGCTCACTCGTTAGTTGTCATGCCTCCGGTTTAGACTAGCAATTGAAAAGAAGTTGCGTCCTTAGAGAAGGTTCTTTCCTGCTGACGACGGTTGGAAGCTCGCAACCTAACTGCACTAAAAAAAACTACGAAACAACTGCAGTAATGAACATAAACTGGTTACTGGTCAGCTAGCCTCTCCTTGCCTTTCGCTGTGCTATGCATGCTGCTTTAGAGCCCAGTCGTTGCAACTTGCAAGATAAAGTGGGGTGATAACTATCATTTAATCAATTAGGGTTGCGTCATAGGAAGATTGTGACGATTAGGAGGAGTGTGATTGCTGGCCCTAGCTGACAGCTAATTCAATTGACCATGCTACAGCCTAACAAAAATTCCTGCGACAAAATCCACAAATAAATTAGTGCTATTATATTTTTCAGCCCCCCTTGCCCCCCCTGCCGACGCCCAGTGACAGCCAATTCAATTGACCATGCCGCTATTACAGCCTAACAAAAAACAATGCTGACGACAAAATACACAAATAAATTAGTGCTAATACATTTTCCAGGGGGGGGGGCCAAGGCTCCCCTTGCCTCCCCCCTGCCGACGCCCCTGATCTAGCCTAGACTAACTTGATGAAATTTGTCAGTCTATTCCAGAGGTGGGCAAAGCGCAAGTTGCACAACTTCCTCACGAAGCACTTCAAGGAAAATAAATCCTGCTTGCCCTTTGATGCATTGTGAACTAAAAAAATATATAATAGTGTGCGTATTATTGCATTGCGAACTCAAAAGAATTTATGTGGTTGCGCTTTATTGCGTTGCGCACTGTGGAAAGCTGAAATACTGACGTTGCGTTTTGTGGGATTAATTAAAGCTCAACGTCCTGGAGTAAGCAGTTTTTCGTAACTGTTTTCAATAGAATAGCAGTTTATTTCCTAAAGCATACAACATAGGCCAATCCATTATAGCAAAAAATTTCAGCCAATCAGAAATGCGTTGCCTCATTACGAAAGTTGCATTGCGCTTTTATTTTTGTATCAACCTCATTGCGGAAGTTGCGTTGCGCTTTAATGTCAAAAAAACTTAATTGCAAAAGTTGGGTTGCGCTCCAGTCAATACAAAAATAAGGTTGCGCTAGTTGCGTTGTCTTTAATGACTTTACAAAACTTTTGCGCTTTGTTGCGCTGCGCTTCAATCCATTCTAAAAAATGCCAACTTCTGGTCCATTCGACAGTTGATGTTCCAAATAGTTTTTTTTGTTAGGAACTCGATAGTGCAGCTTAATGTTGCTATTTGAAGCGCTATTGCACCAAGGCAAACCACAATATTTTCTCCTGTACATTTTCCATTTTAAATTTGACATCTTGTCGTGTACTTGCGCAGTTAAACCTTGATCCAAAAACAACTCGTAAAAGCTAAAAACATGTTGACTGTGAAGATAGGCCTGCCCCAGTCCTTATATTAGTATAATTCATAACTTAAAGATTGTGCAATGTGCATGAGTCTACCACACGTGCTAGCGTTAGGTTATTGCTTTATTGGTATGCTTAATATACAGTACGTACATACATGCACAATACATTGAACTGGTACTCATTTTAATTTTTTTGTGTAATACTGACGCGCATAGGATTTTATCTTAAATGTTTTATGTGTGATACCAGGATATTGTGATACCAGTACCGGTGCTACTGTGTTAGGTTAAAGTTTCTGAAGCAGTACCAGTAACTACCGGTAATAGGCCAAATTATGCAATTTCTCCAGCTTATTGGTTTGCGTAACTGTCCAAGTTAACTGCTAACCAGCCATAATTATTCAACTAGCTACCTACTTTTGCCATGTTGTTTTAGACGCTAGTGCCTACTAAGTCAATCTGCAACCAGGATTACTGGTACCAATATGTGAACTTTTCAACCAGTCATGCGCATTTAATAGGGGCCTAGCCTAGTCTGAATAACAAATACAAACATAGTTTTGTACACCTCACAGCATACTTAAGAGCAGGGTGAACGAAAAAAAGTCATTCAATCTACAGTGTATACTACTGATTCCTGGAACCTGGGTAGGTAACGGCTGTAAATGCTTGAGTACAGGTAGCCCACTAACAGTCTAACTAGGCTCTAATATGATTAGCGGGCCACATTAAAACTTTGCTTTTGCAATAAAGCTAGTCTTACTGTAACACAGATAGCTTTTTATTTGATTTTGTGTAACTGCAGTCCTTTTCTTAATCCTTTCACTCATCTTCACCACTCTTTTTCACCCCAACTCATATCAATCACAATGTTATCAGGTGGCTTGCAAGACCTACTACCCCTAACGCTACTACGTGGCGCAATTTTAAAACCCTTGACACTGCCTTGCAAAAAACAAAGACTATATACTTAATGACTGGAAACTCTTCTTTGATTTATTACGTCACAGCATCATTTGTGTACAAAAGCTCGTTTAGTCCGTTCCGCTTTGATGCATATAAAGAAAAACCGAGATGCCTAGACTTTTTGCATGCATTTTTCGCGCCAAATTCATTATTTTTGGACAAAATTGGTCATAAAACTTTAAAAAATCACAAAAACAGGAGTTGAATGTACGTTACAGGGTGCAAGAGCGAATTACGAACTTGAACCAGGCGCTTTCAATCAGACGAAGACAAATTTAATGGCATTTATCCTGTTGACTTAGCCTGAGAAACAGGAAAGCTCGATACCTACAGTTCAGAGTTTCGAAGAGGCTAGAATGCGGTTAAGCTAAAGGTGTAGCAGTCTCGAGAATAAGAACGAAAATCAGAATTTGATATTTAAAAATAGACAACACAGTATTTTGTAACATTTTAAGTTGATTTTGACTGCTAAAGCTGATTCAACTAGTTTAGTTGTTTTCCTTAAGTTCAAGAGATTGATTAGCCTAGTCAGTGCTTACCGTATGGTTAATAATGTACCGCCGTACCGGTAAACGGTTTGCCACGTAAAATTCTGTTAATTGAAAGTTTTTGCAGAAGTTGAATTATTTGCATAAATTTTATGAAGGCCTGATGGAAGCTTACCTTCTTCTGTGCCTATTCCTGGTAGCCTACTCTTTTTGGCTGTTCGCTAGTTCATTAATTGTGAAAGGCACTTAGATTTAATAGGGTGACTTTATGAGCTTCTTTAGCAAATTTTAGCAGTCTGTGTTGGCTTTGTTTTTATCAATGGACTACTAACGTACTGTATTAATTAGGCTGCTCAGATAGCCGAGTGGTAAGAGCGTTTACCTCAAGAGCTGTAGACTTGGGTTTGATTCCGAGTCGGGTCAAATTAATGACTTTAACATTGGTATTCACAGCTTTCTTGCTTGACGCTCAACATTAAAAAAACAGTGTAAATGATGAAGCCGGTAAGTTTACTTGTTGTGCCGTTGGGAAAGGCACTTAGCGGGATTCCCCCATCTTGCTGTGGTAGACAGATGGTTGCATGGCAACTCCTAAGCGAACTCGTTACATCGCTTTCTCGTGAAAGGAGGATAAATATGCAACAAAATAAAGAAAATATAAAAAACAAAACAGATTGGCAACTGACTAAATTGTTAGCTTTCATTGGTAAATTTTATTGTGGTTTCCTTATTTTGCATTTAGCTTTCAGATTACTGGTAGCATAAATGGTGTAGTTTTTATATGTGCCAATTGAAGTTGCAATTTTGATAATTTCATGTCTCGAAAACCCCCCCAAGGTATCTGACATTTGGCCTCAAAAATTTTTCACTGCAAAACTGTGCGAAACGCCTTTGCTTATGTTAAAATTATAACCAAACACTATGTATACAAACCTAACCTGCCGGGATGTGTCGTTTACCGTTGCAACTTTAAGCAACATTCTCAATGACAAACATATACCGCAGAAAATGCAAAAACCGATTTGTTAGATACAGGAGAAGAGGACAAAAAAGTGTTCGGAAGACTTTGTCAGTTGAAAGAGCTTTTTTGTCTTGTGCGGCATTACGAATGCTGGTGAAGATATGCTTGACAAAACAAGAAAAACGTAAATCCTACCAAATGACGAATATGCAAAAAGTGTTAGTTTCCGACAATAATCTCATTTTGTAACGGTTTTCTCCCCCAGGCAAACCATATCTCCGCCAACCATTTGAAGTTACTTTTAATTGGCCTTTGAAAGTAGAGTGGAACCTGCTGATATGCATGTTTGGAAAAGCAATTGCAAAAGGAAATAAAACAGACATTGGTAACCCACTTACTGTAACACTTTCCGTAAAACCACTTACCGCACTAAAAAAATTTTTTACTGCCGATTACATGTATTATGTGTAGGATGATAGGCCTACAGTTTAATAGGCTATGTTATAGTGGTGAATAGTGACGTTGCTTTTTGTATGCTTTTGTTTGTGCGTAATTTCCTAAGCCTTTGTGAAGTAAGAAAACAATAAATTTTATAATTTCCTTTTCTATTTGTCGTTTCATTTGAGCAAGAGCTGTGATATGGCTGGATAGTGGATATGCAATTAACTAGCTAGGCTTGTGCGATTAGAGTGTCCCATGTTGACAGCGTATTATTGAAATTCGTTCAATACTGTGTTATTTTTTTCTAAATTTGACTTCGGTCAATTGACCTAACTGTCCACAAAAATTTCGGTCATTTCAATTTTTTTCGTCATGTTTGAAGTAACAAAACGTTGAACGAAATATACACCTACTCCTTGATTGTAACTGCAACACAAATAAAACCTACTTTGATCAGTTTGATGTCTGTCAGCGACTGCGCCTTCTCAGGCCCATTTTTATGAATCGTGCAAATCCGTTAATTTTTTTTCTGGGGTAGGGAGGGGGCAGACGTGGATCCTCTCCTGGTTTCCTGTTTTTAAAACACGACGAAAATTTTAAGAAGTCACTTGATAAAGCGTCAAGGGAACCCACAAACATATAATTTGACCGCAAGATACTACCTTTTGACCGTTATACGGTTCTCATATTCTGTCAGAGCCATTGTTTTTTAAACATTTTCAGGATTTCTCAATTTTCGTTTTCATTCTTTGCCGTGATGCTACAATAATACACCATATGTTTCACTAAATTTGGTCAAAGATTTGCAGGGTAGACCGTTTTTTTTTAATAGCCTACTTTGAAGTAGGCCTAGAGTAGCACACTGTACTACAGACAAAAGTGTGAACAGTGTGAAGACCTGAAGACCTGTCTCGCCGTTAAGGCAGATTCGGTTTCTGTCAGCCAGATTAAATAGCGTAGACAGAGTAACGCTCCGGGCTACGGGAAAGCATCTGCCATCCGGAGCAGAAGAAGAATTTTACGTGGCAAACCGTTTACCGGTACGGCGGTACATTATTAACCATACGGTAAGCACTGACTAGGCTAATCAATCTCTTGAACTTAAGGAAAACAACTAAACTAGTTGAATCAGCTTTAGCAGTCAAAATCAACTTAAAATGTTACAAAATACCGTGTTGTCTATTTTTAAATATCAAATTCTGATTTTCGTTCTTATTCTCGAGACTGCTACACCTTTAGCTTAACCGCATTCTAGCCTCTTCGAAACTCTGAACTGTAGGTATCGAGCTTTCCTGTTTCTCAGGCTAAGTCAACAGGATAAATGCCATTAAATTTGTCTTCGTCTGATTGAAAGCGCCTGGTTCAAGTTCGTAATTCGCTCTTGCACCTGTAACCAGTGGCGCCGCCACGGAGGGGGTGGGCGAGAGAAGGCGACCGCCCCCCCAATGATTTTTTTGATCATTTTTCCAAATCGCCTAGAACCGCAGAGTTTTTTTTCCAGGGGTAGGGGGGGTGACGTCAGATGCTTTCGGCAATGTAATTTTTGTAACGAGATGTTTAGCTCCATCACGTGTTCTAATATTCTTCGACATTTCTAATTTCGCAATTTGCAAACGCATGTGACAGAAGCAATCCCTGCTTACTGTAAAAGACGATGGTTACAATTCATATCAATGATCAGCTGTTGTATCATAAAATCCACCAGGAAGGGATAAGGTATCTCAATACTTTGTGAAATCATAGTTGGCTTGACAATTGACTTACTGTAATTTCACGAAGCCTATTCGTAAACCGTGACTAGTGTAACGCTTTGAGAAATTTAAAGTTGCAGCGGGGAAGTGAGGACTTTTCGGAATCAGAAATCTCTTAGGTTTTAGCTAGTATTCATTATACATAGATTGATTGGCAATCCAAAACAGAATTTAATTTAGCCGAGTAGTATTAAATTAACATTTTTCTGACGTGAGGTACCAATAACAATAAGCTTGCCTCAAGAACTCCGAAATGATGGCTAACTTAAACCAACCAAAAAGGATGTACCGGTATCAATAACAGTCTTGTAGCCAGTGGTGTTGAGAGAGGGGGCAAGGGAGTACAAAGTACCGGGGCCAGTCATGTTTTCAGGGGCCTGACCAGTTTGGCCAAACAAAGCGCCATCGCAAGACGAAGACCTTTCTTTTTTTTTGCTCTTAACTAAATTTTTAGTGGAAAACAGGACGTCTACCGACGTGATCACCTTTATTTTGCTCTTCACTAGATTTTGAAGGAAAAATAGGGCGTCTGCGGTGGTGTGACCTTTTTTTTGGAGACACATGAGGGGCCCGCAATGGTGTCCTGCTCAGGGTCCCTCGCTGGCTCTCGGCGCACCTGCTTGTGGCTTTAAATTAGCCACATTTAACCAAAGAATGCGAATATTATTAGATAGATAAGATTTATATTATTGGTTAGACATAGTTACTGCAAAACCTTGCTAGCGCATAAGCTATTAGTAATTGGCTATTAAGTAGCTTACATTGAAATGGACGATTCATACGATCCAAGCAGAGGCGTATTTAGGGGAGGGCATTGTGCCATGCCCCCCCCCCCCCCCCCCCCCCCTTTGACTCCGCTTTTTAGTCAAAAAGAATAAAACTAATGGTGCCAAGTAACTGAAATATGCCAGACTCATGTGATGGTTTCTGTAGCTTATAGCCAGGTGCGGATCCAGGGGTTAGGATGAAGGGTATGCGTCCTTCCGCCAGCCATTTTCAAAAATGTTTTCGATGTATACAATTTTTTCATAATTAACAAACTCTTCGATAACAGGTTTATTCAAAAATGTGCGAGCAAAATGCATCATAGGCTACTTGGTAAAGCACTCAGAAGTAGGAATAAAATATTTAAATAAAATTGGCCTGAAAATTATTCAAAAAGCACGAAAATAGCCATTACAGTCCGTAAATTTTCAAAAATTTCCGGGGAAGCATACCCCCCGGACCCCCTAGAGCTTTTCTTGTTTCTAAATCAGCTTCAAATTTGTTCCGCCGAAAAAAAATGCGTTAAAAAAAATGTGAAAATTATAGCCCCCCCTTTCAAAATTTCTCGCTACGCCACTGGATCTAGGTATGCCGCTACCAACAAATATCAGTGAAAGAAATGCTGCAATAAATTATGGCAGAATTATTTTAACAAAACCACAGAATGAATATCCTCGAAGTGCTAAAACTAATCGAGCTTTTATTGTTGGTTGGTATAAAGACCACTCCTCCTGGTTTTGGCTGGAATATCCCGACGTGTTGGAGGCTGTGTTTTGTTTTTATTGCCGTGTCTTCAATGCCACAGTAAGTATACTTATATGTAGCTAGTTTAAAAAACTTATGTACATTGTCTCAAAAACACAAATAAGTTGGTCCTATTTTATCTAAGAAAACCCGTAGATTCGACTCATTATGGGTGAAAGACTATGGATCGATTCCAAAGTTTCCAATATTTTATAGCGCTTCAGCAATATTTCTGTCGTTGTTTATTTCTACGCAAAATATACTCAGACGCAAACAAAGGATTAAAAGATGACATAGAAAAAGGAAGGCGCAACAAAATGTTTAACCGTTGCAGCATGCAGATTGCGGACCCATAACCACTATAAAAGCAATTAAGGGTCTACATGGTTGCACAACCGATGATATTAGCAGAAACTTAATCACTACACCTAAAGTAAATGAGTGAAACAATGTGAAATATATCGTGTGATATTGACAAACGCATAATGAACATAAGTTAAGTCATTTTTAAAAAGTACATGATTATTCACCTTTTTGTAAATTTGGTAAGGCATGCAATGCATGCCTGGCATTAACTGCAGAATACGTCCCTGATTTACAGTGATTTTTTCCTTTCAACAAATGTTTCGTAAGTGTGGTGTGTTTGTGAATTATCAGTTTCGATGCACAAAACATGCCTGGTATCAATGTCTTACTTCCTAGAGTTTCTGAAAATAGCTGGTGTAACCTATGATCCTGTTAAAATTATAAGCTACAAAATGAAAAAAATTTTAGTAAGTGCAGTGCAATAGCCTTCTTTAGGAATGCCGATTAAACTACATCTACGGAAAGCTAATGTGCCTATCGTCTTATTCATGTTTTCGGGTAGCTCTGCAAAAATCCCAAGTTATGACGTTATTTCGCCTCCCCAATGTTTTTTCCTGGCGGCGCCACTGCCTGTAACGTACATTTAACTCCTTTTTTTGTGACTTTTTAAAGTTTTATGACCAATTTTGTCCAAAAATAATGAATTTGGCGCGAAAAATGCATGCAAAAAGTCTAGGCATCTCGGTTTTTCTTCACATGCATCAAAGCGTAACGGACTGAACAACCTTGTGTACACAAATGATGCTGTGACGTAATAAATCAAAGAAGAGTTTCCAGTCATTAAGTATATAGTCTTTGATCTGATGAAAATGCTGGGCTTGAATGAAACGTTAGATAAAATGGCACAAGCGAATGGAGTAAGATGGTATGGACATAGGAGGAATGAGGAGATCATTTTGAAGAAGGCAATGATGCTTCAAGTGAATGGACAACGAAAGCGTGGACGGCCAAAGCAGACCTGGAAGAGACAAGTCGAAGAGAGTTGGAAGAAGATTGGGCTGAGAGTGGAGGAGGCTACAGATCGTGCGAGATGGAAGAGGGAGTGAGAGCGATTGCTGAGGGAATGAGGTACATCCGGCCACCTTCGGACTCGAGAAAAAAACGGATTAAAATTGAATGATAATGATGAAGTAGCAATTTTTTGTAGGAGACTTTAAATTTCCTATAGGACTGGCCTTTTTCAATCATATGCAATGGAGTTCCTAATTTTTGGGCCTTCAAACTTCATTGATTTTTGACATCATAAAGTAGTGAATTTTTCCATGTACAAATTGTTTAGCGATGTGGTTCTAGTCTGGCGATTAGGGATGGCCATAGTCGAACCTTACCTGATTCCGAATCGAATCCGAATCACAAATGTCAAATCCAGAATTTCGAATCATCATTTCGAATCCAAAATTTGGGAGGCTAACAAAATGAGCAAAATGCTATGCTGTAAAATCATCACAAGTGTGCTTAAAAAATGCACAAAATACACACACAGATAAGCCTATTTGCAACACATCTTCACTTATACGAAGAAAGTTTACGACCTCCACGTGTTCGGATGTCAGTCTGTTTCGTAATTTCGTTACGGTAAGACCGGCGCATGAAAAAGCTCTCTCTGACGGAGTTGAGGAAGCAGGTACAAAGGTGCGTTTACCGATACGCGGCACGCGGCAATGCGATTACTATTACAAATCATACTGGCCTGCGACTAACGCAATTTGCTAGCCTACGTCAAGCAAGCTGATTGTTCAATGATGACGTAAGAATCAAACGTGCATTGTCTCAATCCCGTCGTCAAGGTTATTTCAAATGTTTTTTGATACCGAGCGACGAAGGGGTAAAAATTGTACAGGTTACAATTCCTTGATATCGAGTGGTTTTTATCGCGTTACCGTACCAAAATTCAACGTCAAAATGAAATAAATAAATAACTAGGTAGTTGCATTGCCGCTAGCCGCGCATCGGTAAACACGCCTTAAGGCGCGTTTACCGATACGTGAAACGCGGCACGCGACAAAAATTTTTCGCACCTTTTTTGTTTTATTTTACTGTTCAGCGATCACGCTAAAACCTGCGAAACCCTTCTACATTTACTTACATTAATAATATTTGTCGCGTTGCCGCGTACCGATAAACGCGCCTTTAATACGCAAGATCGTCACAAACAGCCAGCAGTCATTGGCAATTGCGTGTGTTTGTTGCATAAGCTTGCGCAGAAGGTGCGTGCAGTTTACTCACGAGTGTGCATCACCGCAAATGCATCGCATTGATTAAGTTTTTTTCATTTCGAATCGGCAGTATCAAGAAAAGATACCAAATCATTTAGGATTCGAATTCGAGATTCGGTAATGGACATCCCTACTGGTGATCGTGGATACCTGTTACAGGTCTAATAAGGTTAAAGACTCGGGAGGGGAGGGAATGCTTAGTGTATTAATCTATTATTTTCGCGACCTTCAAGAGTATATAACTCGCTAAATTTAAATATTTCGACTTACTGCTCATCCCTGAGCTTGTTAGGCCTGTATTAAACTAGATGTTCCAGTATTGTCTAGATTTAGGGTATGAAAGACAAACAGTCACACAGTTTATTTTTTTCGTCGACAACCCAATAGCATCAATGCAAAGGGACCATTTACGGTCTTCAAGTCAAGCAGTCACCCTGGAATTTGTCAACGTTTGACACATCAATTCGAAATTACAAGCTAAAAAAAATTTTGATAATTGATAATACAAAAAAGGAAAAAATGACAAGTAGATGCAAAATTTAGGGTCGAATGCACCAACAGTGCATTAACTTTATCCTCGATTAGACTTAATCGTGGATAAGTTAATCCGAGAATAGAATTTAAGGAAAAATGGAATGCACCAACATATTTAATTCGGCGATTAAATTATCCTCACATTAAGCAGATAATCCTCTGAGAATCTCAATTTTGCTAAGTCAAACTAGGCTAAACTGCTGGTTTTATGCAAGTTTTTGGAGGCTGCTGCTGGTAGCCTAGCTCGTGGTTGTTTAAACGCGCAATGAACACAATGGATTGAGAATAAATCAATGTTTCGACTATAACAAAAGTCTCGTCAGCCTTGCTACGCACAGCCAATCCAGACTAGACTCAATTCAGACTGTAAAGGCTCTTTGTTTGCATTGCTCATCCTAAAAATCTCGACTTTATTTCTTTTATTTAGAAGGAGAATAGGTTTAACGGTGAGCGGCATGGAACAGTTTCATTTCACATTGTTGGTTTCATTTTTACATTTGCTCTACTCGAAAGTTTGCTACTACAAATGACAAAAACCACCTAAATTCAATGATTGATTGGATTTTTTGCCTCTCCTCTTATCGCTTTGCCTTGTGGGCTACTATACTTGCGCTCGACAACTTGAATCGAAAACAATACGTACGATTGTTACGAAATCAATGTAATTAACCAGCATGGTTGTCTGTGCATAAAAACGTCGGCTTAGCTAGTCAGCACAGGGTCGCGTGTAATCGCTCAGCCGGTAAAACAATCTAATGAAGAAAAAATCAAACAGATTGAGGTACCCAATTTCTTAAACTCAAATGAAATACTTAAGCAAGATAGATAGCCCATCAACAACGCAGGGCTAGGCTACTTTTTAGTTAGGCTTTAGTACTTTGAAGTGGCAACATTCCCTGCTAGACTTTCCAGTTTATGGCACAGCATTGACCATTGTGGGTCAGTAAAACCGCTCTTGTTCATAACAGATTGTGTACTTGCGCAATAGTGACTAAAGCTACAGCTTTGATGCTTAGCCTAGCCTATTACCTAGGTCCTAGGTAGTAATAGCACAGTGTACTTATAGTTTTTACATTGGATTCACTTAACAGAAACGCATGGTTACGTATGTCCACAAAAATGCAGCAAATGCTGTGATGTAATCACTGCTTTTTAAAGAAGTTCATCTGTTCTACTGCCGTATTGTTGCCGTTTCCAAAATTTGCTGTTTTTATTTTTTGTTTTTAAAATTGTCAAGGAGCCATTGCAGATTGGTTAACTACGTAGAAGAAAAGAAAAAAAGTGACAAGCAGTTTTTAGTTTAACTAGATGGCAGCTGCAAGCCCCCGCTTATGGCTTCCCGATAAAGCTTTCTACGGACCCAAATGTCTAAGGGAACAGCAGAGTGACTTCGCTTTTACAACTTAAAAAAAAATGATAAAATCGTGCAAAATACGAGTGGGCATTATCACGCATGAAGTAAGTTTAAATTCCTGTAGCCTGTGCTCCATAAACTTAATATTGTGACGACTTCTTGCATTTCTGTAATACAGTGATCAAAATCACAATAAAACTATTATCCTTTAATTTCTTCACGTGTACAGTGATAATGCTCCACAAAAATCAAAACTTCATTATACTCGCCGTATTACGCCCAAGCGTGTAACGAGTGGCGGGGTCTATCTCCGCGGCGCAGCGCCTGAGCTACACAGCGACAAACAAACGTCACAACGGTGGCGACACTGAGACGATTTGATCGACCCGGAAATCGAAACCCACACCTCCATCACCGATAGCGTGAGCTTAGCAACTGAGCTAATCGGCCGGCACAATGCTACACAAGTCTGTAGCAAAAGGATCTTGCTTGTATGACATCTCAAGCAAGCTGGCAAATCTTGCAGTAAATTCAAACAAAAACGCCATGATTCTTGAAGGATTTGTTAGCTGCAAAGACGACTGCACTCACACAAAACGAATTTAAATCATCGAGCTTGTGTTCGATTCTAAGTGCAAGAAATCGCGGCATAAAACTCACTTTTAAAGCAGCAATTACAGTGCTTAACAATCTGCGCTAAAATCAAAGGCTGGAATATTTCGCATAAGACTTCGCTCAAGGTATTGCAGATAAATCAATTGAAGTCAATACGAGACAAATTGTTGATAAGTTGAAACTTAGAAGTTAAACTTAATACTTACTTATGAATGTCAACTTTTTAGCAACTTAAAAAGTAAAGCGACTGATAAACTAAGATTGCTCGCATTAAATAAAAGTGCTTGTGAGACACTTGTGAGACACAGGTTTAAGTCAAGGTTTATCATCCCTGAAACTTTCAAGCCTCTACCACCAGCGGTTCAAAAGCCCTAGACTGCACAATATTGGCAACATTTATCGGTTTTTTGACCTTTGACAATGAGTTGGTGACATAGAGCGTTTATAGTTGAAACACTGCAAGTACATATCAGGACACACCAACTCTATAAACTTCAAGTTCTTATGTGTTTTCAATCAATAGTTATATGCCAAACAACATATTTGCTTATTTGACCTTTGACCCAAAATGACGTCACACAAAATCAATCACTGTTGGTCCTTTTTTACCTTGATTGAGATGCATCTGCTCCGTAAATTTGGAGGTCCTACCAGCTGCCGTTCACAAGTTATTGGCGTTTGGGCAGATTTCTTTTCATCTTATTTGATTGACGTTTGACCTTTAACCTGTTGACCACCACCCCCCAAAATATGTTAGACACAAGTTCACATGAAGTCTATCATCTATGAACATTTCAAGTCTCAAGCATCAGCGGTTCAAAAGTCTTAGGCTGCACAATAATCTGTTGAGATTCGTTCATTTGACCTTTGACCCTAAATGACGACACCAAAAGACAAATGTTGAGCATATTTTTGTTCCCCACATTGATATGCATGCACTGTGAAAATTTGATGGTCCTACCTAATGTTGTTTAAAAGTTATTAGGTTTTGGTAAATTTCGTTTTTTGACCTTTGACGTGTTGACTGCCACCCCTCAAAATTTGTTAGGCACAAGTTCCCATTGAGATCTACCATCCCTGACAATTTCAAGTCTCTTTGACACTCATCAAGTAACAGCCAAACAGTTTTGATTTTGTCCAGTTACCCAATTGTATAAGGCGTGAATGAAACAAAGCAAACAAGTGCTGATTACAACGAACTTCGCAAAACCACAAGCCTGATGATCTGATAGCGGACTATGCTAGGTATTACTTTGAGTCCTGAGTCATGAGTCCAATGCACCAACCACTTGGCCAATTCCCGTGTGCCCCTTATTGCTGCTTAAAACGTCAGTTTAAACACGAACTCATACGGCACACTCACGAACGAAAAAGTTTTAAGGTTAAGTCAAAATAGCTAAAAAACATGTTACTCTACTGCCCTCTAACGGATAAGAAAAATTGCTTGAAAATTGCTTTAAAATTGCTTGAAAATTGCTTGAATGAGGTTTCCTGAAATTTCACGTTTTTTACGTTTGACTTCAAGTCAGGTGCTCTGGGGTAATGCTTCATTATATTGATATTTTTGTTACCCACATTGAGGTTAATATCCTCCGATAATTTGAAGGTCCTAGGTGTTGCCATTTAACAGTTATGAGCTTGTGAATATTTTCCTATTGTTTGACCTTTGACCCCAAACCACATCACCGCCACCCATCAAAAGTTGTGAGACACAAGTTTACGTCAAGGTCTATCATCCCTGAACATTTCAAGCATCCCTGAACATCCTAGCACATTCTAGCACCCGCAGTTCAAAAACCTTAGACTGCGCAATTTTGGGAACATTTATCGGTTTTTTGACTTGTGACCCCGAGTCACGTGACATAAAACGTTTATAGTTGGTACAAAAAAAAATACATATCAAGACACATCAACCCTATAAATTTCAAGTTTCCATGTGCCTTCAATCAATAGTTACAAGC
Organism: Trididemnum miniatum; assembly: GCA_964006365.1. Lineage (NCBI taxonomy): Eukaryota > Metazoa > Chordata > Ascidiacea > Aplousobranchia > Didemnidae > Trididemnum > Trididemnum miniatum. The sequence goes on from OZ023233.1 coordinate 35,693,423, forward strand.
CAAACAACATATTTGCTTATTTGATCTTTGACCCCAAGTGACGTCACATAAAACCAATCATTGTTTGTCCTTTTATACCTTCATTGAGATGCATCTGCTCCGTAAATTTGGAGGTCCTACCAGATGTCATTCACAAGTTATTAACGTTTGATCGATTTTATTTGATTGACATTTGACGTTTAACCTGTTGACCGCCACCCCCCAAAAGTTGTTAAGCACAAGTTCACATTGAGATCTACCATCCCTGACAATTTCAAGTCTTTAGCATCAGCGGTTCAAAAACCTTAGGCTGCACAAAATTTGGTGTTAAAAAAAAAAAAGGAAAAAAAAAAACTAGATGGCAGCTGCAAACACCCGCTTATGGCTTCCCGATCAAGCTTACTAGGGACCCAAACGTTTGAGGGAACAGTAGAATGACTTCGCTTTTACAACTAAAAAAAATAACAAAATGGTGCAAAATATAGGTGGGCATTATCACGCATGAAGTAAGTTTATATTCCTGTAGCCTGAGCTCCGTAAACTTAACATTGTGACGACTTTTTACATTTCGGTAATACAATGATCGAAATCTCAATAAAACTAGGGAACGAAACGTTTAAGGGGAACAGTAGAGTGACTTCGCTTTTTCAACTTAAAAAAAATATTTAAATCGTAGCAAAGTATAGGTGGGCATTAGCACACACAAAGAAAGTTTAAATTCCCGCAACCTGTGTTCCATAAACTTCATAATTTTGTAACGACTTCTTTCATTTGTGTAATACAGTGATCGAAATGATTTAGCGAAATAAATACTTATTATACTCATTACATACTTATTAATGGCAATTTTCTAGCAACTTAAAAAGTAAAGCCACTGATAAACCAAGATTGCTCGCATTAAGTAAAAGTGCTGTGACTACTGCAACGAAAGCTTTGACACTCATCAAGTTACAGCCAAACAGTGTTGATTTTGTCAACTTACCCAATTACATAAGGCGTGAATGAAATAAAGCAAACGAGTGCTGATTACAACGAACTTCGCAAAACCACAAGCCTGATGATCTGATAGCGGACTATGCTAGCTATTAACTCAACAAACTTTTCGCCGCAATGCGAACACAGTTTCAATGCGAGGAGTCCGCGAAGCTAAGTCACGAGTCCAATACACCAACCACTTGGCCAACTCCCATGTGCCCCTTATTGCTGCTTGAAAGGTCAGTTTAAACACAAACTCATACAACTCATTCACGAATGAAAAAGTTGTAAGCTGAAATAGCTGAAACACATGTTACCCTACTGCCCTCTAACGGATTATAAAGATTTGCTTGAATTTTATGAGGTTTCATGAAATTTCACGTTTTTTACGTTTGACTCCAAGTCAGGTGCTCTGGGGTAATGCTTCATTATATTGATATTTTTGTTACCCACATTAAGGTTCCTTGTCGTCGTTTGGCGGGGCATCTCTTCCAAGACAGATGGAAGGACCAAGGCCGAGGGTTTATCCTTTTACCACCCTGGCCACCAAACTGCTTGGGTCAGATGCTGACTGTAAGGGACTTCAACCAGCATCTTGTTTCGTCATTCAAAACCATTAGACCAAACATACCTTGGGGTGCTCGATGTATGGGACACTGTGAGATGATGTGATCTGCGGTTTGTTCACTGGCACCACACTCACAATTCGCTAGAGGAGCGAGACCCCATTTGTACATGCACGAACAGAAACGTCCAACACCAGAAAGCAGACGGTTGAGCTTGACCCAAGCTGCCCTGGGCAGACCCATACCCAAGGGTCTGGAGCTAGCCTTGGGAATGAAAGCGTGGAGTGACAATGCGTTGGCAGAGTACTCCATGTCCCATTTCGTGTTCGTCCACTCGGCTGCACGGACGTCCATCTCAGAAAGACTGTCTAGTAATTTCCGAGCAGCAGGTACAAATGAGCGTCTAGATTTTAATCTCTCCCTACATATGTCCTGTGACTCATGAAACTGGCCATGTAAAATGTGGTCAGGGTCCAAGGAGCTGCGGTTGGCTAGGGAGAGTGTCGCTCCTTGGCGGCGAAGCTCAGCTGGCTGGATGCCTGAAAGAACCGGAAGGTAGACCGATGGAGTGGGACGCAGGCATCCAGTGACAATGCGCAAGTCGTCATTCATTACACTGTCGACAAGCCGTATGTGCACGCTACGGCACCAGACTGGTGCGCAGTACTCGGCAGTCGAGTAGACCAGAGACAGGGCAGCTGTGCGTAATGTCTTAGCGCTAGCACCCCAACCTGTTCCAGCAAGTCGCCTCAACAGTGAGACGCGAGCACTTAACTTCTTGCGCAATGCTTCCAGGTGAGGACGATATGTGAGCGATCTGTCCAGTTTGACCCCAAGATAAGTGGGAACTGGACAGAAAGGTAAGGTCTTACCGGTGTTACAGACCTTAAGCTCACGCTTAGCCTCTCGATTGTGGAGGTGAAAGGCCGCCGTCACCGTTTTAGTGTGGCTAAGCTTCAATCGCCAGGTTTGGAGATATTCCGAGAGTGTAGTCATGTCCTGGCTTAGAGTCCTTCCCAACTCCTTCCATTCTCCAGATGTATAAAGTATCGCCAGGTCGTCGGCATAGGCGAACTTCTTGGTAGTTATGGAGGGGATATCATATGTATAGATGTTGAAAAGGAGGGGGGCCAGGACCGATCCCTGGGGGACGCCATTTCTCAGGCGTCGTAACCTGCTAGGCTTGCTGTCGCCAGTTGTAAGGGTGAAGCTTCTGTTGCGGATCAGCTCCATAATCATACGAACCATGTGCTTGTCCGGCAGAAGCCGCAACAGCTTGCAGGTGAGGCCACGGTGCCAGACAGTGTCATAGGCAGCTGTCAGGTCGATAAAGACGGCACCGGCCTTCTTTTTCGCTTCGAATGCATTCTCAATGCTTTGCGTGAGCAAAGTGACTTGATCCACGGTGGATCTTCCGCGTCGAAAACCCGCCTGTTCCCGAGGGAGCAGGGGGTCAATAAGGGGTTCGACGCGGGCGTAGATAAGTCGCTCGAGAATCTTGTAGGGAACACAGAGCAAGGAAATCGGACGATAGCTCCTTGGGTCCTACACCGGTCCTACACCGGATTCCTACACCGCTTTAGGACCGCTACTACTAGCGCTCTTCTCCAGATCTTAAGAATTTTGAGGTGGTGCAGGCAGGAAGATAGGAAGCCACGTAGCCAAGATTTTAAGCCGGCTCCAGCATGGATTATTAGCTCCGGACAAATGGAATCAGGTCCAGGAGCTTTGCCTGGTTTTAAATGTTGGAGGGCAGCAGCGAACTGCCGATGGGAAAAACTCCCGGAGACATTCGCAGGATGTAATGGCTCAGCCCTCCAAAGGTCAGACACTTCCTGTAAAACGAGCCGAGATGAGCGTCGATTCACACCTTCGTATTTCCCGTTTTTAACCAGCTGAGAAGCAATAGCATCAGCTGAAACGTCTTTAACCAGCTGAGAAGCAAACACATCCGGAGCATGGCATTAAGGTTAATATCCTCCGATAATTTGAAGGTCCTAACTGTTGCCATTCAAAAATTATGAGCTTGTGAATGTTTTCGTAATTTTGACCTTTGACCCCAAACACTTGACCGCCACCCCCCAAAACTTGTGAAACACAAGTCTACATCGAGGTCTATCATCCCTGAACACTTCAAGTTTCTAGCATCAACAATTCAAATGCCCTAGACAGCGCAAGATTGGCAACATTTATCGGTTTTTTGACTTTTGACCCCGAGTCACGTGACATAGAGCGTTCATAATTGGTACACTGCAAGTACATATTAAGGCACACCAACCCTATAAATATCAAGTTTGTATGTGTTTTTGATCAATAGTTATACGCCAAAGAACATAATTGTTTGTTTGACCTTTGACCCTAAGTGACGTCACACAAAATTAAGCATTGTTTGTCGTTTTATACCTACATTTAAATGCATCTGCTGCGTAAACCTGAAGGTCCTACCAGTTGTCATTCACAAATGATTAGCGTTTAATCGATTTCTTTTCATTTCATTTGAATGACGTTTGACCTTTGACCTTTACCCTGTTGACTGCCACCCCCCACAAGTTGTTAGGCATCAGTTCACATGGAGGTCTATCATCTCTGAGAATTTCAAGTCTCTAGCATGAGCGGTTCAAAAGCCTTAGGCTGCACAAAAATCTGTTGAGGTTCGTTGATTTGACGTTTGATCCTAAGTGACGTCACAAAGAGGTGTTCGTTGTGTAGAGTTTTGCTCCCATTATTGATATGCATATATTGTGAAATATTGAAAGTCTTACCTACTGTCAATCGAAAGTTATTAGGTTTTGGTAAATTTGATTTTTTGACCTTTGACCTTTAACTTGATGACCGTCACCCCCCAAAAGATGTTAGGCACAAGTTCACATTGAGATCTACCATCACTGACAAATTCAAGTCTCTAGCATCAGCGGTTCAAAGGCCTTAGGCTGCACAAAACTTGGTGTTGAAAAAAAAAAGGAAAAAAAGAAAAACTAAATGGCAGCTGCAAGCACCCGCTTATGGCTTCCCGATCAAGCTTACTAGGGACCCAAACGTCTAAGGGAACAGTAGAGTGACTTCGCTTTTACAACTTAATAAAACAACAAATCCGTGCAAAGAATAGGTGAGCATTATCACACATGAACTAAGCTTAATTTCCTGCAGCCTGTGCTCCATAAACTTAATAACATTGTAACGACTTCTTACATTTCTGTAATACAGTCATCGAAGTTTCAAAACTATTATCCTTAAATTTCTTCACGTGTACAGTGATAATGCTGCACAAAAAATCAAAACTTCATTATACTCGCCGTATTACGCCCAAGCGTGTAACGAGTGGCGGAGCCCACCTCCGCGGCGCAGCGCTTGGGCCACACAGCTCCGAACAAACGTCGCAACGGTGGCGAGCCGTTGGCGACACTGTGACGATTTGGCCGACCCGGCAATCGAACCTCACACCTCTCGCACCGATAGGGTGGGCTTAGCAACTGAGCTAATCGGCCGGTACAATGCTACACAAGTCTGCAGCAAAATCATCTCGCTTGCGATTACTCTGCTTAACTATCTGTGCAAAAACTAAAAGCTGCATTATATAGCATAACACTTCGCTCAAGGTATTGCACATAAATCAATTGAAGTCACACTTGTTGATAAGTTAAAGTTTAGAAGTTACAACTTAGTACTTACTTATGAATGGCAACTTTTTAGCTACTTAAAAAGTAAAACGATTGATAAGCCAACATTACTCGCAATAAGTAAAAGTGTTGTGACTACTTGATCGAACACTTTGACACTCATTAAGTAACCGCCAAACAGTTTTGAATTTGTCCAGTTACCCAATTGCATAAGGCGTGATTGAAATAAAGCAAACAAGTGCTGAGTACAACGAACTTCGCAAAACCACACGCCTGATGATCTGATAGCGGACAATGCTAGCTATTACTTTGACAAACTTTTCGCCGCAATGCGAACACAGTTTCAATGCGAGGAATCCGCAAACCTAAGTCATGAGTCCAATGCACCAACCACTTGGCCAATTCCCGTGTGCCCCTTAGTGCTGCTTAAAACGTCAGTTTAAACACAAACTCATACGGCTCACTCACGAATAAAAAAGCTTTAAGCTATAATAGCTGAAAAACATGTTACCCTACTGCCCTGTAACGGATTAAACAAATTTGCTTGATATTTATGAGGTTTCCTGAAATTTCACGTTTTTTACGTTTGACTCCAAGTCAGGTGCTCTGAAGTAACCGTTGATTATATTGATATTTTTGTTACCCAGATTGAGTTTAATATCCTCTGCCAACTTGAAGGTCCTAGCTGTTGCCGTTTAACAGTTATGACCTTGTGAATATTTTCCTATCATTGATCTTTGACCCCAAACCACTTGACTGCCACCCGCCGAAAGTTGTAAGACACAAGTTTACGTCAAGGTCTATCATCCCTGAACACTTCAAGCCTCTAGCATCAGCGGTTCAAAAACCTTGGACTGGACCTTAGACTGCGCAATATTGGTAACACTTTTCGGTTTTTTGATCTTTGACCCCGAGTCACGTGACATAGAACGTTTACAGTTGGTACACTGCAAGGACATACCAAGACACACCAACTCCATTAATTTCAAGTTCTTATGTGTTTTCAAGCATTAGTTAAACGCCAAACAACATATTTGCTTATTTGATTTTTGACCCCAAGTGACGTCATGCAAAACTAATCATTGTTGGTCTTTTTATACCCTTGTTGAGATGCATCTGCTCCATAAACTTGAAGGTCCTACCAGTTGCCATTCACAAGTTACTAGCGTTTGATCAAATTTTTTATCATTTTATTTGATTGACGTTTGACCTTTACTCTGTTGACCGCCACCCCCCACAACTTGTTAAGCACAAGTTCACATGGAGGTCTATCATTCCTGACAATTTCAAGTCTCTAGCATCAGCGGTTCAAAAGCCTTAGGCCGCACAAAAATCTGTTGGGATTCGTTCTTTTAGCCTTTGACCCTAAGTGACGTCACAAACAAGTCATTGGTTTGCATATTTCAGTTCCCCACATTGATATGCATATACTGTAAAAAGTTGAAGGTCCCACCTAATGTCATTCGAAGTTATTAGGTTTTGGTAAATTTGATTTTTTGACCTTTGATTTCTGACCTTTAACCTGACGACCACCACCCCCCAAAAGATGTTAAGCACAAGCTCACATTAATATCTACCATCACGGTAAATTTCAAGTCTCTAGTACCAGTGGTTCAAAAACCTTAGGCTGCACGAGATTGGCAACACTTTTCGGTTTTTTGACCTTTGACCCCGAGTCACGTGACATAGAACGTTTATAATTGGTACACTGCAAGGACATGCCAAGACACACCAACCTTATAAAATTCAAGTTCTTATGTGTTTTCAGTCAATAGTTATACGCCAAACAACATATTTGCTTATTTGACCTTTGATCCCAAGTGACGTCACGCAAAACTAATCACTGTTGGTCCTTTTGACCCCTTGTTGAGATGCATCTGCTCCATAAACTTGAAGGTCCTACCAGTTGTCATTCACAAGTTATGAGCGTTTGATCGATTTTTCATCATTTTATTTGATTGACGTTTGACCTTGAACCTGTTGATCGCCACCCCCCAAAAGTTGTTAGGCACAAGTTCACATGGAGGTCGATCATTCCTGAGAATTTCAAGTCTCTAGCATCAGCGGTTGAAAAGCCTTAGACTGCACAAAAATCTGTTGAGGTTCGTTGATTTGACCTTTGACCCTAAGTGACGTCACGAACAGGTCATTGGTTTGCATATTTTTGTTCCCCACATTGATGTGCATATACTGTAAAAATTTAAAAGTCCTACTTAATGTCATTCAAAAGTTATTAGGTTTTGGTAAATTTGTTTTTTTGACCTTTAACCTGATGACCGCCACCCCCAAAAGTCAAGTTGTTGGCACGTTGGCAAGTTGGCACAAGTTCACATTGATATCTACCATCCCTGAGATGTTCACATGAGCGGAAGTTCACATTAATATCTACCATCATTGAAAATTTCAAGTCTTTTGCACCAGAGGTTCAAAAAGCTTAGGCTGCACAAAATTTGGTGTTGAAAAAAAAAAAGAAAAAAAAAAAAGAATTTTTCGGAAGCAAAATATTTTTTTTCTACAAACTGGGGGGCTGTTGGGGAAAGTTAGGGCGACCAAGGTCTAGACCAAGGTGGGACACACATTTGAACTCTAGGTCACTTTTGAATTGGAACAGTAGTTTAGCAGGTACAGCTGCTGGAAGTGTCAAAAAATGCACAAATGGCCAAGTAAAAACATTATGGCTTCCCTTTTCGGTAAGCCACTAGATGGCAGCTGCGAGCACCCGCTTATGGCTTCCCGATCAAGCTTACTAGCAACCCAAACGTCTAAAGGAACAACGGAGTGACTTCGCTTTTACAACTTAATAAAACAACAAATCCGTGCAAAGTATATGTGGGCAATATCACACATGAAGTAAGTTTTTATTCCTGCAGCCTGTGCTCCATAAACTTCATAATATTGTAACGAATTCTTCCATTTCTGTAATACAGTCATCGAAATCTCATTAAAACTATTATCCTTAAATTTCTTCACGCGTACAGTGATAATGCTGCAAAAAAATCAAAACTTCATTATACTCGCCGTATTACGCCCAAGCGTGTAACGAGTGGCGGAGCCCATCCCTGCGGCGCAGCGCTTGGGCCACACAGCTCCGAACAAACGTCGCAACGGTGGCGAGCCGTTGGCGACACTGTGACGATTTGGACGACCCGGCAATCGAACCTCACACCTCCCGCACCCATAGCGTGCGCTTAGCAACTGAGCTAATCGGCCGGCACAATGCTACACAAGTCTGCAGCAAAATCATCTTGTTTGTCTGACATTTTAAGCAAGCTGGCAAATCTTGCAGTAAACTCAAACAAAAACGCCATGAATTTTGAAGGATTTGTGCAGCTGCAAGGACCACTGCATTCACACAAAACGAAACTAAATCATTGAGCTTGTGTTCGATTCTAAGGCCAAGAAATCGCGGCATAAAACTCACTTTTAAAGCAGCGATTACAGTGCTTAACAATCTTCGCAAAAATCAGAGGCTGCAATATTTCGCACAAGACTTCGCCCAAGGTATTGCAGATAAATCAATTGAAGTCACACTTACCGTACAACGAAACAGCGCTGTTTCTGGCTATTAGCCTTCATCAGCCGCTCTCAGGTAAGAAACATTCATCTTCCAGGACGAATGATCTTGTCAGGATCACTCATCCCTTCGGATAAATATTTCTTGAAGAATTTAACTTTTGTGGTACGCAATCCTTTACGGTACGGTTTACTGGAATGCTTTGCACTGTTGGTGATGGAGTGCTGTTATAGCCTCTGACCCAACAAGAGGAAGTCGTCATGACTTCCCGTCCGGTAAGCCAGGAAGGACATTGCTTTTTTTTAGTTGAAGCCACACTTGTTGATAAGTTGAAACTTAGAAGTTCCAACTTAGTACTTACTTACGAATGGTAGATCTCATTGGGAACTTTTTTTGCCATTCATTAGTAAGTATTAAGTTGTAACTTCTAAGTTTCAATTTATCAACAAGTGGTCCCTTATTGACTTCAATTGACTTCAGTTAAAAAAGTTCCCAATGAGATCTACCATCCCTGACAAATTCAAGTCTCTAGCATCAGCGGTTCAAAAGCCTTAGGCTGCACAACATTTGGTGTTGAAAAAAAAAAAGAAAAAAAAGAATTTTTTTTCGAAAACAAAATATTTTTTTCTAGAAAGTGGGGGGCTGTCGGGGAAAGTTAGGGCGACCAAGGTCTAGACCGAGGTGAGACACACATTTGAACTCTAGTTTAGCAACTACAGCTGCTGGAAGTGTCAAAAAGTGCAGAATTAGCCAAGTAAAAACAATATGGCTTCCCTTTTCGGGAAGCCATAACAAGCACCCGCTTATGGTTTCCCGATCAAGCTTTCTAGGGACCCAAACGTCTGAGGGAACAATAGAATGACTTCGCTTTTACAACTTGAAAAAATAGCAAAACCGTGCAAAATATAAGTGGGCATTATCACGCATGAAGAAAGTATATATTCCTGTAGCCTGTGCTCCATAAACTTAACATTGTAACGGCATTTTACATTTCTGTAATACAGTGATCGAAATTTTAATAAAACTAGGGACCGAAACGTCTAGGGGAACAGAAGAGTGACTTCGCTTTTTCAACTTAAAAAAATATAATAAAATCGTAGCAAAGTATAGGTGGGCATTAGCACACACAAAGAAAGTTTAAATTCCCGTAACCTGTGTTCCATCAACTTAGTAATATTGTAACGACTTCTTACGTTTCTGTAATACAGTGATCGAAATGATTTTGCAAAATACATACCTATTATACTCAATACATACTTATTAATGGCAATTTTCTAGCAACTTAAAAAGAAAAGCCACTGATAAACCAAGATTGCTCGCATTAAGTAAAAGTGCTGTGACTACTTCAACGAAAACTTTGACACTCATCACGTAACAGCCAAACAGTTTTGATTTTGTTCAGTCACCCAATTACATAAGGCGTGAATCAAATAAAGCAAACAAGTGCTGATTACAACGAACTTCGCAAAACCACACGCCTGATGATGTGATACCTACTATGCTAGCAATCAATTCAACAACATCTTCGCCGCAATGGGAAAACACTATCAATGCGAGGAATCCGCGAAGCTAAGTCAAAAGTCCAATGCACCAACCACTTGGCCAACTCGCATGTGTCCCTTTATGCTGCTTGAAATGTCAGTTTAAGCACAAACTCATACGGCTCACTCACGAATGAAAAAGTTGTAAGCTGAAATAGCTGAAAAACATGTTTTTCTACTGCCACCTAACGGATTAAAAAAAATTGCTTGAATTTTATGAGATTTCATGGAATTTCACGTTTTTTACGTTTGACTCATCGGCTGGTACAATGCTACACAAGTCTGCAGCAAAATCATCTTCCTTGTCTGACATTTCAAGCAAGCTGGCAAATCTTGCAGTAAATTCAAACAAAAACACCATGATTCTTGAAGGATTTGTGCAGCTGCAAGGACGACTGCATTCACACAAAACGAAACTAAATCATCGAGCTTGTGCTCGATTCTAAGTGCAAGAAATCGCGGCATAAAACTCACTTTTAAAGCAGCGATTACAGTGCTTAACAGTCTGCGCTAAAATTAAAGACTGCAATATTTCGCACAAGACTTCGCCCAAGGTATTGCGGATAAATCAATTGAAGTCAATAAGGGACCACTTGTTGATAAATTGAAACTTAGAAGTTACAACTTAATACTTACTAATGAATGGCAACTTTCTCGCAACTTAAAAAGGAAAGCCACTGATAAACCAACATTGCTCGCATTAAATAAAAGTGCTGTTACTACTTCAACGAAAACTTTGACACTGATCAAGTTACAGCCAAACAGTGTTGTCTTTGTCCAGTCACCCATATACGTACGGCGTGAATGAAATAAAGCAAACAAGTGCTGATTACAACCAACTTCGCAAATCCACACGCCTGATGATCTGAGAGCAGACTATGCTAGCTAATGACTCAACAAACTCTTCGTCGCAATGCGAACACAGTTTCAATGCGAGGAATTCGCGAAGCCAAGTCATGAGTCCAATGCACCAACCACTTGGCCAATTCCCATGTGCCCCTTATTGCTGCTTAAAACGTCAATTTAAGCACAAACTCATACGGCACACTCACGAATGAAAAAGTTTGAAGCTAAAATAGCTGAAAAACATGTTACCCTACTGCCCTCTAACGGATAAAAAAATTTGCTTGATATTTATGAGGTTTCCTGAAATTTCACGTTTTTTACGTTTGATTCCAAATCAGGCGCAATGGGGTAACCCTTCAATAGATTGATATTTTTGTTACCCACATTAAGTTTAATATCCTCCGATAATTTGAAGGTCCTAGGTGTTGCCATTTAACAGTTACCAGCTTGTGAATATTTTCTCATTTTCGATCTTTGACTCGAAACCACTTGACCGCCACCCCCAAAACTTGTGAGACACAAGTTTGCATCAAAGTCTATCAATCCTGAAACTTTCAGGCCTCTAGTATCAGCAGTTCAAATGCCCTAGACTGCACAAGACTGGCAACATTTATCGTTTTTTTTACCTTTGACCCCGAATGGCGTAACATGGAGCGTTTATAGTTGGCACACTGCAAGAACAAATTAAGATACACCATCCCTGTAGTTTTCAAATATTCATGTGCTTCCAATCAATAGTGATACGCCAAACAACATATTTGCTTAGTTGATCTTTGACCCCAAGTAACGTCACGCAAAACTAATCATTGTTGGTCCCTTTGTACTTTCGTTGAGATGCATCTGCTACGTAAACTTGAAGGTCCTACCACTTGCTATTCACAAGTTGTTAGCGTTTGATCAGGTTTTTTATCATTTTACTTGAGTGACGCTTGACCTTTACCCTGTTGACCGCCACCCCCCAAAAGCTGTTAGGCACAAGTTCACATGGAGGTCTATCATCCCTGACAATTTCAAGTCTTTAGCATGAGCGGTTCAAAAGCCTTAGACTGCACAATAATCTGTTGAACTTCGTTGATTTGATCTTTGACCCTAAGTGACGTCACAAACAGGTAACTGTTGAGCATATTTTTGTTTCCCACATTGATATGCATATACTGTAAAAAGTTGAAGGTCCTACCTACTGTCATTCGAAAGTTATTAGGTTTTCGTAAAATTGGTTGTTTGACCTTTAACCTGTTGACCGCCACCCCCCAAAAGTTGTTAGGCACAAGTTAAAATTAAGATCTACCATCCCTGAAAAATTCAAACCTCTAACATCAGCGGTTCAAAAACCTTAGGCTGCACAAAACTTGGTGTTGAAAAAAAAAAGAAAAAAACTAAATGGCAGCTGCAAGCACCCGCTTATGGTTTCCCGATCAAGCTTACTAGGGACCCAAACGTCTAAGGGAACAGCACAGTGACTTCGCTTTTACAACTTAAAAAAAACAACACAAATCCGTGCAAAGTATAAGTGGGCAATATCACACATGAAGTAAGTTTAATTTCCTGCAGCCTGTGCTCCAGAAATTTAATAATAATGTAACGACTTTTTACATTTCTGTAATACAGTGATGGAAATCTCAATAAAACTATTATCCTTAACTTTCTTCACGTGTGCAGTGATAATGCTGCACAAAAAATCAAAACTTCATTATACTCGCCATATTACGCCCAAGCGTGTAACGAGTGGCGGAGCCCACCTCCGCGGCGCAGCGCTTGGGCCACACAGCTCCGAACAAACGTCGCAACGGTGGCGAGCCGTTGGCGACACTGTGACAATTTGGACGACCCGGCAATCGAACCCCCACCTTCCGCACCGATAGGGTGGGCTTAGCAACTGAGCTAATCGGCCGGCACAATGCTACACAAGTCTGCAGCAAAATCATCTTGTTTGTTTGACATTTCAAACAAGCTGGCCAATCTTGCAGTAAACTCAAACAATAAACGCCATGAATCTTGATAGATTTGTGCAGCTGCAGGGACCACTGCATTCACACAAAACGAATATAAATCATCGAGCTTGTGTTCGATTTTAAGGGCCAAAAAATTGCGGCATAAAACTCACTTTTGAAGCAGCGATTACAGTGCTTAACAATCTGCACAAACACAAATATTTCGCATAAGACTTCGCCCAAGGTATTGCACATAAATCAATTGAAGTCACACTTGTTGATAAGTTAAAACTTAGAAGTTACAACTCATAACTTACTTATCAATGGCAACTTTTTAGCAACTTAAAAAGTAAAAGGAATGATAAACCAACATTGCTCGCATTAAGTAAAAGTGCTGTGACTACTTCAACGAACACTTTTACACTGATGAACGTACAGCGAAACAGTGTTGATTTTGTCCAGTTACCCAATTGCATAAGGCGTGATTGAAATAAAGCAAACAAGTGCTGATTACAACCAATTTCGCAAAACCACACGCCTGATGATTTGATGGCGGACTATGCTAGCTATTACTTTAACAAACTCTTCGCCGCAATGCGAAAACACTATCAAGGCGAAGAATCTGCAAGGCTAAGTCAAAAGTCCAATGCACCAACCACTTGGCCAATTCCCATGTGCCCCTTATTGCTGCTTAAAACGTAAGTTTAAACACGAACTCATACGGCTCACCCACGAATGAAAAAGTCTGAAGCAAAAAAAATAGCTGAAAAACATGTTACCCTACTGCCCTCTAACGGATTGAAAAAAGTTGCTTGAATTTTATGAGGTTTCCTGAAATTTCACGTTTTTTTCGTTTGATTCCAAATCAGGTGCTCTGGAGTAACCCTTGATGATATTGATATTTTTGTTACCCAAAGTGAAGTTATTATCCTCCGATAATTTGAAGGTCCTAGCTGTTGCCATGTAACAGTTATAAGCTTGTGAATTTGTTTATAAGCTTGTGAATTTGATTAAAAACACATATGAATTTGAATTTTATAGGGTTGGTGTGTCTTGGCATGCTCTTGCGGTGTACCAACCATAAACGTTTTATGTCGCGTGACTCAGATACAAAGGTGAAAAAAACCAAAAAACGTTGCCAATATTGCGCAGTCTAAGGTTTTTGAACTGCTGATGCTACAGACTTGAAATGTTCAGGGATGGTAGATACCAATGTGAACTTAACAACTTTTGGGGGGTGGCGGTCGTTAGGTTTAAAATCAAAGGTCAAAAAAACAAATTTACCAAAACCTAATACCTTTTGAATGACATTAGGTAGGACTTTCAATATTTTACAGTATCTGCATATCAATGTGAGGAACAAAAATATGCACAACATTGACCTGTTTGTGACGTCACTTAGAGTCAAAGGTCAAATCAACGCATCTCAACAGATTATTGTGCAGCCTAGGGCTGTTGAACCGCTGATGCTAGAGACTTGAAACAATCAGGGATGATAAACCTCCATGTGAACTTGTGCCTAACAACTTTTATGGGGTGGCGGTCATAAGGTTAAACGTCAAACGTCAATCAAATAAAATGATGAAAAATCTCATCAAACGTTAAGAACCTGTGAATCGCAGCTGGTAGGACCTTCAAGTTTATGGAGCAGATGCATCTCAACCAGGGTATAAAACGTCCAACAATCATTAGTTTTGCGTGACGTCACTTGTGGTCAAAGGTCAAATAAGCAAATATGTTGTTTGGCGTATAACCAATGCTTAAAAACACATACGAACTTCAAACTAATAGAGTTGGTGAGTCTTGGCATGCTCTTGCAATGTACCAACTATGAACGCTCTATGTCGCGTGACTCGGGGTCAAAGGTCAAAAAACCGAAAAGTGTTGCCAATAATGCGTAGCCTAAGGCTTTTGAACCGCTGATGCTAGAGGCTTCAAGTGTTCAGGGATGATAGACCTCGACGTAAACTTGTGTCTCACCACTTTCGGGGGGTGCAGTCAAATGTTTGGGGTCAAAGGTCAATAATAGGAAAACATTCACAAGCTCATAACTGTTAAATGGCAACAAGTAGGACCTTCAAATTATCGGAGGATATTAAACTCAATTTGGGTAACAAAAATATCAATATCATCAAGGTTTACTCCAGAGCACCTGACTTGGAGTCAAACGTAAAAAACGTGAAATTTTAGGAAACCTCATAAATATCAAGCAAATTTGTTTAATCCGTGGGAGGGCAGTAGGGTAACATGTTTTTGAGCTATTTTAGCTTAAAGTTTTTTTGTTCGTGAGTGAGCCGTATGAGTTTGTGTTTAAACTGACGTTTTAAGCAGCAATGAGGGGCACATGGGAATTGGCCAAGTGGTTGGTGCATTGGATTCATGATTTAGTTTTGCGGATTCCTCGGTTTGAAACTGTGTTCGCATTGCGGCGAAGAGTTTGTTAAAGCAATTAGCTAGCACAGTCCGCTATCAGATCATCAGGCGTGTGATTTTGCGAAATTGGTTGTAATCAGCACTTGTTTGCTTTATTTCAATCACGCCTTATGCAATTGGGTAACTGGACAAATTCAACACTGTTTGGTTACACCTTGTTGAGTGTCAAAGTGTTCGTTGAAGCAGTCACAGCACTTTTACTTAATGCGAGCAATGTTGGTTTATCAGTCGTTTTATATTTTAAGTAGCTAAAAAGTTGCCATTCGTAAGTAAGTACTAAGTTGGAACTTCTAAGTTTCAGCTTATCAACAAGTGTGACTTCAATTGATTTATGTGCAATACCTTGGGCGAAGTGTTATGCGAAATACTGCAGTCTTTAATTTTTGCGCAGATTGTTAATCGCTGCTTCAAAAGTGAGTTTTATGCCGCGATTTTCTGGCCTTAGAATCGAACACAAGCTCGATGATTTAATTTCGTTTTGTGTGAATGCAGTCGTCCTTGCAGCTGCACAAATCCTTCAAGAATCATGGCGTTTACTGTTTGAGTTTACTGCAAGATTTGCCAGCTTGTATGAAATGTCAGATAAACAAGATGATTTTGCTGCAGGCTTGTGGTGTAGCATTGTGCCGGCCGATTAGCTCAGTTGCTAAGCCCACCCTATCGGTGCGGGAAGTGTGAAGTTCGATTGCCGGGTCGGCCCAATCGTCACAGTGTCACCAACGGCTCGCCACCGTTGCGACGCTTGTTCGGAGCTGTGTGGCCCAAGCGCTGCGCCGCGGAGGTGGGCTCCGGCATTCGTTACACGCTTCGGCGTAATATGGCGAGTATGATGAAGTTTTGATTTTTTGTGCAGCACGATCACTGTACACGTGAAGAAATTTAAGGACAATAGTTTTATTCAGATGTCGATGACTGTATTACAGAAATGTAAAAAGTCGTTACAATATTATTAAGTTTACGGAGCACAAGCTGCAGGAAATTAAACTTACTTCATGTGTGATATTGCCCACTTATACTTTGCACGGATTTGTGTTGTTTTTTTTAAGTTGTAAAAGCGAAGTCACTGTGCTGTTCCCTTAGACGTTTGGGTCCGTAGTAAGCTTGATCGGGAAGCCATAAGCGGGTGCTTGCAACTGCCATCTAGTTTTTCTTTTTTTTTTCAACACCAAGTTTTGTGCAGCCTAAGGTTTTTGAACCGCTGATGCTAGAGACTTGAAATTTTTAGGGATGATCGATCTCAATGCGAACTTGTGCCTAACAACTTTTGGAGGATGGCGATCGTCAGGTTTAAAATCAAAGGTCAAAAAAACAAGTTTACCAAAACCTATTAACTTTTGAATGACTGTAGGTAGGACCTTCAACTTTCTACAGTATATGCATATCACTGTGGGGAACAAAAATATGCACAACATTGATCTGTTTGTGACGTCACTTAGGGTCAAAGGTCAAATGAACGAATCTTAACAGATTTTTGTGCAGCCTAAGGCTGTTGAACCGCTGATGCTAGAGACTTGAAATTCTCAGATATGATAGACCTTCATGTGATCTTGTGCCTAACAACTTTTGGGGAGTGGCAATCGACAGGTTAAAGGTCAAACGTCAATCAAGTAAAATGATAAAAAATTCTGGTCAAACGCTAATAACTTGTGAATGGCAACTGGTAGGACCTTCAAATTTATGGAGCAGATGCATCTCAACCAGGGTAAAAAAGGACCAACAATGATTGGTTTTGCGTAACGTCACTTGGAGTCAAAGGCAAAATAAGCAAATATGTTGTTTGGCGTATACCTATTGATTAAAAACACATAAGAATTTGAATTTTATAGGGTTGGTGTGTCTTGGTATGCTCTTGCGGTGTACCAATCATAAACGTTTTATGTCGCGTGATTCGGGGTCAAAGGTCAAAAAACCAAAAAAACGTTGCCAATATTGCGCAGTCTAAGGTTTTTGAACCGCTGATGCTACAGACTTGAAATGTTCAGGGATGGTAGATACCAATGTGAACTTAACAACTTTTGGGGGGTGGCGGTCGTTAGGTTTAAAATCAAAGGTCAAAAAAACAAATTTACCAAAACCTAATACCTTTTGAATGACATTAGGTAGGACTTTCAATATTTTACAGTATATGCATATCAATGTGAGGAACAAAAATATGCACAACATTGACCTGTTTGTGACGTCACTTAGAGTCAAAGGTCAAATCAACGCATCTCAGCAGAGTTTTGTGCAGGCTAAGGCTGTTGAACCGCTGATGCTAGAGACTTGAAACAATCAGGGATGATAAACCTCCATGTGATCTTGTACTTAACAACTTTTGGGGGGTGGCAGTCTACAGGTCAAAGATCAAACGTCAATCAAATAAAATGATAAAAAATCTCATCAAACGCTAATAACTTGTGAATGGCAACTGGTAGGACCTTCAAGTTTATGGAGCAGATGCATCTCAACCAGGGTATAAAACGTCCAACAATCATTAGTTTTGCGTGACGTCACTTGTGGTCAAAGGTCAAATAAGCAAATATGTTGTTTGGCGTATAACCAATGCTTAAAAACACATACGAACTTCAAACTAATAGAGTTGGTGTGTCTTGACATGCTCTTGCAATGTACCAACCATGAACGCTCTATGTCACGTGACTCGGGGTCAAAGGTCAAAAAACCGAAAAGTGTTGCCAATAATGCGTAGCCTAAGGCTTTTGAACCGCTGATGCTAGAGGCTTCAAGTGTTCAGGGATGATAGACCTCGACGTAAACTTGTGTCTCACCACTTTCGGGGGGTGCAGTCAAATGTTTGGGGTCAAAGGTCAATAATAGGAAAACATTCACAAGCTCATAACTGTTAAATGGCAACAAGTAGGACCTTCAAATTATCGGAGGATATTAAACTCAATTTGGGTAACAAAAATATCAATATCATCAAGGTTTACTCCAGAGCACCTGACTTGGAGTCAAACGTAAAAAACGTGAAATTTTAGGAAACCTCATAAATATCAAGCAAATTTGTTTAATCCGTTGGAGGGCAGTAGGGTAACATGTTTTTAAGCTATTATAGCTTAAAGTTTTTTTATTCGTGAGTGAGCCGTATGAGTTTGTGTTTAAACTGACGTTTTAAACAGCAATAAGGGACACATGGGAGTTGGCCAAGTGGTTGGTGCATTGGATTCATGATTTAGTTTTGCGGATTCCTCGCATTGAAACTGTGTTCGCATTGCGGCAAAAAGTTTGTTAAAGTAATAGCTAGCATAGTCCGCTATCAGATCATCAGGCGTGTGGTTTTGCGAAATTGGTTGCAATCAGCACTTGTTTGCTTTATTTCAATCACGCCTTATGCAATTGGGTAACTATACAAATTCAACACTGTTTGGCTGTACCTTGATCAGTGTCAAAGTGTTCGTTGAAGCAGTCACAGCGCTTTTACTTAATGCAAGCAAGGTTGGTTTATCATTCCTTTTACTTTTTAAGTTGCTAAAAAGTTGCCATTCATAAGCAAGTGCTAAATTGGAACTTCTAAGTTTCAGCTTATCAACAAGTGTGACTTCAATTGATTTATGTGCAATACCTTGGGACACCGGCCGTTAGCTCAGTTGCAAAGCGCAGGCTATTGGTGCGGGAGGTCTGAGGTTCGATTCTCGGGCCGGTCAAATCGGCACAGTGTCGCCAACGACTCGCCACCGTTGCGACGTTTCTTCGGAGCTGTGTAGCCCAGGCGCTAAGCCGCCCAGATGGGCACCGCAACTCGTTACACGCTTCGGCGTAATACGGCGAGTATAATGAAGATCTGATCAATACCTTGGGCGAAGTTTTATGCGAAATACTGCAGCTTTTGATTTTTGCGCAGGTTGTTAAGCAGTGTAATCGCTGCTTTAAAAGTGAGTTTTATGCCGCGATTTTCTGGCCTTAGAATCGAACACAAGCTCGATGATTTATATTCGTTTTGTGTGAATGCAGTGGTCCTTGCAGCTGCACAAATCCTTCAAGAATCATGGCGTTTATTGTTTGAGTTTACTGCAAGATTTGCCAGCTTGTATGAAATGTCAGACAAACAAGATGATTTTGCTGCAGGCTTGTGTAGCATTGTGCCAGCCAATTAGCTCAGTTGCTAAGTCCACCCTATCGGTGCGGAAGGTGTGGGGTTCGATTGCCGGGTCGGCCAAATCGTCACAGTGTCACCAACGGCTCGCCACCGTTGCGACGTTTGTTCGGAGCTGTGTGGCCCAAGCGCTGCGCCGCGGAGGTGGGCTCCGCCACTCGTTACACGCTTGGGCGTAATATGGCGAGTATAATGAAGTTTTGATTTTTTGTGCAGCACGATCACTGTACACGTGAAGAAATTTAAGGATAATAGTTTTATTCAGATGTCGATGACTGTATTACAGAAATGTAAAAAGTCGTTACAATATTATTAGGTTAATGGAGCACAGGCTGCAGGAAATTAAGCTTAGTTCATGCGTGACAGTGCCCACCTTGACTTTGCACGGATTTGTTGTTTTATTAAGTTGTAAAAGCGAAGTCACTGTGCTGTTCCCTTAGACGTTTGGGTCCGTAGTAAGCTTGATCGGGAAGCCATAAGCGGGTACTTGCAGCTGCCATTTAGTTATGGCTTCCCGAAAAGGGAAGCCATAATGTTTTTACTTGGCCATTTCTGCACTTTTTGACACTTCCAGCAGCTGCAGCTGCTAAACTACTGTTCCAATTCAAAAGTGACCTGGAGTTTAAATGTGTGTCCCACCTAGGTCTACACCTTGGTCGCCCTAACTTTCCCCGACAGCCCCCCACTTTCTAGAAAAAAAATATTTTGATTCCGAAAAATTCTTTTTTTTTTTTTTTTTTAACACCAAATGTTGTGCAGCCTAAGGCCTTTGAACCGCTGACGCTAGAGACTTGAAATTTTCAGGGATGGTAGATCTTATTCGGAACTTGTGCCTAAGAACTTTTGGGGGGTGGCGGTCGTTAGGTTAAAGGTCAGAGGTCAAACAATCAAATTTATTGAAACCTAATAACTTTTGAATGACATTAGGTAGGACCTTCAAAATTTCACAGTATATGCATATCAATGTGGGGAACAAATATATGCTTAACAATGATCTGTTTGTGACGTCACTTAGGGTCAAAGGTCAAATCAACGAATCTCATCAGATTTTTGTACAGCCTAAGGCTGTTGAACCGCTGATGCTAGAGACTTGAAATTCCCAGGGATGATAGACCTCCATGTGAACTTGTGCCTAACATCTTTTGGGGGGTGGCGGTCAACAGGTCAAAGGTCAAACGTCAATCAAATAAAATGATCAAAATTCTGATCAAACGCTAATGACTTGTGAATGGCAACTGGTAGGACCTTCAAGTTTACGGAGCAGTTGCATCTCAACCAGGGTACAAAAGGACCAACAGTGATTGGTTTTGTTTGACGTCACTTGGGGTCA
Source organism: Trididemnum miniatum (assembly GCA_964006365.1). Lineage (NCBI taxonomy): Eukaryota > Metazoa > Chordata > Ascidiacea > Aplousobranchia > Didemnidae > Trididemnum > Trididemnum miniatum. The sequence goes on from OZ023233.1 coordinate 35,714,245, forward strand.
AAGGTCAAATACGCAAATATGTCGTTTGGCGTATAACTATTGATGGAAAACACAAAGGAACTTGAAATTAATAGGGTTGGTGTGTCTTGATATGTCCTTGCACTGTACCAACTATAAACGTTCTATGTCACGTGACTCGAGGTCAAAGGTCAAAAAACCGAAAAGTGTTGCCAATATTGCGCAGCCTAAGGTTATTGAACCGCTGATGCTAGAGACTTGAAGTGTTCAGAAATGGTAGATCCTATTGGAAACTTGTGCCTAACAATTTTTGGGGGGTGGCGGTCATCAGGTTAAAGGTCAAAGGTCAATAAACCAAATTTACCAAAATCTAATAACTTTTGAATGATTTCAGCTAAGACCTTTACATTTCCACAGTATATGCATATCAATGTGGGAAACGAAAATATGCACAATAATGATTTGTTCGTGACGTCACTTAGGGTCAAACGTCAAATGAACGAATTTCAGCAGTTTTTAGTGCAGCCTAAGACTCTTGAATCGCTGATGCTAGAGACTTGAAATTCCCAGGGATGATAGACCTCCATGTGAACTTGTGCCTAACAACTTTTGGGAAGTGGCGGTCAACAGGTTAAAGGTCAAACGTCAATCAAGTAAATTGACAAATAGTTTGATCAAACCCTAATAACTTGTGAATGGCAGCTGGTAGGACCTTTAAATTTACGGAGCAGATGCATCTCAACCAGAGTACAAAAGCACCAGCAATGATTTGTTTTGCGTGGCGTCACTTGGGGTCAAAGGTCAAATACGCAAATATGTCGTTTGGCCTATAACTATTGATGGAAAACACATAAAAACTTGAAATTGATAAGATTGGTGTGTCTTGATATGTTCTTGCAGTGTACCAACCATGAACGCTCTATGTCACGTGACTCGGGATCAAAGGTCAAAAAACCGATAAATGTTGCCAATCTTGCGCAGTCTAGGGCATTTGAACCGCTGATGCTAGAGACTTGAAATGTTCAGGGATGATAGACCTCAACGTAAACTTGTGTTTCACAAATTTTAAGGGGTGGCAGTCAAGTGGTTTGGGGTCAAAGATCAATAATAAGAAAACGTTCTCAAGCTCATAACTGTAAAATGACAACAGCTAGGACCTTCAAATTATCGGAGGATATTAATCTCAATGTGGGTAACAAAAATATCAATATAATGAAAGGTTACTCCAGAGTGCCTAACTTGGAGTTGAAAACAAAAACATGAAATTTCAGGAAACCTCATGAATATCAAGCAAACTTATGTAATCCGTTAGAGGCAGTAGGGTAACATGTTTTTCAGCTATTTTCCTTTAAAACTTTTTCATTCGTGAGTGAGCCGTATGAGTTTGTGTTTAAACTGACGTGTTAAGCAGCAATAAGGGACACATGGGAATTGGCCAAGTGGTTGGTGCATTGGACTCATGACTTAGTTTTGTGGATTCCTCGCATTGAAACTGTTGGCATTGCGGCGAAGAGTTTGTTAAAGTAATAGCTAGCATAGTCCGCTATCACATCATCAGGCGTGTGGTTTCGCGAAATTGGTTGTAATTAGCACTTGTTTGTTTTATTTCATTCACGCCTTATGCAATTGGGTAACTGGACAAATTTAAAACGGTTTGGCTGTACCTTGATCAGTGACAAAGTGTTCGTTGAAGCAGTCACAGCACTTTTACTTAATGCGAGCAATGTTGGTTTATCAGTCGTTTTACTTTTTAAGTTGCTAAAAAGCTGCCGTTCATAAGTAAGTACTAAGTTGGAACTTCTAAGTTTCAGCTTATCAACAAGTGTGACTTCAATTGATTTATGTGCAATACCTTGGGCGAAGTCTTATGCGAAATATTGCAGCCATTAATTTTTGCGCAGATTGTTAAGCAGTGTAATCGCTGCTTTAAAAGTGAGTTTTATGCCTCGATTTCTTGGCCCTTAGAATCAAACACAAGCTCGATGATTTAGTTTCGTTTTGTGTGAATGCAGTCGTCCTTGCAGCTGCACAAATCCTTCAAGAATCATGGCGTTTATTGTTTGAGTTTACTGCAAGATTTGCCAGCTTGTTTGAAATGTCAGACAAACAAGATGATTTTGCTGCAGACTTGTGTAGCATTGTGCCGGCCGATTAGCTCAGTTGCTAAGCCCACCCTATCGGTGCAGTAGGTGTGAGGTTCGATTGCCGGGTCGGCCAAATCGTCACAGTGTCACCAACGGCTCGCCACCGTTGCGACGTTTGTTCGGAGCTGTGTGGCCCAAGCGCTGCGCCGCGGAGATGGGCTCCGCCACTCGTTACACGCTTGGGCGTAATATAGCGAGTATAAAGAAGTTTTGAGTTTTTGTGCAGCATCATCACTGTACACGTGAAGAAATTTAAGGATAATAGTTGTATTGAGATTTCGATCACTGTATTACAGAAATGTAAAAAGTCGTTACAATATTATTAAGTTTATGGAGCACAGGCTGAAGGAAATTATATTTACTTCATGTGTGATAATGCCCACCTACACTTTGCAGGGATTTGTTGTTTTTTAAGTTGTAAAAGCGAAGTCGCTCTGCTGTTCCCTTAGACGTTTGGGTCCGTAATAAGCTTGATCGGGAAGCCATAAGCGGGTGCTCGCAGCTGCCATTTAGTTTTTTTTTTTAACACCAAGTTTTGTGCAGCCTAAGGCTTTTGAACGGCTGATGCTAGAGACTTGAAATTTTCAGGGGTGGTAGATCTTATTGGGAACTTGTGCCTAACAACTTTTGGGGGGTGGCGGTCGTCAGGTTAACGGTCAAAGGTCAAACAACCAATTTTACGAAAGCCTAATAACTTTTAAATGACTGTAGGTAGGACCTTCAACTTTTCACAGTGTATGCATATCAATGTGGGGTAAAAAATATGCACAACATTGATCTGTTTGTGACGTCACTTAGGGTCAAAGGTCAAATGAACGAATCTTAACAGATTTTTGCGCAGCCCAAGGTTTTTGCACGACTGATGTTAACAATTTGAAGTTCTCAGATATAATAGACCTTCATGTGAGCTTGTGCCTAACAACGTTTGGGGGGTGGCGGTCATAAGGTTAAAGGTCATACGTCATTTAGGTAAAATGATGAAAAATCTGATCAAATGCTAATGACTTGTGAACGGCAACTGGTAGGACCTTCAAGTTTATGTAGCAGATGCATCTCAACCTGGGTACAAAAGCACCAGCAATGATTTGTTTTGCGTGACGTCACTTGGGGTCAAAGGTCAAATACGCAAATATGTCGTTTGGCGTATAACTATTGATGGAAAACACATAAAATCTTTAAACTTATGAAGTTGGTGTGTCTTGATATGTCCTTGCAGTGTACCAACCATAAACGTTCTATGTCATGTGACTCGGGGTCAAAGGTCAAAAAACCGATAAATGTTGCCAATATTTAGTAGTTTAGAGCATTTGAATCGCTGATGCCAGACGCTTGAAATGATCAGGGATGATAGACCTCGACGTAAACTGTGTCTCACAAGCTGTGGGAGGTGGCAGTCATCTGGTTTCGAGTCAAAGCTCAACAATAAGAGATAATTCACAAGCTCATAACTGGTAAAAGGCAACAGCTAAGATCTTCAAATTATCGTAGAATATTAACCTCAATGTGAGTAACAAAAATATCAATACAATCAAGGGTTACCCCAGAGCACCTGACTTGGAGTCAAACGTAAAAACGTGAAATTTCAGGAAACCTCATAGAATTCAGGCAAATTTTTTTTATCCGTTAGAGGGCAGTAGGGAAACATGTTTTTTTCAGCTATTTTGGCTTAAAACTTTTTCATTCGTGAGTGAGCCGTATGAGTTTGTGGTTAAACTCACAATTTAAGCAGCAATAAGGGGCACATGGGAGTTGGCCAAGTGGTTGGTGCAGTGGACTCATGACTTAGCTTTGCGGATTTCTCGCATTGAAACTGCCTTCACATAGAGCGAAGAGTTTGTTAAAATAATTGGTAGCATAGTCCGCTATCAGATCATCAGGCTTGTGGTTTTGCGAAGTTGGTTGTAATCAGCACTTGTTTGCTTTATTTCATTCACGCTTTATATATATGGGACACTGGACAAAACTAAAACTGTTTGGCCCTAACTTGATGAGTGTCAAAGTTTTCGTTGAAGTAGTCACAGCACTTTTACTTAATGCGAGCATTCTTAGTTTATCAGTCGTTTTATGTTTTAAGTTGCTAGAAAGTTGCCATTAATAAGTATGTATTAACTTTTAACTTCCAAGTTTCAACTTATCAACAATTCGTCCCTTATTGACTTCAATTGATTTATCCGCAATACCTTGAACGAAGTCTTATGTGAAATATTGCAGCGTTTGATTTTTGCGCAGATTGTTAAGCACTGTAATCGCTGCTTTAAAAGTGAGTTTTATGCCGCGATTTTTTGGCCTTAGAATCGAACACAAGCTCCATGATTTAATTTCATTTTGCGTGATTGCAGTCGTCCTTGTAGCTGCACAAATCCTTCAAGAATCATGGCGTTTATTGTTTGACATTACTGCAAAATGTGCCAGCTTGTATGAAATGTCAGACAAACAAGATGATTTTGCTGCAGGCGTGTGTAGCATTGTGTTGGCCGATTAGCTCAGTTGCTAAGCCCACCCTATCGGTGCGAAAGGTGTGAGGTTCGATTGCGGGGTCGGCCAAATCGTCACAGTGTCGCCAACGGCTCGCCATCGTTGCGACGTTTGTTCAGAGCTGCGTAGTCCAGATGCTGAGCCGCGGAGATGGGCTCCACCATTCGTTACAAGTTTCGGTGTATTACGGCGAGTATAATGAAGTTTTGATTTTTTGTGCAGCATCATCACTGTACACGTGAAGAAATTTAAGCATAATAGTTTTGTAAAGTTCAAGCAAATTTTTTTAATTCGTTATAGGGCAGCAGGGTAACATCTTTGTGAGTGGTTTTGGTCTCAAACTTTTTTATTCGTGAGTGAGCCGTATGAGTTTGTGTTTAAACTGACGTTTCAAGCAGCAATAAGGGGCACATGGGAATTGGCCAAGTGGTTGGTGCATTGGACTCATGACTTAGTTTTGCGGATTTCTCGCATTGAAACTGTGTTCGCATTGCGGCGAAGAGTTTGTTAAAGTAATAGCTAGCATAGTCCGCTATCAGATCATCAGGCGTGTGGTTTTGCGAAATTGGTTGCAATCAGCTTTTGTTTGCTTTATTTCATTCACGCCTTATGCAATTGGGTAACTGGACAAATTCAACACTGTTTGGCTGTACCTTGATCAGTGTCAAAGTGTTCGTTGAAGCAGTCACAGCACTTTTACTTCATGCGAGCAATGTTGGTTTATCAGTCGTTTTATATTTTAAGTAGCTAAAAAGTTGCCATTCGTAAGTAAGTACTAAGTTGGAACTTCTAAGTTTCAACTTATCAACAAGTGTGACTTCAATTGATTTATCTGCATTACTTTGGTAGAAGTCTTATGCGAAATATTGAAGTCTTTAGTTTTTGCGCAGATTGTTAAGCACTGTAATCGCTGCTTCAAAAGTGAGTTTTATGTCGCGATTTCTTGGCCTTAGATTCGAACACAAACTCAATGATTTAGTTTCGTTTTGTGTGAATGCAGTCGTCCTTGCAGCTGCACAAATCCTTCAAGAATCATGGCGTTTATTGTTTGACATTACTGCAAGATTTGCCAGCTTGTATGAAATGTCAGACAAACAAGATGATTTTGCTGCAGACTTGTGTAGCATTGTGCCGGCCGATTAGCTCAGTTGCTAAGCCCACCCTATCGATACGGAAGGTGTGAGGTTCGATTGCCGGGTCGGCCAAATCGTCACAGTGTCGCCAACGGCTCGCCACCGTTGCGACGTTTGTTCGGAGCTGTGTGGCCCAAGCGCTGCGCCGCCGAGATGGGCTCCGCCACTCGTTACACGCTTGGGCGTAATACGGCGAGTATAATGAAGATTTGAGTTTTTGTACAGCATTATCACTGCACACGTGAAGAAATTTAAGGATAATAGTTGTATTGAGATTTCGATCACTGTATTACAGAAATGTAAAAAGTCGTTAAAATATTATTAAGTTTATGGAGCACAAGCTGCAGGAAATTAAACTTAGTTCTCGTGTGATAATGTGATAACTTACTTCACCTATACTTTGCACGGATTTGTTTTTTTTTTTAAGTTGCAAAAACGAAGTCACTCTATTGTTCCCTTAGACGTTTGGGTCCCTAGTAAGCTTGATCGGGAAGCCATAAGCGGGTGGTTGCAGCTGCCATTTAGTTTCTTTTTTTTTTTTCAAAACCAAATTTTGTGCAACCTAAGGCCTTTGAACCGCTGATGTTGGAGGCTTGAAACTCTCAGGGATGGTAGATGTTATTGAGAACTTGTGCCTAACAACTTTTGGGGGGGGGCGGTCGTCAAGCTAAAAATCAAAGGTCAAAAAACCAAAATCAGCAAAACCTAATAACTTTTACCCACAACTGGTAGGACTTTCAAGTTTATGGAGCAATCGCATTCCAACGAAGGTATAAAAGGACCGACAATGATCAGTTTTCATGACGGCACTTGGGGTCAAAGGTCAAAGAAGCAAATGTGTTGTTTGGCGTATAACTATTGATTGAAGTCACATAAGAACTTGAAATTTATAGAGTTGGTGTGTCTTGGTATGCTCTTGCAGTGTACCAACCATAAACGTTTTGTGTCACGTGACTCGGGGTCAAAGGTCAAACAAACGAAAAATGTTGCCAATATTGCGCAGTCTAAGGTTTCTGAACCGCTTCTTACTTTTCTGCAATACAGTCATCGAAATCTCAATAAAACTATTGTTCTTAATATGCTTCACGTGTACAGTGATAATGCTGCACAAAAAATCAAATCTTCATTGTACTCGTCATATTACACCCAAGCATGTAACGAGTGGCGGAGCCCATCTCGGCGGCGCAGCGCTTGGGCCCCACAGCTCCGAACAAACGTCGCAACGGTGGCGAGCCGTTGGCGACACTGTGACGATTTGGCCGACCCCGCAATCGAACCTCAGACCTACTGCACCGATAGGGTGGGCTTAGCAACTGAGCTAATCGGCCGGCACAATGCTACACAAGTCTGCAGCAAAATCATCTTGTTTGTCTGACATTTTATACAAGCTGGCAAATCTTTCAGTAAATTCGAACAGTAAACGCCATGATTCTTGAAGGATTTGTGCAGCTGCAAGCATGACTGCATTCACACAAAACGAAACTAAATCATGGAGCTTGTGTTCGATTCTAAGGCCAGAAAATCGCGGCATAAAACTCACTTTTAAAGCAGCAATTACACTGTTTAACAATCTGCGCAAAAACTAAAGGCTGCAATATTTCGCATAAGACTTCGCCCAAGCATAAGACTAAAATAGCTCAAAAACATGTTACTTTACTGCCCTTTAACGGATTAACAAAAATTTGATTAAAAATTATGAGTTTTCCTGAAATTTAACGTTTCTCACTTTTGAATCCAAGTCAAGTGCTCTGGCATAACTCTTGATTATATTGATATTTTTGTTACCCAGATTGAGGTTAATATTCTCCGATAATTTGAAAGTCCCAGCTGTTGCCGTTTAGCAGTTATGAGCTTGTGCATATTTTTTTATTATTGATCTTGACCCCAAATCACTTGACTGCCACCTCTCGAAAGTTGTGAGACACAAGTTTACGTCGAGGTCTATCATCCCTGAACACTTCAAGCGTCTAGCATCAGCGGTTCAAAAACCTGGGACTGCGTAAGATTGGCAACACTTTTCGTTTTTTTGACCTTTGATCCCGAGTCACGTGACATAAAACGTTTAGTTGGTACACTGCAAGGACATACCAAGACACACCAACTTTATGAATTTGAAGTTCCTATGTGTTTTTAAACATTAGTTTTAAGCCAAACGACATATTTGCTTATTTGACCTTTGACTCCAAGTGACGTCACGCAAAACAAATCATTGTTGGTTCTTTTGTACCCTGGTTGAGATGCATCTACTGCGTAAACTTGAAGGTCCTACCAGTTGCCATTCACAAACTATTAGCGTTTGATCAAATTATATATCATTTTAGTTGATTGGTGTTTGACCTTTAACCTTATGACCGCCACCCCCCAAAAGTTGTTAGGCACAAAATCACATGGAGGTTTATCATCCCTGATTGTTTCAAGTCTTTAGCGTCAGTGGTTGAAAAACCTTAGGCTGCACTATATCTGTTGGGCTTCGTTCATTTGACCTTTGACCCTAAGTGACGTCGCACACAGATCATTGTTGTGCATAATTTTGTTCTCCACATTGATATGCATATATTGTAAAATATTGAAGGTCCTACCTAATGTCATTCAAAAGTTACTAGGTGTTGGTAAATTTGGTTTTTTGACCTTTGACCTTTAACCTGACAACTGCCAACCCCCAAAAGTTGTTAAGCGGAAGTTCACATTGTTATCTACCATCCCTGAACATTTCAAGTCTCTAGCATCAGCGGTTCAAAAACCTTAGACTGCGCAATAAAGGCAGCACTTTTCGATTTTTTTGACCTTTGACCCCGAGTCACGTGACATAAAACGTTTATAGTTGGCACACTGCAAGGACATATCAAGACACACCAACCCTATAAATTGCAAGTTCCTATGTGTTTTCAATCAATAGTTATACGCCAAACGAGATATTTGTTTATTTGACCTTTGATCCCAAGTGACGTCACGCAAAACTAATCACTGTTGGTCCTTTTGTATCCTGGTTGAGATGCATCTGCTCTGTAAACTTCAAGGTCCTACCAGTTACCATTCACAAATTATTAGCGTTTGATCAGATTTTTCATCATTTTTTTTGTTTGACGTTTGACAATCATCCTGTTGATCACTACCACCTAAAAGTTGTTAAGCTCAAGTTCACACAAAGGTCTACAATCCCTGACAATTTCAAGTCTCTAGCATCAGCGGTTCAAAAGCCTTAGGCTGCACAAAAATCTGTTAAGATTCGTTGATTTGGCCTTTGACCTTAAGTGACGTCACACACAGGTCATTGTTGTGCATATTTTTGTTCCCCACATTGATATGCATATACCGTAAAAATTTGAAGGTCCTACCTACAGTCATTCAAAAGTTATTAGGTTTTGATAAGTTAAATTTTTTTACCTTTGATCTTTAACCTGACGACCGCCACCCCCCAAAAGTTGTTAGGCACAAGTTCCGAATAAGATCTACCATCCCTGAAAATTTCAAGTCTCTAGCATCAGCCGTTCAAAAGCCTTAGGCTGCACAAAACTTGGTGTTGAAAAAAAAAAAAAAAAGAAACTAGATGGCAGCTGCGAGCACCCGCTTATGGCTTCCCGATCAAGCTTACTACGGACCCAACGTCTAAGGGAACAGCACAGTGACTTCGCTTTTGCAACTTTTAAAACAACAAATCCGTGCAAAGTATAGGTGAGCATTATCGCACATGAAGTAAGTTTAATTTCCTGCAGCCTGTGCTCCGTAAACTTAATAATATCGTAACGACTTTTTACATGTCTGTAATACAGTCATCGAAATCTCAATACAACTATTATTCTTAAATTTCTTCACGTGTACAGTGATGATGCTGCACAAAAACTCAAATCTTCATTATACTCGCCATATTACGCCTAACCCCGTAACAAGTGGCGGAGCCCACCTCCGCGGCGCAGCGCTTGGGCCACACAGCTCCGAACAAACGTCGCAACGGTGGCGAGCCGTTGGTGACACTGTGACGATTTGGCCGACCCGGCAATCGAACCTCACACCTTCCGCACCAATAGGGTGGGCTTAGCAACTGAGCTAATCGGCCGGCACAATGCTACACAAGTCTGCAGCAAAATCATCTTGTTTGTCTGACATTTCCAACGAGCTGGCAAATCTTGCAGTAAATTCGAACAAAAAACGCCATGATTCTTGAAGGATTTGTGCAGCTGCAAGGACGACTGCATTCACACAAAACGAAATCAAATCATCGAGCTTGTGTTCGATTCTAAGTGCAAGAAATCGCGGCATAAAACTCACTTTTAAAGCAGCGATTACAGTGCTTAACAATCTGCGCAAAAATCAAACGCTGCAATATTTCGCATAACACTTGGCCCAAGGTATTGCACATAAATCAATTGAAGTCAATAAGGGACCACTTGTTGATAAGTTGAAACTTAGAAGTTACAACTCAATACATACTTATTAATGGCAACTTTTTAGCAACTTAAAAAGTAAAACGATTGATAAACTAACATTGCTCGCATTAAGTAAAAGTGCTGTGACTACTTCAACGAAAACTTTGACACTCATCAAGGTACAGCCAAACAGTGTTGATTTTGTCCAGTTACCCATATACGTAAGGCGTGAATGAAATAAAGCAAACAAGTGCTGATTACTACTAACTTCGCAAAACCACACGCCTGATGATCTGCTAGCGGACTATGCTACCAATTATTTTAACAAACTCTTCGCCTTATGTGAAGACAATTTCAATGCGAGGAATCCGCAAAGCTAAGTCATGAGTCCAATGCACCAACCACTTGGCTAATTCTTATGTGCCCCTCATTGCCGCTTAAAACGTCAGTGTAAACACACACTCATACGACTCATTCACGAATGAAAAAGTTGTAAGCCAAATTAGCTCAAAAAGATGTTACCTTACTGCCCTCTAACGGATTACATAAATTTGCTTGAATTTTATGAGGTTTCCTGAAATTTAACGTTTTTTACGTTTGACTTCAAGTCAGGTGATCTGGGGTAACCCTTGATGATATTGACATTTTCGTTACTCACGTTGAGGTTAATATCCTCCGACAATTTGAAGGTCCTAGCTGTTGCCATTAAACAGTTATGAGCTTGTGAATACTTTCTTATTATTGACCTTTGACCCGAAACCACTTGACTGCCACCCCCCGAAAGTTGTGAGACGCAAGTTTACGTCGAGGTCTATCATCCCTGAACACTTCAAGCCTCTAGCATCAGCGGTTCAAATGCCCTAGACTGCGCAATATTGGCAACATTTATCGGTTTTTTGACTTTTGATCCCGAGACATAGAGCGATTATAGTTGATACAGTGCAAGATCATATCAAGACACACCAACCCTAATATTTTCAAGTTTTTACGTGTTTTCAATCGATAGTTATAGGCCAAACAACATATTTGCTTATTTGACCTTTGACCCCAAGTGACGTCACGCAAAACCAATCATTGCTGGTGCTTTTGTACCCTGGTTGAGATGCATCTGCTCCATAAACTTGAAGGTCCTACCAGTTGCCATTCACAAGTTATTGGCGTTTGATCAAACATTTTTTTTCATTTTATTTGATTGACGTTTGACCTTTAACCTTATGACCGCCACCCCCCAAAAGTTGTTAGGCACAAGATCACATGGAGGTCTATCATCACTGACAATTTCAAGTCTCTAGCATCAGCGGTTGAAAAGCCTTAGACTGCACAAAACTCTGCTGAGGTTCGTTGATTTGACCTTTGACCCTAAGTGAGGTCAGAAAAAGATCATTATTGTGCATAATGTTGTTCGCTACATTGATATGCATATACTGTGAAAAGTTGAAGGTCCTATTTAATGTCATTCAGAAGTTTTTAGGTTTTGGTAAATTTGGTTTTTTGACCTTTGACCTTTAACCTGACGACCGCCAACCCCCAAAAGTTGTTAGGCACATGATCTCAATAAGATCTACCATTCCTGAACATTTCAAGTCTCTAGCATCAGCGGTTCAAAAACCTTAGACTGCGTAAGATTGGCAACACTTTTCGATTTTTTGACCTTTGATTCCAAGTCACGTGGCATAGAGCGTTCATGGTTGGTACATTGCAAGAGCATGCCAAGACACACCAACTTTAATAACTTCAAAATCTTATGTGTTTTTAAGCATTGGTTATACGCAAAGCAACATGTTTGCTCATCTGACCTTTGACCCCAAGTGACGTCACGCAAAACTAATCATTGTTGGTCTTTTTGTACCCTGGTTGAGATGCATCTGCTCCATAAACTTGAAGGTCCTACCAGTTGCCATTCACAAGTTACTAGCGTTTGATCAAATTCTTTATCATTTTATTTGATTGGCGTTTGACCTTCAACCTGTTGATCGCCACCCCCCAAAAGTTGTTAGGCACAAGATCACATGGAGGTCTATCATCCCTGACAATTTCAAGTCTCTAGCATCAGCGGTTCAACAGCCTTAGGCTGCACAACAATTTGTTAAGATTCGTTGATTTGACCTTTGACCCTAAGTGACGTCACAAACAGGTCATTGGTTTGCATATTTTTGTTCCTCACATTGATATGCATATACTGTAAAATATCGTAGGTCCTACCTAATGTCATTCAGAAGTTATTAGGTTTTGGTAAATTTGGTTTTTTGACCCTTGACCTTTAACCTGATGACCGCCAACTTCCAAAAGTTGTTAGGCACATGATCTCAGTAAGATCTACCATTCCTAAACATTTCAAGTCTCTAGCATCAGCGGTTCAAAAACTGTAGGCTGCGCAAGATTGCCAAGACTTTTCGATTTTTTGACCTTTGACCCCGAGTCATGTGACATAGAACGTTTATGGTTGGTACACTGCAAGAGCACGCAAAGACACACCAACCTTATCAATTTCAGTTTCTTATGTGCTTTCAATCGTTAGTTATACGCCAAACGACATATTTGCTTATTTGATCTTTGACTCCAAGTGACGTCACGCCAAATCAATCACTGTTGGTCTGTTTGCACCCTCGTTGAGATGCATCTGCTCCATAAACTTGATGGTCCTACCAGTTGCCATTCACAAGTTATTAGTGTTTGATCAAATTTTTTTTCATTTTATTTGATTGACGTTTGACCTTCAACCTGCTGACCGCCACTCCCCAAAAGTTGTTGGGCTCAAGTTCACATGGAGGCCTATCATCCCTTAAACTTTCAAGTCTCTAGCATCAGCGGTTCAAGAGCCTTAGGCTGCCCAAAAAAAATTAAGGTTCGTTGATTTGACCTTTGACCTTAAGTGACGTCACAAACAGGTCATTGTTGTGCATAATGTTGTTCCCCACATTGATATGCATATACTGTGAAAATTTGAAGATCCTACCTAATGTCATTCAAAAGGTATTAGGTTTTGGTAAATTTGGTTTTTTGACCTTTGACCGTTAACCTGACGACCGCCACCCCCCAAAAGTTGTTAGGCACAAGTTCCCAATAATATCTACTAACCCTGAACATTTCAAGTCTCTAGCATCAACCGTTCAAAAGCCTTAGGCTGCACAACATTTGGTGTTGAAAAAAAAAAGAAAGAAAAAAAAAAAAGAATTTTTCAGAAACAAAATATTTTTTATTTAGAAAGTGGGGGGGTTCGGGGAAAATTGGGGCGACGAAGGTGTAGACCTAGGTGGGACACACATTTGAACTCCAGGTCACTTTTGAATTGGAATAGCAGTTTAGCAGCTTCAGCTGCTGGAAGTGTCAAAAAGTGCAGAAATGGCCAAGTAAAAACAATATGGCTTCCCTTTTCGGGAAGCCATAAAAAAAGAATTTTTCGGAAACAAAACATTTTTCTTTCTAGAAACTGGGGGGCTGTCGGGAAGGTTAGGGTGGTCAAGGTGTAGACCTAGGTGGGACACACACTTGAACTTTAGGTCACTTTTGAATTGGAACAGTAGTTTAGCAGCTACAGCTGCTGGAAGTGTCAAAAAGTGCAGAAATGGCCAAGTAAAAACAATATGGCTTCCCTTTTCGGGAAGCCATAATGAAGGGTTACCCCAGAGCACTTGACTTGGAGGCATAAGTAGTAATCGTGAAATTTCAGGAAACCTCATAAAATTCAAGCAAATTTTTTAATCCGTTAGAGGGCAGTAGAGAAACATGTTTTTGAGCTTCTACAGCTTCAAACTTTTTCATTCGTGAGTGAGCGGTATGAGTTTGTGTTTAAACTGACATTTCAAGCAGCATAAAGGGGCATATGGGAGTTGGCCAAGTGGTTGGTGCAATGGACTCTTGACTTAGCTTCGCGGATTTCTCGCATTGAAACTCTGTTCGCATTGCGGCGAAGAGTTTGTTGAGTAAATCGCTAGCATAGTCCGCTCTCAGATCATCAGGCTTGTGATTTTGCGAAGTTGGTTGTAATCAGCACTTGTTTGTTTTAATTTATTCACGCTTTATGTAATTGGGTAACTGGACAAAATCAACACTGTTTGGCTGTAACTTGATGAGTGTCAAAGTTTTCGTTGAAGTAGTCACAGCGCTTTTACTTAATGCGAGCAATGTTGGTTTATCAGTGGCTTTGCTTTTCAAGAGTCTAGAAAATTGCCATTAATAAGTATGCTGTAGAAACTATACGTTTGGGTATTCATCTGCTGATTGATGTGCTTATAAAAATTGACTAGGGAGTTCTAAGGCTGTGTGGAGATCGTTAAAATCTTTAGAAGGGTAAATAAGCTTGTGTTTATGCAAGCAGAAACCAGGCGAGAAAAAACATTTATTCAAACCAGGAGGGTGTACAGAATATGACGTTATCTGCTATTTTGTACTTTCACGCTTGTTTAGTATTTATAACATCAGTTTTTGGACTTTCCTGCAAATGGAAAAGTTATGAGTTCTACAGGCTGTCTAAAAGCTCGTAGTGATAGGTTATCATAACCCTTGCTCACCGCACTTTGTTTCCAAGGGCTACAAGCCCCAAAAGTATTTTGCTCCCCAAAATTGTTCGACTAACTTGTTTCCCTATCTACATTGAGCACTTGATTGTAGGTGTATATTATTAACAGCACACGCCGAGTGTGTGACTTTATTTTGGGTGATGTCTTTTAACAACGTTGTTGGAGAACTCCCCTTACCAACTTTTTTGTAGCCCCCCTTCCACACTCCGGACGTGCCTGCAGAACCAGATTCGGTTATTACTTTTTGCTTAACTTCAAGTAGGCCTACTGAGTTCAGAGTTCCATAGTTATAGAGCGCAGGCCTTCCGGTACAATGACACAGTGACAGATCAAACAAAAACTGGAGTTTGTTCAGCAATTTTATTGATAAATTCAATAGTCACGCGGTCTCACTGATGAGCTTTATGCACTAGTAGTAACTCATATCAACCTTGAGGTTTCGTCTACGATACTTCTCGTACCGGTACGGTTTATGGACAACTGGGCACCGGACAATTGGGCACCACGACAACTGGGCACCGGACAACTGGGCACCGGACAACTGGGCACCAGGACAATTGGGTACCAGGACAATCGGGCAACAGGACAATTGGGCACCAGGACAATTGGGCAACTGGGCACCGGACAACTGGGCACCCGGACAAATGGGCACCAGAACAATTGCGCACCAGAACAATTGGGCACCAGAATAATTGGGCACCACGACAACTGGGCACCAGGGCAACTGGGCACCAGACAACTGGGCACCAGGACAACTGGACTCAATTACAAAATGAAGCTACTACCGCAAGCCTTTGATAATATATTTCAAGCTAGAAACATCAATCACTCATATGGCTCGATTACAACAAGAACAAATTCTGACTTTCTTTCCAAATTTTGCCGAATATCTATAACGAAACAATCAATGCAGTACAAGGGGCCCTTGGCTTGGGCCCAAGTTCCTAGCCATCTAAAACATAGTAAACTCTTAAGTAAATCTTTTCTCTCAAAGTTAGGAGCTCATGTGTTAAATGCTCCCATCAATTCTTTACCATCATAAAAGAAACATTGGCATAGGCATAAACCAACAACTTTTTCAATTGTTCTACATCATCATCATGATCATTCGTCCTATTAAAGCCTCATTATCATTCACATATTGTTGGTGTTTTTCATCGTTGTCATTTTGTTTGTGTTAGCTTGGTCGTGAAATGAAATAAACTACTACTACTAATTTTATTTAAAAAAACTATTTCCGACGTTGCATCGCACTGTTGCTGCTTCCACTTTCAATCTAACAATTTCGAGATGTATATTTAAACGATCCTCATAGTATTAACGATTTGTGCTACTCTTGTTCCATTCTAAAGCAAAAAATCATACTCTGAGCGAAGTAGTTTGTATAGAAGTTTGTAAATAGGCTTTTTGTGCATAGTACCCGTACTGCTTTATTTTGTGTGTGTGTGTGTGTATACGTTCTTTTTCTGTAAAAAAAGTGTTAATTGCTGTTTCAAATTTCAGTTTTTTTTTGCTGAGGGTGTTTTGTTTTCTTTTTTCAGGTGTAGCAACCATGTGCTAATTAATATTTAGACCGTGTGAAGTTTTGGTTCGAAATTGTCACGTGTTACAACGTTCTACGTTTTGTTAGCACTTCCTTTTTTCGGCTATTGTTAGCATTAGCATCAATTTTTCATTTGTTATTCCTTAGTCGCAAAATAAAAAACAACTACTACTACTTCTTAAAACAGCTTGCGTTTTGTGAAAATAATCGTCAAGTTGAATTTTTAAGAATATCGAGTCCTTGAGCCGAGAACAGCGCAAAATCTAAGGTCTAGGAGAGCCAAGGCTAAAGACAGCACGGTCGAGACCAAGACCAAGGGCTTCACAAACCTGTCCTCGAGGACTACATCACTGATAATTACTTTGTTAAAATAGGTGAGACCATAGCAAGCTCTTCTGTTAACAAGATTTCTGGTGATTTTAGGCCGTATCTAAAACATTCCACATTCAAAACTTTTGTGTTAGACACTCCTCAACCTGCCCAAATATACCTGTAAATCCGAGTAAAGCTAGTGCAAAGAATGACATCTCTCCTTTTTTTTATTAGATTAGGAGCTGACGTTTTTTAGCATCTTTCTTATCAGTATATTTAGGATTTTGTTTTGAGCTTGGCTTTTTTCCCAACATTTTTAAAACTGCTAAAGTAGTCCCAATTTTCAAATCAGGAAATAAACGTCTTGTCGAAAATTATCGCTTTAACGCCCTTCTTCCCTGCTTGTCAAAAGTATTAGAAAAATTGATAAAAATCTCGCCTTTTAAAGTTTTTCTCAAAACAAAGACTTTGTTCGAACTGCAATACGGTTTTCGTGAACAGCACAGCGTATTGCATGCGCTCCTAGACCTACGTATTTTCGCTACTTTAAATGGATTTTACAACAGCTTTCGATGCTGTATCCCACAAAATACTAGGCCTATGCTTAAGTTATATCACTGTGGGGTACGCAGACGTGCGTACGGACTAATTGCTAGTTATCTCTAATGCAGAAATTAATTTGTTGTTATTAACATCCAGTTTTCTCTGTAACCCACCAATATTGGTGTTCCGCTGGGGTCCATACTAGGCCCATTACTTTTTCTCATGTACGTAATGATACATGTAGTGCAACTAACTGTAAACCACGACTATTTGCGGATGATGCTTGTTTTGTATTGAGTGATGTTTCCCCAAAGACGCTAGAGCTTAATTGTAACGCAGAATTACAAAACTTATTTAGCTCGTGTGCTGCAAACAAACTACAAATAAATCTTTTGCCGTCATAATACCTCCTCAAATAAATCCTGCCAGTATAGATCTAAACGGTATGAAAACGAAACAATTACTTGTTGCGAGTCATCAAAATACCTTGGCGTGATGATTAAACTTAATTTCAAAGCTCGTATACGTAACATTGAAGGTAGAATTGCTCAGTCAGTTGGCATTTTGACCAAACTCCATTATCTTTTTCCTTCCTCCGCTCTTATTCTTTATTATGCTCTTATTCACCGTCACCTCTCATTTGGTCTTTCAATTTGGGGCAGCTCACATCCAACATATATTTAAAAACTACAGCGATTGCAGAATAAAGCCATCAGCATAATTTCTAATGCAAGTTGTAAAACTTTTGTTACTCCGCTTTACAAAAAAATATGGTGGTCTCAAACTCGCTGACCTATTTAATTATGAAGTTGCCAAAATTATGTACCAGTTTTCTAAACAAACTCTTTCCTCACATCGTGATTGCCTATTTGTCCACTCTCTACCGTGCATGAACGCTGCACAAGATCTAAAACTAAGCAAAACCTTTATGTTCCTAAATTCTCAACCTCCCCATGTCGAAATTTTTCTTGAACCACCAAGGTTCAAAAATTTGGAACTTTGTAACTACTGATTTAAAACAGCAAATTTTCAGAAAGTTCAAGATCAATTACAAAAATCTGCTGCTCGAAAGTTACCATTAAGGGCCGAATGCACCAAAGTGGATAATCATCGGATTAAACTTATCCATGGATTATCTAAGGATTAAATCGAATTTGGTATGCACCAAGTGCGATTAAGTTCAACAGCGGATTAAACAGTATTTTATTTAACAAATAAGCAATTGGTTTATTCTACTGTCAGATTATCCCTTCACGCTGACCTCGATCCAAAGAGCATGACGAAGTGATAAAATAAACAAAGTCGTTATTTGTACACGTCAGTAACAATAGCCACATTGATATTTAAAAGCTTGCTTGTAGGTGATTTAGCCCACTGATACTCCCGATATGTAGTACCCTTACCCATGTCTAGTCTTGACTGATATTAAAATTGGTGGCATTTATTCAATTTTGACGTATCACTTTGTATTCACTACCGGTAGCCTAGTTCTTTAATGGTCATAATTTGCTACGTCCTAACTTGATATTATTACAAAAAATTATGTCTGTTGAAAAGTGTTGATTAGTCAGTTAGTTATAGACTCTTATCCCTTTCACGCTGAAACACGCACACTGCATGCTCGCATTTATTTACTTAAATAATATTCTAAATGTTATTGTTCACTTGTGTTACTGACACAAGCTAGTAATAGACCATACCCTGACAAATAGCATAAATAGTCACAAGTTAAACACCAACTAAAAAATGTATATCATTTTGTAGCTGGGTTAGCGCGTGCGCTGCATTTTCATGACATTGTTTTTGCGCAAGGGTTTAGTATATTATACAATTTTAAGAGCTTTTGTTTTGAATTTTTCTCAGTGGAAGGCACTATGCTAAGACATTAATATTAAAGAATACAACTCACTGTTACCTACTTATGCCAAGAACTGGTATTTTCAACATGATGTCATTGCAGAAATAAATGAAAATAATTTAACGCATATGCAATATTGATGGTATTTATTTAAATAGATTATCTCCTTAATCTTTCAATTTCAGATCATTTGGTGCTACTAGTATGTTTCAGAAACCAGAAAACTTGCTGATTGCTTATTGAAATTCTTGAAAATATGTTACGGAAGCCAGCAAGTGAAGTTTTTGACTCACTTGTTTTAAAAGTGGATTGAAATGTTGGTCTTATATTCTTACCAGCATAAAAATAATTGCGACAAATCTTGGTTAGTATTTTATGAAGCTTTGCTTAATATCTTGTAAATGTGCTACATGCAAACTGCAGAGTGAAATTTGCTGCTGGTTTGATCCCATGGAATTATCAGTGAACTAAATTTTTGAGCAGACTTTGATATTTGTGCATGAGAGCTACTTTCACTCTTGGTAAATGCAATTTTGTTGTGAAATTTGCTAGGGACAAATTAATGTTTCGACTGTAACCAAAGTCTCGTCAGCCTTGCTACGCACAGCCAATCCAGGCTAAACTCATTCCTGACTGTAATGACTCTTTTTTTTTGCATTGCTTTACCTGTACATCTCGACTTCACCTCTTTTCTAGGTTGTGCCCTATTTTTGGCAGGCGACTGGCCCCAAACAGCGATACCCAATGAAAGAATTTATAACCACCACTAACCCACAACTAAGTTACCGGTGGCCTAACCAGCCCACATCACTAGAAGCCCCCATAGCAACCCACTCATTTGCAGCTGCAGACGCGTTTCGACCTTATTATGGTCTCATCAGTGCAGCATAGCAACCTCCCACCTTCCTGAAAAAAAAAATTCTAACCTTCAAAAGAACTACACACTCCAAATCTAAGCCTCTACTCGTTCTGCTCAAGGTAGAACATTTGAAATAAAACCTTCAAGAAAATAATACAGGCTGGATTATGATGTCACAGATTCCCTGTAAACAATCGATAAGAATAGAAATGACCGGTTGGTTTACACATTATTTTCCCGGTAATCTGAGAAGGAATTTTTTGTTTAAGGTTTGTAACTATACCAGTTACCAAAACCTGCAAAAAACCTCTCTGCCCAACCCGTTCGCCCGTGAAAACTAGTTACAAACCGTAAATACAAATACAAACCCTAGTTACAAACCGTAAACAAAAAATTTCTTCTCAGATTACCGGGAAAATAGTGTTTAAACCAACCGGTCATTTCTATTCTTATCGATTGTTTACAGGGA
Organism: Trididemnum miniatum; assembly: GCA_964006365.1. Classification (NCBI taxonomy): domain Eukaryota; kingdom Metazoa; phylum Chordata; class Ascidiacea; order Aplousobranchia; family Didemnidae; genus Trididemnum; species Trididemnum miniatum. The sequence goes on from OZ023233.1 coordinate 35,734,423, forward strand.
ATCTGTGACATCATAATCCAGCCTGTATTATTTTCTTGAAGGTTTTATTTCAAATGTTCTAACTTGAGCAGAACGAGTAGAGGCTTAGATTTGGAGTGTGTAGTTCTTTTGAAGGTTAGAATTTTTTTTTCAGGAAGGTGGGAGGTTGCTATGCTGCACTGATGAGACCATAATAAGGTCGAAACGCGTCTGCAGCTGCAAATGAGTGGGTTGCCATGGGGGCTTCTACAGTAGTGATGTGGACTAGTTAGGCTACCGGTAATTTAGTTGTGGGTTAGTGGTTATAGGTTCTTTCATTGGGTATCGTTGTTTGGGGCCAGTCGCCTGCCAAAAATAGGGCACAACCTAGAAAAGAGGTGAAGTCGAGATGTTCAGGTAAAGCAATGCAAAAAAGAGTCATTACAGTCTGGAATGAGAAATTTGCAAGGGACAAATTAATGTTTCGACTATAACCAAAGTCTCGTCAGCCTTGCTACGCACAGCCAATCCAGGCTAAACTCATTCCAGACTGTAATGACTCTTTTTTTTTGCATTGCTTTACCTGTACATCTCGACTTCATCTCTTTTCTAGGTTGTGCCCTATTTTTGGCAGGCGACTGGCCCCAAACAACGATACCCAATGAAAGAATCTATAACCACTAACCCACAACTAAGTTACCGGTAGCCTAACCAGCCCACATAACTAGAAGCCCCCATGGCAACCCACTCATTTGCAGCTACACTCATTTGTATCATCTTGCTGGATCCTGTAACTGTACATGCGGTTCGACAAACGTACCGGGATATTGATGTTTAAACCACCGATAAGCGCTGACGTTCACTGTGTTTTCTGGGCTGCATGCGCAGACACAGTGCCTGCCTTGTCCCCCGCTTTTTCACGGGCGAACGAGTTGGGCAGAGAGCTTTTTGGAGGTTTTTGGTAACTGGTATAGTTACAAACCTTAAACAAAAAATTCCTTCTCAGATTACCGGGAAAATAGTGTTTAAACCAACCGGACTTTTCTATTCTTATCAATTGTTTACAGGGAATCTGTAACATCATAATCCAGCCTGTATTATTTTCTTGAAGGTTTTATTTCAAATGTTCTACCTTGAGCAGAACGAGTAGAGGCTTAGATTTGGAGTGTGTAGTTCTTTTGAAGGTTAGAATTTTTTTTTCAGGAAGGTGGGAGGTTGCTATGCTGCACTGATGAGACCATAATAAGGTCGAAACGCGTTTGCAGCTGCAAATGAGTGGGTTGCCATGGGGGCTTCTACAGTAGTGATGTGGGCTGGTTAGGCTACCGGTAACTCAGTTGTGGGTTAGTGGTTATAGGTTCTTTCATTGGGTATCGCTGTTTGGCGCCAGTCGCCTGCCAAAAATAGGGCACAACCTAGAAAAGAGATGAAGTCGAGATGTACAGGTAAAGCAATGCAAAAAAAAGAGTCATTACAGTCAGGAATGAGTTTAGCCTGGATTGGCTGTGCGTAGCAAGGCTGACGAGACTTTGGTTATAGTCTGGAATGAGTTTAGCCTGGATTGGCTGTGCGTAGCAAGGCTGACGAGACTGGTTATAGTCGAAACAATTTTGTTGTGTTTGGCTTTACAACATCTGTATGTACAGTAACTTGTGCTATTTTGCAGTTGTAGTAAATAATAATTGTATATACATCTGTATTACTCTGCAAAGAGCTATGATATCATCAGCAACAGCTGTAATGTACCAAACTATATTTTCAGTCGCAAATTGCAGCCGGTACAGAGTGCAGACAGCTGATAGCTACTTGTTTGTGAACATCTAATGGCCAAGTGGACTGTGGGACTCTGGTTTGATTGGTCAAAGCAATGTTATTAAAACTGGTATTGACAGCAATTTCTGCTTGACGCACAGCATGAAAGGAATAATGATTTAAACAAGGTCGCAAGTTTACTTGTGTTGTTGGGAAAAACACTCATTTGGGATTCTCCGCCTACTGAGCAGGTAACCAACAACTCCAAAGCAAGCTTGTTATAACACCTTGATTGCTTTCTCAAGATGGGATGATAAATATGCACTAAGTAACCACTACTAAGCTGTAACATTTTATACAGCCTATAGCAAAGTCTTGATTGTAATTCTCTTCAATTTTCGAAACTAAAGAAAGAGTTAATCTAAAAGCGAGATATGCTGTTTTTGAAATTGCTTTAATGCTTCAAAGAACCAAACTACCAGCATAAGTATGTCTGTAGCCTACGATGTAAAACTTACATCGTATTATTTTGCATTTTAGTGCCAGTGAGATGGATTTTGTCAACAGCTGTTAGTAAAAGAAACGCATATGCAAATGACCAAGGTGCTCACGTGAATGGCACTTGCAAAAGTGCAAATGAACTGGCTTGCTCCCAACTAAAATGAACCCAGTGTAAGAAATTGATGGAAAATTTCAAGGTTACCCTTATTCTTTTGAAGCGGGATTTCCCAGCTTAAACTTTGCTGAAGGATCGTTCATTGCAAAAAACTGAAAGTGGAAGCAGTAAAGACCGACATGATGTTACATGGCTGACTCTGAACAAAAACATCTTATGGACAGCGCTATTACGTAGCCTGATATGGATTTTTTTAAACGCAATGCTGAAATAATTTTTTCTTTTCTGATTTGCCTGCTGGCAATTGAAGTTTGCATCCAAGCACAAGGTTTGCTTTCAACCAGGTTACGCAAGCAGCTCGTTTTAAGCATTCAAATTACTAGGTGTTTAAGTATATATTTAAAGGTTGTGAACGAGCTCTTATTAGGCGTTTAAGTATATATTTAAAGGTTGTGAACGAGCTCTTATTAGGTGTTTAAGTATATATTTAAAGGTTGTGAACGAACTCTTATAAATTTTAAGCTTCTGGCGCCCTACACGTAAATTCAATTACAAGTCGGGCAAAACCAGTAAATTGGTAATCATTGCTCCCTACATGATATTAAAAAGGTTACTTGTGGCGTTCCCATTTAACATTATTTACCACGTTTTGAGTTGTAACAAAGTTCCATGCATCTTTTGATTGAGTTTGTTAATAGCGCCCCTATCGCTTCGGTACACGACATTTAGGCGCGAGATATCTGGGCGCAGACAGATGTGTTAATTAACGGTGACGTATATCAAAAAAGATGGAGCAAAGTAAAGGTCAAGTTAACGATAGATAAAGACTCATTTTTACGATCGATTGTCTAGCAACCTAAGAGAGTGATTATCAAAGAAAATGTCCTCGCAATATAGGACAGCGAAATAAAAAAAAATTAAGAAGATGCTTTACGCAGTTGTGATTTGTAGCCTAAATACTTTGAAATGGAATCATGTTTGATAAAATAAATTATGAGTCAGCTGTTGAGCTGTTAATTATGATCCATTTCATTCGTATATGTTAGATTGGTCAAGTACCTTTTCAAAATCATGTTATTTTTTTAAGCGAAAACTTACTTTTCTTACGTTTTCATTAAAAAATTGCTGCGTATTGATCACGCATTACCGTGTCGTTGCAATTGTCTTATTCTCACGTGTTTCCGTCGTTCGAGAACGTTGCAACAAAAATGTTCCAACTTTTAGATCTTTTGTTATCTTAATTTCTTCTATGAGATCGTTGAAAACAGAAAATTAAGTATAATATTAGATAAGGTCGTTGCAGACAGAAAAGTTATTATTAAAAAAAAACTAACGAAAAGTTGATTAAAAATGCGTTTGAACATATTTCGCGCCCAAATGGCACTGCGCCCAAGTATCCTCGCGCCCAAATGTCTGCGCCCAAATGTCGGGTTTCGCATCGCTTTTTCCCAATGGAAGGATAAAAATTTAAATTAAAATAAAACATATTCTGCTTGGGTTTTCATACACCTCCGTCTGGAGGTCGTGACCGTAACGTTAGAGTGCGCTTGGAGTAGTTACTCCCAGTGCAACTGTTTCAATGAAATCTGCAGATTTGTTTCTTGAGTAATTCGTGCAATGTCATTGGTGTAGAGATTGTTTTGGTTATTGTATTACCGAGAAGATTTTGTTAGCAATAATCCAGGTAATTTTGCTGATTATTATTTTGGCGTAATAATTGTGGACCATACTTGATCTTATACCCAGGGACGTGCCAAACTTTTCCGCAGCGCGAGTTTTTGAGAACGTTGCCGCAAGGCGTCCTCTGAAATACGTCAAAAGGGTTTTTTAAAAAAAGATCTTCAAACCCCACAGCGTGCTGCTCCCATGCTTCCTCCAGGCACGCCCATGCTTATAGTCGTTGATGACAATTTACTACGAACATTATTGCTTTTTCCTTGCGTTTGCTCGTGCCGCCCCGATTTATTTTCATCACGTTATTATTACCGGTACTCAAAGGTTGACGCTGCAAAATTAAAGGCATTTCTAGCAGTTATATGTACTTGTGGTATATTATTCTTTAAATTGTTGCGCATTATTTTTCATACCGGTATGAGCAGCACCTCGTCCAGAGCTTATGAAGTTCATCGTTCTAAAGACTGCATTTTTTGGCTAGTATAGGCCGGCTTGTGACAATCAGCCTTTAAAATTATAGGTTGGCAATGAATAGTTGCAGCTACTTCGGTTCAAAAACGTTTTTGCAATTGTCACGGAAAGGGATAAGTTTTAGGCGAAACGTTTCCACGAACTGACCAAAATTTTCACTCTCTTAGTATATGTTTTTGTTTTAATCGGAAATTCGTTCTCTTAAGGGAGGTAGCTAGCTCGGTCTCTAGTCACTCCCTGAGTAGAGTAGAATTAGTCACATCGATGTAAAAATAACGCCCGGCAAAGTGACATATAAGACTCGAAAATCTTTAATTTGAGCAATGACGCTGACGAACTTGACAATTGGTATACGACCTTGCCAAGCAGCTGTGGGCACCAAGAGTGATCTTCATTTTGGTTGCAAGCTCATAGGCTGGGTGCACATGATCCAGGCAGTAGATCTCTCCCCCCAAATAGCCTGCCGGTATTGCTTTAAATTCGGCGATTAAGATTTGATTTCTTCATCTTTATCCTCTTGTTACAAGAAAGCGGTGGAGGCGCTATGCGTACGACGAATCCAGACTAGCTTAGAAGTTGCCTTTGTTTTCAAGTTTTCCGGTTGAATTTTCTTCTGACTTCTTCAATTCGCTGCTTGCCGGATTCCACCAAGCAGAGATAATTATCGTAAAGCATCTTATACGAGGACGCAACAACGAGACTAGGTTGGGAGTTGTACCATTAACCTTGGTATCATGGTCGTCGTGAAAACGACGCTCCAAACCACAGCGCCACGCTGCCGAGATCAGTGTTAACTGTTAACTACTGGTAGGCTTACGTATACTAACCAGCAGCTCATTTATTGCTGATACCTTGTAAAAAATGTAAAATCGTTTTTTCAGTTCTTAACTAAGCAGGCTACAAATCCGAGTGGGGATCATTTGGGCATGGTTTGGGGTTATGCTGCTTCAAATTGGGATGATCTAATGCGTAAGTTTTGAGTTAGTGAGAAACAGATTAGGTGGAAATAGGCCAAGCGCCTTGAAATGGAAAAGTAAATTGCGAAGATGCATTATTTAACCACCCTTACTAAGCAGCTTTTAGTTTTGATGCGACAAAAGACGAGAGCTTCAGTATTACAGAAGTCAATCATGCCAAGAAAAATTATGTTACATCGTTGCTAGGCTGTTTCACTATGCGCCTCTATCGGTAATTTAGTTCAGCATTCAAAGCCCACTCTTAGCATTTTGGACATGGAAACGCGCAACGAAAGTGGGATAGAAAAGCCCGCGACTTTTAACTCGGCCCACGTTTTGAGTGGACATGGAAACAGGCTAAATGTCTTCACAGTGCAACTAGAAAGAACAGAGAGACCCAATCTAACCCCATACCAAGCGCCGTTGAGACCATAGAGAAACCATAAAGGCCTGACAGGCAAAGAAACCTACCTAAAGAAATCCTGTCCAGCATGACCGCAGATTTGCGACAACTATCACAAATGAGAAAAAAATTTTTTTTCTCGTAATGAGATAATTTTTGTTAAGATTTTAACAATGCACTATGACTATGCATCCCATGCAAGAGTATATACAGAGATTGTGTAATAAAAATTGACAAGATCAAGTTGTTTGCGAATCTGGGGGCAGAACTATCGTATTTCTCTTTTAATCTTAACTATGGACCAAAGCAAATTGCAAAGCCAAAATGGAAGAGTTGCCGTAGAGTTGAGAAACTAGCATCTGACAAAATTTGTGATTCTGGCGAGTATATACCAGTAACTTTGCTTGCGAAAGTGCATTTGGTGTCAACACTAGATTTGCAATGTTTCGAAAAAACTAAAATCACTCAGTATAATATCAAATACAATTCCTTTACTTTTTTGAACTACCATCGAAATCGATTATTTCTTTACTCTTTGGTGAACTATCGAATATCGAGTATTATTTTTTTACTTTTTTGAGTATCGATTCCCAACCCTTCTTACCGGTAACCAAGTCAGTAAGCTAGAACTTCACGCATATCTAACAGTGTAGACGCGGCTTTCGAGTGCAGGTCTGTGCATAATTCTTACAGTGGACCCACTCAATAAAAAAGCTTTGTTGCGTATGTCCACAAAGCAAAACTTTTTAAGAAGCTTAGGTGTTGAGTTGCCATGTTTTATTTTGGTTTTCAAAATTTTTGATGCGTCTTGTGTACTAGATTGCTAGACTAATTACGCAATAAATGAGAAAAGTGAGAAATTTTGATGTGGGGTAAATGATAAAGTAAGTATGAGGGAGTATGGAAAGAATCGGGGGAGTATGAATGGTGGGAAATTTTTGGTAGTTTGGGGAGTTGGGTCAAGTATGGGGGAATAAGGAAGTGGGGAAGTGTGGGAAAGGTGTGGAAGAGTGTATGGGGTTAGTGTGGAGGGTGTAAGGAAGTGTGTTGGGGTGTGGGGACGAGTGGAAAAGAGTGGGGGAGGTGTAGAAGAGTGTGGGGTGCCACACACTTTTCTACACCTCCCCCAACAGTTCCTCACAACCCTTATATCCCTCCTCCAACACTTCCCCATATTCCTCCATACTTACTTTAACATTTACTCCATACCAAAATTTCTCGTTTTTCTCATTTATTGCCAGATTAGTCCAAACAGAGTTCTCTATAGGGGTTAGCAAACTCTTTCTCATTTTTGTTTCTTTATTTAACCGACACGCTTCAATGAGGTGATTCAAAATTCGATATGCGGTAAGGTAGTTGTGGCTGAAGTCTGCTGCAAAGCTGTGTTTAGACTGGTTAGTTTGTCTATAGTTCTTCTTTGATCTGTGTAAAAGCACTGTTTCTTGAAGCAGAAATGCATCTACTTTTAGTCATGTCATTGGTCTGTTACAAGATGATTCCCTATTAAGCTGTAAAGCGTTAGGCTAGGCATCCTAAAGTTACCGGTACACCACAATCAAAGTCTACTTGTAACAGTCTGAATGAAGGAGCATAGAAACATTTACCAGGTTGCTTATTCATTCAGATGTTTATTCATATATTGGGCTACTGGTGGTAGCACAGTAGTAGTATAGAGAACAGTAATACAAGCTTAGGCTAGTGTATCTGTAGGCTATATGCAGCATAGACTGTGGCTTAATTTCTTAAAGCCCTGGCTGATCTTGATGAAAGTGGTGGTACACCGGTACGGTAGAAATAAACCTAGTTTTGCAGTTGTCATGCAGTTAGTTGTTCCTGTGGTCAAATGGTTGACACCTGACAGATTGTGCGTGTGTGTAGCCTACCATACGGCGCTATGTTATATACCGGTACCGGTATGTACCAGTATCGGTATGTCCCTATGGGCCAAAAGTTAAAAGAGAATAGCTGCAGTTAAAGATGTTATAGATTAGGCCCCATACGGTTGGCCTAATGGTAGGCCAACTTACATTATGTACGGTCGTCAGCGACATGGCCTAGCGGTACCGCGCGCAGGTGACAGATCCTACGTGACAGGTTCGATTCGCGGCTGGAGCCGATCACAATTGACATATTTAACGGGTGGCTGCTGACTCGAAGAGCGCAAGCTCACTTCGCAGTCTCCCTCAATTACTGTTGAATTTTCAGTTCAATATAATTTGAAAATAACCTCAGTTAATTAAAAAAAAAGTATAGCTTAAATGAAATTCAGTGTACTGGTATTAGATAAACCTAAACATCATGTTTCAAATTTGTCTATTTTTAAAACTACAGATATTGTAGGTTGTTTCGTAATAATGTGATAATGGAAGGAATAAATAACTGTGCTATTCCTGGCTGTACTTACACCAGATGCAGATCATCCAAAAAAAGGCCAACTTTTACCATACTTCGGCCAGATTTAGCAAGAAATGAAGATGAGAGAAGCCACAGACAATTATTGACCAAGTTCATACTATCAATGCGTGATGCTAAATCTGGTTTAGACAACATCAGCTCGTTGCTGCACAGAGAGAGGCGAGTCAAATTAAATTCGTATTTGCATGTCAGCAAAGTGTTTTATTGTGTTCAAATTTTTGTTAAAACAAGTAGACTATTCTTTACTAGTGTTTCACTGTTTTAGTTATTTAGGCTATGTTAATTGAAAATAAGTAGTCAGAGATAGTGGTGATAATGTATTTGCAAAAAGAAATCAGCTGACTTCAGTGTTCTTTGTTTAAGGTGGATCATATTATCCAGGCCGAACAATAATGCGTGTTGGCCAAAAGTTTTTTTTTTTTGTTTTCCTCATTAACCCTTATTATAACTGTTCGACAGTGAAAAAAGTTTGAACGATAAGCTGTTATTGATATATGATTAAATGAAGAATTTATGTGTTAAACGATACACAACTCATGTTAAAATCAAAGTCAGCAAACTATTTTTTACAACCTAATTGGCTTAATACTTATGATAGTAATTCAAATATTGTTTTAGGGCCGGAATATGTGAAATCCATTTTAAGGAGGAAGACGTAATTCACAAAGGAAAAATAAAAGCTTTGAAATCTGGTGCTATGCCTTGCAAAAATTTGCCAAAACAGAGTTCCTCTTTTCAACCATCCAGTCGCAAGGCCCCAACCGAGAGAATTGATAAACCGAAAGCATATCACAGAAAGTGTAAAGATGTGCTGCAGTCATACGAAAAGTTAAACCCAACATTAAAAGGTACCGGTACTTTGGCATCATTTCACAACAAGAAAACGTTGGAAATTAATATCAATTTATTTCACTTTTTTGTACAATATATAACAAAGTCTATACATGTGCTACATGCATATGATGGTTGATTATTGTAATATGATACTGGTACTGTTTTATGTATTTTCAAGCATATGGCAAACTACATTGCATGCTCATTAAGAGACTCGCTTGGACATTTTCTTAGGATAATCTACCAATAACTCGCAAACTCACTACTATTTTATATTATTGTAGGCCTATGCATTTGCTTTTTGGCCAAATTGCGCTTTTAATTTTTTAGGCTTTTGCGCTTTTATTTTTTTAGACTTAAAGATTAACCTTGAAAGGCCACACACTGTTATGTTTTCCCTCCATTGCACCATAGCATGACAGTGTGGAATCTGTGAATCTCTTTGCTGACTTTTTTATCTGACCGTCGTTTTTTTTCTGCACTGTATGTGGGTGCATGTGCTCCTTTTATTTGATAAATCTCTATCGTCGGGTGTTGCAGCCATGCTTCTCATGTTACTTTTCTTGACCTTTCCCTCTCCTCTTGCATGTTTTTAACTTTTATCGTTCTGTTGCTTCTTCCCTTTTCTCGTGCTGTCCAATTATACTGCATATTATTTATGTGTATTATTCTTGTGTTGACGGTACGGAAATAAAAGACACTAACTGACTAAATGGCTCTTACGTCAATCTGAACTATACTATTAAATAAATTAAGTAAAACTCTTATATCTTTATTATTTTAGAAAAATGGAAAAATATTACTTCAACAACTTGTTTGCAAATGATTAGACAAGAACAGAATATTCTCATTACCAGATTTAAGTAAGTAGGTTTAAGCTATTACATTCATGTGGTAGTGATACTGGCTCCAAGGTTTGACATAATTATTCTATCAAAGTTTTCTTTTTGATTGGTTTCCTGGTGTTCAGTATGATCCCATGTTGAAGGTCAAGTTACTGCGATTTCATGGAGTAATGCGTAGTACATTCTCGTTTCAGGGTTACTTTCAACACAGATGTCATCATTGAAACATTTGAAGTATATGGTTGGCGTGTGCAGTTTTCAGCTCTGCAATTCACTTCATTGCATGCCACCACATTACATGATTTCTTAAGTAAGTTGGTATAGCATGTTCTTGTTTTTGCCAGTTAGATATGTTTTGTTGTAGAAAGATTTTATTGATTAAAGTGAACAGTAGAAAAAAGCTACATTGAAGGTCATTAAGTAGAAGTTTTTATGCAGTCCTAATTTGTAAACTTCATGTTTAGGTAAGTTAGAAAATTTACCAATCTGCAATGGAGTTGCCATCAACGATATTCCACAAAGCGTCTCTCACCCCATTTTATTGTGGGAAGGTTCTAAAGTGGTTGTTCGTAATACTTTCCATTCGTTGAGTTGTACGATATGTAAGTATTTTTTACGTACATAATATTTAAGTATATCTGCAGTTACTGCTTTATTACGTCCATGAAAATTCATTTTCCATTCGCTGTAGATTGTGAAGATCGCGAATCAAGTCAGTGCAGTCTTTGTGCTGAATTGGAACAATCACTGCCTATTGATGTTCTTCACAGTCCTTTCCATGATCAGAAGGTAAATATATTAGGCTGTTGGGAATATAGCGTTATTAAAACCGCTTTGTGATATCAATATTTGCTTATTGTTTTGCATTGACTTGTTGTGAGACGTTTTTGAGCTGTTTAGTTTAGGTCAGAACTTAGATACACAGTCCAGAACACTGTCGATTGTATCGGTTGAAGGTCAGATAATTCGCATTTTGTTGTAGATTTGTAATCACAGTACTGTAGCAGAAGATGATGAGCAAATGCCAGCTATGTCAAATGAGATGTGCAATCAAAAAGGTTATACCGAAACAGTAGGCGTATGTGTTATTAGTCTCCACAGTTCTTTTAAGATTGTTGTTGCATTTGAATAGTGTATACTTCATAGTTTGTTCTGAATATCTGCTTTAACTTATACCGGTGTGTTTGAAGTTTTTACATTTATTGATTTAAAATTTATGTTGGAATGAGAATTTATTCAACACTTTTCAGGTGCAGTCTGTATTAGATTACATCACTGATGTTGCTATTTCTTGGGCAGACTGTGACTGTTTTTTGTGACGACGGTGATTTGTTGAATTCCTGGCAGAAGCTGTTTCTTCAAGAGCAAAAAGAACATGCAAACATGCCACCTCGTAGACGCAGATGAAACATTTATTACAAATTTTATAATGCATATTAAGCAACAATTATTTATTCACATTAGTAGTCTTTTCATTTTTTGTTTGTGCTAGTAATTGCAAAGTTGCATATTTTCTTCTACAGAAAGTACCGCATATCAAACGGAATCACAGCAAATAAAGACGTTTTTTCAGATATCATCCAGATTCATTGCGGTGGTGCATTGAATTATACAGTCGATCGCCTGCTGCTTACCAGCAATTGACCACCAGTGGCGTGCTTGCTTTGCCAACACGTCAAACAATAGACAGGTATAGGTAAGTTTGAAAATTTATGACTAACACAGGGTTCATACGCGGTCTTGAAAAGTATGGAAAGGTATGGAATAAAATTTGGTCAATTTCCAGACTGGAAAAGGCTGTAAAAATTTTTTTTTGGTTTGTTAGTATGGAAAAAGAAATTATTTTTCCAGACTTAATCTATAATATTTATCAAACGACTTGTTTAAGCTGACGAAGCAACTGCTAAAACGGTTCATTAAAACCGATGTGATGAAGCAGATAACAACCCCAATTAAATTATTCAAAAATAACTTTCGTAAGGAATTTTCTGAAACCAAGTATCCCAAAGATGCTTCAGAAGTCAATGTGGGATTTATTGGAGAGCAACAGTTGAGGAATTTGAATGTGCACAAAAAAGTATTCGATTTGGCATTGCTCAACATAAAGAGAGAAACAAAAGGATTTTACATCGCTATTGTAAAGAAGTTGCTGGAGAAGTCTCCATTAAATTACAAACTGGTGCGCAATGCTGAGTGGTTAAATCCACTCAAAATAAAAGAAGATCGCAATGTCTCTGTGGATCAACTAACAAAATGTTTGGAAGTTTTATGCAATACAGGAAGAATTAAAGCAGATAAATGTGATGAAGTAATATCAGAATTTAAAAGCTTTATGGATGAAAAAAAGAGGTTATTGCAGAGTTTGAATACGAAACACGGTTGGATCACTTTTATCATTTTCATCTGGCTACATCCCAAACCTACAAGAATTTGTGGAGAGTAATAAAAATAGTGCTTTTGTTATCCCATGGGCAAGCATCAGTCGAACGCGGATTTTGAGTGAATAAAAACCTACTCACTGAAAACAGAAAAGCTAAATCAATTGTTGCTCAGCGATCAATTGTAGACCATGTGCGATCTGTGGGTAGAGTGGCAAATGTTGAAGTGGACAAAGAGTTTTTGAAATATGCCCGTGGTGCCCGAAATCGTTATCACGATTACCTTGAGGGGGTTAGGAAAACGAAGGAAGAATCATTGCACACACGAAAACGGAAATTGGCTCAAGAGGAAAAATAATTCTTTGAAAACCAAAAGAAATCGCATCGAAAATAGTGTACGACGTTTGCATGCATCTGCTGACAGTTTAGCATTGCAAGCCGAAAAAGAAAACAAAATGGAGCTACTTACCAACTTCAATGCTTTCAGAAAATCTGCCAAAGACAAGGAAGCCGACCGAAGTGCTTCAGCGTGACGAACAAATCAAGCAAAAAACTGAAGAACTCAAACTAATTTAAGCGTCTTTTTGGTTCAGCTGTTTTTTAATGTTTGTTTTAATCATACTGTCATGTCCAGGTCAGAATTTAAAAACTCAGAATTAGCCCCAGGTGTGTGGGAATGTTAAAGCTAGAGCAGATGAACTAGTTGCAGAGGAGGAAAAGCTTATGGAGGCATTAGTGTAGTATTCATGATAACTGTTTTGAGATTCTTGAGTTTGACATCTATTTTACCAAGAGTACTACGATGATTGATTGATACTGTGATTTTATCTTGCCATTATGTATTACGTTTTGAGATAGCTGAGCCAATGTTCATACCATTTTTTAGATTTTGGTTATAGCTTATGCAATAGGAGAGAATTTGCTGTAGCAAGCTCGTTATTGTAGACCAGTCTTGGACTTTTTGTATGCTGGTGCGTTGATGCCTTTGCCATGTTTATGCAAAACAGTGTTTGATTTAGATTGTGGAAAATGTAGATATGTAACTGTGAGATAGCTGCCCAACTGTGTTTTTTAGCTATGCTTTTCATGATGCAAGAAATTTTGTAGTAACTTCGTCTGTGAGATAGGTGCCCAACTGTGTTTTTTAGTTATGCTTTTCATGATGCAAGAAGTTTTGTAGTAACTTCATCTGTGAGATAGCTGCCCAACTGTGGTTTTTTAGTCATGCAACTTCATTTTGCAAGTCGTATTATGTGCATACCCACATGTTGTAGCTTTGCGTAGAGTTATAGCGTTGGGATGTTTATTGTTTATCTATTGTCTTTTGCTTAACCCTTGAAACGTCTCTAATCTCAAAGATGCAACTATACTTCTTTACTGCATTATTATTAAAAAATTAAGTCTGGAAAAAGTCTTGAAATTTATGTTCAATTTTGCGTATGAACCCTGCTAACAATAACATTACTATGAAAGGTTAATATCGGAAATTTGGGCAGCTAGTTATACGTTTGTTAGCCTCATTTTCTGTTGCTGTTGATTAAACCATGGTAGAATTCTGTCAATAGATGTTTATTGCAATGTTTCAGAAATGGTATCTCACCGCAGGCGGGGTTGAATCCAAGTGCACTAGATGAAATATCCCGAGTAACTAGCAGATGCAACGACAAAAAGCTGCAATGTTACTTGACTTTAGATGAGATGAAAAGTTAGTAGCAGTTAGGAATTTTAGAAAATGAGCTGCAAGTCTATTAGCATCAGATATTAGCTTCCATAAAAATATCTAATCTAACAGTTGAAGTCTTTTAGCAAGAAATGCTTCCAAAGAAATTGCTATACTTGTATACCACTATCTTGCAGTGCTAGCGTGTAAAGTTAAGACGAACGGAACTATTTTATGGTCCTTTTAAAATGCAAAACGTTATACTATAGCAAGCAACCATGATATTTCGGAATTTCTTTTTGTTTTTCTGTATGTACATTTCTCAATAATTGCTGTTGTCTTTATCAGCTTTTGTATGCAATTACTTTAAAAGAAGAACTTCTAAGCATGTATTACCGTTTTTGTTTAGGTTATAGTACTTTTTGTTTCTAATACAGACTACACATTTTTAGTTAAAGAAAACCTGGTTATAAAAAATGGGAAATTGGTTGGGTTTGTAGATTATTGCGATCGAGCCGACACTGCTGCCGCTCTTGCTACACACATTCTGGGTAAGTCAATTAGGTTTGGAATATATCGCAAATCAGTTGAACGACTCTGTTTTTTGCAGTATTTTACTTGCGATCTTCAAATCACGAAATTTCGATTCCCATTTCGTGGTACCCTACTTCGAGTACTCCTTCATACCGCATATCTCTTCTCTTTTGGGAAGCTGTTCGCGAATGCGAAATTAGAGGGGCGTCGATTTTAGCGGTTATATGTGATGGCCATCCGAGTAATCGCAAATTCATGAAGCTAATTAGTGCCGGTAACAATGAAGATATTTTGTATAATCATTACACTGCTCCTAATCCATTTGCTGAAGATCGTGAAATCCTTCTATGCTCGGATCCATCACATCTTCTCAAGGTGATTTCATTGATGTGCCTATGTAGTACTTTTTTCAACCGTCTTTAATCGCTACTAAGTTTCACATATAAAAAGTACTTTTCCTCTTTCGTTTTTGATCGTTTGGTCATCACCATTTCATAAACATTAAGTTGTTTAGAAGTTAATTTAGCGCCTGTAAGCAGCTTTTTATTACAGACTGCCAGAAATTCCCTGTATTCTTCAAAACCGGGAGGAACAAAATATTTGCGCAAAAACGGCAGAGATATATTGTGGTCTGATATTACCCAGCTTTTTACGAGCCAGCAAAGCTCAATGTTTGCGCAGCAGTGTCGGCTAACAGTCGACAGTGTATTTTTGAATAGCTATTCAAAGGTGAGCTTTTACATTACTAATGTTAATCGAAAGCACTGTAAGCCCAAAATGTGCATTTTTCGTCTCAAAACCAGCTGTGTAGCATAATACATTAGACTGTCTTGTTTTAAGTATTATCACATTTGGCATTTTGCTGCACATAGCCTATCAGCTATCTTTTGATTGGCAAAGAAAGTAGAACATTCATTTATCAGTGGTGAATTTCTAAGCTGCGGTAATTGCGTTCTTTATTTGTGATCGAAGTTTTTCTTTAGATGAAAGTATCCTTAGCGAAAGAGGTTTTGAGGTGGGGCGTTGGAAAATGTCTGGAATTGGTACCAACGTCTCAAGGAACTGCCGAATACGTTTTACGATTCGCGAGGTATTATACACGACATGGAGAATGCTTAGGAGTAAAGGTACGTTTACGCTGGCGCAGTTGAGATGGAAAAGCTAGTTTATTTCATTATGTTGAAATCGCGAGCGACGACGCGCGCGATCTGAACAAAATCAAACTAACCCTATATTTTCGATCTCAACGCGCTAGTGTAAACGTACCTTAAAATGATCTAAAAATAAAAATTTATTGGGCTACTAACAAGAAGTCATGGGCTTAGAAACACTACAATGGCACGCGCAAAATCGAAAGCAGGCTCGCAGCAATTTCCTTTCAAAGTGTCAGTTTGGCTATATAATTTGTACGACATAAATCCGAGCAACAGTTTCTGCTTGGTTTTCAAATTATTAGTGTTTTTTTTAATCAGTCTGTCCAACGAGCAACGACCCACGAAAATTAAGTGTCTGTTTTTTTTTTTTTGTATATGTGGCGTGTTACTGAGTGCTAAAGCTGCTAGTATAATTGCAGGTGGTTTGAAATTATGAATTGTGGTAAACGTAACCCTGTATGTTCGGTGGAGGATGAGCGTTTGAGGAGGCTTGAAGATGAATTTGTCACATATCTATTGGACTGGAAGGTGAGTCAATAATACATAGCAGCTTTCGTAATGACACATGGTTAAATAACGACGCTTATTGTCCGTGGCTGCGTCTGTGCTATGAGTGCGGACTAAATCTTCAAGAGAAATACCAAATCATTTAATATACTGTAGTTACTGTACTTTGCACAGCAGGCCTATTGAATTGCCTATTTTTCATAGTGCGAAATTGAAAACTTCCACAAACGAGAATCGAAGCGTATAATTGCTTTGCTTACACTTGAGGGTTTGGTCTTTACTTCAAGAAATTATGTGCGCTTGGCAAAGTACCTCTTATGCAATGGTGCTTCCAAGGTTTGCTTCAAAACTTTCAGCCAAAATGTGCTGGAAGCGTTTTTTGGAAATGTGGTAAGACTACAGTGCTTAACAACGTAATGTACTTTGATGCAATTTTGTGCCTTAACTACCGTTAACATTAGTGCGGTTGAGTACCGGTATTTCTTGAGGTGCCGGTACTAGCATGACTATTGGCTTAAGCATATCTGGGTTTGGTTTACAAAATGTCGATCTAAATACCACAATAGCTCAGATGGCCGAGTGATAAAAGCGTCCGCCTCGGGAGCTGTAGACTGGGGTTTGATTCCAAGTCGGGTCAAACCAATGACTTTAAAATTGGTATTCGTAGCTTCCCTGCTTGACGCTCAACATTAAAGGGACAGTGTGAATAACAAGCCGGCAAGTTTACTTGTGCCGTTGGGAAAGGCACTGAGCGGGATTACCTCATCTTGGTGTGGTAGACAGATCGCTGGCAACTCCTAAGCGAGCTCGTATAGCGCATTGATCGCTTTCTCGTAATAGGAGGATAAATATGCAACAAAATACAAATCGCAAAAATCGAAACATTATGGCGAATTGCCGAGTAGAATTAATTTTATATATGATCGAATTAATGGTATTGAGAGCTTGAAGCTGCAGTAGGCCTACATAACTGTAAGTTAAACAATCTTCTCGTATTTGCTCTGGCGTGGCTGCAATGCTCATTTACTGCACGAAATATTATTATAATATAATACGTATGCGTTGCAGAGGAGTTTAGGCAGACGATCAACAAATCCAGACATTTTCCAAACGGCATATGCAGTTGACCATATAACCAATCGCAAAGTTATCAATAAGGTCAAAGGCGGAAATACTACGTACGGAAGAAAAAATCCATGGGCAGAAGTGTGCAAAGAGCCACTGTCTAAGCGAAAACGATGAAATGAAGGTTGAGTATTCTCACACACCGTTCCGCTAAATACATTTCTAGCATATACCTTAAGTCGAAAAATGGGCTTTCTTTGCGCGTTAAATACCTTTTCCAACAGCCGGCAGACGAGTTTATGTAGTGCAGATAACTTTGCTGTAGTTTCACTCCACACAAACCCCGTTGTTTCGTGCACCCATGTGTTAGGCTATTGGTTAACTTTTCCAGTCCAACAGACATGTGACAAATTAATCTTCAAGCCACTTCAAATTATTTTTTTGTTTGTCGTTTTTGATGATATGAACGTTTGTCGTAATTTATCGTCATGTCTTAATTTGTCGTTTTTTGCTGCCCTGAACATTTTTCTATTTGCACATCAACATCTTGCGGAGTTACGAATGAATCGGTTTTGAATAAAGACCAGGTTATGTTGTGAGACATTTTGCTTAATCAGGAGCGGATTACAGTACGCCTATGCGAGGCTCTTTCCGCGCATTTCGATGATAGGTACTCACTCCGGTATAGGACGTGCAGGGCGGCTGTGAAGTTTAGACGCTGCATCACGTCATAACGCATGCAGGAATTAAATCATTCGAGTGACTCTAGTAGTAGTAGTAGTAGTAGTAGTGTTTTATTCAACGACTATCAAAATACATAGAAACAACGCATATCACGACATTCGACCGAAAAAAAGGTAACAGCGACAAAACGCGAACCGTTAAAGCATGCAATATACAACCCTACAATGAATTTAAAAACTAAAAGAAGCATGGTCACTGCACCTAAAGCATAATATAGCTTATGGGCCAAAAAGAAATCAAACAAAATTGTGTAACAAAGACAAATTTGGAGAAAGCAAGCAACACGTGCCAAGCCTTTGAGACAAATTTGCACATTTCCCAAGCAAGAAGGGGCTAGGCCAAACTGCCAGCACTTCAAAATTTCATAATTCACGTTTTACTCTAACAAGAAACTGCAAACGCAACGCAATTAGGCCTAGTGTGTAACAGATTTTTGTGGAAAAAGTCAGTTGATTTGCTTCATTCCTTTTACGATTGTAGCTTCGTCAATTTGGAATACTTCAAACTTTGATCACGTTCCGATTTTTTCGACACTGATCTTCAACCCTTCAGAAATTTCTTAATCTGCAACATACAAAAGCAAAGAGCAGAGAGTGGCCTAGATTGCATACGTATCATGAGCTTTAGAAACAATAGTAGCTACTTAAGAGACATTAAATGAGCTTTAGTCAGCTTGTTGAAAGATTTGAGTGATTTACTTTCTCTAACCGATATCGGGATAACATTCCAAGTACGTGGACCTCTATATTTCATTGATTGCTTGGTTAACTCTATGCGTCGGTATAGGGGAAATAGCTTTGATTGGCTTCTCGTATCATGTGTTTTTTCACTGATTGTGTTTTTATCTAACAATCCGTTAAAAACTATTGGCAGTTTATTGTGCAAATACTTGCACATGAAATTAGCGGTTTCTAGTTCAGCCAATTGATTTATAGTCAGAATGCCGAGTTGCTACATTGAATCTTTAACGCTCTCTCTTAAATCTAGTTTGAAAATTAACCGGACGAATTTATTCGCCGCACTTTGAAGTTTTTGCACCATTGTCTTATTTCCATTGCACCAAATTAATATACAATACTGAATGTGACTTTTGATCAACGAATTGTATAAACAGGATCTGCTTGTTCAAAAGGCTCTTAATTTTATTTACAACGCTGGTCGTTAATCTAATTTTTTGCAATAACACTTCTATATGCGGTTTCCATGATAGATGCTCATGAAGTATAATACCCAAAAACCTAACGTTACTCACTCTCTTTAAATTATTTATTACGCAATTTTAAACTCGGAAGATTTCTAGGCATTTTGCTATTCAGAGTACGAAACCCAATGTAATTCGTTTTGCTGACATTTAGTGACAACTTATTAGCCGTAAGCCAGTGATCTACATTAATCAGTTCCTCATTGGCCACTCGAAACAGTTGGTTATAACAATTATCACTAAAAAATAAGTTAGTATCATCTGCGAACATTATAGTTTTACCAGTTGAAATACACCTAGAAAAGTCATTAACGTATATCAAGAAAAGTAGTGGTCCTAAAATAGAACCTTGAGGAACACCACAATTTAATAATAATTTGTCAGATAGATGATCATTACACAAAACTTGTTGAAAGCGATTACTTAAATAGCTGGAAAACCAGTCTAAGGGCAGACCTCTTACACCATAATGTTGTAGTTTACGAAGTAAAATACTATGATCTATGGTATCAAAGGCTTTAGACAAATCTACGAATACACCAATAACTTTTTTCTTTTCTTCAAATGCATTAGTAATATTTTCAACTAGTAACGTGGCTACGTGGCTGGTGGAATAACTTTTTGAAAGCCAAACTGATTTTCATGAAAAAAATTTTGTCTGGTTAAGAAACTTAATAGGCGCCGATATACATGTACTAACTTCTCTAAGATTTTTGAGAAAACTGGGAGCAAACTAATAGGTCTATAATTGTTCACGTCATGCCTTGCTCCTTTTTTGAAAATAGGTACTACTTTTGCAAGCTTGAATTTATTCAAAAATATACCGCTCAAGTGAAGTGCAGGATCCGGTTTTCACTTTCCCTAGAAGATTGTTTATAGCTTTCCATGTTTGTTTTAGGTTGCTTTTATGTTGCGCGAAAAGTGCTGTCTTTTTTTATCTTCAGAGTGCGGAAATAACTGTTCCTAGAATTGTTGTAGTTAACTTTAGCAATGAGAGTTTTCTTTTTAAGATATTTTTTAAACAATGTCTCGTTTTCTTGTAGAAGTACAGGGTGTCCAGAAAAAATTTTGACCCAAACAAAATTCGATATCTCTGTAAATATTGAACCGATTTTGTTTATTTTTTCAGGAAACAAAGAGGAAATATTGGAGCTTAAGATACTATTACTATTAAGAGAGAAGAAACAATGCGTTGGGCTACAGCTAAGAAATCGTATATTGTTGAAAAATATCTCAAATATAAATCGTTTGCAAAAGCACAGAATGATTTCAAGAGACATTTTTACAGCAAAGACTCTCCTAGTAAGCAGTTGATAACCTATTGGGTAAAGAAATTCAGGAAATATGGCACAGTCCATAATCTTAATGCCAAGAGCCCGGCGAAGGAGAATCACTCGGGTAGGCCAAGATCAGTCAGCAACCAAGCCAACATCGACAACGTGCGCGAGTCAGTAGGCAGGTCGCCAAAGAAATCCTTATGCAGAAGAAGTCAAGAATTAAACATTTCTCGAAGTTCTCTTAGAGTCATTCTTGTGAAAGATTTAAACATGTATCCATACAGAATACAAATCAAACAGTCATTAACAAATGCAGACATGGTCAAGAGAACAGAAATGTGTCAATGGTTTGCCGACAAACTTAAGGAGAATGAAACATTCCTCGATGATGTTTGGTTTTCTGACGAGGCCCATTTCACCCTAAATGGTCAAGTTAATTCAAAGAATTATGTGTTCTGGGGTCTTGTGACCCCTGATGAAGTAGCAACAAGACCATTGCATAGTGAGAAATGCACAGCATGGTGTGCCATGAGTCGCCATGGGATCATTGGGCCTTATTGGTTCGAGGGCAACGACGGCAGGGCAATCACCATAAACACAGAGCGCTACGGGGAAGTTCTTAAAAAGTTTTATAAGGCCTTGGGAAGGCGAAGAGGATTAGTAAGAGACGAACAATGGTTTCAGCAAGATGGCGCCACTCCCCACACCTCTAACATCACCTTGCAGTGGCTGCGGGATCATTTTGGCGATCAAATTATAAGCAGGAGATGTGCGGTAGAGTGGGCACCTCACAGCCCAGATTTAAACCCACCAGACTTTTATTTGTGGGGTTATCTGAAAGATAATGTGTACATGGGTAACCCTCAAACTATTGCAGAACTCAAAAACGAAATAACAAGAAAAATCAGAGAAATCACACCTGATGAATGCAGTCGCGTAATTGACAATTTCTCAAGAAGAGTACAACTCTGTCTCCAGAGACGAGGTCGACATTTGGAGCATGTCTTGTAAACTTTTATATCTACAAAAATACTCGTGCAATTTTTATGAGACTTACAGAAAACATTGATCATAGAATCATCAATAAATATGCAAATTTTTTAGTGTGTGGTGTATGTAAGAAAAAAGATATGTAATTTTTCTTGGGTCAAAATTTTTTCTGGACACCCTGTATTTGCAAATCTTTATCAAACCAACTTTTGTTTTTAGCATAATTTTTAACAGCAGTCAAAGGAAAACAATTTTCAAAGACTAGGTTATACTCTTTCATGAAGCGCGTCAATGACTCATTAACGTCACTTTCATTTAAGATCGGGTGTTCATCTATGTTTTCTAGCTCATGATAAAATTTAGACATATTATTATCATTAAAGCACCTAACTGTGGTGCAAGCAGAAGAATTATTCATACATAAATTAATACACATAAATATAGGAAGGTGGTCGGATATGGGATGCAGAAGAATATTAGATTTCACAGCATAACAAAAGGAGTTTGCCCATAATTGGTCTAATACAGTTGCAGTTGTATCGGTAATTCGAGTTGGTTTATTAATTACTGAGAAAAATGAGTGATTTAGCATTATTTCTGTAAACTCATAAACATGGGTATTTTCAGTAGTTTGGGCTAGATCATAGTTAAAGTCACCAAATATGTAACATTTTTCTTTTACATCTATTTTGCTAAGACAATTTTGAAGTTAATTCTAAATTTTTCATTAGACATAGCATCATTAGCTGGTGATCGTTAAATGGTTCCGCATAAAAATGATTCACCCTCCATTTCCAAATTTATAAAAAGTGATTCAAAAATTTTTTCATCCATTTCCACTAATTTATCACAAATATTAAAGTGGAATTTATCTTTTACATAGAATGCAACTCCACCTCCTTTACAACTGTTACGACAATTTGATACGAAATTAGAGCCATTTAAGTTTTTATATGAGCCAGAGGATGATGGTTTTATCCATGTTTCTGTTAGTGAAATTACATCAGGTTTGCAGTTCATATTTGAAAGTAAGGCCTCAAGTTTGCTAAAATTAAGTGAGTTAACAATGGATCTTATGTCAAGGGACAATACTGTAAATGTATTCTTAAAGCTGTTGTTGGAAGTAATAGTTTGCAACTTGTGGGACTCAACATATTCTGTAAGGTTGGAGAGGTTGTCAATATCACAATCAGGAATACTAAATCGCTTATTTTCACGATTAAAAAATAAGTTTAAATCAATAGCATTTAAGACTACATTTGAAGTACTGTTACTAGCACTACTCGCGACAAGAACGTGATCCTTAGGGCATAGTTTTGAAAATGTTCTAACTTTATTCATCTCCTTAGTAGGTTTACAGTCATTACAATATGCAGGTTGACAATACATTTTATCAGTTACAGAAGACAGCTGGCAAGTTTGTATGTTCTTTTGGCACGCATTGCATTCAATTGCTTTTGTTTTTGGCATAAAAATGGTAAGTAACACTTAAACACAAAAGCGAGGAAATAAAAAGGCAAAATAGAAAATGTATATACATACAACAAAACACAAATCTGGTCTTTGAGGTCAGCTAAAAGTAGGGCCCGGCAGAATTAGTTTCAACAGTCTCGGTTTAATGACTAAACCAAATGAGTTGCACAAAACATAATGTCTCACCTAGAACAAGCCGTCCGCGTCTTCCAAGCTTTACGCAGGCGGGTTATTTTAGACGCACACGGCCTACTCCAGACGAGGCCCCCTCAACATGTATGGCTGTTTAAGTTACCCAACCTATGGTATATCAAAATGTAATATTCTAAGATATGCTACAAGTGTTATATAGATTTGTATTAATTAACAATGAATGTTAAAACCTTCCCATTTATACTATCAACATGCAGCTTAGGCCTACAGCATTAGACACGAACCACATTATATTAGCTGGAAGACACAGGCCCAAACAGTGACTCCTTACTTATTACCAGGGAAACGAATTCTCGGAATGTCACTGAAATCATCTATGTAATGCCTCTGGTCCATAAATTCGCAGTATACCAAACCCTTCGTTAGTCCATACATTTCTGAATTCAAATATCTTTCTGGCTTCCTCTAATAATCTGAGCCGTCGTTTTGTTAATGACTCAGTAAGCGCAAGCCTTGGGTTCGATTCACCAGCAGATGATTTCAGCTTGGACTTTGCAGCAAACACCTTATTTCTCACGGTCCTCCTGACAAATTTTATTATAATTGGGTTTTTACCTTTCCTTGAAGGAAGGGCATGACATACATCAATGTCATTGTTTCTTAATTGAGGTTCAATTTGTAATTTGTCATTTAAAGTATTTAAAACAAAATTTTCAAATACCTCATTGTCAGAAGATTTTGACATCCATGAAGGATCAGGCAATTGCTTCTGCTATACTGTTCTAAATCATCCATTCTCCTCTCGTTGTGATATACCCGATCTGCCAACTGCTCAACAGCAACTTGCACTGAAGAAATCATGTTTGCCATCTCCTCCAAATATTTTCCTTGGATGTTAACTGAATCTACAACAGAAACACTATCAGAGGCAGCATCAGCTATTTTAGACATAGGCCTAGCTAAAAATAACTTTTGATACTCATCCTGTTTAGCTGATATTTCTTCCAAACGTTGAAGCAGCTGAGACACTTGATCTTTCGATGCCATCCTCTTTTTTGTTTCAATTATAGATTCTAGGTTTAATAAGCACAACTTCTACTATTTATTTAAATTTACCGAATTACTGTTAAAACAAAGATAGCCTACAGCCTAACCATCTTATTCAAATAGAATGCCAGCTTAGCTTGTTCAGTAATAATGTGCGGTAATGCAACTTCAAAAAAATATTGTTTCGGCTGACAAGGAGTTTCGAAAGTACCAAAAGCTTTGGGCAATAGTAGTGACTCCCCATGGTTGATATTTTTCTTACCAAGTGACTCAGGTACATTGCACAAGTGACTACACCGCCATGATCCTTTTTGCTGTCTGTAGTGCTCACAAGACTAGCATTTACCACACCTTAACGCATCCGACGTCGCCATACATGCGATATTTGTTGTGTTTGAGTGCCCTATCGCTGCAGACATGAACGCCACGACGAGAGCTGAGTCCAGAAATAAGCCAGTACTGTTTTGCTCGGCAACGCATTATGACCAAGTTCGCAAGGTTGTTGATCAACTCCAAACCAAGCTTCGTTGTTGCGTCCTAGGATAACATGTCTAACGATAATAATTATCTTTGCTTTGCAGTTTTTAACAAGCTACTGATTGTATCGGACCTTGCGCTCGTTTGCTGAATTGGAACACACGTCGCACGGTTTTCAAATGTTATTGATAACGAGGAGATCGGAGAAATAACGGTTTTCTGCATAAACACGAAAATGCCCCAAAAACTGGATTTACAACCCCATTACAAAATTGCGAGTACAACTCTTAGAAACATTAAATTACTAACATTGCGAAGACTCAAATATCAATCACAGCAGCCAAATTATTATCGTACCAATACCGTAGTACAATTAGCGCAATCCAAGATATTGCAATGTAACAACTGATGAGGAAGGCACGATTTTTGTTCTTGCAATCGAGAATATCCTAGCTACAGATGAAATGTAGGAATAATAGTCCTATGTTACTAAGGACGTTTGCAGCATTTTTATACAACCCGTAGGCTACTTCGTTTGAGGTAGATCTTATTATCTCAATAGTGATAAGTCGTGGGTGAAACTGAGAAATAGAAATGACAGTTTGAACGCAGATTATCTTAAAAAACGTAAACTGTTCCTAAACTTTTGTCACAGGCTGTACAGTACAATACTTCTCATGGTAACTGAAGGTTTCGGCAACATAGATTCAGCTCCCATCATCATCAGTGTATGATAAGAAGTACAAAACTGTAATAAACTGGATTACAGTACTGTATAAAATTCTTACCAAAGGCTAAACAATAACCCAGGCAATCAGCAAAAATAAGTTAAACCATTATTACGCAATAAAAAATTATCAAGCTAAAAGCAAAGTAAAATTAGCAAACAAGCAGAGATGGCGTGGAGTCACTTCTAAGAGGCTTATGTCGTTGAATAAAATGTGATTCCAAGATATGCAATCTCATTAAAATGCTTTGGCTTTATTTATTTTTTTTAAACATCATCTTTATTGTTTGAAACAATAAGAGCTGGAACCAAGTTCTGAAATTTTACTAGTTGCAATTAAAACGTATCTGTCGAAAATAGACTCCCAAATTAGACAAAATACGGTATTCGAGAAGGGGTGAACTTCTGAAGACGTTGATGGTACGGTACCGCACATTAGCAGGAATGCATTAAAAATTGAAAGCAGACACCTGCAAATCGCCAGGCATTGCTCTGTACTTGTTTCTGTCTTTATAGATATCTTTATCGGCTGGTGTTGCAGCCATGTCTGCTCCCAAAATTATCTGAATCTCACTTGTTTCTTGCATGTTACAACGTCTATCGTTTTGTTGCTTCTTTCTGTTCTCGAGTTGTCCGACTACACTGCATCTAATTATCCTGTTTTGTGATAGCTTTGAGCAAAGCTGTTTTTGCAGAGGGCTTTTACGAACATATAAACTATTGTATACGATAGCTTTGAAAAAGTATATAGTTTTTTTCTCCTGGAAGCTTTTCGTGATGCCCTCTTCGGTGGGAAACGCTTCAAATTAAGTAGTGTTGAACCGAAAAGCAAGACCAATTATAGAGATTTCGGACTTTTTTTTATTCTTTTATTGATGGTACGGAAAGAAAAGTCATTACTACTATACCAAACTCCAAAAGATGAGACGAAAAAAAATTGAAGAAATAACTTTTTGATGTGGAAGCTTGTAGAGACTGACGAAAACTTTTGGAATTTTTGGTTGATTGTTGAAACAAGTTATGAAACAGACATTTTGCATAGGTATAAGAGAGCATCTTCACGAAAAGCTTAACAACATATTCCATAACTTCTTCAACAGCATTTTCCGAAAGTGTATGACCTTCATGACAAGACATTTCTTCCAAATATGAATTATAATGAGCATGAGAAAGAATTGCTGAAACTACATTCAAAAAATCTATTTTATTCCCTGGCTTAAATGTTTCACGACTACATTTAAGATAAACAGTGTTAAGTAACGAAACAAAACTCTCATTTGGATAGTAAAGTGAACCTTCTTTTTTTTCAAGTGCTTTAACCAGTTTTCCTGTTGGTGTGGGCTTCGTCATAATCTCTACAATAGAAGATGCAAAGGCAAACTTTGATTTTGCTTTGTACAACACAAAACCTCCCAAATACTCAATTGCATCAGCTTCAAACTGAGTTATTGCAGCAATGCCGTTCTCATCAGCATCATTTGAATTCCAGTTGCACATTATATTTATGATATCTAACAATTTGCTAGAGGCTTCTGCTTTTGTGATACTACTACCATAATAAAAAAATGACTTTGAATCACAACAACTTTGGGTAAAAAACTTCACAACATTATCTTTATTATATGTCACAGCAAATGCTTGAACCAGCTTCTGCAATTTGATTCTGCCACTTCCACTTAGAACATATTTATCCAAAATAGACTTCCAAATTTGCGCAAACATGCTGTTCGAGGAGGGGTGAACTCCTGAAGACGTTGATGGTATATTAGCAGTTGGATCAGAATCAATTTCTACTGTCAGCAGAGCTTGTGGAATATTAGCTGGAATGCATTGGAAATCAAAATCAGACACTGGTGCAATGCCAAGCATTTCGATGAATGCAAAAATTTCAAGAAATTAGACAAAGAAAAATTCAGAAGTATAACAGTGAATTGTAGAAAAATGAAATATCCCACTAGAGAACTCGATAATTTGCAGTCAGAGCTTGATTACTAATTTATTAGCAAGAAAAAAACTATATAACATTGGAATTAAAAAATATATATATTATAGCTAATCTGAAACAATACACAATGCAGCTGAAAGAACAAATAGTCTACAATGTAATTTATGTGATTGCCTTTGGGTGTTGCAAGAAGAATTGTTGTCAGTGAAATATGTAGCTGGATTTATTTAAATCCATTGCGAGTTGTCTTTTATTACAGTTTAAAAACATGTTAGTAATATAATTAATGCAATTAATTTTGTTTTTATATGAATTGTAGCATTAGCTAAGCAGCTAGACAATTTCCAGGTATCGCCATCTGCCAGTCAAAGTTGTTGTAATGATTGTAACTACGTACATAATATTGCGCTTAGAAGCGAATGTAGTACAATAACTGACCTGACTTAGGTTCCAAGCTACATAATCTGCTTAACCAGTCATAAAGAGTATATACCAATACAGCCAGTTATGGGATTCAAAATTTCAAGAACAGGTTCTCTTTTGTATCGTACTTACTAACAATAGGTTCCTTCATAAAGGTCTGATGTCCGTAAAAAAAGCAAGAACGGGTTCGCTGATCATCCTGACATTCCAAGAACAGGTTCGCGCGAACCCCCTGAATCCCATCACTGGTTATACATCACCTGACCCTTGAAACAAAGCTATCTTGCCTTCCCATCATGCACAATTAAAGTTACCGTCAATGTAACCTCAACGCAGTCGCGAGGGTAAAAGAGAAAAAATAGGTCACAAGAAAAATAAAAGAGTTTTGTAAAGAATAGCGGTACAAAGGTATCATTTCAAGAGTTTTAAAAAAAATAGTGATACCTTTTTACCTCTATTCTTTACAAAACTCTTTAAATTTTTTTATAACCTATCAATTTTTTTTTACCTTTGAGACTGCATTTGTGGTAATATAGATGGTAACTTTAATTGTGCATGATGGGAAGGCACGATAGCTGCTTTTCGAAGGTCTAGTGACGTATAACGTAGACGCTCTAGAACAGATTTGGGCAGTGATGGGATTCAAAATTTTGAAAACAGGTTCTCTTTTGTATCGTACTTACTAACAACAGGTTCCCTCATAAAGGTCTAATGTGAACGGGCTCGCTGATTATCCTGACATTCCAAGAACGGGTTCGTGCGAACCCCCTGAATCCCATCACTGGATACAGCAGAAACTGCAATTGAGAAAAAGTGCTCAAGAACTCTTCTGCAGACTATTGGTGCCTATATTTGCAGTAAGAATTGATTGCAGTAGAATTATGAGTTAAGCGGGCTTCACACAGAATCCGGTTAACGGTACGGTTACGGAAACGGCAACAATACGGTAACGGCACGCGTCTACGTTGCGGAATTTACGGCGAGCGTTCTCACAGAAAATGAACGTAAATGTAACCGTAGGCTAGGCTAGGAAACAAAAAAACTGAATCAAGGAATAGGTACCAAAATAAAATGTTAATCAGCGGTAGATAAAAGCAGCATGTAGCGCTTCAAATTGGCAAAATAGATAGACCTAGACTTATTTGCTGTTTATGTCAAAGTGTAAAATAAAAATTACAAAAGATGCCCAGGTATTTGGGTTTAGATAGACCATATAGAGCAAGATCCCATTATTTTACAGCCATATATCTTCTTTTATTTCTCGTTTTGTTTATTTTCGAAGCGTAGATCGAATTACTGTAATAAGTAGCATAGGTGCAAATGGAATTGGCCGAAGTCGCTTTTGAAGGAGCAGGCAACTGCTTTCCATGCTAGTTTTCACCTATTCTGAATTTGGCCGAGTGCTAACACAAAGCTTGGACTTTCCTCCATTCGAAGATCTGGGAACAGGCGACGTTGTTCCCTTTTGTATTGCAGCCGACACCGCATTTCCGATGAAACCGAACATTATAAGACCTTATCCTGGCAAAAATTTGCCAGAAAACAAGAGAATCTTCGTCTATCTCGTACCAGGAGAGTAATCGAAAACACATTCGGAATTTTGTCTAGTCGATGGCGTATACGTAAAAGGCCGATTATTGGTACACCAAAGAAAGCAGCGTTGGTAACAAAGGCCGCATGTTGTTTGCATAATTTTTTACAAATGAAAAATAGATCGCTACAACCTCAACATCACAGTACTACTGCTCTCCTGGCTTTACAGATAATGAAGCTCGAAGAGGAAATACAGCATCAGGAAATTGGCGTTCCAGCATTGATGCTAATATTTCAGGTCTTCGCCAGATTAGTCGCGCTGAAACTAATACTTACCAAAGAAGCTACGATGATTAGGGAGAAGTTTTAAAACTATTTTATGTCGAGGCAGGGCCGATTGCCCCAGCAGAACGATGTTGATAACCGCTCATAAGCAAAACATTATATTTGCCTTTCTTTTAAAACATCAGAGTTTGTGCGCCGTTGCTTTACAGTAGGCCTATAGGCTATCAAACTTCCTATATTCAGCAATAAATTCAATCAATACCACATTCTATTGGTATCTCATCTCCTGTCACCAGGAGGCGACTGAAGCGCTGTGCATGTCAATAGGAGTTCCCGGCTGCATCTTTTGCAATGGTTTTACAGAACGTTTTTGGTTTATTCTATTACCACCATTTCACCCCATCCCGAAATAGACATAAGTGCATGAAATCATAACCTAGAGCAGCGTCGAATTCCAACCCCATGCGTCGCAGTCCATCACAGTGATCGATACACCACGCCGCTGTTGCGGAAATCGGTGCAATTTTTCTATTCACGCTCATTTCGATCGAGCTCTATCTTTTTCTGTAGAATCATTCCGAAATATGCGTCCCGGCTGTCCACTATTCAAAAACGGGGAAGTTTCATTAAGTGCACTTCCCAACGGCGGGATTACCTATACTACACGCCAAGTGGACAGTGAACGCTCAACTTAAGCTCCGCAAAATAAAAGATATTATCACTTTTCATACTGCGCTGGGCTTGGTTTCGGTTCTCTTGCCTGTCTTAATTTCATACGAGTATTTGAAAATTAATACCGATAGTGGTATTACCAGTAACTTACTTGACAAAGAAATAACATGCTGAAAATTTTGAGGTCCTTTGAAATGCACAAAACATTCAGGCCTATTACTGTGTCTAGGCTATATCCTCAACAGCTCAGATAGTCAAGTGGTGAGAGCAGAATCAGTTTTGTTTACGACGCAAAAACACAATGCTGAAAGAACAACAATTGGCCTGCGACAACATCCAGAGCGTCCGCTTCTGGAGCTGTATACACTTTGCTTTGATTCAGAGTCTAGTCAAAATATAACTGTAACACTGGTATGCACAGCTTTCCTGCTTGACGCGCAACATTTGAGGGACAGTGTGAAGAACAAGCCGGCAAGTTTATTTGTGTCGTTGGGGAAAAGCAATCAGCGGGATTCCCCATGTTGGTGTGATAGACAGATAGCTAGCAACTCCTAAGCGAGCGCGTTACGCAACAGCGCTTTCTTGTGGCAGGAGCATATTAAATACCGGTATGCTACTAATTACAAATATAATATAGGCTTTATTCGGGCCCAGTCAGCACTGAGAGGTGGCATAAGTAACTAAGTATCCATCACTGCATTTCGAATATCAAAAGAGGAGGCAGTAAATTGCCTTCATTTCAATACCCAATAAAAAAGGTAAAGGTACGGGACAGCGGGTGCAAGCACACGTTGTTTAGGCCATTTTCAATTGTCGGCCCATTACAATTTTCAATCACGAATGATTGAACGCTGTTAAGGGACATAACATGACGAACAACACATACACAAAACCCTTCGCACTTCCGCTTGTGCCGAGCGCCTGGCGCGAAAGCTGCGAATACTATTGTTAAAGTCTTTAGTATGGACCCGACTGGGAATAAAACCCCAGTCTACCGGCTACCAAGTGGACGCTCTCAACCGATACACCAAGCGCCGGTTCAATACCCAACAACGTGAAATACCAGACAACTTAAACAGAAAAATTTAATGTTGAACGAATATGAAAAGCGCGGATCGGTTTGCAACAAATACGCACCAAACAAACATGTTTAATAACATGAAAGCTAAAGCAAAGCCAAAAAAATATTAAACACCTTCAAATAATACGGCGCTTATCCTAGCCATTACACTTTCCGCTTTTTCTGCCGGCATAGCCTGAAGCCTGGCTGCTACCATCTGGCCAAGCGCCTGGCATTGCCTCATTTCTCTTCTGGATAGCATACCTGCTATCGCCTCGCTGCTCCTCCCAACTTCTGCCACTGTTTTCAATATGTTATCCTAATAGAAATACCATATTTTACTTACAACTCATACGAAAATAATTTCCGTGTCCTAAATTGGTGAGGAATATCTGTATAATCTCCTCGTTAACAGCAAAATGGCAATTCGGCATACTTACAGACTCGACATCATTTTGTTAAATGAAGATTTAATTTTTTTTTTTTGGCTAGCTAATAGCAATGTGGCGGAAACTTCTCTGCCACAGCGGACTAGTCTTACTATAATGCAATTTTATAATCACTGCACCCAACGCATACATATTACATTTAAACTCTGAAGGAGCACTAAAAATGAAGCTATTCTGATGCTCAAGTATATACTTTCTCAAAATTACTGACGCAATGTAAACAATATAAATTACACTCAAACTTCTACATTTTATGTTAACAGAATCGTTATTCTCACTTTAAGATCTCCCATCGACTGTTTCTTTCGCTTTATGGTGGGCGTATCTGAACATACAAACGACTTTTTATGCACTGACAACCAGCAGTCATCATTAAATGTTTTGTCACCTGAACCTGAAGCACATAAGTTCAGTACACTGGTGCTCGCGCTGCAAACATCGGGCGAGGGTTCGATAACTGATGACGATGATGACTGGCCATCATTTTGTTCCTGAACGCTCTCGCTATCATCCATTTCCACATGGATAATTGCGCCTTCTGAAGGAGAAAAGTTTGTTGAAGTGCTGTAACACAAAATATACAGCAAAACAAACAAAACTTATAAGCAAAGTATTGTTATAGCTTAGCACGTTGAGGCGGCGTAGAGCACTACCGCAGGTTTTACGTTACCTTACTTTTACCTTAGCGTGCTAACGTTTTTCGCGACCTTTACGATAAAGGAAAGTACGGGATTTCAAAGGAGGAAGACATATGCAGTGCGCTGCTGTTTTAAAAAAAGAGAGGAAGAACCAGGGTTGGGAATCGATACCCAAAAAAGTAAAGAAATAATCGACTTCGATGGCAGTTTAAAAGAGTAAAGAATATTGTAATCGATATTGCACTGAGCATTTAGCGGTGTACGCCAAGCATTTTTACGATGTCCTCACATTCTCGCGGTAACTTACAGACAATCGACGGACATAGTATATACGAAGCAACTTTACTGTTAAATTTTTTTTTGGAAAAAAAAAAATTATCAGCAAAAACCAAAAACAAGGTAATGACATACCGACGATTATTTTAAATTTACTTAAGTGAGACAAAGTAACCTGGACGAAAAGAATCGTATGTGGAATATGGAATTGCGACGAAAAAAAGTAAAGACGAGGCCATATTCGCTACTCATTCAAAAAAGTTAAAGCTCCAGTGCATTCGATGAACAAAAAGTAAAGAATATCGCAATCGAACATCGATTTTTCCCAACCCTGGGAAGATCATTGTAGAAATTAGCATTGCCATTCCACGAGCAATTTTACATACAAGCCATTAGTAGTAATACAAAACTGGGCTAAACACTGTTGATCACAATAGCTCACATTCGATGTTTAATGTGGTCTTTTAAAAACTCCATCGACTGGAAGTACTCCCAATAAGAATAACGAGTAGCACCAGATCCACTCCGAACCGACTCCATCTTTCTCTTTTCTTTTGCAAAGCGATCTCTCAAAATGGTCCATCGCTTCATACAAAATTCCACTGTAATATTAAAAAGCAAATAGTTGAACCTATCATATCGCGTATTCATTTGCATGAATTTTAGATGTGCTTATACTGATTGCAGCAAAATCGAAACTATTAAATTAATGAGTCTAATGTGCAACCAATGAAATCATATTTTTTAGCAATTATCAGGCATTAAACTGTGAAAAGTCACAAGAGGATAAATTCGAATTCAACGTGGTAATAAAGATACTCGCAAATCGATATCTTAAGCAAATAGCTCAGTTGCTACGCGCACGCTCTCGGTGCGGGAGATTTGGGGTTCGATTCCCAGACCGGTCAATCGGCAGAGTGTCGCCAACGGCTCGCCACCGCTGCGACGTTTCTTCGGAGCTGTGTAGCCCAGACGCTAAGACGCGGAAGATGGGCCCCGACACTCGTTACACGCTTCGGCGTACTACCGCGAGTATAATGAAGATTTGATTTTGATTTAAAGGCATATGTGCTTAGTAGAGATTGAGGATACTCCCTCCTTTTCTGTTGTCTCGTTACTTATATAATCTAATGTCAATTTTTCATCTTAAATCCATGCAGCTACTCTACATTCCAGTGCCGTTTGCAATTACACAAATCTGCAACAAGTAAGGGCAGTAAGTCGGCTGATATCTAGCAAATTAATCAATCGTGGAGTAAAGAATGGCGACACGTACTAGCATGGGAGGTTCAATGGTAACACAAACCAAGATACCATAGAGTGCGACAGCGCTGTTTCGGGCTGTTAGCCGTCATCAGCCACACTCAGGTGAAGATACAATCATTCTTCGGATTTACTGACTCTATTTGAGACAATCACCCCTGTGAAAAATTCAATCTTTGTGGTATGTCGCAGAGCCACGCAGCATTTTAAAAAAATTCTCCATGTGACCAAGGTACAAAACGTAAAACGACCAAAGTCCTTCCTGGAGAGCTTAATGGCTGTACCATGTGCCACAAAGGTTAAACTTTTGTGGGTATATAAATCGAGATAGGTGATAGTCGTAGGCGGGGGAATTAGAAAGCCAGGGAGGGCTAAAGCCCCCCTGGACTTTTTTAGCCCCCCCTGACAATTGAACAAATAATGCACCCAGTGCCACGAGATTAATGCTCGCAACGTACATACCTAATGAAGCAAATGTTTTTTAAAGCGTTTTTAACCAACAAAGAATCACCATTCTCTTAAAAATCACTCAGTTATTATTCACTAGGTCAACGTACAACTTTCAGTGTTTGAAGTTCATTTTTAACAGCGTTTTACAAGAGCGTTCACAAACCTTTACAGCAGTCGTGGACGATGGACCAGTAAAAGTATAATACCTGCCAATTCTTGTAACTGCCAAACACTTCAGGCAAAACTACTCTGAATGCTCATGAAAGTCGCTACTGATCATGGGAATTACGCAAATCGTAAACGAAAATGCGGTGAAGTACAAAAAAGGGGGGTCTGGGGGGAAAAGCCCCCCAGACGTTGACACGATCTTACTATTTTGAGCCCCACCCCCCGTCCAAAAAATGTTGCTGCGCCACTGGTGATTGTCTCGCATAGGGTCAATCATTCTGATGGATGAATGCACTTTTTACCAGCGTGTGACTGATGAGAGCTGATAGCCAAAACAGCAACGTCCGTCCGCTCTATGGCACCCTATTGCTGTAGTTGCTTTGGAAGAGTTGGTGATGGAGGATGACAAATCCTACGGATGACATAACCCAATCCTCTAACCCAACATGTGGAAGTCAAATTGACATCCCTTTCAGCAGACCAGAAAAAACTTACCCGTAATATGAAGTTGAATAAGCAGATTAAGACAATAATTAAAAGTGCAAGTTATATTAAAACAAAAATATAAAATTAAAATGTTACTGATCGTGGCACATACCGGTAAGCACAATGCTTAACATATCTGTGCATAATTTGGAAGATTCACATCACTACAAAAACTTAGTTCAACCACACCAGCCCAAGAGTCATGCAAGAAATACTGACATATGATATGGTGTTGGTTTGAAGTCCAAAACATTACATATTTGTACGGCATATACTGCAAGTTTCAAACAAATGGATTAAAGAAATAGGCAGTGTCTATTTTGCTGTTGACGGCAAAATAGTTTTTAGGTTTATTTTTCCTGCAGTAGGTAAAATCAGCATCTACCCCCACAAAATAGATGTAGAAGCTACTTAGCCGGCACTCAAAAACAGTCATGAGTATCCACACAAATGGATTGTACTATATCCAGCAAAATAGACTTATGTTTACAAACTAGTTTGTCGTTAGTGGCAAAAAAGACACTTCCAAAGGCATATTTATGCACTTTGTTGTGAAAAGCATTGCAAACCAATTTTGTGAGGTATCGTGAACATCAACGATGTATAGAAATTTGTGATGATTTTGCAACAATGTAAAAACTAGCACGCCAAATGCAATCAAAGATGGAACATCTAAATTATCACAGCATAAAAAGAAAGGCATTCATGACCTATAACTAACCTGGTTGATTCAATTTAGAAGAAATATCCTTCCATGAATTCTCTTTTCTTAGTTTGTCTCTATATTCCTTAATTTGCGAATTGTATAAGCAGGGGTGCTCTTTTACCATATCTATTAGAAGTTCGTTAAAAGCCATCACCAGATATTCGCAAACTGACTGTGACTAAGCAAACTAGTGATCAAATGTAAATATTAACTAAACTGCAAATACAGCAAATCAGCACATGGGGTGCCACAGTGAAAAATTATTAAAAATATAAAAACAATAATACCAATTACAAAATACATAACCACACCACCACAATTATTATTACCACTGTACCGTACATCAGTAACATCACCCAACAATATTCGGGGCTTGTTTGAATTAAACCGTGGTTTGGAGTTTGGTTAGGGGGTTGTCCTTGTGCACGTGATATATCTGTTATAAGATGCGACTTAATTCAAACAAGCTCCCAATATCCATCAAGCAAAAGAAGTTATCCATACTGGTATATGCAATTGTTCAGAAAAATATATAGACCAAAGAAAAATATCGGTATGTTGACCTAGCCTACAGGTATCGGTATGCAGTGAAATATATACCGGTACGGTATACACCAACCGGTATATGGCTGGTGAGCTATAGGAAGTGGTGGGATTCAAATTTTTTTGTCAAACGGTTCAGCGACAAAAGCCAAATTTTCAGTTGGTTCTGTTTCAACTAATGGTCAGATGGTACCAGACTACCATTATACCAGAAGAGTATAAACAGCAATGCTGGCAGGTTCTCTGTTCTGTTTCAACTAATGGCGTTAGTATAGCCTAAACAGCAACGCTGGCCAATTCACTGATCTAATAAAATTTCACAAAACACAAGATGCAAGATCTAATAAAAGTCTATAGAACCGGTACAAACTTGCTGAATTCCACCACTGGCTACATCTGTGTATAGGTTCATCTCTACCAGTATATATACTTGTCAGTTGTTTAGCAAATTTAACTGCCCTGTACCACAGTACCGTACCAGACCTACTTTATAGGCTACCAGTATTGTATCTTGGTAGCGAGTCAGGATTATGCACTCACACGTCTAGACTAGGCATTAGCTGGTTAAGTGGATTACAGTTGCCTTTCATCCTAGGCTAGACCGACCAATACAACCGCACATAACTGACCCAGGCCTACCCTCCAACCAAAGTCTAGACTACACTAGTCTCGACTCATGGTAGCTGCTACACATACTTAGCAAAAATGAATCAAATTCCAAAATTCCAGCCAATGCCATGCTTTTTTCATTAAAACAGCATCTGTCACAACTTCCAGTACCATGCACTGTGCTTCTTCTTTGAACAGCGTTCTTACGGCAATCCGGAAAAGATAAATTTATTTTATCTTTGCCGTAACGCCGTAAGCACCGGAAAAGTCGCTTACGTTACGGTAGGCGTTGGACTGTGGGAACACTCAACGCATCCATAACGGAGTCATAACCGTAAACCGGATGCTGTGTGAAGCCCGCTTTACGCATTATAGGGTGTGGGAGAGGTGACTGTAAGTTATCCACAACCTCTTATTAAAAGCATTAACCAAGATAGTTTAGGCTACTCAGCTTACCTATTACCCAGTTACCGGTACCGGTGTGCGTTAACTAACAAGGAACATGTCGACTAGGCAGTAGGCTAAAACAGCAGGCCAAGGCCTAACGATGTACATGTACACTACCTGGTAGCAACACAGTAAATAGGTACAATTCAACTCAGCTTTGTCGTGATTTTTGTGTAAATCAGTCTAAACCTTGAAGCATCATTGACTGCTGTTACCGCATCTTTGCTCTATGTGGTTGCGCCATACCGGTACAGGCTGATTTATTTGCACTAAGCTAGGCTTATACAGCGCACATGCACATTAACTAAGTCATATTTATTGTATTTCCAAACTAGTTTACACCTCTGCTTGCTCAATAAATAGGCTAATCTCAGTAAAAGTACGATTCGTTTTACAGACCAGTAAATTATGTGCAGAATTGCACTACATCAACAGAATCCGCTTCAATTCTGAGTCGCCTCAGTCAAGCGTGACGGAGGAGTCACGTGATGTAGTTTAAATTTGAAAACAAACATAAATAAAAAATGGCAACACAATATCTAAGCTCTGATTTTCGTTCCGGACACTGAGCACAGAGAGTGGTTCCACTGTTAGTCATATAGATACTCTGTACCTATAGTAATTTAAATAAATAAATATTAGGTCTAAACTTTTCAAAATCGATTTCAAGATTAAACTAAATGGAAACACTGTTGACCTCAGTATCATATTACCCGCAGCACTTTAGCTAAACGTCGCTACGCTTCAATAAATGTCGCTGCTGTTTATTAAATGTCACTGCTATTTATCAAATATCGCCGCTATTCAATAAATAACGCTGCTATTTATTAAATGCCATTACACTTTGGCTGTTTATGTACTTTTCGAAGCGTTTTAGCAGCAGTTTACTTCACTTTAGCTAAATAGCTGTGAAACTGTGTAAATATTGCTGATTCCAAAGTAAATAAAGAACAGTTGATTGAAACTTTGAAAAGTATCTTACCGATGTTTATCGTTATTTAAACATTTTTCTTACGAGGATTACTTCAGCATCAGCATTAGACCAAATATGGACCAATGCTAATTTCCCAGCTGATATTAAAATCTGCAGTTATTTCCGATTCCATTTCAGACCACTTATCAATTATTGCTTGTGCCTCTACTGGAGCCCCAAAACTTCAGAATGAGCAGAAAAATAGAAACATTTCACCTCAAAACATTCTAAAATTTGTTGATACTTTAGCAAAGTTTGATATTAGTGAAGTGTTGAGTGAAACTGAACCAAACAATGTTTCAGAATTTCTTATGACCAAACTTAAAACAACATTCAAATCTTTCCCCATCATCAACAAAAAATTAAATTCCAAAAACCCTTGGTATGATCATGAACTGCACAAAATGCAACATCTTTATACGAAATATAGAAGGAAAAAATTTATTATTGCCAAAGCAAACTATAACGTAGCTAGAAATGAATATTCTCGTTCAGTGAAAATAAAAAAATCAAATATTATTCACTGCTTCTTGATAAGCACAAACTGAACCTTAGAGAAACATGGAAGATTATTAACTCCATCCTAGGCAAAAAGAAGCAATTAAATCGTCACTCATTAAAAATAAATAATAAGTTAACCTCAGACTTAGGTGATATTTCGAACCACTTCAACGAGTTTTTTACATCAGTGGCAAGCAAGCTTGTACAAGATTTACCTTTATCTTCATCACTATCTTACCCTCAATTTAAAACCAGTCCTTGTTCTTCTTAAAATTCCCCTTGTGTTTCTGCTACTACTCCTCATGAAATTAACAAAATCATTTCTGAAATAAAACCAAAGAAAAGCAGTGGCCTAGACGAAATTCCAACTTTTCTACTCCACAAACTTCCTCCCAACATACTCATTGCCCTATCGCATATTTTTAACTTATCAATAGCGCAAGGTGTGTATTTAGATGCATTCAAAACAACAAAAGCCATTCCAATATTAAAAAAAGGTAGCGCATTAGATGTCAATAACTATCGGCCAATTAGCTTATTACCAGCATTATCAAAAATTCTTGAAAAAATTATGCATAGGCGATTGTATTCATTTCTAACAAAAAATAATTTCTTTTACAAGTTACAGTTTGGATTCAGAAAAAAACATTCCACAAACCATGCAACAACAGCTCTCATCGAATACATTTGTAATGCCTTTGAAAGCAAGGAATTGGCAATTGGTGTCTTCATAGACTTGTCAAAGGCATTGGACACTATTGATCATGCGATTTTACTGGATAAACTCTACGTATGGGATTAGAGGCACGCGCATAACTGGTTTCACAGTTATTTGCATAACCGAACACAACACGTGGAATGTGGTGGAGTTCTTACTTCTACTAAATCAATACTTTCAGGTGTACCGCAAGGCTCCATCTTGGGACCACTATTATTCTTAATCTATGTAAATGACCTCCCCACTTGCCTGAATTGTGGACAAGCCTTGATGTTTGCAGATGACACAACCTTTTGTTTTCAAGCAGGATAAGCTATGATTCTTTATTCAATATGGCTAATAGCAATTTAAAAAATGTTCAACAGTGGCTGATTGCAAACAAGCTTTCTCTTAATGTGGCAAAGACTAAATACATTGTATTTCATACTCCCCATAGTCGTGAACCACCATCTGATGCTTCTTTACGTTATAAGAAATAAAGCACTAACTAAATCCACATCAGTAAAATTCCTGGGGATACTTATTCAAGAACATTTGTGCTGGAAAGAGCATATGAAATCTATAATTCAAAAAGTTAGAGCTAGTATTGCGGGTTGCCAGTAACTTCGCCACATGGTAACTTCGCCACAGAAACTTCGCCACACTTTGAAAAGGTGAAGGAAGATGTGGGGATAGTAGGAAAATGTGTTGGGGTGTGGGGGGAGGAAGGAGGGATGTGGGAAGAGGTATGAAAGGAGGTGTAGGAAAGTGTGATGGGGTGTGGGGGAGGTAAGGGGAGATGTAGGGAAAGGCGAGGGTAGAGAGATGTGAGGAATTAAAAGTGTGTTGGGGCCCCACACCTCAACACATTTCCCTACATCGTCCCCATTACCCTCCACACATCCTTTCCCCACACGCCAACACACTTACCCACTCACCCCATACACTTTCCCACACCCTCCCCACACTTCTCCACTCCCCACACAGATCTTTCCTTACCTCCCCCACACCCCAACACATTTCCCTACATCTCCCCCCACACCCCCATATCTCTTCCCACAGCTCCCCTGACCTCCCCCTACACCCCAACACACTTCCTTATTCACCCCATGCACTCTCCCACACCTCTCTCCCCACATCTTACCCCACAGTTTCGATTATGTGGCGAAGTTACCAAGTAACTCGAAAAGCCAGATAAAATTTTTACGGCAACCGGGAATTTAAAGTCTTGTTTCGGTGTAGGCAATGTAAATTTTCGATGTATGAAAGTGTGGCAAAGTTACCATGTGGCGAAGTTACTGTGGCGAAGTTACCATGTGGCGAAGTTACTGGCAACCGTATTGCGGCTGTTTGCAGAGTGAAAAACTATCTCGACTGGTGCCCAATTGTCCTGGTGCCCAGTTGTCCTGGTGCCCAGTTGTCCGATGCCCAGTTGTCCTGGGGCCCAATTGTCCTGTTGCCTAGTTGTCCTGGTGCCCAGTTGTCCGGCGCCCAGTTGTCCAGTGCCCAGTTGTCCTGGTGCCCAGTTGTCCTGGTTCCCAGTTGTCCGATGCCCAGTTGTCCTGGTGCCCAATTGTCCTGTTGCCTAGTTGTCCTGGTGCCCAGTTGTCCGGCGCCCAGTTGTCCGGCGCCCAGTTGTCCAGTGCCCAGTTGTCCTGGTGCCCAGTTGTCCTGGTTCCCAGTTGTCCGATGCCCAGTTGTCCTGGTGCCCAATTGTCCTGTTGCCTAGTTGTCCTGGTGCCCAGTTGTTCGGTGCCAAGTTGT
Source organism: Trididemnum miniatum (assembly GCA_964006365.1). Classification (NCBI taxonomy): domain Eukaryota; kingdom Metazoa; phylum Chordata; class Ascidiacea; order Aplousobranchia; family Didemnidae; genus Trididemnum; species Trididemnum miniatum. The sequence goes on from OZ023233.1 coordinate 35,775,622, forward strand.
CTGGTGCCCAGTTGTCGTACATTCACCGGTACTGGGTAGGTCTACGATTGTGTTTCAGGAAACCAAATTACAGCAGGCTACCAGCTGATCACTAATTCAGCAGGCCACTAAAAAAGCAGTAAAATTAATAATAATACCGGTAACAGTGATGGGCACGACAAACCTTTCTGTACTAAAGCGATAACGATAATCGATAATTTCAAAAATGCTCAAGGCGATACCGATAAATCTCAATTTTTTAAAGCGATATCGGTAATCGATGAATTATCGCCGATAAATTTTTCCGATAAATGTTGCGATAAATTTCAATGTGTTTAACGAAGTTTTTTTTTCTAGTAAGTCAAATCACAAAAGTGTTTTTTTAGATTTTTCAAAAGAGAGAGTTGGCCGAGTGGTTGGTGCATTGGGCTCCGAAGCAGGCTTCGCGGGTTCGATGTTCAACTAGGTCATTTCCATGATGCATGTACTTCACTACCACAAAAATCCTAAGCTGCAATTAAGTGGCTTGAAATAAAAAACAAAAAAGAAGTTCACGGACTTTGCCGTGCATTAAACAAAACAGTGAAATTTTTTAAATTGCAACAAGACTTCATCGACCCCGTGAATTTTGCCATAGCACCAACTCCCTAACTTTGAATACTGTGTGCATAAAGAATCGTTTATCGCGATGATCTATCGGCGATAACAAAGTAAATTACAAAAGCGATATCGGTAATCGATAAATCCAAACAATTTTGAGCGATAACGATAATCGGTAAAAACTATCGCCGATAAACTATCGCGATAAATGCCCATCTCTGACCGGTAATAATAACGAAAAACTTGCATACCCCTTAAAATTCTCCGAGAAAAAATCAGTTTATCTATCTAAGGGGTCTTGCTGCAGAATCATGTACAGGAGAAGTTCCATAAAAACCTACAGCCTGTAAAAGTAACCCATACGGCAATATAAAAGCATACACACATAAAAGTGAGAAAACACAACATACAGCATACATAAAGCAGTACCGGTAACCTATACAGTATCAACAATAATGAAAGCATGTACACATAGAGTGAGAAGACAACATATACCAGGAATAAGCAAAGCAGAACCCAATAGGCCTACAGTACTAAATGTCATTAACATCTTTAAAGGCAATACTAAAATAATGACACTTCAATTGCTTTTTAAAGTGGGGCATGCTTTCAATTTCACGCAAAGAAAGCGGTGAAGAATTCCATACATGAGAAGAGGCACATGAAAAGATTGATTCAAACTTTTCATAATTGAGTCCAGACTTTATTTTAAGAAGCAGCGGATCATCACTAACTCTAAGATTATATGAGCTTGCAGGATAATAGGAAATTAGATTCTGTAAATAATCCGTGGAAGTACCATAAATACATTTATAGGTCAATAAGGCAATCTTATATTGTATACCGAAATTTCAAAGAAAGAATATGAAGATTTTTTGGTAAGGTAACGTATGTGAACGTCTAGCAGAGTCGCGTAATCCAAAAACAAAACGAACAGCACTATGCAAAACTTTTGTCCATAAATGAAGCAGATATTCCGGTAAGTTGTAAAACAGTGCATTGCAATAGTCAATGTGAGCAGAGGTGGGCACGGTACTTTATTAAAGTACCGAAGGTACCGGTACTCGAAAATCAAAAGTAACGCCGGTAGTATCGCGGTACTTTTCAAAAAAAGTTCCAGAAAGAAAGTGCTGCCCTATATTTTGTTGATTTTTGATAGAAACTGGTCAGTTCCATAATAATTAGGCCTATAGGTATTAGCTAGATAAATACTAAATTACTCAATATTGTAGTCTTACCGGTAACTTGGTACGGCACAATTCACGAATTGCTAACTATGCACCAACCATCAAAAAACTGTACAAAACAAGCTATAGTTAGTGCCAGTGGTTAGCGCAACAAAAATCAGAAAAACTGCAACCATTTCCCTCGCCCACGGGAATGGGCCGCTAAGCATAAAACGAAAACTTTTTTCATTGGAAAACCACATTTTTCTAAATTTAGTGAAGTCATTGAAACAAAAACAGCACTTTTAACATCGAAGTGTGTAGAGCAGGGGTACCCAATTTTTTTTCAGAAGCACCAGATTTGATAATGTAAAAGTGCTCGAAGAGTCGAGGGCCAAAAATATTTTAAGGCAGGCCTATGCTTCGCTAGTTTTTAAAATTTGTTGCACTCCGGATCTTCACGTAGGATAAATCGTTTTAACTTTTTCATGGCGCTTACTTTTTGTGTCTGTGATTTGCAGCAGTACTCGAGTTGAGGGAGGATGCGAGGGATGCTATCCCCGCGAAAAACAGCACCATCCCCCATAAAACATTTTAGCGTAAACCGTTCCCTTACAAGGGAGCCTATAATGACCAACCCTCCTAACGTCTGCGTAAAAAATTGTAGACCTACCATCCGCCCATAAGTGTTTTTGCAACTCAAGCACTGATTATCAGAAAGCACTTAAAGCTCTAAGTTAGATTCATCTGATCATAATAATAGATAATACTTCGTGTGACCACGGACGAGGATAGTATGAAAACTCATGATCACGAGACTGAAGACCCTGGGCGTAGAGCAGTGATTCTCAAACATTTTTGTTCTACCGCTTCCTTTTGGAAGTTGAAGATTTTCATCACACCCTTATCAGGAAAATAGTTTTAAGAAGAGCGCACGCCGTACGAAGACATTTTCTAAGATGGGGTTGCGTAAGTGCAAAGACACGTTTTGCTTTGTGAGTTTAGTATCTTATGAATTAAGATACAGCAAGCGATTACATTGGTTGGAGCAAAAATACATATGTGCATTAGGAGTTGGGAATAATCCTATAACGGAACTGACTGATGGCAAATAAGCTACAAAGTAAGATGGGAAGAGCTGCTGCAATAGACTGTCATAATCAGCAACGATTAGTTTGAAACATTATGAATACCCGTCGAGTTGACACGAGTAAATGTAATACAAAATAGGCCTATAGTTTGCTATTAAGGTAGGCCTCAGGCTAGTAATGCTTAGGATGTGGGCCTTTAAAAAACGAAATTGATATTAGCTCGCTAATAATATGGTCTACATCTGGAATACCATCGGATTCACTAAAAAAAGTACATAATTACTTTATAATTTTGCATCTTTATAAGGAGATTCACTCAAGAAACATTATTGCAGAAAGTTGTAAGTCGATGGAATGTCTGTCGACAGCATGGCCGAGTGGTTCGAAGGGTCATTTTTACGACGACCATGTTCACAAGGTTGGTGGTTTAACTCCCACCCAAGCCTCGTTGTTATGTCCTTGGATAAGATGCTTCACGACAATTATCTCTGCTTGGTGGAATCTAGCAAGCAGCAAATTGAAGAAGTCAGAAGCAAAACTCAACCGGAACACTAGGAAACTAAGACAACTCCTAAGCGAGTCTAGATTCGTCCTATGCATAGCGCCTCCCTCGCTTTCTCGTGGCAGGAGGATACAAATGAAGAAGAAATCACATCAAAGAAAATCAAATGTTTAGAAAAAGCTTATTATTTGCGAATTACATGCTGAATCCGAAAAAATGAATTTTGAAATCTGCAAAAAAGACGTCTTAAAACTACTTTAAATTTTTTGTCGTTCTTGTTCTCATAGTTAAGCTTAGGTTTCAAGTTGCATTGAAAAAAAGCTGGTGAACAAAAATTCAAAATACACTCGAATGTCAATACTGGTATCTTAATTTGGTTCAAGTAACAAACTATTGAAAGTGAAACGTTTTCTCGTGTTATATTTTGGAATGGATTCAAAAATGATAGTGCATTTGATGCAGCACTCGCACTACCCGGTGATTTGAGCAGAATTTTCCGCACGCTAACTGTTCTTATGAGGATGTAAAGTAAAATATTTATCTGCAAACACCACAAAAAACAGATAAGGTACTAAAAATAACAAAACATAAAGACTTTTGAAAGAACTTATTCAGAAAAAAGTATGGATTAATTAATATCAATTTACCACGCAAAAAGATAGGGAAAAGCCCCAATCGATAAAGAAAAAAAAGTAAAGAATTTTTGCATTTGATGACGAAAAAGTAGAGAATATCGATATTTGCTACCCTGGTAACAACCTTACCAACGGACGGTGACGCAAAAAAGAACAGACGAAACTATTGAAAAACTTTTACTCTGAATTGTATTTCAAAAACAAAACCATTTAGAAAAGGTCGTCTAACTCTGAAAGACCACTCCTCTTCGGCTTTAAAATATCTTTTCCTGTGGAAAAGAATCTTTCTATTGCCGCGCTTGAAGTGATGGCAGTATTGCATGTTAAAAACAAATCTTTTAAACGATTGCTGCGGAAGGTGTAGTCGTGCAGACTTCTTTTTTATTATAAAAGATTTTGCAAAAGTACCGAGTACCGCCTAAAACTTGAGAAGTAAAAGTACCAGCACTGCGTACCGGTACTTTTTTTTCAAAGTACCGATACTAAAAAAGTACCGCGGTACTGCCTACCTATGAATGTGAGATAACATCAATGAATGAATCAATTGAATGTTTAAGGTACGAGAAAGTTTTGAAGCAATCCTGCGCATGTTGCGTACATTAAGATAGCAAACTCCAATATCTTTATCAATATGCTTTTGAAGAGTCAGTCCATCATCCAGAACCAACACCAAAACTTTTAATACTGGTAGCAGGTTGGATAAAGTAGTCATTATCGAAACTGACAGTAGACATTAACTGACGTTTGCCATCAAAAGTTGATAAAAACTTAACAATATCTGTTTTCTTTTCATTTAACTTTAAAAAATTATCGGTGCCTATACACCTACACTCATACGTGGGCACTGTACCGCGGTACTTTTTTAGTTCTTTTTAGTCAATATGGTTTACGCTAAAATGTTTTGTGGGGGATGGTGCTGTTTTTCGCGGGGATAGCATCCCTCGCATCCCCCATCAATTCGAGTACTGCTGCAAATCACAGACACAAAAAGTAAGCGCCATGAAAAAGTTAAAACAATTTATCCTACGTGAAGATCCGGAGTGCAACAAATTTTAAAAACTAGCGAAGCATAGGCCTGCCTTAAAATATTTTTGGCCCTCGACTCTTCGAGCACTTTTACATTATCAAATCTGGTGCTTCTCAAAAAAATTGGGTACCCCTGCTCGTACCGCCGGTACTTTAATAATTAATAAAATCCGCCGGTACTTTACTAAATACCGCCGGTACTTTACTAAATACTTACTAAATACTCGTACCGCCGGTACTTTAATAATTAATAAAATCCGTGCCCACCTCTGCCTACACTACCACTAAACTGCTAACTTTGCCTCCATAGCGCATTACAAGGCCTAGCTACCTACAACCTAACCGATTGAGCACTTAGCTGTATGCGCTAAGCCTTTCTGGAATTTGCATACCGTCACGCAGTAGCTTAAAGCAAGCACCGGACATTGCATGTGGGTGCGACCATAGATCGGAAACGACTTTGTTATAGTAACTCTGTTTTATTTTTGTTTTCAGTCGGGGTTTTGGCACAAAAAAATTATATCAGCATAAAAGGAATGACATACCGACAAGCATTTTAAATTTACCAAAGTAAGATAAAATAATCTCGACGAAAAGAATCGATTATCGAATATCGATGTAAGCCGAAAAAAAGTAAAGACAAGGCCATATTCGATACTCATTCAAAAAAGTAAAGGCTCCAATGCATACGATGAACAAAAAGTAAGAATATCGATATCGATTACAATCGATTTTTCCCAACCCTGCCGGTACGTGCTTGAAAAGCGCAAACTGTCTACACTACAATATTTGCAATTGTCGTGACGTGCTTTTTAAGGGACGCGATACGCTTCACTCTCATGAACAAAACCATAGCAATGTAGTAAGCGCGAATATTTTCTTGCGGATCAGGCACGAAACAGAAAAGCAAGTTGAGTGTGCTGAAGCTAGGTAGGCTACTAGGGTTGAATCTATCAATTTTTTAATTTTCAAATTTATTTAGAGTTTGAAAATCTAAATCCAAGCTCATCAAAAACTAGTGAGCAGATCCAATTTCAATCCAAACATAGCAGGTATTGGTTGTACGTAATCAACATCATCACTGCATTTTTAGTGCGCGAGCTAATGTCAAAAAATATTTTGTTAGTTTCACCATCGATTACTTGGATTCTAACAGCAAAATGCTTTAATAGAAAAAATACAAGAAACATTTGAAAAAACGTGAGTGACATGCAAAACAAGGTGAAAATTAATGAAAATAACGAAACAAAAAATTTTCATTAAAAGAGCCTGAAAAAATGTTAACTGTCCTCTCAGCGTTCTTTTCCAAAGCAACACAAAGCAAGTTCATGACTGTATTTTGAAGCTTGATTCTTTTGCTTGAGGTAAGTTTTGGCTTCCACGCCCACACTTTTGAAGAAAACTTCTGTACGATGTTCACATGTGGAAAAAACAGCGTAGTGAATTAGGAAGCAAGACGTTGCTGCAGCGGGTCTAGTGGTCCGCCGTCCCTATAATACGTGGGTGCAGCAGATGTAATTCACACTGAATGTTTAAAAATATTCTTTTTGTTTTCCAATTCCAATCCCAGTTCTTTTCAGCTTTGCAGTTTTTTTTTGTTTTGCAAAATTACTTGGTCTGGTTGCGGCGATGCAAAAGTGGAAGGATTTACTGGTGGCAGTGATCATCAAATCTGCAGTGCATAAAATCGTGCAAATACTAAGATAAAATAATTTACTAATGTTACAAGTGCTACATTAGTACTGTAGTGCCAAAATGGTAGACTTCACGCACTGCATAATTTGGCACACATTTCTCGTGCCATCTGCTGGCACTGAAAATCTCGGAAAAATTATTTGTGGAAGATACGAAAACCTTGTACAAAGAGTACAATGCTCAAAATCAAAGTACAAAGCATCTTACCAGAAGAAGAATCTTTGGTTGATTTAATTGCTTCAATAAGAGCAGCTGCCTTATCGCCTTCTAAAACTCTGCATTATTTCCTTGTTCTTGGTACTAAGAAATAGGATATGTCATTTCAATGCAGCAACTAAATTGATGACTAGAAACGCTACGAAGTAAGTCAAATAATTTTGTAACAAGTATGATCACAAAGTTATAATACCATGCATATTCTGTTGTTTCTACATGAAACGCTGAAAGCATATAGAAAAAGTCCAGTTAAAACATTTTCCGTAAAGCTTGCTATGCAGTGCTATAGTCCAACTCTAAATTTAAATAATGCACCAACCTTTTCTTTTTTAATTTATAAAAGAATCTGTCTCGTATGCCGGGGAAACGCTTTCGACGAAATACTCCACTTCTTCGGCTTGTGGAACCGAATCTCTCGAGATCAAGGCTGTGAGTACGTTTCAAGGAAGCCCATTGATTTGTACAAGTCACATAGAACTTTTTCGGAGCCAGCATCGCCTGATCAGATCATCAACACCTCTTCTTTTTCTATTTTTCGCGCATGCCTTTCCACGCGATTTTGCACATATCTTCTGCAAAATATCAGCAGACGAATACAAATTAAGCTTTCTGGTTATAATACTTGCACTTTATTTTATATAGCTTGCAACCAATTATAACTTTGGAAAAAGGAAAAATTAAAACATTAATTTTCTTCATTATTACTTTCAAAAAAAGAAATATGCTCAAAAAAGCCTGTTCGTGAAAGCTTTTTTACTATTCACAAAATGCATGAAATCAAGTGAAATAGCTTGACAGGTAGTTGAATTCACAAATATTGCTTGCCTACACAATTTACTCATTAGGCATTGCAGCACCTTATTAGTGCATGCTCTACCAGTACCTAAAAAATCCAAAATTTGAAAAACTTGTTCTCTGCCAGCTGATTCGCACATTGGTAAAAGACATTGCTATTAGCACGGTAGGTTTGGGGTTTGACCTCTTTTCGGCGACATGGCCTAGCGGTGACAAGCGGTGACAAGACAAGTTCAATTTTTGGCTGGAACTGATTGCACTGGACATATTTATACCCGGTGGCTGCTAACTCAAAGAGGGCAAGCTCACTTTGCAGTTTCCCTCAATTACTATTAAATTTAAGTTCACAATAGTTTGAAAAATAATCTCAGTTATTTATATTGGTATATTTACATTCATAAAGGTAAATGGTACAGTCAAAACTGCTTTTGGTTAAGAAAAGCAATTTGTGAAATTGAAAGTGGTACAATTTTGAAAATGTGTTAAAAGCAATTTACCACATAATTTTTCAAAATCACAATGACAATCACCAGTTCATCAAAAAGTGTAGCCTTAATTAATTATACACATTCAATGCAAGTACAATAATTATGTAAATTGATAAAAAACAAAAGTAAGCAGTTAAACCATTTATACTTAAAACTGCAAATATTTTTTAGCAAAATGAAGAGTCTTCAGCAATTTTTTAACTATTTCCCCCTTTAAACAGTTGATGATATTTTAACATCATACACACAGGTCTTGCACATTCTACTTTTGCATTGATTTCAAACCAGTAAAGATTATTACCAGAACTATAAAACAAAAAGACAAGTCCAACAGCTAAAATATTATTATAAATCTAAAATATGAAATACCAGTAAGCATTAGCCATTTTTGGCAGTCTACAATGCACTATATACCTCGTCCTTCCGCGCTACAACCTTTTGCAACACATTTCAATGCGATCATTTGTGATATTCGGTGACTATATTCCGCTGCTTGTGGATTGAACAAGCATGAAAATTTTTGGATTTAGATACCGATAAACAATAAATCTTTTTGACTGTCATAAAAATATTATTCATCCATAGCTATATACCAGTATAGGTATATAAATAAAAACAAAAATGTGTCTACAACAACGTGCACAGATAATAGCCACTACCTTACAAAGCAATGACTAAATTTACAGACATTTACTGCAAACTACCGTATATAGCAGGGGTGTTCAACCAGTGCCCCGCGGAAAGGCTTTGAGTGGCCCGCGGGACTTTTCCGAAATTACCAATATTATTAACTTAATTGCTAGGTAATTTATGGAGAACTTACATTCCGAGAAATTGCTTTCTTGTAAGTTAATTTTATTGCATCACATTGGAAATTGTTTCGCATCACATTTTCGATATTGTTTCGTTCACATCGTTTCCACACAATCGCGTTCGTGCTTCAAAGTCAGTCAGTACTAAACTAGGTTGGACCGGCCGTTAGCTCAACTGCTTAGCGCAAACGCTATCGGTGCGGGAGATCTAGGGTTCAAATCCTGGCTCGGTCAAATCGGCACAGTGTTGCCAACGGCTCGCCACCGCTACGATGTTTCTTCGGAGCTGTGTAGCCCAAGCGCTGAGCCGCAGAGATGGGTCCGGCGATTCGTTACACGCTGCGGCGTAATACCACGAGTATAACGAAGATTTGATTTTGATTTGGTCGCGATCCGAATTGATACCATAGGCGCACGCAGGAGGAGCACGGTGCCATGCCCCCCTCCTTTGGCTCTGTAATAAGGTGCTAAAACCTAACTTTCAGTCTATAATTTCTCAAACTGATAATGGTTGCAGCCTCCTTTCACTTATTTTGGCCATGCTTCTGCTTTTAGACATACTGTAAGCTGTGAAAAGATTTTAGTATTGTCACGAGTAACTGCACTCACTGCACACCCTTTTTCGTTAAAAAAGTGTGCTGAAATGAGTGTTTTTTTTTTGTGAAAACCGACCCCCTTCGCCTGCTTCGCACCCACACCCTTGGTTGTGCCTTCCTCCTTTGCCGAATCCTGGGTGCGCCTCTGTCTGAGACGTGAAAATCTCGAGTTTTTCGGTCGGAAACCGACCTAGTCGAGAAGAAAATCGTTCGATCTTGCCGAATATTGCCAAGCTTGTTAGAAAAAAACAGTGCCAAACTTGACATTGAAATCTCGACGCGTAGCTGCAACTTCGTTGAATTTACTGTTGGTACGTTTATTGTTCTTATAATTGTAAAAATACACATTTCTAAGATCAGAGTTTTAGTAGCGTCTTAGCAGTAAACACTCCGGTGGCCCGCGCAATCATTCGTAAATTGCATGTGGCCCTTTGGCCAAAAAGGTTGGACACCCCTGGTATATAGGCTGTACCGGTAGGCTACGTAGAAATTAGGGAAATATCATCCATAGGTAATATCGGTAGCCTACCACCTTTTGCATTTTCTTGAAAAAGCAAATTTTACAAATAAGATGCAACAGTCTTGACTGAACAGGTCAACAAGTGCTGCTTTTTACAAAAGCGATACTGGTACCGGTGCTAGCACATCTTAGACTGTGGAAAAGTTGAGAGGGGAAACGGTACCAATTCTCAGTAGTGGTACTTAAGACATGCTGGTCACAGCATGTTTTTTTTCAAATGTCCAACTTAATTGCAAGAACCACCGTACCGGATTAGCTCTGAGCCTGGACTGGAATTCCATGATCAGGTGATACTGTTAGTCTATGGCTTAACATGTCGGTAGACTATGGTATAAGCAGTGATGGGCACGATAGACCTTTCTGTACTAAAGCGATAACGATAATCGATAACGTCAAAAAAGCATTGGGCGATAACGATAATCAATAAATCTCAATTTTTTACAGCGATATCAGTAATCGATAAATTTTTCCGATAAATGTTGCCATAATTTTTTAATGCGTTTGACGAAGTTTTTTTTGCAAGTCACATTGCAAAAATGTGTTTCTAGATTTTTTAAGAAAAGAGAGCAGTTCACAGACTCCGCCGTGGCATTAAATAAAACAAAGAGAGATGTTTAACCAGCAACTACACTTTAGGAACATAGTGTATTTTTTCCATAGCGCTAACTCACTAAATTTGAACACTGTGCGCATACAGAATCGTTTATCGCGACAAGTTATCGGCGATAAGGAAATATATTGCAAAAGCGATATTGGTAATCGATAAATCAAAACTATTTTAAGGGTTAATGATAATCGGTAATAAACTATCGCCGATAAATGCCCATCTCTGGGTATAAGTTACTGTAATGCTAATACTTTACTGCTCTAGGTCTAGTCTAAGCTAAGCTTCATCCGTTCATAATACCTTACCACTAGGGCCATTTTTTGTTGACCTAAAAATCTCAAAAAATTGACTTTGTTTTATCAAAAAATTGACTTTATTGACCTAACGAAACAATGAAATGAAAGAACCAGTCCATAAGAAAAAAAACACCAAAGTCACTTCAGTTAGTGCTTAGATTATAATGTACGCACATATAATGCCGCACTTTTTCTGGCAGAAAGTTTAACTGCTCTGCGTAATAACGCAGAATCCAGAGTCGTATTCAAGTGTTTCGCTATTCGCTGTATTGCAATCTCTGTAACATCAAAGTATGTTCGAATAACTAATGCATTGTCTATTCAATTCTAATGTTTTTGACCACCGATACGTAGCGACAAAAATATGCAACAAACGAAAACACGACGAAAATCTTATTTTATCATACACGAATTTTGCCAAAATTGCAATCTTGCAAAGCTGTCTGAACGGATCTTCACAATCGAATCAATGAAATTACATCAAACATTATCTTAATAAATTAAGCATGTGTAAAACTGTGATACCGATGACAGTCTGGCGACAGCATACACCTCCCTGGTACCGCCAACAGTTACGAACTTCCATCTCTCAATTATCTGAGTTGTCTCATTTTGAGTATAAAGTAGAATCGCGCAAAAAAAGCAAAAATTGACCTAATAAAAAAAAATTGATCTAAAAAACAAAAAATTGACGTTTATTGACTTAACTTCATCAATACCGATCCTACGACCGTGAAATTTCACATTGTTAGAGTTATTTTCTACTTCCAAAAAAAATTGACTCTATTGACAGTGAATCGCCCTACTTATCAGCTAAAAAATTTTAACACAAGTCGCTACATTAATTCTATTGTCTTAAAATAGTTACAAGTTACAACTTTGCATCTACCCAAGCGTTCTTCTGTCCAAATGCAATGAACTGCTGATTGCAATGATGCACTAACCTAGGACATGAGACAGTTGAGACCTGACAAACCGCGATTGGATGTTACGAAAATTGAAGAAATGGAAACAATGTTGATCTCATTATCATATTACCCGCAGCACTTAAATTTTTTGCAGTCCTTTGACTAAACGTCGCTGCGCTTTATCAAATGCCGCTGCTGTTTATTAAATGTGGCAGCTGTTTATTAAATGTCACTGTTATTAATCACATGCTGCTGCTTTTTATTAAATATCGCCGCTATTTAATAAATAGCAGCGATTTTATTGCAGCTATTTATCAAATGTCATTACACTTTGGCTGTCATTGTACTTTTCGAAGCGTTATAGCCGCAGTTCACTTCACTTTAGCTAAATAGCTGAGAAAGTGCGTATGATAAATTTTGCTGAAAATTCGTACAAAATTTACTCAATCGTTTTTTTTTTCACAACGGCGCCCCATACAAAGCAGTCTAAAGTAAAGCAGTCTGAAAAAGAGAATGTCGCGCCGGCAATGTTATTTGACCATTTAACATTATATCTTTGTTAGAGGAGCTAATTGATGCTGTCTACTTTTTTGCTTGGCTGTTTCTCGATGCTCTGAATTTTTCGCTGAGAGCACTTGCATGTGGACTGAACTTGAGTATAGCATGGCAGTACGATAAGCTTTTCATCATGGGAAGAGATTCTGGCCAGGTTGATGGCCCAGCCGGACATCGAACCTGCGAAACCAGCTCAATGCGCCGGCCGCTTGGTCAAGCAAGCTTTGTTTGTAAAACTTGATCGAAGTCTCGGTTTCGAACAAATTCATTGAGTTTTGATCTCGGGCTCAGTGGCGTTGTGTCATTGGGGCTTGGGGGGTGAGATGTTTTACTTTTTATAATTTAAAAAACTGAAAAAAAAAAAAAATAGCCAGTGCCATTTTGTTTTTATCTTTTAAACTAACCCCATACCCCCTCCCTTCTTATACTATAAATTCCATTGTTTTGTTTTTTAATTTTTGCTTCAATCAATCGCTTCGACTCGGGAGTTAAGTTGCGTTATAAAGATTATAGCCTAGAACACACCTATACACGTCATCCCATCAAATGCGGGTTTTTGTTTTAAGACATGTACTACTAAAAATTTTACCCACCTTGCCTACAGTAGCTGGGGCTTTGCTCCCAACCCCCTTGTAATGTCCTCCACTTTCGTTACATCGTGGGACTTCACTGATTGCGCATAGGCTAGGGCTAGCCTACTGTCCATCATTAAGGAGCGGTTTGGGGTATCAAATTAAATTTCGATGAATTATCGAACAATTGGGGTGTCACGACATATTTTGGCATCTTTTCCTAATTTCCTTTTTTCGTGATGTTACTCAATGCTAAAAATGGCTTTTATAAAGGTTGCAAATAATCGATACCTGTTTAAGTTCGTACTTGGGCCCCTCCAAACTTTTTGGCTGCACAACGCCTCTACTCTGGCTCAAAAACACTTTCAAGTCTAAGGTCTTGGTCTCGAATATTTTTTTCTTGAAGTCTCGATTGTCGACCATCAAAACTTGACTCCATCATTAGCAGATAACAAAATCGAAAACTTTTAACGTTGCAGCTTCACAGTAGATTGTAAGTAAAATAATTAAATTTCTGCCCAATCTGAGCTGTTGAGCTCATCGAGTGCTAACTGTTCTAGCATCATCAGCCCTAGTCGAAAGCGATTTCAGCGAAGGGGGATTTATTGTGTGACCCCATCGAGCTAGCATTTCGGGGTCTGTGCTTTCGACATTTCAGTCTAATCCACACGTTGTAAGGTAGTGCTTTGAGTGTAAATGTGACACGTGAAAGCTTGACACTTTTTGTTTTGCTTCGTTTTGTGATTTGGTCATCGGCAGTGAATGACCTATACATTGTTTGAAACCTTAAAACTATTGGTTTGTGGTACAGAATTTTAGTATAGCAAAGTATAGTGATTTCATCTCGAAGCTTTTCGTCTGACACTCATCGGGAGAAGATCGTCAGAAATCAATGTTATCTATGAATATTCATGCCACTGTGATAGTCGGTATGTGGGTCGTACATCCCAAAGGTTGCTGGACAGAATCAACCAACATATTCCAAAGTCAATCAGAAACGCCAATTCCATTTTGAAACGTAGCCTTCCATCACGTGCTTGTAAGTCCTCCACCCCTAACCCCACCCAGACTTGTGATTCGGCAATTGGGCTCCATCTCCTTTTAAACGCTTTATGTGCTAAACATTATCACCAAGACAGATTCCGCATTCTCGCCAGAGGTCGCTCTTCCTTCCATCTCTCTGTTTTGGAATCCATTTTTATTAAAACATCAAATCCCGACCTTTGCAGGCAAAAAGAATTTGTTTACAGTCTTAAGATCTATCGCTGATTGACGCGTCGAAACAGCTGATGAGACTGGCCAATCAGTGCTTTTCCGCCTCCTTTTTTCCTTTTCTCTTTCTTTCTCTCTCTTGATACATAAGACTTGCATTTTAGTTTACTGATTTCTGACGATCTTCTCCCGATGAGTGTCAGACGAAAAGCTTCGAGATGAAATCACTATACTTTGCTATACTGGAATATATTTGCGCGAGCTGACGAATGACCCAAATATCTGGACAACGCGCGCTGTATCTACTGCTATGCTTCAAACAGTGTTAACATTGCACCTTTGGTCATCAAAAGAATATGCTTTGCTGACTTGTAACCACATGAAAATCAGGGAACCTTCTTAGCAGTTAGCGTTCATTCCATCAAAACAAACAGTCTTGGAAGTTTCTTGTATGGAAGAATATTTTCGTAGTAGTAGGCAGTATAATGAAGGTGTGAATTTAGAGACCAGTTTGTGTGCGTCATAAGAGAACAAACTCAGTTTGAGTATTACTGATATTTCTGTAGCAAGGTTTCCAATTCGGTGTTAATTAGCGTTTTTCTCTGCCAGATTGTATCGTTAAGGTATGAGCTCAAAACGAAGCCTGAAGTGCGTGTTACTCCAAAACAGAAATAGATACGCATCGATTCCAGTGTGGGCACTCTGAGACACTCAAAAGAGTCCTATGAAAGCGTTAAGGATGTGCTGGAAACACTAAAATACAGTGATCATGGTTAGATGATTTGCATGAATGTAAAAATGATGAACTTTCTTTTGGAAGAGCAAGGTGGCTACACCAAATACCCTTGTTTTCTTTGCTATTGAAATAGCAGAGCCAAAGATGAGCATTGGGTAAGAGATCAGTGGCCAGGAAGGAGCAGTTTGGCACCTGGAGATGAAAACATTATTCACAAACCGTTAGTTAATGCTAAGAAGATCATCTTGCCGCCACTCCATTCAATACTTGGGGTGATGAAGCAATTATGTTAATACTCTTGATCACAACAGAGATCGCTTTAGGTACATTTGCCAAGCTTTTCTAGGTCTTAGTGAAGAAAAGAAAAAGGCTGGAGTTTTTAATTGCCCACAAATAAGCAGAGCTGGGCAGCCGCTACTTGAATAGTGGTGCCGCTGTCGCTACTTCAATTAAAGTAGCGGCGCTTCCGCTGCTTAAAATTTATGAAACTGCGAAAGTTTTCGTAAAAACTAAAAGTCACAAAACTTATATACGATTAGCAATGACATAACAGTGAATTTCCTCCAATTTCAGTCAATAATATTTTCATGAAAAACAAATACTGGTGATAATAGACGCATATTCACAGAAATCTGATCAGGGGCCGAGTTGGGGGGGCAGAAGAGACAAAGAGTCAATTTACTTTTGCTATTTCTTTCGATATGATTACATTTAACGAGCTCAAGGCAAATTCTCGCATCATAAGAATGATGTAGCCTACTGTACTGAGAATATTTTCGCTCAAATCAAAATGACTATCATTGGATACTTTAAAACACACAATCTGGGGCAAGTACACGAAGTAAAATCAATTTGCGCCCCCCTTGAAACTTTTTCCAGGCTATGCTACTGATTTGTTATGAATCACTTTAAATAATAATCTAAGAGACTTAACTTTACTTGGCCTACTTGTTGTTATGCCATACTGTCTTAACCACTTTTGGCATAAAATCAACAACCATTTTTCTACTACTTTAGTGGTTCTGAATTAGTTCAAAATTCTCGAGCTAAATTGAGTTTCGTATTTTTGTTCCGGTATATCATTTTCAGTCTACCACCGCAAAGACTGATCACTGATTTTTTCACATTATTGTCTCATCGAACAGACAATGTTTTCGCTTTTTTTTTCCTGAACGGGTCGTAGTGTAAGTGAGGGAAAACGATTCAAGATACTCGAATCAAAGCAGTGAGAAGTCAAACCAGCGGGGGGTATTACTGAAATGTTTGATTTCTGATGGCGAGATGCAGCTGTCTTTATGATGCAGCAACTGTCAATCAGGATTAGTGTCTGGCGATGAAAACGAATGAAACATCGCTTGCGATCTCACACTATCACTTGGCTTCAAGTTTTTATTTATTTGTTTCATGGTATTAATGTCAAGCTGAGCGAGTCTACATTTATGTTGCGATTTTATTATTAAATAGCTGCATAATACACTGTCGTCAAAATATTTTTTTTCGCAGTAGCGGCAACGGCAAGTCAATTATCTTCACAAAAGCGCTGCTGCGCTGGTCGTTACTACGCCTCAAAAAAAGCGGCGCTGCCGCTTTTCGCTATTGGTAGAAAAAAACAGCGGCGCTTCCGCTACCACTGCTGAAAAAACAGCGGCGCTGCGCCCACCTCTGCAAATAAGACAGTTGCTCAGAGATCCAAACTTTGTAGCATCAGTGACAGCTCATGAAGCAAGGGCTTGGAATGCTTTTTCTTAGGTCGCTAGTAACTTCTTTGATAACAGAAAGCGAGAAAATACTATGAAGACCTGGTGAAAAAACTCTATCTACCATGCAAGAGGTGTAATGTTCTATGAGCATAAAGCTACATTTTCTGAAAAACCATCTAGAATACTTTGCAGAAAACCTTGGGGATATCAGTGAAGAACATGGCGAGCGCTTTCACCAAGACATTGGAGTTATGGAAGAACGCTACCAGGGCCGATGGGACTGCCATATGAGGGCAGATGATGATTGTGACATATCTATTGTATCAAATGCAATGTGCTAGGGATGAGGTCCAGTGATGTTTTTTAAAGCACAGTAATGCTGGGATCTTGTTTCGTCTTTTTGTCATAAAAGTTGCAGCGACTTGCTGCAAACCAGTCACTGCATTTCAAGATAGTTTTCTTATATTTTTTGTATTATTTTGAAATGAAGATACTTATTATCTCAAAAAGGTGATGTGATGGAAACAAAATAATGCCAGATTTGGATTCAGCGCCCCCAAATTAGGTATAAACCACCAAAAGACAATCTGCCGCAAAAATCGTGTAGACCAGTGCAATCAATTGCTTGATTTTTAGACTTTTTTCATTATGCTCAATTAGCTATCATGCCGTATTCCAAAAAAAATTGACTCTTAACTGCCAACTAGCAGGCTAAACCACATAATCAAACTTTTTATCTTTATTACCCTATAACTACCAACCAACATACCGGTATATACTTTCCTCCATAAATGCGGTGGTATAATTCGTGTGAAATTTTACATACTTCCTATTGCCATATTGTGACAGTACGATATGTTTTTCAGGTCAACTTGAAGTTTTTCACAACCTGATTTTAAAACTCGCATCCAAGCGAGTTCATTTGGTAAAGAATACCATGATTGCTCGTGTGCAGCTGGCTGTCTTGGATCACAATGAAAATGTAGGACGAGCAAGGGCTCATTCCAAAGAAGATAAAACTTTGTGAACTAGCACAGGGGCTAGAGGTCGAATCCAGCCATTTCAATGTCTGTATTTTATGACATGTTTCAATGCGGTACTGGTACCAAACACCACTACGCCACATTTACCCTGTCCGCATGTCTAACTTTTGGGGAGCTTTAGGCTCACGGGCTCTCAGCATAACAATTAAAATTTTCAAGTCATAATTTAAAAAAATGATTGTAAATTGTGATGCACAAAGCCCATGGCGCACGCCAAAAATTGTACATGGAGACAGGGTAACTGATGATTTTCGTGGATGAAAAGCGTCGATGGGATAACTAAAACACGTGTAACATGATGAAATGAAGCGCTGGATTTTTGCATGTTTTTGTTATTATATAAAAAGACATATTCAAAGGCTGCAAAGGAATGGGGATTCAAAAACATTTATGAAAAGAAAACAACAAATTATGGCTTCGAAGTTATGGAACTAACCATTGCGTCATGTGAAACTGAAGAAGCTTCCGAGCCATGCCCCAAAATTTGTAGGTCTATCGCACCAACTTGTGCCCCTCCACTGCAACAATTGCTTCAAACAAGAAGATGATCACAGAACTTTTAACTATATTTTCATCATACAGAATTTCTGTGTTGTAGGCCTAGGGATGGCCATTTCAGAATTACAAATCCTAATAAGGTTGTGGTTCCACTTTGGAAACTGGTTCCATATTTAGTAAACAGTAGTGTTTTTCAATTTCACACCGTCAACACGATAACGAATGCTTTAAAATGAAAATATGATTAAACGGTAATACAAAAGGTAAGAAGCAACAAAACGGTGAACATTGTAGCAATGTTGTATGAAGAGAATTTTTGGGAAGGCCTACATAAAAAGCAGCATTAGACTTGGTTGCAAACAGTCATGAAAGGTTCTTCATTTCCAACTTGCAGCAAAAGCAAGTCTTTCTGCAAATCGAGTCATCCCAGAGATTAACAGTTTTAACATTTACTTGACTTAGCTTTTGAACTACCGTTTTTACTTTAAAGATGATTTTTTCTAGGGTTTGAATGTCTGCTTTTGATGTGATTATAAGTGGATGTTTGTTTGCTGTTATTTGGTATCATCAACTTTCACGATTTAATCAAGCACCGGTACACAACTATAAATTTGTTTTAATTGGCAGGTTGAAATCATAATGTGAAACTAAGAACATTACAAAATTGGAGGACTAAAAAAAATAAAAGACTTGAGATTATCATAGACTGCCAAACTATTCTGAAGTGGCCATCCCTTACTTTCAGCTTTGTTGTATTAAAAAACTGTATTTTAATTTCTGTTTTGTGTCAATCAAAGCGATCTTTTGCGTTGGGAGTTTCTGCTGCCGAAATAACCCACTGATAAAGATTACAGCAATATGAATGACAAAGTGGTGATACATTTACATACAGAAAAATTTATGTAATGCATACCGTACAGAAAAAATTACGTAAAACCAGCGTATCAGAATCGAAACTGCGAAAAAATTGGGACCACTTATTGTATAGAAAGTATAAGAGGTTGGAATTGAAAAAAAGCGGTCAAAAGTTTTCGAGCTTACCATTACATAACTAAAATGTAACAAAAAGAGATTAACGATTTTGATGCAATTTAACAACAGAATATGAAATATGTGATGTAAACGTTTGACAAAACATTATCTTACTACAGTTTGTTGACAAATCAGGAGCGGTATTATTTTACAATCGCTCATTTCTAATTTAATCAGAAATGTACCATAGCCATTGCATAAACTAAAACAAGATCTTTAAGCTGACCTCCCAAGTAGGCTAATGTACACACTGCAATCCTGCAACTCGCAGAAACTAACGATGTAAAATCTTTTAAAAACAACGTGACAAATAATTAAATTATTATGCATATCAATTCTAGTAATCTTGAAACAAGTTTTTAAAACCAACATAAAAGGTTTTTAAATGAGAACATGACCAAATATGCTTCCTTTGACAAATAATAACTAGTTAGGCTAACGACAAATAATACAACTAATGACCTTTTAATTTATAACAAATATCTGCACTTAAGCCAAAACAATCAGCGCTGGTTACAATGTGTCGGGAGTCGGCCATTCAAACCCAGAAGAAATTCCATCTTCACTCAGGAAAGCTAGGCGGATGGGCATAACCACGCAGGAAGGAAGAATCACACGGTTTTTGCTACCAAGGACCTCCCAAAAAGAATCCATTCCAAAATATGGCTATATGCCACCGATCGATATTGCCTATATAACAAATACATATTCTAAAAAGAATCGATCAAATATGACACTGTACTATATGCTGCCAGATTGTCAAGATTCCAAGATGAGCTTATCACACTTGCGACACACATCTGCACATTGATCAAGCACTGCCATAATGAAAAATTCGACTTACATGATTTTACTTGAACTCGGGTACCAAAATGGCTCAGCTGTTTGTTTCCGTAAGGAAAATTACTTTATCCCAGTGCTTCCCAATTTAAGAATATTATTGTGCCCTACTATTTACCCACAACTGCAAAACTGCAACTTTTTTAAAAGTAAACGTACTGATTGGACAATTTTCTTCCTGGTCCTTTCAGAATGTTGTTCATCTTCCAGTTTTTCTTGTTGGTTTTGAAAAAAGTTTTAAGAATACTGGGATGGATATGCATCCTAAACTGCTCAGATTCAGACAGGCATTCACATTCTCTCTGCAGTGATGTAATGTGTTCATCACCGCATATTTCACTACAGCAGATGCACTCACCTGCAGTCGTCATCAGTACACATTTGCTGCACTTGCACCACGACAAGTCGCTTAGTCGACTTTCCGTATTTTCCTATGATAAAAAGGACAATAAGTCTAAAACAAACGTGTTTGTGTATTAAAAAATACTATCCTTGCCTGTAAGATATTTCAGTAACCCAGTAAGTAATGTTAATGCAATTGCTGGAGCCAATGTAAGCTTGCATAAGAACATAAAACAAGGTAGTAAGGTGGACCTTAAATAATAATAATGTCATACAAAAAAAATTTACTGCAACCAGTAGGTAATGTTAATGAAATTGCTGGAGCCAATGCAAGCTTTTATAAGAACATAAAACAGGGTAGTAAGGTGGACCTTAAATAATAATAATGATGTCATACAAAAAAAATTTACTGCAACCAGTATGTAAAGTTAATCAAATTGCTGGAGCCAATGTAAGCTTTAATAAGAACATAAAACAAGATAGTAAGGTGGAAAAAGTCAATCAATATACTAAACATTGTACCATTAATAAAAAAATAAAACATACTTTGCCATGCGCTCAAAAACAGATTATGCTATTTTTTTTGCGCAGCCTCCTCAGATAGCTGTGGCTCAAATTAGTGCAGCTCCCTGCATCGAAATGCAAGCGGAGCAGCTAAAAAAATTGGTGTTTTCAGCAAAATCATTTGAATCTTTGGAGTCAGACATACTTGAAAACATTATATACTGAGTACCCATATGATTCTTCTCTACTCAACATATCTAAATTATTCAAAAATAATAACAAATTGGCAGTGTCTATATCCATGGGCCGTACATCAATTTCAACCGCCAAACCCATGGATTGTACGTTTGTTTCGTTACATGACGTCAAAACCACGCTGGTGTGACATCATCAGCAGTAACTTAAAACGTAAAAATATGGGAGTTAGAGTACAGTCAAGGGTGAGGGGTATTGGGGTTACGGTTATAGAACTGTACTTATGGTTAGTTTGGGGGTGGTACATTCAAGAAGCAACTTTAAAAGAAAAAGAGTTCAATTCACAGCTGGAATCTAAACACTGCCCAACAAATTAGTGGATTCGCATGAACATCATGCACACAAAACACTTAACTATATATAAAAGAACCATTCAACAAAATGTTAACTCTATTATTTTGTAAATTAGGATAAGTAACAGAGATATTTTTAAAATTTTCTTTAAAATGTGTTATTCCTCATACAACTAGATATCATGCGATACTGGTAGGCTATAATTTTAAAAGACTACTCTACCAGTACATGCCGCGTCTAAGTAAACTATGATAGGCTTACAAAATAGATTAGCTTACCAGTCTATCTGGCCTGTTGGTAATTGGTATGTTAATGGCAGGTTTAGTCGCCTACTGATGCAACAAGCAATTAATCTTGAGTCACTGACATCTTTAGACACACTGCACAGCACTGGTAATGCAGAATTATTACCCTGTTGGCCCGCGCATTGATTGATTGATTTCTTCATCTTTATCCTCCTATCACGAGAAAGCGGCGGAGGCGCTATGCGTAGGACGAATCCAGACTCGCTTAGGAGTTACCTTTGTTTCCAAGTTTTCCGGTTGAATTTTCTTCTGACTTCTTTAATTTGCTGCTTGCCAGATTCCACCAAGCAGAGATAATCATCGTGAAGCATCTTATCCAAGGACGCAACAACGAGACTAGGTTGGGAGAGGAACCATTAACCTTGCGATCATGGTCGTCGTAAAAACGACGCTCCGAACCACTACGCCACGCTGCATTAAACAGACAATAAGCTGATATAAAGATTTTAAGAGTATGGGTACCACAACAACAAGTCCACCAGCAATTCAGCACTGGTAGCTGCCAGCACTGCTGCATTTGTATTTAATGATAGGCACCATCTGATATACCACACTGTACTGCTGTAGGTACATAGCCGTTGCACTTGAGTCGGCCCGGGTGGGGAGGACGAAGGACCAGCGTGTTCTTTTCTCCACTGCTCACCTCTAGACTGAAGGTTATGGGCAGTGTTTGTCTTTCCCTGTCGTAGTTCCCACAGCACTGCAGTGTGGTGTCGAGATTGAACGAATGTATTGAATTAACAATCAAATGCAAACGGTAAATCCACAATTCAGCCACAATCAATTGCCAACGTGCACTCCAGTCGGTTGATCATAGAAAAAAGATGTTGCCACACAAACAAACGCATAAAAGTCACGAGACAGGGAAAAAAGGCAATCGTAAAACACGGCGACGCAGCGTCGCTGACGTAAACACAAATGTAGCTGTTGCTACATGCATATCCCCCCCCTCTTTCTTCTGACAAAACAACAAAAAAATCGACCGTAAATGAAAACATAGACGCAGGGAGAGGAGAGAAAATGTTGTGACAAGCAGTGTCATAAGTTTGTGATTTCGCGTCGTGGCGCCTACCAGCACGAACACGAGCTTGTCAGGAAGAGAGTGAGAAGATCGAACATGTACAAAGCAAACAAAAAAAATTCTAAAGTTTAAAGAACAAAGTTCCGTAGTCGGCTGGGTGGCCGGACCATTCGCTTTCGAGTGGTAAAATGCACAGACGTGTCTGGTGTTCTGTTGGTGAGGGTGGTTGCTACGAAGCGTGATGCATGAGGGGTTCTGAAAAGTCAATGTGGATGCTCTGCGTCTCAGTGAGAGGACTGGACTTGCGCGAAGCCAAGTCACAAGAGTCAAAATCAGGTGGGTGTGTGCTGTGCTGCTAGATGCTACCTCATCATTCAATGAAGTAAAAGCAAATTGAGCCGCTTTAAGTCAGTCGATAGAAACAGTATCGCTGTGCCCCCTGAAATCAACTGAAAAATATTTTGCATGTTTGGAAATGACACAATAAGGTCCTCTATAAAATGGTGCCAAAGAGCTTCTGTGGGAATCGATTCTGATGTACACATGTGTGCACGAGGGAGAAAATAGAGCAGTATCCAAATGAGATTCGCGGTTTGCAGTTCGTGGCGCACAATACGCTAATCTTGAAATGTACTTCGAAAATTTGCTCACGTATTCGTGAGTAGGAGATTGAGTGGCAGAACTGACCTCAAAAAATTCACCTGGCCGACGGACTGGTTGCCTGAAAACAAAATCTGATGGTGAAAGTGAGTGTAAGTCCTGCTTGGGACTGTTTCGCAATGTCAGTAATATCCATGGAAGGTTGTCATACCAATCTGACTAATTTTCATATGCGCTAAGAGACGACTTTAAACTGCGATTGAAGCGTTCAACCAACCCTTGAGATTGAGGATGGTAAGCGGTGGAGTGCTTCATTTCACAACCTAGGTAATTACTCATTTCGGTCCAAAAAGATGATGTAAACTGCGCTCCTCTATCGCAAAAAATTTTCTCCGGACACCCAAAGAGTGCCACCCATTGATGGATGAATGCACTCACGCACTCAGTTGCTGATATGCCGACCAGCGGAATAGCGTGAATAAACCTAGAAAAACGATCTACAATCACCATGAGATATAGTAGTAGTAGTAGGATTTTTTTATTTTTAACCATAAAACAACGCCATCATCAACAGAAAAAACAGCTTGGTTAAAAATAAGGAAACAGCGACAAAACGTTATACGTTGAACATGCTCAAGATAAAAACATAGAACTAAAGCGTTTAAAAAAAAAAAAATTAGCACGGTCGCTGCACCTAAGATATGAATAGCCATGCGTCTGCTCGAGTGGTCCTGCGAGGTCTATGTAGATGTGTGTAAACCTCTCTGTGGGAGGGGGCGACACTGCTGCTAAAGGCGCTTTGTTGTGCCGCGTGATCTTTGCGCGGTTGCAGTTTTGGCACTCGCGAGTCCATTCTGCGATGTCTTTACGCATTCTCGGCCAAACGAATCGGTCTCCAATCAATTTAATGCCTGTCCTGGTTCCTGGGTGTGACCAGTGGTGGTAGTGCTTGAAAACTGTGGATCGGAGCGAAGAAGGAATGATAGGGCGTAGTTTGCCGCGTGAACTGTCACATAGAAGTCGAAAATCGTGGTCAGCTAGTGGCACCTCCACGAGTTGCAAGGAAGTGTCATTTGTACGGCAAAGAAGGTTTATTTCGGGATCGCTGTATTGTGCCCTAGCTATGGCCAAGTAATCCAGCCTTTCTTCTTTTGGTAAAACGGCGTTCACATTGCTAGGATCCTCTGTGGGACGCGAGACATTGTCGGCCACATTAAACTCGCCTTTAACGTAATCGAATTTGTTGGTAAATTGGGCTATGTAGTCTAAATAACGCTGTCGACGCGGGGATGAAGATAGCGTAGAACTGTGAAACTTGTGCACAAGAGGTTTGTGGTCGGACCGAAGGGTGAAGTCTTTGGCGTCCAAAAAATATTGAAAATATCTAATGGAGGCGTAGCAGGCATAAAGTTCTCGGTCAAAGGTGGACCATGCTCTTTGGGAGGCAGTCAAGGCTTTTGACCAAAAAGCTAGCGGGGCGTGCTCATTGTTTTTTTTACCTGCTGCAAGATTGCTCCAACGTGGAAACCACTGGCGTCGACCACTAATTCCGTATCCGCGAATGGATCTGGATAAGCAAGCCACGTTGCACGAGAAAGCTCGGTTTTGCTTTGCTCAAAAGAATAAGCTCGTCCGTCCATCTGAGAGCCCTGTTATTTGGGGTAGAGGCGGCAAAAGTGTGCAAAGGCTGCAGCCATTGGGACGAGTGTTTGACAAATTTGTCATAGTATTGATACATTCCAAGATAGCGTAGCAATTGTTTTTTTGTCTTCGGTTGAGGAAACTTGTTGATAGCACGAACTTTTGTTTCTGAAGGCGATATGCCGGATGCTGAGATCCGGTGTCCAAGGAAGATCAAACTGCTTTGGCAAAAAGAGCACTTGGACTCGTTGACGACCAGATCGTGCATCTTTAGCCTGGAAAACAATTGATGGAGAGTGTTCATGTGGTCGTCCTTGGACTTGGACAGAACAATGATGTCGTCAAGATATGCAAAAACATAGGGCAGTCCGGAAACCACCTCGTTCATCAGTTTTTGGTAAAAGCAAGAGCTTGTGGCCAATCCCATCGGCAAAAAGTTTCATTGAAAGTTCCCTAATGGTGTGGCAATTGTGAGTTTGTGTATGTCAGAAGGCCTGACTGATATGACATTGTCGTGAAGTACTGATAATCATGTGCCATGTAGGCAAAGTCGTGCACATTGGGCAATGAGTATTTGCGTGTTACGAGAGCCTTGTTTAAGTTTGTGAGATCCGCGCACATTCTAAATGTCCCATTTTTTTCGCAACCATTACGATGGGTGAGCTGAACTCTGAGTAACTGGGCTCAATTATGCCTGCATCCAGTAGTCGTTTAATCTCTAATTTCAGGGCCTGAAATTTTTCAGGATTCAAACGGCTTGCTTTGGAGGTGACGACTTTGTCATTGAGAGTCTCTATCGTTGCTTCGACTGAATGTAAGTTAGAGTGCATTTGAGGATCAAACACTTCGAGGTATCGAGTTTTAAAACCAATAAGCAAAGGTTCGTTCGTACTTGATTCAGTCCTGGGAGCGAAAGCATCTTCGTCTGGCAAGGAAGCTTCATTTAAGAGATCGTGTGCACAACGTTCTACATCCATCGATTCGGTTAGTGTGCCATTGGAAACGTCTACATTAAGCCGGAAGCGGCGTAGAAAGTCGATGCCAAGATTGCCGTAAGGAAGTTTGCTAACAAGAAATTCGTGAGTCAAGAGACGGGAGAATCCAAGGTCGACAGAGCAAGTGACAAGACCGCGACAAGGCAGACACCCATCCCCGATCGCAGCTAAGGTGTCTACGGAGGCGGCTGTAATCAAAGAAGGGTCGCACGTGTGCATGGGGAGCACACTGAGTGATGCTCCAGTGTCAACTAAAACGTGGCCTTGCTTAATTTATCGCTAACAAAAAAGAGGGGAGAAGGGTTTGACTGCGAGCCACACGGTTCCCCAATCACATGCAACTCGTTGCAAGTTTCCCGAATGGCGAGTTCCTCGGGGTGGCGAGAAAAATGGACAGGGACTACCCTCGCACCTAACAGCAGGTGTTATCTTTGTCGCGAGAGGAAGGTGCGCGTGAAGGGTGAATTGGGGGCTTGGTGTATCGATTGGAGGTAGAGGTAGTAGTGTGGAGAGACTCGTGAGTAGATCGCTGATGAAAAAATGTTCATTGACGGAACAGCTTTTCTGAAGAAAGTTGATTTGATGGTCGAGGATCTCATTTATAATGTGTTGTGGGGGGGTGTTGATGTTGGAATGTGTTTGTGCAAGAGATTGATTTGTAGTGTGCTGATGTAATGCAGAGGAAGACGGTGGAGCAGATGCAGAAAGGAGTTTGTCCGCTACAACTGCCAGCTCGTCTAGTGGCAATTAATCATGCAATGTCAAAAAGGTGCGTGTCGTGGGGTTTACAGAAAGCAGAATGTGGCGACGCAGCAAATCGTTGAGCAATGGAGAGTTGGTGTCGTAGTATCCTCTTGCAGTGGATCTAAGCTCAGTTAAATATTAGTGAACGGTCGGTTTGCTTCGGTTGCTGAGCAAAAGTAGATCAGAAAGGCACTGGTCTGATGGCTTGGAAAACCTGTCCACTATACGTGTTTTGAGTGTGGAGTAAAAGATCGGAAAAGCGTTTGAGCAAAGATGATTTCGAAAAAGAAAAAAGCACCCGATAGCGCAAGGTCTCGTCAATAACGCCAGAAGCTTCAAATAAACTTTCGCAGACTTTGAAAAAACCGGTGGGATCAGAGTCCCAAAACTCAGGGAGAGAAGGTAGGCAGACACAAGGCTGTGTGATCAAATTTGAAGTGGAACTAAAAGTAGGATTAGATGGAGCCTCATCATGCACAGGGGTGCTAAAAGTTGGGCGATGAACGCGCTGTCTGGGAACAGGAACAGGTCTATCAGCTAAATCAGTTGCATCGAGAGATGCCCAGGCTCTTATGTGCAGTATAAAGTTTATTGTTATTTTGCGCATATATTTTTATGACACAACTAATATATTCATGCGCTAAATGCGCTTCATTATATCAGATGTCCCAAAAAAATGAACCACTTTTTGTTGAGTACTTTCTCAGTGATTATAAACTCAAAATCATTGAAACTCAGTACTTTACGGTACACTTTTACATAATATCTACAAACTTGGTTGCAAATTATGCAAGTATTGCCAAATTAAAAAAGATGTTTCAAACAATTTAGTATCAGAGGAAATTTATGTGAGTAAAAGTCTAATAAACGCTTTGTCGCTGCGCTTTGTGACATGATAAATCCGTAGACAATCGAAATGAACATATCAATAGAAGAAAGATGCAAGAGCATTTCTCGTTGAAAGAAAACACCTTGGTTTAGTTGTGGAAGTATTATGGAGATCACATTGAGCATAGACTGAAATAAACCACTATTTGCTCGTGATACTGAATTTTCTTAATTATCATTTTTAATTTGGCAATACTCGCATAATTTGCAACCACTTTTTTAGATATTATGTAAAAATGCAAATAACATACCGGTACTTGGATTACTGTGTAATTACAGAATTTCAATAATTCTGAGTTTATCATCACCGAGAAAATACTTCACAAAAAGTGGTTCATCTTTCTGGGACACCCGATACACAAAAAACAAACTTCTTATAAAAATTCTCACCCCCCTACTATTTGCCTTTTTCAAGAAAAAACCGACGCCTGTGCCTATATATGTATAATAAAGAAGTGTAGCTATATATTGAAGAAAGTTGTACCACACTGACACATATTTTTTAAAATTAAAATGTTTAAGCTGCGATTAAAACATACATATATTGCTTTACAATGTCATTATGGTTAGCTGTGCAGAAAAATATAAGTTTGAAACCATATTTGGTACTGCACATAAAATGAAAAACATTCTCTCTATAATAGTCAGTAAGCTAGTCTCAATTCAGCAGGTATTCAGTGTATAACAACTAGGTATATTTAAATCATATTAACAGCATCACAATATCAAATTCTTTTTTTCTAATGGTTTTTAAGTAGACTATGCTAAAGTTTAATGCCAGATAGATTGGAGACATACTGGAAAAAAGTTTTATTAAGTCAAAACAATTCAGTTGAATGTTCAAAGTGTTATTCAACTTTGCCACGACTTATGTTTGTGTTTCTGGATTGTGGTTGCATTCATGAATGAAATGACATATTTCAAAATTTTGCAAACCTCCGGAGAGCTGAGAAAATTGTGCGTAAACTCAATCATCAATATTCGCTGATAGCAACTTTTCTGATAATTTTACATTACTTTTAAGGGAAAAAGTGGATTCTACACCCCCCAAAACATACATCTAGCATTTTTTTGCAACATTCCACTGTAAGGGGGAGGCTCAGGGAGCAAAAAATCACTGAAGCGTGAAAAAAAGCCACCTAGTGTCAAGAAATTTCAAAGTTGATTTTCTCGGAAAGTACAGAAGATAGAAAGCTGAAATTTGGGAATTGTGAGTTTCTCAATAAGTTCTCCTCATATGCCGAATTTGGTTAAATTCTGAGAGGGTGGGTTGACATGCTGTTTGATTAAAGATGGATTGACCACTCTAGACTGAAGGTTATGGGCAGTGTTTGTCTTTCCCTGTCGTAGTTCCCACAGCACTGCAGTGTGGTGTCGAGATTGAACGAATGTATTGAATTAACAATCAAATGCAAACGGTAAATCCACAATTCAGCCACAATCAATCGCTAACGTGCACTCTAGTCGATTAATCATAGAAAAAAGATGTTGCCACACAAACAAACGCATAAAGTCAACGAGACAGGGAAAAAAGGCAATTGCAAAACACGGCAACGCAGCGTCGCTGACGTAAATTTAAATGTAGCTGTTGCTACATAGCCTACCGTTTTTAAAATATCAGTACATCACCATGTAGGCTGCCTAAGCCTAAAAAAAAATCGTAGCTAAGTTGGCATATATATGCTGTAGCTCAATTGATGTAAGTCATACGCTGCTACGCCCAAACGCTAAATGGTAAGCTACATGCTTACACGACGTTCCTCATTCATTTTCACCACACGCAGCTTCTTTGCTTCAAGGTGATATCAAGTGACTTTTACTATGGTACGTTACGCAAATTTATGACGTCATTTTCAAAGGACCAATGAATTTTCAAAACTAAATCTCTTGTGAATTAGGCAATGAAAATGCATCGGATCAACGCGAAAAATTTTTGAAAACTTTTATCTTACGAATTCTTTGATAAAATCAAGAACAATTCCGACTTTATTGCCTTTTTAAGTGAGCCAGCTCATGCTAGTGTTGCAGTGATTCTGTAGGTTGCAATGGTTTATTACTAGTAAACCTGCTCGATCTATTTGCTATTTTTATCAACTCAGTGCAAACAGAAAATGTCCATAATAATTAGGGCATAGTTATAATCAACGAGATATCTAACACTGGCCAAGATTTGTTTTGTTTGGAAAAAAATGAACAACCACTGTTTTATAAAAAACGTAATATCGTCATGATCTAGAGTGATACAACTAAAAAATCTGCCTTTAAATGCTACGACTCATGATGTACATTGATAGTGCGAACTATAACAGTAGCGAAAAGAAATAATCCAACAGCTTAGATGACTGAGTGGTAAGAGCATCCGCCTTGGAAGCTGTAGACTTGAGATTGATTTCGAGTTGGGTCAAACCAATGACTTTATAAATTGGCATTCACAGCTTCCCTGCTTGACGCTCAGCATTAAAGGGCAGTGTGGAGCACAAGCCGGCAAGTTCACTTGTGCCGTTGGAAACGGCACTCAGCGGGATTCCATCTTGGTGTGGTAGACAGAAGGCTGGCAACCCCTAAGCGAGCTTGTTCAGCACATTGATCGCTTTCTCGTGATAGGAGAATAAATATGCATTAAAATACATAAAAAAAATTAACTGTTTTTTTGACAAAACAAACATCGATAACTAAACCAATTGTAAGCCACTAAAAAGACCTGTGCCAAATTTACAAAAATCACGCAAGTCTAACAAGAGCTTGATAGCATACGCAGGTGCACAAACACCTTTCTGCCCCCAATGAAAAAGCACGATAGGTTAATATGATCACAAAATCAAGCTGATATGGGAATTTAATGTTATTTTAATATCACCGGGTGATTTCCTGTGTTAATGGTATAATATTCAGGGCAAACGCTAAAAAAATCTGCCCGACTTGGTGCAATAAAGCACAAAAAAACTAAAAAGCAATAGAGACCATTCTTTGAGGGTCTATTTCCTGGATATATGAAATGTTTAAACAAAAGCTTTTCTGGTGCAGTATAGGTATGCTGAGTCCTTATTTGTTTGCACTTTAGCCAGGGTTACCATCTGCCGTTCAAAGACCATCTGCCGTTCACGTTGCAGTTCAAAGACCGTTTTTTATGCTCCAAACGGAGCACACTAATATTAAGTGGAACATGGGACATCTGCGGACGTGATGACTTTTTTCTTGCTCTCCACTGGATATTTAGTAAAAATTAGGACATGATGACCTTTATTTGTTCTTCCTATCAGTGCGGCCTTCGCCTTCAATTTTTTTCCAATGTTACCCTTGGTGTGAAAAGTTTACCCATTCCTGTTTTAGAAAATAAGCACGGCGATTGAAAATACGCACATTTCTTAGAAATAAGTGCATTTATATTTTGTAAGACATTGCTCTTCAAAATAAGCACAAAATTTAGAAATAAGCATAATATGGCGACCCTGACTATACCTTAATCAATTATCAACAAATTTAAATGCTGTTAAGCCTGGATGTTGCATAGGCAATGCTCTCGTAAACCATCTTTTTTGTGGATGATATATGCCTTTATCTCTTAGCCTTAGTGGTCTGCAAGACTTGGTTGACATATGTAGTAGCTATGCAAAGCTTCATCATATAGTATTTAATTGCCATAAACCAATTGGTGTTCTTTTCCCATAAAAAGGACTTGCTCTTTCTCAGAAGCCCAAGGTGATCTTGGGAAACAAGATAATCAGTTTTTATGATAGTCTGACGTATCTTGGTGTTAAAATTTCCGCAAACTTGTCTAATGATAACAATATTTAGCGTCAAGTAAGATCTCTATACTGTGTGGCAAACAAATTAAAGGCGAAGTTTTCGAAGTGTTCATATGTGGTGAAAAGTATTTTGTTCTGCAGTTACTGTATGCCTTTTTATGCTGGCTATCTTTGGAATAACTTCCGTAAGTCTTAATACTTGATCGAATTAAAGCAGCCTACAATGATGCTTATCGAATTCTTCATAGTAGCTATCTGCTGCGCATGCCCGCACATTTGGCTATTACGCAAAATCTTTTGCTAATGTTTTTTCTTGGTTTTAATCACATAACTTTCAGCTAAATCTCCTTTTCCGTCACTTTTCATGATGTGAGAATTTTACGATTGAACGCCCTTACAAAAGGGACTTGTACTCCCACTAGCCTTTTGACAAATTGTAGCTTTAGCAATGAAAGACTTTGTTTTTGTGTCAGTAAAATTTATTATTTTCCATTTTGCACTAAAATTCGCTTTGTACAAACGAGAATTTTCTCAAAACTATTACTGGTGGAGCTGCAGCAGCTCCTCCAAAATTTTTCAGAAATATTTTTCCACCAAGATTTGCTTTTGCTCAGAAATGCCAAACATCATACGCATAATGCAGGCGCGTACGTAGTATGCTTGAGGTGTGGCTTTTCCATTGAACTATTTTTCTTCTCAACTTACTGTACAGTCTTCATTCTTTGAGCTACTTATTGGAAGTGCGCTGTGTCAGTCAAAGTGGCCAAGCATACATAGCACATGGTAGAAAAAATACATGCTTATGAGACAACGATGTTGAGATAAAAGTTAATCAAGTGCACAAACGTTTGATACATCTGATAAGGCCAAATTTCAAGTTGCAACATTCACCTGGTAGTCTGAGATTTAATTAATTAACCTGGAGTTGTATTATACATCATTTTGAGTAAATTCAACAACTGAGTACGTTTACGTTTCTGGGGTTATTGTATGAAAAGTGTGAGCCCTTTGTTTTGTTCTGTTTCAACAAATTCTACCCACCCCACGCTGCACAGATGAGCCCGTGCATCCTTTTAGCTTTTGCTATTAGTGTCCTTTGATTTATTAATCTTGACGGTTTTGAGTAGAGAAAATCCTGACGGTGTTGCGTGATGTCACCGTCCTTCACTATTTTTTGATCAGTGTTTTTCCATGACGTAAATTATGCCCACGTGCAGATGAAAAGTTGTCGTGATTCTACTGGTAATTATTATACTGTTGCAACTGCTGTAGAGGAAGCTGGTGTATTTGTTTCAGCTGTAACTTTTGGAATGGAGTTTGGAACTGGAATTGAACTGGTACTATGTGAACTTTATTAATGTTGGATGTTGAATATTAATTTTGTGTTCGTTCCTCACCGTGGTCCTGTGACTTGTCTGATGAGTACCACTGGACAAAACAGCTGTCACAGGGAGGGATTTCGGTGAGATTTAATTAATTAACCTGGAGTTGTATTATACATTATTTTGTGTAAATTTAACAACCGAGTATGTTTACGTTTCTGGGGTTATTGTGTGAAAAGTGTGAGACCTTTGTTTTGTTAAATCGATTTCCTCAATTTTGTTACATGTTAAAATTTAAGTAATCACGTGGTAATCCTTTAATTTTGACGTCATATAAGTACCACATGCCTGGTAATATCACAAACTCGGCGCCTATAATTGCTACGTAAATATGTGTTTCATCATTTGTTAGTCGATTACTGCAATCTGATAACTGCCCCATTGCGAATTTAATGAAATCTCATCCATTCTATGATTAGGGTTATGACAAAGCATTTAAAGAGCGCTTGTATTCCAAATTTTAGTGACTATTCATATGCTTGCTTTGGTAAGTTTATTTTTAATTTTTATTATTATTTTTTGCGTATTATGTAAAGTGTGTAAGTGTTTTTTCATATGAACTGACTTCAGTCTGAAATAAATGTTATTCATTAATACATATTTGAGTATAGGCCACATTGGTGTAAAAGTCATGAGTGTTATCACCCCTATATTTGATCTCATGAAACATAGCATAATTTTCCAAACAACATCAAATCAAATCTTCATTATACTTGCAGTATTACACCGAAATGTGTAACAAATCGAGGGCCCACTCCACGATTTACCGCCTGGGCAACTCAGCTCCAAAAAAACGTCGCAATGGTGACAAGTCATGGCAACACTGTGCCGATTTGACAGGCTCGAGAATGGAACCCCAGACCTCCCGCACTAAAAGCGTGTGCTTAGCAACTGAGCTAACTTTTCAGTTATTTACAACATTCATCAACTTGATATTCACTCAGAAACTATCAATACTATCATACCAGAAGGTACCAACCTTATTCAACTACAAGATAAAGTGTCGAAGGAACTAACAACTATAGACAATTGGATGAAACACAACAGATTATCCTTAAACTATTCAAAAACAACTTATTTTTAATTGGTAAAAACAATTTAAATAACAGTAATTTCCATGAACAGATTGATAAACATGTTATACCCACTTCACAAGTAGTTAATTATCTAGGTATCAAATTGAATAACAAACTAAAATGGGATGATCATGCAGAATTAGTTGAATTATCTCAAAAATCAGACATTATATGAAAAGAAAAACACTTATTAATCTTCATTACAGC
This sequence comes from Trididemnum miniatum, assembly GCA_964006365.1. Classification (NCBI taxonomy): domain Eukaryota; kingdom Metazoa; phylum Chordata; class Ascidiacea; order Aplousobranchia; family Didemnidae; genus Trididemnum; species Trididemnum miniatum. The sequence continues at coordinate 35,809,742 of OZ023233.1, forward strand.
TTTGTGTATCCTCACCTTGTCTATGGAGTTATTATCTGGGGTAACGCTGGGGTGTCTGCACTACGCAAAATAGAAGTAATTCAAAATTGAATTTTAAGACTCATCACTTTTACTCAGCTAAAAGATCATGTGCGTGTCAACACTACATGCAAAAAGTGGGGATACTAAAAATATAAGACATCTATATAAAAGAAGTTTGCAGGTTTATTATCTTTGATTTGCAGGTTTATCTTCGATAACAATAAACTACCTACTGCGCACAAAGCATATTTTCGACCAATAAGACAGCAGCATATTAATGGTACAAGATCAGCGAGTAATCAAACTTTATTCTTGCCAAGATGCAATACTACTGGGGGCTTAAAATCAATGCAAGTAATTGGAGCGAAACACTGGAACAAAATTCCAGAAGTTATTAAAAAGCTGTCCTTAAACAAACTCACAAAACATTTAGTAAGTGATCTTCTTAATAATTACTTGGAAATATGAAATTTTTACAACCTATTGAACAACCTTTTTGCAGATTGTACTTTTTTCCTTTTTTACATTTTGCAGATTGTACTTGTTTCCAGCTTTTCCGTAGGGATATATAGATACTATTCAAATTTAGATTGTACGTTTTTCCTGCTTTCCTGTAGGGGAATATACTATTTAAATTTATAATTACCATCCCCCAAAAGTTAGGTGCTATGTCCTAACATGTACCGTATGCATAATGTATATGTGTCTTGATCTAATATGTATACAATGTATACACAATAAAGAAGATTCTAAAATAGGAAGTCCTTTTAATGTTAACTGGTCACTGCTTTTTATGCTTACTTTCGTTATTGCTTCTTGCTTCGTTTTTTTCGTGTGTGTTTTTGTTTTTTTGATTTTGTTTGTGTGTGTTGTGTCTAAAGAGCAGCATTTACGTATCTCAATTCAAATCGTTTGGGGCGGTTCACTACAGGTAACCAAAACTGGCTTTTCACTTCCCCAATCTGTGCTACAATTGATTTTTAGATGCAAATTTATCATTAGACTAAACATTGCATTTTAAATTACAATCGCTTGTGGTGCAGAAAAAATAAACTGTTCTGTTCATCAATTCCTATTTCTAAATGGTCTATCCCATTCATCTTCTGAAACATCCTCATCACCACCCCATGAGGGTGCGTCAATCACAGGGAAGTGGCACTTCGGGAAGAATCCTCTGCTGGATGCTATGAATTCTAAAATCTGATATGCAAAAACATAGGTGGAGGCGCAAAGTGCCAGTGAGCATCAAGTTATTATTTTTGCTGTACTGGTAGTTTGTCTTCACTAGTCATCACTGAGCAGAAATGAGCACGTGCCAGTAAAAACGAACTACTAATATTTTGTATTTAGTTGCATTTACCCTCCTTTCACCAGATAGCAATCAATGCGCTATACAAGCTCGCTTAGAAGTTGCCAGCAATCTGTTTACCACACCAAGATGGAATCCTGCTGAGTGCCTTTCCCAACGGCACAACAAGTAAACTTGCCAGCTTGTTTTCCACACTGTCCCTTTAATGCTGAGCGTCAAGCAGAGAAGCTGTGAATACCAATTTTAAAGTCATAGGTTTGATTTGACTCATAATCAAATCCAAGTCCACGGCTACCGAGACAGACGCTCTCACCACTCGGCCATCTGTAGTTAATATAAGAAACCAACTTGATGCTCCATCATACTCATACTCATGGTGTGCGGCATAATGCATGCACAGTAGTAGTGCTCGTGATAATTCAAAGATGCAGAGCATGCAAATCGTGCATGAAGCAGCACCTGCTAACATTTAAAAATACGAAGAGAATGAATACATTAGTATTTAAAAAAATGATCATGCATAAGTCGAACCCTTGTGCATAAGCTGTATCTTCACGTTCAAGTCGCATCAAACTTCTTGGAAAATATTTCAGTATAAAAAATGCAAGTTATAATCGAATATTTACCACATATTCTTCAGAATTACCGAAAAATATATATAATTCTTAACTTGTTAAGTGATTAAACATTAAGTCAGAACAAAAAAACAACATATCAGAAAAATGTACCTGTGCACCAAATTATATGCAATCATTCCATTCCATCACCTAAAACACAAAAAAAATCAAATTTGGATTGTTTTGACTGTCTACTATAATGCAGTGATGAGACAACTCCGAAATACAGCAAAACTTAATGCAGATTCTCAATGAATTTTTCTATTTGAACAAATTTTATTTCATACAAGCGAGATTTTGTAATGTGTGATCTAATTGCAAGTCGAACTACGCCACCACAAAGCTTAGAGACTGCCTGCTTTCATTGCACACTGTGCTTACTTAACTATTTAATTTGAACCCTTTGCAAACAAAGCAACCAACAAGTCTTGATTTTCAGACTTATCACAGAACGTCAGGTAGGGAAGAATTGGTTCGAAATGACTAGTAATTGAACTCGAGGTTACTACTCAGGAGACAGATGCTTTATCCATTTGGCAATTTGAACACTCATCAGAACCACCAACTCAATAGAATACGTTAGCAATATCATGAATTACAGTAACATTCGTTTCCTGTAGCAAGTATAATAATCACCGGTACATCAAACTAATGCTAAGATTTCAGTTCACCAAATGCGAAAATGCTGCCGTCTTGGCCGAATGATGAAGAAATTGAAATATCAGATACAACTTTCCTGAAATATTGATGCCTACCTAATAGGGTAGAGTGAAAACAAGTTTTTTTTTTTCAAATCAAAAAGTCAAGGGTGCCAAAATTGGTAGTTGACCCCCAAAACACATTCTAACACAATTTTTCGTCGATGCCACTTAGGGGTGCAGGCACACCCCCCTTAAAGTTTCGCAAAGGGACTATTTTAGAAAAACATCAATATCTCAGCAACCACAAATGCGAGAAAGTGGATCAATGGCTCAAAATGACCGGAAGGTACAAGTTTATATTACCTCTACAAGAACATTTTTGTGTATAGGCACTAGAAAATGACTATTTTTGCAAAAATGTCGCTTTTACAAAAATGAAGTGCTCATATTTGATATTTCTCTTACATTTTGCTGAGTTTTCTACATTAAATTAAAAGTTACGCTTAAAAAGCTCAAGAGTACTTAGTTGCGGTATGTGCATGCTCATAAATGCTATTAACTCCTATTTTATGACCTGCGTCTGTTAAACTTTTATCTATTTTCTTGATTTATGGACACCAAACACCTGCAAACTTTTGTGCCTCTGCCATTCAGCAATAAACAGTCAGTTTGTAATTTCTAGCGAAGGAAACAGCAGTTCAACTAAAACCTAAATCTGGTTGATACTACATTAAGACTGCTAAAGATAAAATTTTACATTCTATAAACATTTTTGATTAAATGCTTTTGGAATAGTTTTTTACATCTAGGCTAATGCAACATCTAATGTAATTATGCTGACCAGAAAATCTGCCTTTAAGCATGTGCGGCAGTGTGTCGATTACTATGAATTTACAAGTCGAAGTGAATTTAAGCCGGGAATTCTTCCTACTAAACAAGATGTAGGCCTACTGGAGAGGCTTATTTACGAAGACATATGAAGGCAGAAAGAGGCAGCAAATACTGTTGCTGAAGAATTGTTTACGATTTGGATTCATTGCAATGTGTATTGCATAAGTGTTAGTGCTATAAGTTGAAGAATTTCTAAACTTGTAGATAAATTCCGCAAAATTGATCCGATTCCAAAAAAAAAGAAGGGGAAGCACTTTTGAGCAGAAAGCAAGGCTGTTCCTAGAAACAACGGGGAAACTATTTGATATATAGTGTAACGACAAAAGTCAAAGACGCAAGCCCGAAGAGAAGTTTAAGTTACAAATGGACAAAAATGACTATGCTTTTTACGAAGACCAAAAGGGGCCTCGACAAGGAAAATGTACAAATGCTGTAGAAAAATTGGCCGAATCTGACCAACTTCATCAAAAAGGTTACATCCAAAGAAAAAGATGTACCTTCAACAAGTTTAATCAATTTCGATTCAGCATTTGACATGACGATGACAGAGATTGGCAGTGATACTAGCGAAAGTGAGGAAAGTTCTTCTGCCTCTTCGATTAACGTATTGTTTTCGAATCAACAAATCGAGCAAAACAGGTCATCCTTAAGAGAAGTTGCTGTAACTTGTGAAAGATTTGGTATTTCTGATAGAGCAGGAGCTGCTATGGCTACTGCCACTCTCAAAGCATTTGGCATTGTAACCGATACAAACAAAACGAATGTCATTGATCGTAGTAAACTAAGAAGAGAGAGACAAAAATATAGAGAGGAAATTCAAAAAGATGAAGAATTACAATTTGGAGCGGTTGATGGGATTTAAATCGATGGAAGAAAGGATGCTACCATCATAACTGTGAAACAAGGCAATAGCTATAATTGAAAAGCGATCATTGAAGAACACTACGTACTGGTAGGCAAACCTTAGGAATTTTACATTACCCATATTACTCCAACAAGTGGAACTGGTAAACACATTGCTCAAGCGATATATAACGCTCTTGAAAAAATATCTGTGAACGATAGGCTAAAAGTTATTGGAACAGATGGAACTGCAACTATGACGGGAAAAAAGTCCAGTTGTATTGCCTCCCTAGAAACCAAGCTTGGGCGTCCATCACAATGGATTGTGTGCTTGCTGTATCTCAATGAACTTCCACTCTGGCACATATTTCAGCAATTAGACGGTTCAACAAAAAAGCCAGATTCGTTTTTTGGGATGATCGACTAACAACCACATGGAAAAGTGTCATCTTGGACTGTTGATAGTTTTCAACCTATTCTAAATGATCAATTTCCTATTCTTCCTGACGAAGCAATAGAAAATCTCAGCAGTGATCTATATTATGCTTTGCTAATGTGCCAAGGAGTTACAAAGGGCATTGTTGATACAGATTTGAAATACCTTGAAGTTGGTGGGCTTTGTCATTCACGTTGGTTGACTTTGGGGTGCCGCATTCTTTGATAATATGTTTCCAAAAGCAAACCATCAAGAAACTTGCAAATTTTGGCTAAATACCTTGTTCGGATTTATTTTCCATGCTGGTTTCGCGTTAAGCTCCACAACAGAATTACCGAAGGTTCCAAACATTTCTTCTACATGCACAGGCTTATTTCCAATTTTACAAATGCTGTTGTCAATGATGTTGGTGTGAAGGTATTGCAAAACAATGCTTTCTTTGCCCATCATGAAAACATACTTTTAGCCATGCTTTGAGATAATGATCAAAACATTTGTGCTATGGCGGTAGACAAAATTCTTCAAAGCCGAATTCAGAATTCCCAAAAGGAAGGTGAACGTCTAGAACGAACAGATCAAGTGCAGAATTTATTATTCCGAAGGTAAATGCTGGAGCCAAGGCATACTATGAAATGTCCGACTTACACCTTCCCAACATGCATGAACCACCAGCTACCACGTGCATGTCAGATAACTCTTTGCAACAACTAGCCACAAACAAACTTGAGCTAAACTATCCGTGCCATAACCTAGCACTGGAACGCCACATTCAGTTAGTAACAGAAGCTGCTACAGCTGTTGAAGGTTTCGATCGAAGAGACGGCATGATAAAACAGAAAATTAAATCCAGAAGACTAATGCCATGCTATGATACAAAAAAACAATTTAATGTGTAACATTTTGCTGACTTTAAATGACAAACTGTTTGAACATTTTAATGCGTAAAATGATTTTCTTATTTTTGAGAAGTGAGGAGCGTATTTCACCAGTGTAGGCTATTAGTATTAAATTTGAGATTTTGGAAAGAAATTCCATTCCATTTCAAGAAAACATTTCCTGAATGTCACATAATATTAAGCTGCTTTTGTTTATTGCTGTTGCTTGTCAGTTTTAAAGCAAAGCAAAATATTGAAAGTAAACATTTGTACTATTCTACGAATATTCAGTAATGAATGAAATTTGAGAAGTTTTGTGCAAAAGTTAACCAAATTGAGAGAAATGTTGAACTTGAGCACTAAATTTTTGTAAAAATAACATTTTCGCAAAAATAAGTCATTTTCTAGTACCTGTGCACAAAAATGTTCTTTTAGAAGTAATATAAACTTGCACCTTCCGGTCATTTTGAGCCATTGATCCACTTCTTTCTCGCATTTGTGGTTGCTGAGATATCAACATTTTGACAAAATAGCTGATTTTGGAAACTTTAAGGGGGATGTGCCTGCACCCCCTAAGTGGCATCGACAAAAAACTGTGTTAAAATGTGTTTCGGGGGTCAACTGCCAATTTTGGTACACTTGACTTTTTGATTTGAAAAAAAAAAACTTTTTTTCACTCCACCCTACTACCTACTACCTAAACTTACGATTCTGATTTTCAACTTACTGCCTTATCCCTAGCAGTTAATCTAATAACGAGGGTGGTTTGAAAAAAACTTTCACGGAATTTCAACAGGGGCGGGGTCAGAAAACCTGGCAAACATGAAAAAATCAAGATCTGCACAAATGCTTTTTGGTAGCCCCCAAAATCCAGCTGGCTACCCCCCAAAAAACGATACTCAGGGGGTCAAATTTAGTAACACGTTTCAACTCATTAACTACTCATCGTAGAAAGTTGGTTTTGGTGTCAAAAGATGCAGAATACCAATGTTTCTACCCGTCTTCAAAGAAAATTTTGCTCTAAATGCATTAGTTTTTGAGAAAAATTAAAAAAAAACTCAATTTTTAGCTTTTAAGAATCATTTTGTGAGATTTTTTGACAAAGATGATTTTGGTGGCAAAAGATGAAACATCCCGTTGTTCATATGCGCCCTAAAGGAAAATTCTTTTCTAAAAGCTTTGAATTAAGTTAATTATAAAAAATACAATTTGCCGCATTGTGAAATGCAAATTTATTAGAAACGCTCTCAACATTAATTACCGGTATTTGTTATAAGTAATGATTGGTACATGGTCAAAAGCTGTTAGCTATCATCTGAATGCATTTTTTTTTTGAATGAGCATGAAGAATGAGCTTTGTTACAGGTGAAGTAAAAACAATGGCCAAATGCTTGCATGACAGCATAGTTTAAAACATTGGCAAATTCTGCAGTACTACCAGTGTATTGATTAGGAAAAGTACACAGGTAAAGCACAAAACTTGGGTGGATATGCAGAGAAAACATGCTAGCATTATTTTAATAGAAATATTGAACAATGTTGCAGATTTATGGTAAGTTTAGTGCTAAATTGTTGGTGTTAGTAATTTGGCATGTTAACTCGAAAAGGTGTAAAAGACGTGGTAGATATTAAACTTGCATTTTCTGCTAAAAACACACTGCCAAGAGGTCAACTACCTACAAAATCTAATGTAATTGAAAGGGCTCTTCATGAAACAAACTGGCGCACTCGGGAAACAGCTCTTGATGTGGCTCAGGAAGTAACTGATATATAGATGCACTGCAGTTTATCCATTGACCAAAGAAGTAGTCACAGACAAAATCATGGTACTGGTTCAAGAGCTAAGTAAACCCAGAAAATACCGATACACGAAAAGAAAAAGAGGTGAAACATACTTTGACGTGCAAAATTTTATAACCGAATCACAGCAACTATTTGATGTATTTGTTTTTGATAAGGCTAAACAAACAGAACTTGAAACAAACACAAGTTAAAGATGACTGAGAAGGGATACTGGTTTACAAAGACCAAAAAGGCCCAAGGGCAGCTAAGTGCCTCAATATCAAAGAAAAATTGACAGATTCTGACATTTGTTTTGTAAAACGAATTTCCAATCCAGTTTCTTAATCTTCAACTGATCTGCCTTTAACTTCTGCTGAAACAATGCTATCTTCTGCCAGTCAAAGTAAATCTGAAATGAGCAGCATTGCTTCAGTTGATACCATCAATTATGAGCCATCTTCAAAAAGTGCCAGATTGCGTCAAAACCGAGAATCATATCGCAACCTAGCTCAATGCTGTGATCGATTTAATATATCTGATAGGGTTGGAGCAGCACTTGCCACAAGCGTTTTGATGGACCATGGACTGGTGAATAGCACAGACCACACTTCGGCAATCGCTAGAAATAAACTACGAAGAGAAAGAGAAAAATTTCGGCTTGAGATTCAAGAGAAAGAAGATCAGCATTTTTAATATGTTGATGGGATATACACCGATGGCAAAAAGGATGCAACCTTAACGGTATCCAAAAATAATGACAAATGATATAGAGATGTTAAACTAGAAAAACACTATGTCATAATAGGTGAGCCAGGTGAATTCTATTTATCCCACACCACACCAAATTTTGGAAAAGGAATTAATATTGCTGCATCTATTCATGAAGAAGTTAAGGATACTCCGTTAGAAAACAATTTAAGAATAATTGGAAATGATGGAACTCCTACTATGACTGGTGAATATAATGGAGCGATCAGAAAACCAGAAGAACTTTTTGGGAGGCCTTTGTAGTGGCGCATCTGTCTGTTGCACTGCGTTGAATTGCCTCTGAGGCATGTTTTTTTACTTGTAGATGGCACATCAACTGCTCCAGATTCGATGGCACATCAATTGTAAATGGCACTTGGTTTGAAATAAAGCTTCATAACTCAATTTCAGAAGATTCAAGGTACTACCATGCAGTCTTGCACCGTGTTATGAAATTTACTGATGGAGCTGCTAAAAGTACAGCCTTGAAAATCTTAAAACGAAATTCATATTTTGCGCATCCTGAAAACTTTTGATGTTGAGTGACAAAGACTACCAGGTCCGTTGCATGGCCGTAAACAAAATTCTTACCATTCTAGGAGTACAAGAGGTTGGGCGAGTTGTTATACCAGCAGATGTCTTTGAAGGTGGCGATCAATGCAATGATCATGAAGAATCACACAGTATGGCTACAATGCAAGCAAATGTGAGCAATGTTCGTCAATTTCGTAGACCAAAAATCAACAGCAAAGCGAAAGTTAGTCACAAAAGTGAGAATATGAATTGGGCAAAAATTAAAGAACCTCCTGCAATTAAACATATTTGTGATGAAAATTTGGCCAAGATTCGGCTAACTCCTTCAAAACTCCAGCATCCATGTCACAATCCAGCAGTAGAACGCCATATAAAGGTTGTAATTGAAGCATCTGCAGCAGTTTGCACATTCGAACGAAGAGATGGACTCATTTGACAAAAGCTTAAGTCACAAAAACTGATTAAAAAGCTAAATAGTAAGTGTGACTATTTCTCATCTGTCAACGCTACAAGAACTATCAGATCTTGTATCCAAACACCCTTAAGTCAACAATTGTCTGTTCAAATTTCTAAGTAACTTTTGTACATTCGTGTTTTACTGCCAGTTTGCTTAATGTATTGTGCAATATTGCAATTTCTACTCCTTCAGTTGACTTCCTTTCCCCGAAAATGTGTTTCATATTTGTTATATTCTTGGAGTAACTATGAC